>OX366514.1:9707275-10337275 GCA_947256265.1 Acronicta leporina
TGTCTTTGAAAGATCTTGGCGACTTTGTGGTCAAAGTAGAAATTATTACAGTTGATTGATATAGCGTAACTAATTTTTATGAAGTTAGCTATGTTGTTATCGTGAGCATCTTATTATGTAACATTAACATACATAGGCTGTGTAATAATAACAATATTATTTGTTCACTTACACAAACACGATACGGCATTGTTAGTTAAAAAAATATATTATAATTATATAAAAATTCAAATCAATTGCCGCATGTATGGATCAATAGCTTGAGAACAGCTCGGCTGATATTCTGTTGTTGTGTTCGTAGATCTGCTCTAATTTTGTATGGTGATTTTTTTTTTGAACATCAATTGGGAAAAGTTTGAAATTTCGATGGGAAAATGTACGCGGGTCGTTCGTTGCTAGGTATATAAGTTAGCTATCGAATACATCAAAATATGCGATGTGTACGATTTGTTGGTGCAAGTGGCCCTAAGACTATGTAGGTACTTAAATCGAGGATAAACATGATCAATATAAATGAACCGTAAAAGTTAAGTAGGTTACAGCATTTCATACGATAAAATCGAGTGATTAAAGTGTATTAATAATTGTCATGTCAAAAAATAATTGTCATTAGGTATTATGTTTTAACTATTATTTCACTATAATATTTCTTGCTGTTCCGCTGGGTGCCTTTTATAATGAGAAGGAACAGCACATTACATTGAGCCTTAGATGGGTTAGCAGACACTGCACAATATAAAGAACTTTTTAATTTATTCCTTCCGCTGTAGATCTCTCCTTTTATGTTGGATTTGATTTTCCTCGTATCATTTACTGTCCCCGAGGCATCCTGACCGCAAGGTTATTTATCTCCCACCTGGTATAACTAACCTGATTGCGCAGAAAACATTGCCGGCACAGAGGTGCAGTCCCCAGAACACATAATTTATTATTAATTCGGTATTAATGAAGTTATGTAGAGAACTCTCAAGTTATTATTTTCCGCCGACTTGAAAATAAAAGATGTCCATGGAACATATCGCTTTCGCTGTTATGTACTAATTATAGACATAGCTTAACCTGATTGATAGTAATCGAACAATCTGTGTGATGGATACATCTTTTTTAGCAGATGGTAGGCAGTGGGTAACACTACTAGTAAATGAAAATGATTAGAAAAAAAGAAGTGATTGATTTTCGTTTTATTTTAGGAGAGAATGTAGGAAAAAATAAAAGAACAAATACTAATATTTGCAGTTTATAATATGCATTGTGAAAGAGTAGACCCTGACCCCAGACCCTCCTTTAATTTTAGAAAGAAAACAATTTCCTTATTTTCCTTTTAACAAAAAATTTTACCAAAAGATAATATACCTAATAGATATTGTACATTTCGTATAGCCTGTATTTTTCCTACTGTGTTATTTACATCAAAAAGTTTGTCATCTTGCATTAATTTTAAATGCAAGTAGTCGTCGTGTCCAGCATATAGCCATTTTATAAGGACTTCTAGCGCAATTTGATGTAGACTTCCCCGGGCGGATTCATTTTAGCTTCAACGGGTTTTTTTTACCAAACTTTAGTTTAAATGAGATTAAGTAATAACCGACCAGAGAGACAGTTAATTAGAAAAAACATACAAGAAAGCTACAAATACATAACACTGTTTTCTTAAAATAGAAGTTCATTAGAAACGCAAATCCTGTGGGAATAGATCCCGATTTTATTCATGAGCTGATTATTTATTTGTAGAATATTCTAGAACGTTGCAACTGTAAAATAACACGAATTGAATTAAGTTACGCCAAGGTACATGTTTATTTATACACTTGAGTTGTCCATAATTATTCATTTAAGTTAGCAAAACAAACACGAATAAACAATCTTAATCGACGCTAAATCTTTACTGTGCTATCACATTGTAATCGTAGGTACCTGATTATTGACACCTGGATAATCAGAAAGGTGTAACAGAAGTTTGTAAATGGCTACTTCATTATTTCATTAGGCAAAACAAGAACATTTGTGTGACTTGTGTTAGGTGAGAACACAAGAAACAAGCAACGGTTTATTTGATGCTCAGATTTTCTCACTGATGATAGATGTCATTCCACATTGAAATAGATACTGCATTGAGTGATGTTAAAACGAAATTGAATGAAGTACCTACCTACAGAATATTTAAAAGTATAGTTATAGAAATTAAAGTCGATGATAATCTTATGAGGAATGAAAATACTGCAGTGATGGCTTCTATTTAATCTGATTATAAACTTCTATTCTTCTGTTACACGTTATTAAACGAAATTAAAATTCAGAAATGTTTTTTAACATTGCGTAGCATGCTAGCCTAGCAGTGGGATATAATTGAGCTGAATTAAAACAAATAAATTATAAATTAATATTATGTTCTTATTTGTAGTTACCCCCACACTAGAGTCGTCGCACTCTATTCTGGATATTCTTTTGTTTTGCGCGACAGTGAGTGATCACCGCTCTAGTGCAGCGTTAGCTCTATGACACCCCATTATGAAAATTAGCCATACCCACGCATTATTCGTATTTTCTTTAATTTTTATAATCTCAAAATACTAATGATTTCGTGTGATTTTTGTGATTTACATTATTATAATATCTATACTAATATATAAAGCTGAAGAGTTTGTTTGTTTGCTTGAACGCGCTAATCTCAGGAACTACTGGTCCGATTTGAAAAATTCTTTCAGTGTTAGATAGCCCATTTATTGAGGAAGGCTATAAGCTATATATCATCACGCTGCCTCGTTACTGCCTCATTAGTCTAGTGGTTTCAAGTGCGACCGCTACGCTAGAGGTCTTGGGTTCGATTCCCAGGTCGAGCAGTGTTATTGGGTTTTTCTATGAAATTCTCAGTAGCAGCTCGGAGTTTGGAATTTGTGCCCGGCTAATGGCAATAGGCTCGCCCCTTATTACATGGGACCTAAACATACCGGCGAACTGTGGGTGTACCTTAGTACACCTCTGCCTAACTCTTCGGGGAATACAGGCGTGATGGTATGTTTTTTTTATGTTATCATCACGCTACGGGGACGAAGTCTGGGGCAGAAGCTAGTCCATTATAATTCAAGATTTGTTAGGACTTGTTTTTATCTCGAAAACCCTTCATTCCGTATCCCTTAAAACACACTTCATATTTTTATGAAGTAATCAGTATTACAATAATTTTGAATAATTTAGAACCTTTAAAATACCATCATTCCTGTTCGCCAATAGCATGATAAGTACTTAAAGGTCTGCGAAACTTATTACACAGAATGTAGGTACTTCTTTCTTGGAGGAACTTACCTAAAAGCCTAATCAATTAATAACACAATGGGCTCCGAGACGTGTCACAGGTTATCTTAAATGGAGTCTCAGTGATGTTCTCCTCGGTTAATTAGCAGCATTTGTCATAATAGCGACATAATAGTACGCTACTATTACTGGATAATTACTCTGTTCTACTACGCGGAACATTCTCTATATTAATCGTCTTGTCTGATTACACGTGACGTGAACACGACGCGGTCCCTAATTCTCTATGCTCCTAAAGACCAAGATACACGATGTCTTTAGCAATAAATCTTTGAATATTCTATTGAGTGCTGCAACTTAACAAATTTTTGAATAATATATTCAAAAATTAAAAGTATCTGGATCTTTGTTTCGAGTGCAGGAAATCTTCATTAAATGCCAGCCATCTGGGGAGGTATATTGGACTTCTACCTATTAAAAAACGGTACCTGCCTTCCCCTTACGTTATACCTATTCACAGCCATCGGATTTGGGCTTTGACTAATAGATAGATAGTCAAAGGATTTGGGACATCCGCCACCATCGTGCAGGCAACGTAACTGGGCTCTGTTTTCTATGGTGTTGCCATATAGTTATTATTAGGAATACTATCTTCTTGTGATTATTTTGCATTTTCCATGCTAAGATCATAAAGATATTTTAGTGAGGGAAAAATCGCGGTGGCCTACTTCCCTTAGTGGTCATATCGTCTGGTGTATCTAAAAAGAAGACGCAGGTTCGAATCCTGCCCGAAGAAGAATTTTTCCTTCTTATATTTAAAAAAAAATAGAAAATAGATCGGGAGTACTTTGGATATTATATTTTAAGCTATCACAGCTTTTAACTGTTTGCATTAAGTATCTATTTAATAACTACAGTGCACTTTGTGTAATTCTCAGTAGACTATAAAATACAATATTCAAACTCATTAATGTAGCTTCCCAGCCTTCCGTAGATAGGTACTTTATCATAATTATTTTCTCTCATAGATTTTTTTATTATTATAATTTTCTCACAGTCATTAGCTGAACGTGATCTGCCAACGCGGGCCTTGACTGTCACACAATTCCTAACATACAATATTAATTTTGTTATAACATTATATGCTTCTAAGTTTAATATTTGGAAGCAGTGACGCTAAACATCAGGCGAGCTGGCGGTCAAGCGTAAGCCTATCTATAGGTAGGTACTAATATTATAAAGAGGACAGATTTGTATGTAAGTACGTTTGTAACGAATTGGCTCAAAAACTACTGGGCCGATTTCAAAAATTCTTTCACCATTTGAATGCTACGTTATTCCAGATTAACATAGGCTGTAGAATATTTTGAAAATGTCAGGGATTTCTCCACCCGTGCATAGCCGGGGCGGGACGATAGTCAAGAATAAAAAAGCGTAGTATGTTAAACACTAAGTACTTGTACCAGCCATAAATTCTAATTCTAGTTAATATCCCTATACATATGAGGAAAACCTTTAAAGATATTGATTCAGACCTATCTAAATACACATAATGTATAACATGAAATAGATAGATCTTGTAATTTACTAAGGGAAATAAGTTACTACTAGCAATAATATTTCCATGCCAAAGAAGGTACTGCCCAAGATGTGTGTGCGTATAACTAACTAACTAACTAACTGATCAATATGTATTTACTATATTTTATAGTGCGGTTCCGGTAATTTGTAAGAGAAAAGACCTTTTCAAAATACATTGAAAAACAATATAATCGTTTACAATGCATCTCCTAATGAACAGTGCACTTATGGGTGTCTACGTTACTTTATTCATAAGTTTTTATCGAATAGCACTTTAAAATGCAGTGTGTAAAGCTCTCAGAAACCTAGTTGTTTACATCATATTCCTGTGACGCTGAGCTATAAATGTAAACACAACAACAGAAATGATTGCAGTAAGTGTCAATTAACAGCACTATAGTGCCAATACCGCTCCGCTTCCAACATGCTCTTATTTACGGTCGCTTTGCTTTGACTATCCATGCATACCTAATTACAGGACTGATTGAAGAGCCGAATGGTTTCAGCATCTGAATGTCTCATTAATTGTATGTACTTACATCAAGAGTATCGGCAACAAACACATCCTCTTGTTATTTCAATGGAGGTAAAAAGGACACATTGAGCCATTCCTCCATAAAGAATTAATTACAACGCAAAGCAGCTCCTTAGCAATGTCAAAACCGGCCTTTTTAGCTCTATAGACCCACGAGGAAAAGAGAAATCATGACAGATAGGGCATCCCTTTTTTGCAAGATGTAACATAATATAATTAATCAAATAAATAATGTGAACATGTTTTAGTCGATTTTAAGAGAAGACAGAGGGAGTGGTTTGGATATACCTACGTTGAAAGAAAGTGGTAAAAAAGATCACACAAACACAATACACGAGGAAGGAATAATTAAGGGTCGTGCTCCCAGAGCTAACTCCGCGTAATTTTTTTTTATTTAATCTGCAAAATCTAGCCACAAAACTGTATATTTGCAGAAATACAAACTAGTTAGAGGAACTTCAAATAAAACTATTTTTACGGAGTTTTTCGCGTTGTATCCGAAATGTCAGGAATTAAATAATATCAAATTATTTAATTCCTGAAGTTTCGGATCCTTTACATGTCGGAAATCGGTAGTTAGAGGAAACAAAAGCTTATTACGCATGTAGGAAATTCTTAGCGCTTATTCTCTCTAAGCTTCTATTGTTACCGAACTAAATGTATTATTTGCACTGTTATCAGGACTATGCTGAATATAACGCAACCAGAGCCTGTTCAGGTGCACCAAGCGACGAAGAAAGAATTCCCCAAGGTAACGTTACTTCCTTGTTTAACCACTTCTTGGTTAACCATGTAAAAAGGTGGTAAAACTGATGAGAAATTGTCTAAATTCAATATGAAATGTTTTATTTAGATACTCAGTTGTCAAAAACAGGTTTTGTTCCATCTAAAAGATCCACAATATCATTATTATTTTATAGCCATAGAAGGAATTCTGATTTCATCAAAATTTTGTCAATCACTTTGTATTCTAAAATGAGTACAAATTATCATACGCAGCTGTGCCGAAAAAAAATGTTGTGCGTCACAATCACATACAAAGTCCAATTTGTTTATTTTATTAATTCTTTAGTGGAAACACTTACACACAAGACAACACAACCATTCAGGTATTTTGCATTTAAATAGAGCAGCTAAACTAAAACAGCGTAATGTGTAAGACTGGGGTGGCTGTAACTCTTACTTTATTTCAATAATATCTATAATGAGAACTACTGAATTCTATATGTATACTATTGGACAGGGTAAAACATAATTAAGTATTTTACTTTACACTAGTTTAAAAAAAAAATTACTAACAAATATGTGGGTCGCACATTACTAGTATTGTTAACCCCTCGTGCTAAGCTAAATGCTTGTGTTACGAGTGGGTTCGTCGGTAGTACATACAATAGATGAGCTTCGAACCGGCAACCACATGATCGCAAGTCCGACGCCCTAGCCATTAGACTACCGCCACTTTATTTATTGTAAAATTTATTTATTTCTGAGAAAAGACCGCCTGTTTCCACTGTCACCCATCCACAGACTGGAGCAGTTTTATCTTGAGCTGCTATATATATATCTAACTACATATTACCTATTAATTATATTCGTTGCACATGCAGTTAATCCCACCACACATCGGTATTGGTGCCCCGGAGGACACACTGCAATCCTGCTATGGCCTTATTCCGAAGCCACCGCACAAGGACATCATCAAATACAACCTCAACGCTAATAAGGTAATACCTACCTAAATCACTTGTGTGGCTTAGTTTAGAATAGTAAAAAGCGAAACCCTGCTTCCTCCGACTCGTCTTGGCGGGGGCTAAATGTATAAGTAATCGTAGATAAGTAAATATGTAGCCAAAACCATTTTAATGTTTCTCTCCGATCCTTAGCTAGTCTTTGGAATTAGAAAAGGCGCCAACTGGCGTCGATTTTTACATCTAGGAGGTCGAATAATACCTAAGTAGGTATATTATAAAGTGTAATACCTATAAAGTAAGCTTACATTATTATATTGGTTTGAAGCATGCGGTATTTGCAGTAAGTATTGGCCTATCGCCATAGGAAAATAACGGAAAAAAGTAAATTATTTTTGCGAATTTTAGGAGGCACACACTTTATGACTCTATGTCATGTGCATTTTGCTGACGGAATAAGATAACTGTCGTCATAAAATGCGCATTGCTATATGAAGGCGAATGAATATGAACAGAAATTTGGATAACAAAATGTGCGTCAAGCACCTTTTATCTCAACATAACGTACATAACTACTTTGCTGTTAGGGCGCCAAATTGTATTAAAAAAAACATTCCAACACTTTGTATCCGGAACACCCAACTCATGATAATTTTATTTTTGTACAAAATCCTTAAATTAGATGAATATTTAGCACAACTCTTACTCACGGATCATACCAATGTTGATTCAGTTACATAGTCTAAAAAATAAATATATAAGAGTAATTTACATAAATACTAGTCTCACTGGCCTTATATGTTCTAAACATTGATTATCTTGACCTAAGTTCAAGTCTCATTGTCTCTGAATGATGGTAACTGCGTGACTCGCAAGGAAAACCTATGTGCCTTTATGATGTCCGCATCGCGTCCTATTGTTATTAGCTAAGATTACTCTAGCTAATTAACTAAGATCTATGGCCTTAATTCGATATCAGACAATATATTATGTAAATGCAATCTAGTTATGATAATGAGATATTGGAAGATTTGTAGTGGTTGATTCGAATTAATGAGTTTCGAAAAAAAGATACGCTCTGAATTTAATAAATACAGTCCGTTTTTTTGGACTTGTCTTTTTTGGTAAACAAACCCTTCCCGATGCGAAAATCACAAGTTTTTCTTTAATCACGCACTTGATGTAGGAAACGATTTTATTAACACTTACATTATACACATACACTTTAAATTACACCAAAAACTGCTTCGAAATCACTATAAAAGTCTATTATTTTTAATA
The DNA here is from genome assembly GCA_947256265.1 of Acronicta leporina. Lineage (NCBI taxonomy): Eukaryota > Metazoa > Arthropoda > Insecta > Lepidoptera > Noctuidae > Acronicta > Acronicta leporina. Next base: position 9,715,613 of record OX366514.1, read on the forward strand.
AAAACGAAATTTTATGTAATTACATTTTCACAGAATAAAATAATCATGACAATTTGACATTTCAAAACTCTAGATTATCTACGAATTTTAGGGGATGTGACAAAATAATGAATGATTTTGATTTATGTGAATGAGCAAAAAATCCAAAAAGTCCTTATCTTCACAAAAATAATATTGTGTACAATATTATCCATCGCATTTTTTTTTACGTTTTTAATCATGAACCCTGAACTGACATCAAAATATGAAATATTAAAGATGGAATTAACAAGAATTAGAATTAAGAACAATAATAGTTGTAGCTAGGAATTTTGTCGACTTTTTGCGGACCACAGTGACGACGTTGTTCCTGAGGTGAACGGCGTAGAAATGAGTTGTGGTTGAAGTCTCAAGGCCAGAAATACTGCTCCAGGACCCGACGGCTTGCATGGCAAAGAGTGGGTCGCCCGGCCTTGGCGGCTCTCGGGCCTCGATTGAGGGAGTTCCTTAGCGCACGGGGGGCCAATTCCACTCCGATGGAAAACGGGGAAGCAGATCCTCTGCGAACCCGGGACGCCTTGCAGATTCTCCGTAGGCATTCCTATCCTAGTGCTGCTCGTCGAGGTGGGCAAGCTAATTGAAAGTCCTTGTGGACTGCCTTGTCGGGCACCTGGGGGGGGGGCTGGGTTTTCTCTATCGGGTACAATGATACTGCATCAGATGCACCGAACCAGAGGTTCATAATACATGTGTCGGAATTTTCTGACGAAAGATTCTGACACGTGTATTTCAGAGGAACTACTAATAAATTAATGTTTTGCAGTTGTCGTTTTATTTCTTCATATTCACTTCACACATTCAATTCATATTTAAAATTAAAAAACAAATCAGTACTCGTCAAGGTGAGAATCCTTCTTCAATAGTCTTGGCTAAGAGTATTTAGTTCAGTCATTCATTCATGATTTCCCAACATTATCTAACCACTATCAGTTGTCTCTGGTTACTAGGACGCCATATTTGTTTACCAAAAAAGACAAGTTAACTGGGATAGACTGTAGGTACAATGGGTTATAGCTGTTACCTGACACACCTTAAAAATTTTCGAATTTGAACCCTCTGCTTGTGATATTACGGGTTATTCAATTTGTATGAGTTAATCAGACTAGCACTACTCGATGACAAATAAAATAATAATACAGACTACCTACTAAGCAATTTTGATCTTTAAAACAACGACCTAGGTCGTTTTTTTAAAGCGACTTGTTCAAGATAGGCAAATATTATACAGTTGTGCCAATTTGATCTTTAACACGTAACGTTAGGGTAGGTAATCTTTGAATATTGTTTTGTCACATGATTGAGGAGTTGTTAATTTCAGGTGATTTGGTCTGGTGGCTGCAACAGTGTATCTATGTTAGCATGGTTATGAGTTCTAAACTAGCCCTGCGCTTCTTTTAGCTTTTTATGTTTACAATATTCAAATATATTGTTTTTTTGAATTCCAAATGTTTTTATATGATATTAAAATATTTATTTTATTTAACTATTTAAATAAAAATAACAACAGAAATGAAAAACATTAATTATTATGATAACGATTTTATTAAATATAAAATACACAATTACTTGTCATAGTTATATAATTATATATACCTATATATATTATATTATATATATAATATATATATTAAAAATAAAAACGTAAAAAGAAATTTTAATACTTATGATAAGCTTGATTTTTTTGATTAAAGTTGTTACTTACTAAATATTTTCTTCGTTTTAAAGTTGCCTATAAAATACCCATTTTTATTTTTAAAGTAGGTAATTAATCTAATACATACCTACCTACTTTAAACAGTAGTCAATGTAGTGAATCAACATGTTAAATGTTTAGAAATATAATATAATATTTCTATTTTTATAACAATAACATCACCACATAAACTATCATACCTACTTTAAAATTTAAGTGACAATAGCACTATACTTTGACCTACTTTATAGGTAATTAAAAATTTATATAATAATGGTTATGATCGCAAAAGGACATGCTTATTCACTGTAAGAAACACTTCCTTAGAAATTGTGATAACAACAATTGATTTAACACACAGACACATAAGTATTGTTAACTCCAGTGGAGCACCATCTCTTTCTATAATTTGTTGCAAGGGGCTTCGCATGCCGCACATCATGTTTCAGCAAGCATTACTTCCTCTCATCAGTTCCCATGTTGAAGTCACAAGGTTTGCCAAATTTTCTTTTGTCCTGACTTCTAATGAATCCCAATTTAAAATCATTTGACCCCACAAATTTTCTATTGGGTTTAGGTCAGGCAGGGCTTTTAGATGGCCAATTTATTGTCTTGACACCTTCTTGACTGGCTAGCCAATTTTGCACCACAGCAGCTCGGTGTATGGCGCAATTATCTTGCATGAAGAAAATATCCGTGTTGTCACGTAATATTTCCAAATATTAGCGACTATTAAATCGGCCACCAACCTGGTGAACTTGTAGAAACAAACATTTCCCGTTTCTTCAAAACGTCTCAACCACAATCTGACGGTATTTCTCTGAAACAAAGAAGGTATATAAAAATAGGTTTGATTAAAGCAATAGCTAGGTATAATAATGAAATTTAAAATTATAAAATTACACTTACTGCTATATAAGTCTCCTAGCAATTTCTCTGATGCCAACATTCTCATCGTGTAAATAGTTTATTTTGTATTTTAAATAATCACAGACAATGACATGATAATAAAACTACTACAAAACATAAATTAAAAAATTGGAAAAATATGTACGTTGTTTTTCACAATTTAGTAAGGCAAGGTAAAAAGTGTTCGCGCGTAGTCACTGCAATTGTGCGTAGACTGGCTTTAGCTTTGTTGTCACGGTTTATTTTTATTTTCCTACCCTCAAACTTAGTAACATTTGAATACCAGTTTTATAATGAACGCGTATTTGTCTTTCATCTACCCACTTATTACAAGTTAAGTGAAAATATAACCAAGTTAGAAACTTTATATTTGGAGAATGTGTCCGTCTATAGTTCTTTACAATAATGTAAGAAATACTTCTTGAATAAATTCTAAATTGAAAACAAAATAATATACGCCATGCAGGGTTTGAACTCGCATCTTGCTCGTCTCAGCCTTACACACGAACCACAAGACCAGATCTACTTGCGTGTATTAATTAAAATAAGCTATTAGTAGCAATGACACTAATTATACCTATTATCTAAGATAAACCTTTAGTCTTACAGCATAAAAATCTAAATTGAATAACAAGTAGTTATAAATATCCTAACGCAAACGTTTTGCGTATCTGTATTATTATTGTATTCGTTCATCGAGTAGCGCTAGTCTGATAAACTCATACAAATTGTAACTCTTAATGTAACAAGCAGAGGGTTCAAATTCGTCCGTTTTTAGGGTGGGTCAGGTAACAGCTATAACCCATTGTACTTATTACTATTATATACTTAGATACTCGGTTAAACAATGAAGGACAACCTCAATGCCTGAGAGATTATCTCATAGGCGCGGGCACGTGAATACTGCTAACTCGTAGCACGGGCGCGGGCACGTGAATTCTGCCAACTCTTAGCAGACTGGTGTGAACTATATAATAAACCTAACGACTCTAATTCTAAGACACCCGTACCCAGCAGTGAGACAGTAAATGGGTTGATGAGGATGACGAAACCCAATGAGAGGAAGCCTGTCACATTGTAAATCTTCAATGTACAGACACAGCTTTTTACGATTTATGAAGATACTTGTATGCCGGGTACTTACCTAGTGTCAAACACTGCGTCACTGTGATAAAATTCGTAAAAGTAGTTTTTTTTCAATGTCATGAAATTATTAGACATTATGACTGGTGTATATTGCATTGAATACAAAAATATATGATCTATCTACAACAAAATACTTTTTCTGAAAATATCTTTCAAAGCTTGTTAGCCAATATTTCAGTATCAATACTTCACAACTCGGATTGCTCACTTCTTCGTGTCCTTTGAAAAAGTTATTGCATTTATTCCATCGGGCATCCATAAATAATTCTTTGATATTTGAGTTTGAAACTTTTCAACTCAATTAAAGTTGTAGTGCTTCACAAAGAATCGAGGAACGAGCTCGTGTCTCTTGCCTATCTGCCTGGCTCAGAGCATTACATAAGCATTTCCTGCATGCAGATACACTTATGATGAAATTATTTCTCACTACAGGAACTCTAACATAGAAATGATACTAGTCTCACAAGATGTTATATATGACTATTCTGAAAAATTCACGTTAACATGGGGCATAAAAGCAGGCCGGTGTCTGTGTGTGCCACCTCTGCCCAGGCTAACCAAGCCTATGGGTTACAGACAGCGTGACATTATGGTATTTCTAACCGTCTACACTATACTTTATTGCGTATACGAGTGATTTCAGGATTTGGTTTAGTTGACGTTGTCTGAATTATTTTATTGGAGATTTGTTTTTTTATTGATTACCGACAATAGGTCAGCATACGATACATAAGCTAAAACCTTTCTGGATAAAAAAAGTTTCTATGTCCTTAGTATCTTCGCTACCTGTGCGAGCTCGACTGGATCCATCCCGAGGATGCTGGCAGGAAATTCGTGATGTCATACAGCCTCGCAGACGGTTCTATCAAGATCGGCGAAATTCCGCGCAGGAACTCTGGCATTCGTGAGGGCAAGTTCCTTCAGGCAATGCGGCTGCAGACTCCCGAATCGGACCCAAACTTCCCCACTTATTTTACTCCTGATAGGTTCTATATAGGTAAGCATTATAATCTACCTAGATTTTCGTAGTTTATCGTTAGTTCATCATACTTTTACACCTGTTGGGTACCCAATCTACCCGCGGTTTATCGAATTTTATTTCTCTAGGCGCAATAGTTCCTGTGTTCAAGCATCGCTTCAGGATAATTGGCTGCGACCTGTTCGTGTACCGGTACATGACCGCCAATCCCGAGAAGTTCCCACAGGAGGTGATCGACAACGTGCGCAACTACCACATGCGCGAGGGCAACTTGAAAGACGAATTAACGGTAATTATAATAAGTTGATTGCACATACATTTCTACTGAACCTAGATAGTAAAGTGAAACTTTGTGAAAAGCCTTAACCTTATTAGCCGTGCGTGTTGTGCTAGCGCTCGGATCTATTGTTTTATTATTGTCTAGTAATTAGTACCTAGGCGGTTTAAGAAACATGTACCTAGAGAGGATGGGAGGATTTGTATTTTTTTTTTCAATACATTATCATCACATCCAGGCGGCTTTCCGTGAGGAGCATTCAGCAGAAAACCGTGCGCAATTGGCGAAGATTGGTTCGGCGGCGGTAGCGGAGCCAAGCGCCATGGAGCGATGCCTCGCCGCGATGGACGTGGTGGAGGGAAGCGCGACCCCGCCGCGGCCCCCGACCCCGCCCATGACCACCGATCGCATCTCGTACGAGGATGCTCTGCGCGTCACCCGACAGAGGTGAATTGTCTTCTGTTTGACACCCCTTTTTACACAGCAGCCCATTGTTTTATGGTCTATTCGTTTCAAAATACGCGTCATCTCTTTTTTAGTTTCATTCAAATAAATTTTAGGATTTGTCCGACCGTCAAAAGCTTTAGTATTTGGCGAGCTGACAAAGATCTACATTATGTAGGTATGTACCTAAGCGTCGCTGATTCAGAAGAATTTGAAAAAGAAGTTTAGGAATAGTTACGAACTTTAGGAATTTTAAAATTGAATATAAGTCATATATGTATATACCTAGTAAATACTGCCTCCTACGCCTATCCGAAATTATACGAAACGTTTTTATCGGATACGGTTTCGGATAGATTTATATTTCGGATATCCGATTGTTTCGGTTACGGATCTTCATAACATCCCTGGTTTATGCTTCGTTTTACAGCTTGCGGAGGTATCAGAAATTTTCGGATACTGGTTTCAACTCAGGTTTTTTAGAAAAATAAAATAGGTACCTATTAGGTAACCGTTATGTATTTTTGTGAAGTAGTTACAGTACCTACTTCTTGTAAATAGCTCTCCGGTGATATGTATGTAATATAACTGATATTAAGTATTTATTCAGTTCTTCAAAAAAGCCTACGTCCCTACGCTCCAAAATGCAATTTCTCAATTAAGTAGATACTTTTTATATCTTGACGTACCTATAAAGTAAATAATCCCTATCTCTTAATTATATTTAATGTAGCCAGACATAATTTATTTTTATTTCTTCAAAATGTTTAGCAAGCCAACATGCGATAACATAATGCCGATAAAAGGCATCTTGAAGTCGGGCGGCGCCCGCGACGACCACCAGAAGGTGGTGTGCTTCAGCGGACCCTCCGCAGAGGAACACCGGGTACCGAATCCAAATCAAACCAGCTACCCGCCGGGACAACAGCCCCACTACGTTGAAGACGACGACTTCTGCCACCATTACAAAGACCCGGTAAGTGTTATTAAAATTAATTAATTATTGAAGCTACCTGGTCCTACGTCACTGGAGCGGAGAAGAGCAGAGCTAGGAAAATACATATTAAGTATTTACATCAATAGAATTTCACAGAAGTTGTGGAACGAAGGCGTGAATTTTGTCGCTAGCATCTAGATAAAACATTACGCACCCATGTATGTAGATACTACCTAAAGCTTATTAAAATTTTTACCTAGGTACCAAGATGTTCAGATTATAGGATTCACCTACCTAATACCCACTTTGCTCCTAAATATCTAGGGCGCGGAGGAGCGTGCAGAGCGGCGCGCCCGTGACGAGTGTCCTTACGAAATCGTGCCGAGCGCGCAAATATCCAACGTCATTGGAGATGATAAAGTTGAGAAGCCGCTGTTGCCCGGCTACCTCGGCACTTATGGAGTCGACTGCAAGGAGGTAACCCAATACGATTACATCAGATTTATCATAATCAAGCAGGTTTGCTAAGTGCGCACAAGCTACGCACCCGGCTAAGAGCGGATTCAGACCCATTCAGTTCGATTAGGTTCCTATGTGGATACCTTCTTGAGGTGTTCAAATAGTTACATAGGGTCAGGAATAACCTGTAAGTGTACCTAGGTACTAGTTATATAACGTTTTATTATGTACATTCAGTATTACACTGTTACGTCTGTATCCCCGATTGGAGTTTTTTAAGATCCCAGTCAACTTCACCAGAGCAAGAGACATTAATTGACTATTGTCTCACTTATTTCTCACGCAAATCATTAAAATAAGTACCTAACTGATGGGTATAATAATACAAAAAAATAAATCCAGAACATTTACACAAAAATTCGGTGTGCCTACCCGCGATATACACTAACAATTTGTATCTACTTAACTTTTTGTGACTTTTTTTTGCATTTTTCATGCTAATTTTATAAAGTTATTTCGTGAAGGAAAAATTCGACTCGCAGGCAGGATTCGAACCTGCGTCTCCTGGCTCCTGGCTATCTACTTTTTGTTCTAGGTGCCAGATTACATGCGGCTCGCTCCAGACGCTTATGAGCGCGTTAAAAAGCTGCGCCAGGACGTGCCTCAGATATCTCCGGCGGCGACGCGCGTGGCGGAGCACCCTCGCTTAACGCCGCCGCCCGTCGACACCTGCGTCCATCCGCCGCCAGAAGACTCTGGACCTTGCGCCCCCCGAAAGGAGGAAGATGTCGCGTTCGCCTGCCCGCACGTAGAGGCCCAAAAACCTTGCTGCGACCCCCACGACAGAGAAAAACAACCATACTCGACCTCTAAATAGCAATTTAGTTCTTTTTATTGGGTTATTATACCTGACAGTTAGGTAGATAATCTACAATCAAAATTAATTTAAAAGTTTTTGCCCTTATAGACGATTTACCTTTTGCGATGATATGGTCTACTTAATTGTAGTTTAATATTTTTTTACAACTTACATGGGTATTTTTAATAATAACTACTTACACTTTGTACACTTTTAGCAGCTTGAAAATAGATAGTGATGTAATTATATAATAAATATTGTTTTGAGATTTATACCTGCTTCTTTCCAAACTTTGCCCATTAAATGCAAACCTTAAAGCTGTCGCCAGCTTAGATAAGTTATAGTTGCTTGTTACCTTATAGTCCTAATATGTAATATAAGTCCTTAACTCCTCAATGAGCACCCGCCGCTAAGGGATCTGGTGGGGTATGTCGGACTTATAACATATAACATCAAAAAATACACGAGTCCTTTATGCAGATCAAAATGACGTAACGGTTTATAGGCTTTAGGCACAATGGATACCTTCGGTCAATAATCGAGTTATCACCGTCCTCCATCATTATCACCTCAGCGGTCCTTTCTCTAAGTCAATGTGGGGGCTTTTGTTGAGCACTCTTTGGACAATTAAGTTATGAATAACAACATTTCCAAAATAGAAAATTTAATAATATAATATCTCTTAACATCTACATATTTTTATACAAACATAAATATTTATGAAGCTACTTATTTATAAATTGATTTAACTAAAAACTAAATTTAAATTAATCAACATACAAGATAGTATAATATTATACTTCAAATCAAAGGAATGTAAAAATAATCTTTATTGAAACAAAATGTTGTATTATCTATCAAAAGCAGGTCCCAAAACCAGAAAATTGAATACGGGTTACATCTGTATTGTCCTTTCACTACATTTATATTATAATGCAATAACAGGTATTTATTTACATTTCAAATCTTTTTTTTTACCACTGATCATATGCCAGTAAAAAGTGTCCACACTCCACGCGCATGTAAATAGGTCCCTCTTTTTTTATCTTTCGCCCAGGTTAAACGTATTTTTTTCGAAATAAGGTTTCGATTAATTTCGAAAAATTTATCGTAGCACATTATTTAATTAAAACATGAAGCATATTATCTTAACACAGGAGCTTACATAAAACTATAGAAACGAATAAATAGTTCAGATATCGGACTCAACATCAACAATTGCATGTGTTATTAGAGTTTAGCGCAACCAATTTAGATTATTTTTATGTAAAATGTGTTGTTCGAAGGCTAGTTGTGATTATCACTCGAGCACCATAAAAATATATTTGAACAAACGTGTGACCTAGTCTAGTGTGTGTTTGTATATGTAATAGATATTGTCTTATATATTTTTCTTATTAAATTTGTACTAGTATCGCCCGCTTTTCACAACCCCGTTTTCCGAAAAAACCATGTTACAGTTAATGCTATATATGAGTCTGTTGTTCAAATTATATTAAAGCGGCCAGGTTTGTATATATTTCAATTATGTATTTGTAGTGACTCAAGATGTGGTTGATTTTTTGTCTACCAGCGGTAAACTAGCATATTCTCCTCGTCGCAAACAACACACAAAACATAAATATATCCGATGGATTATTAGAAGTATCTACGATTACTGTACTGTACAGTAAAATTCTGTTCATATTACGTCAAATACATTATGACGAGTACAATCACAGCCAGAGTAACGAACATACCCCCGAACAACACGTACTTGTCTTGGGACACCCTTCGCTCTATCAATGAAATAGTTGCATTTGATAAACCTAAAGTGTTAGCCAAGTCTATTATTCTTCTATGAGCACCTTTCAGTGTTTCCCGATTGTACCTTAGAGTCTCCAGGATACTTGAACCTGTAACAAATCAAAAGGTACCTTTACCAAGTTGCAGTTGCGGCAAGTAGGCAATAGATGGCTGAACTCGTACTTCCGTTATGTGACCACAGAATAGTTTCATACATTATTGATAAAGTGGCTATGACCAACGTTGAAAACTATTCGTCACGAATAAGAGCATGATAGAAATTGAGGAATTCGGCCTATATTTAAATCTATTTACAAAATTCCTGTAAAATATTTGAAATCAAAAATATTTGAATAGTAAATATCAAGTTGCCGAATTAGAAAAACAACTTTCAAAACAATCTGAAACAGGCTCAAATTAATTAGGTACCTACGCCGAAATCGATACAGGGTGATCTTCTATGAGGAATACTGATCGTGTAATTAAGATCGACACAATTATTCGAAATTATTTATGTCAAACACAAGACTACAATAATTAATAAATAATTAGTATCAATAAAAAAGTATCAAGAAAGAGGTGTACCTACGTCAACACAAAAACACGCGAATGAATAAATACCTGACCAGTTTTAATTGGATGGTAGCAGGTACCACTTGACAACCTATCTTAGGTATATTCAAGGTCAAGTAAGATTGGTGGAAAAAAAAACATTATAATAATAATAGAAGATATTCCCAAGCAACAATCACCGTCAGTGAAGCTTTGTTTCATTTAATGTACTAAATACATTATATCGTAGTTACGTGCAATTGATGAAGTAATATTTCTAGTCTGTTTATTCTAAAAAACTTTGTGTATAAAGTTTACCTTGATACGGTACGGACTGCAGTCATGTATCGTCAAGTGGCTTAGTCCGACACTAATATTTCTGGTAAAATAATATAAGTGATAGACAAGACTGGTAATTTGTGTGCCGTGAAAACTACATTCAAGTGAATCAAAAATGTGGTAAGTCTCTTATTCCGTATAGTATTCTGGTCTCATAATTTTATTTAAGTATATTTTAGCACACGCTTTACAATCCTATTGTTTGCGAATTATTAAGCCCTAAATAAACTTACCTATTTCTTTCCAAGTTATAAACATCAAATGATACAAAATCACAAACATGATGGCACAATAGTCTTTCGTGTTGTATGATTATACAATTTGTATCATTTTTTTAAATTATTTGAGCAAAACAAAAACACATAGGGATATCAGCGCCACGTAGCGTTGATATCTTGCAACAACGCAGCGTTCTCGCTCTATCTCAGAGCAGAGTAAACTTATCGCGAGATGTAGGAACGTAACCTACCTATAGTATAGAGAATACAACGAATTAATTAACCGGTTTCATTGCCATCCATCGTAACTGTGTCTTTGACGGCTAAATTGCTATGTAATGTTAGCCTTAAATGAGTTCAGCCAATAAGGTGATCTGGTTTACAAATAAGTACAAGTTAAATACTTATACCAACGGCAAACTGTCCTGCTTCTTGACAATATTAGCTAAAAACATGAAGTATGTACAGGACTAAACAACTTCGATTTTAGTTTATCTAATTAACGATGTGAAATAACTACCTTTAATAAATTTCGTGTCGTTTGAACAATGATTAATTTATTCAATACTAGATGTTGTCAGACTGCCATCGTGCCGTGGAAAATTTTATCGAAATCTGTTCAGCGGTTTAGATGGGAAAAAGGTGATTGTGTTTATTTCGTCAATCAATCGCCGATAATCAATTTGACGTAAGCGGCGCTTGTACCTAGTATTGTGATTACATTATTTTATTATATTTACATTTATATAAGCATAGGTAGGTAACCCTCTACAAAATATAAACATCTCCATCTTCCAAGCCTTTTCCCAGTTATGTTGCAGTCGATTGCAATCTACCCAGATGCGGCTGAACATCAGAATTTTACACGAAGCGACTGCCATATGACCTCCGCAAGCTAATTTCTGGGCAGTACAGATATTCAGAGGATAGACTGGTTGTCAGGCTTTTTTGGGCATCTCACTACCACTTACAAGTGTCATAGATGTTCGTATGACAACTGGGACCGACAGCTTTACGTGCTCTACGAGGCATTGAGAGGTTTCGATGTGTTAAGAATCACCCATCATCCACATATTAATCGCGACGAGCGCAACTTAACCTTACAGATCAGAGTATGTTATTGCTTATATCTTAGTATTTTATTAAGATATTACTTACCCACGAGCCCCTCCGTATACAAAATGTAAACAAACATACAAAAATAGTAGCCTACAGTTATCGGGAACGGGGTGCCGATGTGTTGCCAACGACTATTATAGTGTTTATTATTATGAACACTTAAATCATAAACGTTAGTAGGTAATTGTATATTTTATAAATTGTGATTTTATTATTATTATTATTTAATAAGCCTACCTAGCTCCTGTCGTTCGAAAACAATCTATAAACTGCTAAATAGAACATGGCTGATATTTTTTTGCCAGGCGCTTTTGACGTTATCTCGTTTACCATTAAACTTACTAGGTGGCGCTAGGTGGTCGAATGAATATATTTTTTTATATACATTACCCCACACTAGGATGTTCTCATATATCCTGGGTGCTTTTACACATACAAATTCCCCAGATACAAACACCTAGACCAGAGATAATTATGTAGTAAAGTAATATGATTTACTAGCTTCTGCCCGCGACTTCGTCCGCGTAGCGTGATAATATATAGCCTATAGCCTTCCTCAATAAATGAGCTATGTAACACAGAAATAATTTTTCAAATCAGACCAGTAGTTCCTGAGATTAGCGCGTTCAAGCAAACAAACAAACAAACAAACAAACAAACTCTTCAGCTTTATATATTAGTATAGATTAATACTGCAGTTCACCCAATAGTGATGAAGAACTTGCAGTTAGTTATTATTACTCTGAACTTTGAAAGTCTGCATTCATTTAAAAATCTGTTGCATAGAAAAATGTCTAATAGCACGAAATTTTTAAAGGCCCTAAGATGAATGATAGAGGCATGCAGGTGTATAGGCTTCAGGATATGATCTGAACTACAAATTTACATCTTAGGGTGTTCCAACACTTATCAACTGGAAATTGGCTTTATTCAAGTGTGTACTCATCATCATTCTACTTATAAAATTCAAAGCAATCCACTGTGCTGAGAATGTCTCCCTTATCCCATCACCATAAATATTTTACCCACTGCTCTAAACTGATGATACCATGTCAATGAGTGCTGAGAGACTGTTACTGATGCATAATTCCATATTCATGATGGCATGGTAGGTATATGGTTGCTTAAATGTACCACTAACCTGTATGTATCATTTCATCAACATTCCTGTGTGAATTCTGCAAGGACACTTGTTCTTGTCCCAAGTAGTCCACATTAATGGCGGTGTGATCATGACCGAAACGGCGACTCAACAGTTGCTCCCTGTCTCTCATCTCTTGGTCACGCCTTATTCTCTTTGTTTGAGCAGCTGCAAGAGATGCCTGAAAAACAATAGAACAAATTGCTTTAGTATCGCTGTATTTTTAAGAATTTAATGTGATCAAAATGACTTTTGACCAGTAAAATTTGGGATGAAAGGAATACAAATATTGGTTAGATTAGGATCAGTTAACAAACCACCTGGCTAGCATGAATTGTACACATTGTAGAAAAAATAAATAAGTTTTGTAGTCTAGTTTAGCTGTCTCTAACATAGGTTTATGCACCTATACAATGTGCGATGATGTTTGCCCTTAAGTAGACAATCTCTGTGGTTTAGTGGTTTGAGTACCGGACTGCTGAACACGAGGTTGTGGGTTCGATTCCCACAGGACACAAATATTTATGTAATTAATATTATGAGTGTTTGTGTTCGTCTGGGTGTTTCTTATATATTAAAAGTATGTATTTACAAAAAAAAGTATATATGTATTATACCCATAGTACAAGCTCTGCTTAGTATGGGACTAGATGGTGCTGTGTAAAATGTCAAAGTATGTAAATAACTTCGTAAATAAATGTATTATTATATGAACTAGTTGGGGTGTCTGAGGTTTTCAGTTATTTCAATTGCACCTTATACAGGCTAATGTGTGTAGTATTAAGTTTCCAGACATTCATTGAAAATTTTATATTCAGTAATCCAAAATTCCTGCATATCATCAAAGGATATGCAGGAAGTGTTTGAAGTAAACTATAGTCTACTAATTAAACATGTAGGTTGCTAGTATGCATCTATTATCTATGGATAAGTACTTCTCCATTATTTAAAATAGACTAACTAATCAACATAAGCAGACAAAGGGTAAAAATTGGGTGTTATAATAGTATTCTCAGTACTCAGTATTTTCCTTTAATAATTACTTATCCAACACAGAGATAATAATTGGTTTTAAAGATGGTCAAAATTACCTGAATATGTTTGTTGTCATATTTGAGTTGGTCAACTCTCATCTTGGCCATAGGTCGCTGGTTGACAGGCGTTTTAAAGACATATATATCCAACTTCTCACAGTTCCTGTAATTTTTTAAATAAAAATCTTGTAGAAAAGCACAATATGTTGATGTCATGTACAGCAATACATAAAAGTATGACATTTTAGGAACAAATATGATTTTAGTAATACTTTTCAATTATATCCAAGATGTGTAATGAAGTAAACTTACGCACTAATTGCATTTATTTTAGACTGAATAGCGTTTTCTATCACTTCGTAATTAGATGGATCTTTATCCAACTTTTGAAAGAGTTCTGATGTTTCTTGTATCAATTGGTTAGTCTGATGATACAAAGTTTCCATTTTATGAAATGTTTATTTATTTTTAGATCAACTTAAATCTTATTACAACATAAGAATTCACATTTCTTTCATATTTCAGTACATATTCAACTTTATTCACAATTTCTTTAAAAACCAATCTTTTGCACCTTATATTTCAACTTCATTCATTCGTAGACGTAGAGTTTAGGGATGGACGTATTTACCACAGACTACTAAGAGATACTAGTATGTATTTACTTTACCAGGTTTTAAAACCGGGGCTTTGGCCGAGAAAACTCACAAGTATAAAGTATTTACTAGTTCCACCCGGGCACAATACCAGACCGCCGCGCCGTGCCTGGAAAAAAATACTCGCATGCATAGAAAATTGACCCATACCATGATATCGTATTGGCGTAGTATTTTAATATTTGGTTTTTGACATGACACTGGTATTTTTACATACTCGTACTTGAAAGCCCGGTATCGAACTATGCAAGTATATCTCATCCCTAGTAGAGTTTTCAAATTTTCAATTAATTATTTCGGCTCAATACTCACTATACTTCGACTTTTAATTGTATTCAGTAACTTGACAGTGCGAAGAGAAATAATGATACCACACTACAACTAATAGTGTTGGGGTAGTGAATGATTTTGCGTAAAGATTGATTGTTAAAAATGGTTTAATATAAAGTTAAACTACAAAATAGTAAATAAGATGTAAAATATAAGAACAATTTATCAAAGTAATTTCCTTTTCTATTTTCGTCTAATAAAAACCAATCAAAAATAAAAAACAATTATAAATTAACTTTATTTACTTTTGTAATTTTTGGCATTTTATAGATTAACTTCTTAATTACTGAGGAAAAAATTCTACTATTTTAATAGTTTATATTGTTTTTGAAGAGTAGCTATTCAATATACATAAAAAGTTTGTTCATGTAAGTACATTATTTAACTTCATTCAATTACATTCATTCTTTGACCACCTCACTATCTTTTTTTTGTCAAAAACTGGTAACCCTTCAACTGTCAAGTTACTGAATACAACTAAAAGTCTAAGTATAGGGTTATGCCGTTAAGCGTGTTTAACTTTACTCTACTTAACCGACTCATCCACCGTTCCGAAACACTAATATGTTGTTCAAAATAATAAAGATTCGAATATTGCTATTGTTTCAAATGCATCATTTAGAACTAGAACTCTAGAACATGCACCGGTGCTTGCTTTTTACTTCGCCAACCGGGCGTGTTGTTATGGCTTTTAAGCTTCGTCACTTGCGTTGTGATTGAGAAAGAAAATAAAAAAGAGCCGGTCTGCTGCCTGGCCAAACGTTGAATACGAGCCGGAGCATATTAAAATAATGACAAAGTATCAACTGTTCTGGAACATTTCAGTGATCCTGATGCAAATGTTCCAAATGCAATTAAGATGAGATACTTTGCTTGCCCATACCTACTAGGAATGTGTTGGCCCCCTAAAAAATGTTGTCGTAAGGAAGTTTAGGTAAATTAGCATAAGGTACCTATAATCATAATTATATCTATAATAGGGTATTTTACATCATGTAAGAAAAAATATAAAAATGCATGTTTATGATAGATTTTTAAAAAAGTAAACGAGAAACGTTAGTATTTATTTATAAAAATGCAATGTAAATTTTATAATTCAATTTCAAAAATAGTCTATTTAATCTGTTTTAAAACGCCATCCGCCATATTGGATTCCGACGTGATGTCACTCCGATAGTTACTTGACGTTACTTGGTCTTTTGCAGTTGTATTGTTTACTAACCAAGTGACGTCACGACCCGAAGTAGCATGGCGGCTACGTTTCCGCGCGAAAATTCAAAATCATAAATTAATTTTTAAGGAATTTTTCGGTTTTATAAAACTGAAATAAAAATTCTACTGGTTCATTACGATCTAAGGATTAATTTAAAACAGTTTTCATAAAAAGGTGTAATACCCTATTATACTATTATGTAATTGTACCTATTTTAAATTATATTATACTTTTTTTAAGATCCAGTTGAAAACCAGCACCAGGCAGCTCACTAGAGCAGTCGGGTAATTAGCAGAACTGGACCTATTTGGCACGGCCATAAGGCACGCAATATTTCATTTTTAGTTTAGATTTATTTTATATTTGCTCTATTTTATAAGTTCGTTAGTATTTTGTTTTTCTGCCTATATTATTCTATGCAGTGTTCTTTGTATCTTTACATATACTATCACTGGTAATAACTAATAATATATTATTTGGTTCAGTTTGGTGTCACATCCCTAAAGCTGAACCCGTCAAGTGTCAGTTTTGACGTGGCCGGTAATTATTTTAAACGTTCGGATACATCATTACACCATTTAAAAAGAATTAATTTTTATCTATGGCAACAGCTTTCGATCCATTCCATTCAATTATTTGCATTATTCATTCAAGTCAAGAATGAAAAACATTCATTTTCATTCATTATTTTCTAATGTCAACACTCAACTCAACATTTGTCATCCATCCGTTTTACTTTCTTTTTTGTGGTGTGATTTTGTGAAAAACAAGTTAGAATATTGTGAAAATTAAGTGTTTCTATCAAGTACCAGACAACACTGACAATGGGTGACGCGTGCCAGGCCTGTCTTACAAGGATACCCCATGCCACTCTCATCGCAACAATAATGTGTTGCTTGGGCGTGGGTGTGTTCTGCGGGACTATGTATCGGGGCTCAGCTCTTTCAATACTTATGTTCGATGAAGTATTTCATTTCCGACTGATATGGATCGAAGCGCTACAAATGATATTCATCGTAGGCAGTGCCTGTATGGCAGCTCTTGGCTTTATGCTGTTGTGTTTGGGTTGCTTAACAACAGGCGCCACCAGGCAGAAAGTATACCGTGCATGGAGAGCACGCGTCGGAGGACGGATATCTTGCGCAGTATTTATGATCATCACTTACATTTTAACTTTTGTATGGATCATATTACTAGGATTCTTAGTAATAACCACCTTCTTGTTCACGATATTCTGGAAACTTTGTTCGAAACCGAAGAACATTGACTTGTCGACATGCATTGACTTTACTCAGTTTGACTTCATGTTCCCCTCAAGTGTAAAGCAAGAGGACATGAGAATCTGTGAGGCACACAAGATAAAGTTATTTTGTAAAGACTATGTTGAGAAGGCAGAGTTTATGTTTATCCTGGCGATGGTATCCTGTATACTGGTGATACTGAGTTTGGTACATTATTTAATGTGCTTGTCAGCTAATTATGCACACATCAGGGATCACGAAAAGTTCCAGGAACTGCAGGAACTGCAGTATCTCACCAACCCGGACCTGCATGCCTCAAAAGATCGTTTCTAGTATATGGCCCGCGCACCCCTCCTGCGCTCTCTAGAAGCTACAACTAAAATGTGACAAAGTTAAACAATTGACTGTACATTTGACCAAATTTTGGTGTTCACTGATAAATTGAATAAAAACAAAAGACTGACTTTCAGTGAATTATAATTACTTACTATAAATGTATCTTTCATAGTTATAATTAATCACATACTGTGTTTTACATATCTTATTTTCAATGTTTTGATGATTCTGTCCACATAATTGAACATTCCCATTATTTGTTAGGTGTTATCAGATGATTATTATATAGGATCAAATATTTTAATGTTTAGGTGCTTATCTAAGTTTTACTTTGGACTTTGTTTGATTGACCTGTATTATTAACCTAGTGATTTTATTATTATTAGATAATTATTATCACTGCATGTATATTGTGGCTCACCTTAGTTTTTGTGTCCTTTAATTTAACTAAGGATGTTTCAGGGAATTATTTTACTGTTCCATTCAAACCAACATTTATATTTGAATTTTATAATTACAGTTCTGAAAGAATGATTAATATTCGATACAGTCCTCATAATCATCAACAGGTTTTTTATTGTTCAAAGTTTAGTACAAGCAATTATTTATTTAAACAAATTTTAAGTGTATATTATTATAGCTGTGAGGAACCATAAATGTTGTTCATTTAATTAAATCAAGTAACTAGATGTAATTAAAATAAGTAGACTGAATTTATACTACCATATTAATTGATTACATGAAGTACATACAAAGTTTTACTTAAAATAGGGTTTCATAGTTTAAATTTAATGCATTTTTTCTGATATCATAGTAAAAAAAAACTATAACATACTACCAAGAACATGTTATGTAAATCCCAAATTGGCCTACTGTGACACCAAACTACAAAATATATAATAGTAGGTAATTTTGACCCATAATTTAAGTAGGACCTTGGTGTACTGTATTTGTGAAACCACCTGAAAATGGCACACACTGACTTAGTCATATTTTTCTCCACAGTTTATATTACATACCTACACTTAAAAAAACTGACAATAGTAAGCAGCTCAATTATTGACTATTTAAAAATCTTGTGGCAATATTCCAGAACTAATAAATACTGGCTATAATGTAAATATTTACTATAATTACGTAGTTTTTATTTAATGGCCTGAGAGTTGTTAACAACCTTTTACTGGATATAGTATTTTAACTGAATATGACTGTAATTTGTCGTTTGAGTAATTTATAAAAAAATCTGCCTGGATTTACTAAAACTATATCTACTTTTATTTATATTGTATAAACGCATTTATTTTGTTGACGAATTTGAAGACAGGAAACAATTTTATCTTCCCTTTTAGGATAATAATTAAATTGAAGATTTTGTACACCTTTAATAGTAGGTATTTTCTATGTCCATAAGTTGCACCTTATATGTAAGACTCTAAGTAAAATTGTATGAAATCGGTTAGTTTTATAATAAATGTTCGTTTTTACTAAAGTTTTTTAATAACTTAATATTTATGATGCTCCATTGAGCATTAGCAGCAACAAAAAGGGATTAATGAAAAAAAATTCTTATTTGGTCATTACCAAATAAGAATTTTTTTTCATTAATCCCTTTTTGTTGATATCAAACATATATTAATGACCAATTCTATACCTAATTCCACATTTATTCAAACATCTTGATCAAAAGCCTATTAACTGCCATAAAAACGTTTCCTTTTCTAACTTGACAAAGAAAAGGATGGACAAGATCTCCCGATCCTTTTCTTTTCGATCATCTCAAAATAACGATTCCCCAAAAAATCACTCATTACAGTTCATAATTATTATAAACAAAGTTAAAAAAATTAATTAGGATCGCCCTTTGTTTTAGGTAAATGGGTCATTATATAGGTATTGGCGTACTATGTAGGTACTTGTAGACTCACCTCTATCTACCCCTTTGGAGAATATAGGCGTGATTTGTTTGTTATGGTTCATTAAGGCTAACAGATTATACCTACCTTAGTGTTTTGAATAAGTACCTAATGTCTAATTTAGCAAATACTTTTTAATCGTCAAACTATGTAAAATAAGAGTATCTATGAAATACATGAAATATGATGTCACCTTTGAAGCTGGGTGAAGGGGTCAATTTCAATTAGATCTCATTAAACCTCAACGTGATGTGACGTGAGCGCGATATAGATGTACTTAGGTCATAGACCATTATTCTGTAGGTGACCGACCTTTCTTTAGGGTTTCGTACCCAAAGGGTAAAAACGGGACCCTATTACTAAGACTTCGCTGTCTGTCCGTCCGTCTGTCTGTCACCAGGCTGTATTTCAAGAACCGCGATATCTAGACAGTTTAAATTTTCACAGATTATGTATTTCTGTTACGGAAAATCCTCGCGGATCGTCCGCCACTTGGGGGGCGGCGCCGGCGGGGTACCTATGTATGTCGGACTCGTACCGACTGAAAACCATACTTGCCTTCTCTTGCCCTAGCCACAGTCATGGCCTCATGGGATCCGTGACATGCTCCACAACCATGAAGGTGACCAACCCTGACTAGCTGTACATAAGGTTCCAGGTAGGTACCTGACTACTGGTTGCAAGTAGAGCCAGCTATCAGAGCTAATGTAATACTTACCTACATTGCCTTATCATAATTATAGAACCTGAACAAAACACAATTTACTATTAGATCTAAGTGGAATTAGTCACTAGTAGATTATTACTTATTTGGCAAACGCGCAGTCGCGCTCAGGACCACTTGCCTAATGAGGAAAATGTAGGATTGTAGGTAATGTAATTTCACACAGATTTAGTCCCACGACTAGATTTTCATTTATGGTTGCGTATACTGAAACAAAAAACTAACCACGGAACATATAATTCAGCATTGCCCCCGCTTCGAGGCAATGAGATTCCATCACAACATGATTTTGATGTTGTGACATAACATAACATACCATCACGCCTGTATTCCCCGAAGGGTTAGGCAGAGGCGTACTAATGTAGATACACCCACAGTTCGCCGGTATGTTTAGGTCCCATGTAATAGGGGGCGAGCCTATTGCCATTAACCGGGCACAAATTCCAAACTCCAAGCTGCTACTGGGAGTTCCATAGAAAAACCCAATAACACTTTGCTCGACCTGGGAATCGAACCCAGGACCTCTAGCGTAGCAGTCGCCCTCAGGACCACAAGGCTAATGAGGCATGTTGTGACAACAACTTCAAAATAATGAAAAAAGAAACAAACTACGGAATCGTACACGAAACTGATAAGAAATTATATTTAGTAAAATAAAGCGTTTCAACGGAACCTAAAAAACGAGAAACATTTAAAGAAAACAGCGGATATGTATCCAATCGCATATCTGCCGAAATAACATAACATAAGCAACCCATTATATGTCCCACTGCTGGGCACCGGTCTCCTCTCACAATGAGAGGGATTAGGCTATAGTCCACCACGCTAGCCTAATGCGGGTTGGCAGTCTTCACACGACGTTGAGAAATAATCAAAAGTAAAACAAATGAAGAACTCAACCAAAATTTAAAAAAAAATAGTGGGCGAGCCAAAGTTCGAGCTGATATTGAGAATTTCATAGGAAAACCCAATAACACTGCTTGACCTGGGAATCAAACCCAAAACCTCTAGCGTAGCAGTCGCGGTCTCCCCAGAGACTGATTTACACACAACACCTAGGTACTTAAGTAAGTAGGTATAATGTATACCTATGTGGGCACCTACTTAACTACTTACTTAAACTGGTTACATCATTTATTAATTTGTAGATTCAATTTAATTATTTCCAAGCCGCAGTTATTTATTTTAATTCATTAATTATTCCGATTTCCCGTATTTGTTATTCAAAATTATTTCCGAAGATGAAGGTGTACCTACTAGCCTTCATCATACATAGTTGGTGGAAGTGCCTCAATCTGTCTAGCTATGAGGCCAAGAACTAGTCCTGAGTGTAATATTGATGTTTCCTATTTTACAGGGATGGTTTCGGGCCCTTTTAAAAAAAATTATAAAAGTCACATTCTTTATGTTGGCCCTCCGGCCCTCCGCTGGCTTGAAGGGGGGCCCCCTTCAAGCCGGGGACCCTGGGCCTGTGCCCCGTATGAGCTCCATGGTAAAGATGGAACTGATCCTACTTATATTATACGATATAAATAAGTATAGGTACGTGTGATTACCAAACCAAATCAAACAGTAGTACCTAAGTAGGTACCTACTAGGTATAAATTAGGTTCCTACACCCATAACTAAACGCCTGTAGGTATTGCCCGAAGATTTAGGCAAAAATGTAGTAATCTAAACCCACAAGTTCGCCAGTCCCATGGAATAGAAGGCGAGCCTAATCCGGGTACAATTCCAAACTCCGACCTGCTACCTACTGAGAAATTCATATAAAAACCTGGGAATTGGACCCAGGGCCTCTAAAAACTCTACTATTTGAGCTCTACCCGCGGGATTATAGTCCAATTCTCCACCATTACCAGTACCTACACTGTCAGATACTGGGAAACAGAGTAGTAGTGTGTCTATCATACAGGCTCATTGCTAACCTCTAACGGTCGGTTCCATTATGTAATCCGTACATAGATTGGCTTACTAGAGATAGGATTTTAATATTACCTGTATGCACCTTATAATGTCAAAATCCTATCTCTAGTATGTAAACAAATCTACTGACTGGTTTGTTATTGGGACCAGCGAGGTCAGCTTTAAACCGGACATTTAAGCCACGATGTGTAGCCGTGAGTCGCTAAATCATATTGATTGTCCACCTAGACGACAAGTATGGCTTAGCGATTGAGCGGTCGGCTTCTGCAAATAGCAAATATTTCAAAGAAGTCCTAGTGTAGGTAGTGGGGCAACATTTTATGCACCAGTATTTCGTACTAATGTGTAATTGGGTACTCAGTTACCTAATTACTCACAAGGGAGCAATTTACATTCATTTCCTGTTCTCCAATTAACGACGTACGAAGATGAATGATAGAACGAGTGCTACAGCGTAAAAAAAATATGATCAATTGTATTGGAACAGTTAAACAAAAGAAATATCCCGTGTCACGAGTGCATTGTATTGTATTAGATTTCCGTAAATCTGTGATAATGTAGGAACTTCATTATAATCTATATACGGAGGATCAAATCTATAGTACTTAATAATGAATCATTCCTATAATTATACTTAATGATGATCGTTAAATTACCTATCACAATCTCTATTTTAATTAAAACGTTGGTAATTGTAGTTTATTGTACCTAAGTAATGAGATATAATGTAAGTACTGTAGAGATCGCCACACTATGACAATATTACTGTAGGTTGGCTGGTTACAAATAAATGAAGAAAAAACAATCATTTGAATTTTACAATAAGAAGTGTTTAGTCTCATAGTCTGGACAGACTCGTCTTGTATGAGCTTGGGCTTCGCCCCTGTTTTACACAAGAAAGTTCAACTTTATAATATCTGTCTTATTATTAACGCGTACCCGATCCCAACAGTACCTCGGTAGGAACCTACTTTTATCACGTCGTTGTGTAATGAAAATAGTATAATTAGCTGCTGAGTGCTGACTCTCAGCAGGTATAGAGATATGGTTTGTATTATCTTCTTTCCTTTTCCCAAATAAGTATGATTGTAGGCGTCAGGGGGTTTTCAGTCTAACCAGATGCAATGAATATTAGTATTTTACACGAAGCGACTGCCATCACACCTCCGTTACACATTTTCTGGGCAATACCCATATCCCAAGGATAGACTACCTATTGTTCAGGCATTTTGAGCTTCTGACCTGGTACCAGAGAGAGATACCCGTGTGAACAGCGGACATATGAACCGTGGCTTCACGTGATCTCCGACTTCTCCGAGACACGGAGTGGTCTCGATGTGTTAAATATGGTCACCCATCCACACACTGATCATGGAGAGTTTATTTTAACCTTGCAAACCAGTTTGATCAGCAAGATGTATGTAATCATTCGTTGAGGCTGTTATATAGATAATACAACCTATAAAATACCTACCCATTGGGAAATATTCCTTTAGGTTGTACCTAAATTTAAATAAAAGGGGCGTTACTGTATTCATTGTAGCGCTCAATAGCCTAATTAGCTACAATTTCATGTAAATATCAATCATATAGTAAATCAATATTATTGATTTATTATAGTGTGTACGTAAAGAAATACAGGCATAATAAAAAAATAAACTTGCATGGAATTTAGCCACTAAATTCAAAAGTGAAATCATCGAGACCCATTTCTCAAGGAGTCAGGCAGGGCCGAGAAGCAAGCAACCTTCAAGTATTCACTATTCATAGGCCATAAAAGGGAATGGCTAATAAAATAAATCCCACGTCAACAGAATACATAATAAAGACTTGAAATGCAAGGTCTAGGTAACATTGATGATCTGTCTACACATGATTGTAATTTGTAGTGATCAGTAGGTTAAAGGAAAACAAACAAAATTTAAATTCACAATGATGCGGTGGCTCAATGTAAACGTTGCCTTTGGTGCGAAAAGTTACAATAAGTACAAATAAATCTTTGAGCAGAAAACGAATCCTTAAAGCTACATGCACACCACTCACAAATCGTAACCCACGGTAATTAACTACTTGACTATTTAAAAAAATGAAAATAGAGCTCATGCACATAAACAAAATTAAAATCAGTTCAAAATTATGGAAGTTATAAGCACTCAATTTTTTTGCTAGACGGAGAACGACGTGATGGCGCCATAGAAATCCCATAATAACACTCGTTTTTCGGGTAAAGGGCAAAGCATCTCCTCTAAATCCCCATAATCCCTGTGTGTTCCGTATTGTCCTAACGTTCTCATCCTGCAACCTTTCTGTCGCAACTTCTGCCGAAATGTAATTTGTGGCCACGACATACTTAAGTAATTATATTGTCGCGAAATACGCTGTGTGTACGCAGCCTAAACTGATTTTTCCCTAGCCAAGGAATATAGTATTGTATGCTTATCTACTACGTTGGCTGCATCCATACGACTATTTAAGTGCATTTATCTTTTAAATTCCTTTCACATTGAACCGTATGCTTCAAGGTGCGTTCGCACCTGTATTAAATACATGATGCATATTATTGATACTTATAAAATAGAACGCTAAAAATTGAAACAGTTTTATTTTATACCGTAAGCTGTTATAAACACAAAAAAAATGAAAACGTTTCAGGGGTTTTGGATTTTCATGTTTTAATGGTGGTTGAAAGCGAGTGAAACTCTCAGGAACCTTTTTTTGTTTAGGAGAGAAACCTTCAAAAGGCAGCCTTCGGGAATTAGAGGTGAGTGTGGGATTTTTAACCACTAAAACCACCCTGGTGGCCACCATCAGCACAAGACAGGGGGCAATGTGCCCTCTTAAAAGACCACTCCAAAACCCCCCTGTGCAACGCCTTGGGCACATCCCTGGGGAGACCGTAAAGGAGTCCCTCCTGAACCTCATTGTGTAAGGTATACGTGATAACTGTGCTACCGTGTTCTTTGGATTCAGTCACACGATGATTAAACACAGTCCACTCTCTGCTCGATCGCGACCCGAAAGGCCCGGCTACCTTAGATAAGCGCTGGCGCCTTTTTTTCCGAACAAACTGTTAGGTAATAGTACCTATTATTAGAGTATATATTATTCGTCGATATTCAATATTCAGGGATAGTCTGGTTGACTCGGAGGATAGACTGGTTAGTTACATAAGTAGGAGGTAGTTATATAATTATATTTAGGTATGTACATAAAAAAAATGAACGTGTTTATTTTAACCTGACTGTATTTTTTACATAGGATGTTTACGTAACATTAGTCGGTGTTTTCAAAGCTCTAACCAGGAAGTCAGCTGGTATTTAAATAAATAATTAAGTCGCAAAACATTGTCTTCGTTTCGGCAACATCGTCGGTCGATTATTTCAATTTGACCCCCGTTAAGTCCTGTACCTAAATTAATAAGTATGAATTAATATTATTATAGATAACCTTCAACTTCAACATTTATATGATCAAATCAATTACTACTGTATAACAATTAGGCATATCTAATTAAGGTAAAAATTGCTAGTTAAACCAGACGAGGTACTTCGTATCATAGATAGATACTTATTTTTATCTTTCATGCATAATTAATCTTGTCATGAGCATCGAGCAAAGTGGCCTAGTATTGCCTGGTGGAAAGCTCAAGCAGGGTCAAAGACTTTGAAAGGTATGTCTATTACATTTATGTGATAGACATACATTTTTTAGCCCGGATATGCACAACAAGTAATGCCTCCAGCTAGGGCAGACTTACGTACAAACTAACGGCAGCAAATACCTGGCCTAGCCTTATTCTACCAACCAGATTAGGGCCTAGGCTTGGAACGTGCAGTGGGACCGCTAGGGACGCCTGGGACTATGTTTAAAGTTGACTCGAGAATTGGGGCTAAAGGACAGACACTCGATGGAGCCCTGATATAAACGTTTACTCTAGCCATAGTAATCCTACCATTAAACAACACAGTCCGATGTAACCCTATTGGTATGCCGGAAACGTAATGATTACGTATATTTTATTACACATTACCAGACATACAAACTACCTTATTTAAATTATTATAAGAAATATTTCCACTCACCTACAATATTGGTAAATAATAAAACTCGTTTTAATTCAAACTTAACGTATGATTTAAATAATTCTGTTAGAGATAGAGATAATGTTATGTACCTACTTAGGTGGACATAATAAGGCCTCTTGATAAGTTATCAAATATTAGTACCTATATTGGGAAATTAGCCCTCGCCATTCCTATTGGAAATTAAAAGTTGTTGAGAGTACCGTATTTGACCATACGTAATCTAGCACATCCCCCTATTTGTAGATCTAGGAGGTCACAATGACATTCTCATTACTTAAAATGAATTGAATTAAAACATCCATTTGAATCTTTCCCTTTGTAGTTCGCCTTGTTGGGATCTAAGATCATTTTAAACTACAAATCGGAAAACAAAACCAGTGCCTTATTATTTATAGGTACATACTATATTTTTAAAAGAAAGAAAGAAATGTATTTTATTTGCGTAGAATACAGGTGGTACCAGATATAATATTGGTGGTTATGGAACAATACCACTGCCTACATAAAGCATGCAAATTAATTTTACATTTATGTTCATTATAATTGAATTATTCTTTAAACATATTAAACCCATACATGACGACTGTAAGACGACATATTCATATTATTAATATGTATTATTTTTGTTTATTATAACGCAGATTGTACAATAAAATATAGAAACACATAGATATCTGTTGTAAAACCTACTTGGTCAAGAATACTTTGTGTTAGGTTTTATAATGTAATGTTGACAAAAAAGGATATTCGAGGTTTGAATCGCTGTTACAACTTGAAGTTCAAAAATAGCAACCATCGTACAATTTTTACTGTTTTTCATTTCGCTATTTACACAGATTCCTGATTCTTCAGACCACAATTACAACACGTTATCAGCACGAAGCTCTATTTATTTTATCTACGATCAAATTTAAAAGAAGATTGGTGGTGAAATTGTACCTAGTTAACATGTTGTCTGCAGTTTCGGGTATGTCCATAAATGGTATTCCGACACTTTGTAATAGAGAAGGATACACTGTGTGGAAATTTAAAATGCGAATGTTGTTAATCCATGAAGGATTGTGGGAAACCGTAAACGGAGTAGTTGTCGAAGGGAATAAGACGTCCGACGATGTACGGAAGGAAGAAAAGGCTCTTTCCAAGATATGCCTTACTGTGGATGGCGCTGCTATTTCAATTGTTCGACCAGCTAAGACCGCAAAGGAAGCGTGGGATGCTCTTATGAAATCCTACGAGGATCGAAGTTTGGGTCGTAAATTGTCGTTGGAACGCAAGTTGTACAGGTACTCCTTATCTGACTTTTCTGATTTAGAAGCTTACTTAACGGCAATAACTACAACAGCACTAGACCTGGCCGATATTGGCAAAACCATAGAAGATAGTGCTTTAGCAGCTATTATATTGGGAGGTCTGACGTCCCGATACGAGCCCTTGATAATGGCGCTTGAGAATGGGAGCGTTGAAGTCACAACAGATTTAGTGAGGACTAAGTTGTTGAGCGAAATGACGAAGACGACTAAAGATGATGTGGCTGCGTTGCATACAAAACAGGTTATTTGCTTTCGGTGTAAGAAGCCTGGGCACATTAGTCCTAATTGTCCTCTCAAAAAGAAGGAGAAAAAGGCAAAGGCGCGTTGCTCTACAGAAAGTTGTTCTGAAGATAAGGGACTGATTGCTTCTAGTACAGGGAATATGACGAATCAAGTGACGGAATTGGCTTTCGATAATGTCACGGAACTGGCTTTGTCCGCACCTAATGTTCAGTTATCTGAGAAGTGGATTATCGACTCTGGTGCGTCAACTCACATGACACCACATGCTGAATGGTTTAATAGTTATCGACACTGTGATGGGAAGATAACTGTCGCAAATGGTAAAAGTTTGTCGGCTGTGGGTTTAGGAGATGTTGCGATTGACACGAAAACCGATTTCAAGAAGATTTTTAATGTTGTACATGTTCCTGACCTAGATTGTAATTTACTCTCAGTCAAAAAGGCAGTAGAGAAAGGTTTCTCGATTGTTTTTGATAAGAATGGGTGTAATTTTTATAATTCTAATGATGTTTCTTTTATAAAAGTTCCTGTTTTACATGGCACTATTTGTGGTGGATTGTACACTTTAGATTGTACAGTAAAGCCGCAAAGCGTTTTAGCCTACAATGTTCACACTAATTTGTCCCAGTTTCAGCTTTGGCATAAGCGTCTAGGACATCTCTGCCGTGTTGGTATGGATCTACTCAGAAAAGCTCTAGCTGTTGGTGTGGAGTATACTGAGGTTGACAAAGAACCATGCATACCTTGTGTAGAGGGTAAGCAGGCCCGAAAGCCTTTCAAAAGGATAAAGTATAAGAAGGCTTCGTCACCATTAGAATTGGTCCATACGGACGTTTGTGGTCCCCTGACCACTGAATCTTTTAAAGGTAATAAATATTTTATTATTTTTGTAGATGACTATACACGTTTTATATCCCTTTATTGTATGTCATCTAAGACAGAAGTTCAGAAGTCTTTTTGCGCTTTCCAAGCACTTGTTGAGAGACAGACTGGCTCTAAGATTCGAACTCTTCGGTCAGACAATGGTACCGAGTATGTCAACAAGGAGTTGACAGACTATTTGCAGGCTCAAGGGATTCGACATGAAACGTCTGTACCATACAGCCCTCAACAAAATGGGGTAAGTGAACGTTGTAATCGTAGTATTGTAGAGAAGGCCCGTTCCTTGCTAGCACAGAGCTCTCTGTCGAAAGCTTTTTGGCAGGATGCTGTTGAGACTAGTGTTTATTTAAAGAATAGGTCACCTCATCGTGCACTTGATGGTAAGACGCCATATGAAATGTGGTGTGGTAGTAAACCTGATCTGTCTCATTTAAGGATATTTGGCTGCCGAGCTTTAGTTCACGTGCCTTCATGCCAGAGAACTAAGCTAGACATGAAAGCTTCTGAACATATCTTCGTTGGATATTCAGACGATCCAAAGAGTTATTATTTCCGTAGCGCGGAAAACCCTCGGAGGTTGATTAAGTCACGGGATATTACGTTCTTTGAAAATATTTTTTCAGGATTGAAGGATAAACCTGTTCAGCCTGAAGTTGTTGTGAGCCCCAATGTCATTGATCTTTTTTCAAAGACTTCTTTAGATACCACTTCGCCACAGGAGATTTCTATCTCATCTGCTTCTACTACTACTTCTTCACCTACTTCAGAAGGTGTGGAGATGGAGGTAGAGCAAGTTGACGATTTTGTGGACGCGTCTAATGAAGCTGGTGGTGTTGGTGACACGGAGTTTCTACACTCGGGTGAACAAAGTGATTTGTACCTTGTTCCTTCAGATGAACCCAGTGATGTATGTCCTGAGAGAAGATATCCAGAACGAGTTCGTAAACCTCCTGATTTTTATTCATACGGCACTCTCGGTGTTGAATTGTTGTGTGATGATCCGAAAAGTTATCGTGAAGCTATTAAAAGCGATGATAAAGATAACTGGATCTCCGCTATGAAGAATGAGTATGATGCCTTATTGAATAAGCAGACATGGACATTAGTGGATAAACCAAATAAAAAGGTTATTCCATGTAAATGGGTGTTCAAGATAAAGAGGGACGCGAACGGTGCAATAGTCAAGTATAAGGCGCGACTAGTTGCAAAAGGTTTTAGTCAAGTTTGGGGGACTGACTATAACGAGACTTTTGCCCCTGTGGTTCGAAATTCATCTCTGCGTACTCTTATAGCTTTGGCGGCAGAAATGGATTTGAAGATTCAACACATGGATGTAGATACCGCATTCCTCAACGGAGACTTAGAGGAGGAGGTGTACATGCAACAGCCTGAGGGATTTGCTGAGCACGGGGCAGAAGGTAAAGTCTGTTTGCTCAGAAAATCCATTTATGGTTTGAAGCAGGCAGCACGAGCCTGGTATTTCAAATTGCATCAAACTCTTTCGAAAATGGACTTTGCACGAACATCTGCGGAATCATGTGTTTACTTGAAAAAGTTTAGTAATGAAACCATAATACTTGCAGTCTATGTCGACGATCTAATTGTCTTTTACAAAGAAAAAAGTTCATTCGACGCTGTCAAAAAAGACTTGAAAATTTTTTTCTCACTAAAAGATTTGGGTACATTGTCGTATTGTTTAGGCTTAAATATTAACCGTGTTGACGATAAAATCGTGGTCAGTCAGAAGACCTATATTCAGGCGGTATTGGAGCGGTTTAATATGCGAGATTGCAAGGAGATGTCTACACCTTTGGAGAATAACAAGTTGGAGAAAGCTAATCCAACATCTCTTGGTGAATATCCTTACCAAAACTTGATAGGATGTCTCATGTACCTAGCTGTTAATACGAGACCCGATATAGCTTATGCCACAAGCTATTTAAGTCAGTTTAATAACTGTTATGATAAAAGGCATTGGTTGGCCGCTAAAAGGGTGTTACAGTATCTAAAAGGTACTATGGATTACTGTATTACTTACAGGAAAGTCGGTGGATGTCTGTGTGGATACACGGATGCTGACTGGGCGAACTGTGTACATGACCGTCGGTCATACACGGGTTACTACTTCACGCTAGCAGGTGGACCTATTAGCTGGGAGTGTAAGAAGCAGCCGACGGTAGCCTTATCGTCTACAGAAGCTGAGTATATGTCCTTGACTAGTGCTGCAAAGGAGGCTATTTTCCTAAGACGGTTAGTGTGTGACATTACTGGTTTTGCTGATAGTGTGTTGCTATACAATGATAGTCAAAGTGCACAGAAACTTGTGCTCAATCCAATCCACCACAATAGGACCAAACACATTGATACGAGATTTCATTTTATTCGTGAAAAGGTTACTGAGGGTCTTATAGATATAAAGTTTATACCTACGGATAAAATGACAGCCGATGTATTAACCAAGCCCTTAAGGCGTATAGCTCATCTAAGGTGCGTTTTTAATATGGGTTTAGGGATAAATAGGTAGAATAGTTTTCTATTTATTTATTTTTCGTCGGTTTATGTTTTGTATTTCTGTTTAGTCTGGTAGTAATGTTTTAGTCTTCTATTTTGTTTAGCATTACTACTTTATTTTTTTTTGTTCCCATTAAGGGCGGATGTTGTAAAACCTACTTGGTCAAGAATACTTTGTGTTAGGTTTTATAATGTAATGTTGACAAAAAAGGATATTCGAGGTTTGAATCGCTGTTACAACTTGAAGTTCAAAAATAGCAACCATCGTACAATTTTTACTGTTTTTCATTTCGCTATTTACACAGATTCCTGATTCTTCAGACCACAATTACAACAATATCAAATCAGAGTCAGATGCTTTTACATTCTATTTTTAGTGACAAAATATGCATCAACATGCTATCAAGCCGAGTAGCGAGTCGAATCTGCGATGCTGTAGAGAAAAACACAGGCGAATATACCAATGAGAAAATCGTATATTCCAGCAAGAGAACAAATTAAAAAGATATTATAATTGATTATGTTCGTTTATATAAAAATAACCAGAAATGTTTATTTCTTTCTTGAAATGTAGTTGTAGTCATCACTGTGAACTACAGAATATTATAATAATATGTGGTGGTATCATGGACTATTTGAGCTGTGAACGACCATTTACTTGAAAAGTCACTGACATCGCAAACCAGAATATTTGTCAAGATTTGCTGAGTTGATGAGAGAAAAATATGCCTTAGATAGGTATGTACCTATAAAGAGAAACGAACAAAAAGTAAGCAAACAATAGACTTTTTTTCAGATTGTTTGCTTTTTAGGAGATGTCAATTACCACGTAATACGGTAGCAATCATCGTGAGCTGCATGCAACCTTGGTGTTGGCTCTTCTCGCCTCCAAAAGTCTATCAGAAGTAGTATTAATCTTATTTTACTGAAGGAAAAATCGATTTTTTCCTTAAATGTAATAACTTTGTAGCAAAAAGAAAATGCAAAAAAAATACAAAAAGATAGATTATCTTGTAACTCCCACCTCAGTTCATTATTTACCCAAGAGTTGTATGCTAATTTAAAACTATTTTAAAACGTTTTTCAAGCAATCGAAATGCAGAAATATGAATTAATTTAAACATTATCATATCTGCATAAGAATGTGCAACAGAAAAAGATAGTAATAATTTAAAAAGGTTTTTATAATTTAGATAATATTAATATTTCCCGTAACGTTACCAACGTTGATTGTCAATGAGTGTTCAATGGAATAAACCTGTATAAACACATACAAAAAAATTACTCGCCTCAATATAACGTACCTACTTAGTGCATCAAATTAAGTAGGTAAAGCAACGCATTGCCCTTATATTTTTCTAATCACGAGAAAAGTAGCTTTTCACAATAATAAAAAGTTAAATTATTTACCTATTGTCACTTGCTCTAACTTTTCTTTGTTACACTATTGGCATTTTAATTTGCCGCGTCTATTGAATCAATTTTATCCTGTATTTTATATGTATATGGTAAGGTGATTATGAAAAATCATACCTATATACTTTTATATCCTTTTTTTTTTTTTTCATAAAACACATCAGGGTACCTAACTTAAAAAAATCCGCGTCTTTTCACTCATTCAATTCTGATCTTTATCGACCTGTACATTAAAAACTGTTGTTGCCTCTATATCACTGTTGAGTGTTGACTTAAAAACGCCAATACCTGCACTGGTATAAGTGTAAACTGTAAAGCTCACGTCACACGGGAAACCCTAACCTATTACTCAGATTGTCAATACCATGACATTACAGCTCAAATTGAACTCAACTCTTTACATTATTTGTCATTTGACGTAAATATGTTAATTTATGCGTATACCCACGCTACGATTCGTATTGAATGACAGACAGTTGTATTCGATGGCTGTGTGGGCACGCTTTTCGTTCCCTTGAGTAAATACCGCGTTGATTACTCGATCGGTGTAGTGTTAAGTGCATTAATATGTTCAGTGAGATCATACTGAAGACACGAAGAACTGTAAGCCGGAATTCCTTTGGGTGATCAGTGTCAAGCTACAGCTAAACTGAATCAGTCATTTGCGTTCATTCGATACGCCCGTGCTTCAGTGTCAGCCAACGAACTAAGGTATGTGTATTTAACAACAAACTTTATTAAATTACTTTTTAACGATTATTGTTTAACTAATAACGTTAATGTGCCATGCAATGATGAAATCGTGTCTGGCAGGGGACGATATATGGCCCGATAACTTCATCCTCTTACAATTTATTGTTCGATAATATATTTGATGTCACGTTTACTTATGTTCAATTCCTAATATTTAAAATATAATTGTGTTTATATTAAGTTCCAAGCGTTAACGAGGTGGTGTGCATATCTAAGTGGTACTGTTCTGCTCCGAACACAAATCAACAATATAATATGTAATAAACACGTCTTGTATTGTATTACTTACCTACAATCACAAACAAATAGTAATAAAAAATAAAAATAATTGCGATAGAAATTGTTGAGATGTTTGTTTGGAATTGACGTTATTCGTGTTCGCGATGTCTTGGAGGAATCTCGTTTAGGTCGAAATGCCAGCTGAACTGTGTTGATAAGCAGCCGCCACCGGCAGCGCCATTGGACCATTGTGTACACACTGAAACTATTGTCAAGGAACCGTTGGTGACAAGAGGAGCTCCCCCTGTACCAACGGTTGCGCCTGCAACGGTATCACCTAGTGACGAAATACTTTCGGCGAACAACACGATGTCGCAAGTTGCCAAATCTCCGGATGTGGAATTGGAGAACAATTCCAGTGACAATGTCACAACAAAAGAATCGCAACAAAACGTAGTGCTTGACCCTGCGCTCGCGCCTACGGAAGACAGTCAGTGAGTAACCGTTATTCATTTCTCAAGTTCTAGCAAGGCCTTCGGAATACAAAAAATAAACATGAACTATTATATATCTAAGTCAACATGAAATCTTTATAACTTATGTAGGTATATTCTACATATTATAGTTTTTGTATCTAGGTCAGAAAAGGGTGACACTTCTTATAATATAAGTCACTCAGTACTCATATACCTAGGTAGGTACATAATTAAGTCTAAAGTACAAATACGAAAGTCGGCAAGTAATGCAAACGCAACTTTTATTTAAAAATCGAACATGCAACTCCACAACACGAAAAGTTGAGCGTGAGGCGTGTACAGACCTACACCCAGACAAATAAAAAGTCGAAAGATAGGTTTATAGACCCCGTCATATTATTATTTTTTAAATCGACGACCAGTTATATTTTATTACATTAGTATAAGCTTGTTCGCATAGTTACGCGTAATAAGTATTAGAACGCATATCACAGTCAAAAAATTAAATCATTATTTAAAAAAATGTATACTAATTGATAGATAATGAGTTCTTTTTAAACTGGAAGGTTTCATAAAATTATGCCGGATCGTTTTTGTGTGATTCGCATTTTTTTCACTTAAATACATCTTTATAACATAACGTAACATTCATACCATCACGCCTTTCCCTGAAGGGTTAGGTAGGGACGTAGGTACTAATGTACACCCACAGTTCACCAGTATGTTTAGGTCCCATGTAATAATGAGCCTATTGGCATTAAACAGGCACAAACCGCAAACTCCGAACTGCTACTGATAATTTCATTTAAAACCCAATAAACTTTGCTCGATCTTGGAATTGTTTGCGTTCAGGTCTAGTAGGCTAATGAGGCAGTAAGAGAATATATTTGTATTTTTGTTTCTATAAACTCAAAAACTACTAGACTGATTTTAATAATTCTTTCCCCACTAGAATGCTAAGTTTTCACTGACTAACATAAGCTATATTGTTCATCGAGTTAAACATAACGCACTTTCGGTCGCTAGTGAAACCGCGGGAATCAGCTAAACCGATAATATAATATAAACATACTCTAAAATATTCAGTGTACGCATCTAATTATTAAGGATTTCATTAATAATTAGCTCCAGTTTAATTTATATTTTACTAGCATTTGTCCGCGACTTTTTCTGCGAAATCTTCAGAATCTGATAAGACCTGGAAAAAGTAGCATACGTGTTATTCCAGACTATGATTTGTTTTTATCCAGATTCGTGCAGCTTTTTTGGCGTGAAAGTATATCAATACATCCTCACAAACTTTTACGTTTATAATACCTATTGGTAGGATTCACGTCGTGAATACTACTCGATGCAGATTTTTATTACTTTAAATGTAGTATTCAAATAAACATTTACTTCTACAAATATTACTTTAATTTTTTTATACCTTGTCCCACAACAGAATTTTCTCCTGTATCGTTGGTGATTTTACAAACACAAATTCTCACATACACAAACGCCCAGGCCCGGAAAAACTACCTGTAGGTCATACAAATATTTACCCTGTGTGGGGATCGAAGCCACAACACGTGGCGCAGAAGCTGATCGCTCAGCCGCTACGTCAAACTTGTCGACAATAATAATAATTACTTAAACTACAAAAAATATTAAATGCAGAATTAAAGGCCATATAGCTATCAAATATATTTACCTTCCAGTTTAATTCCGCGACTAATCAGATTATGTAGCGTTCGGAATCATTTAAACTGGTTTAAGTAGAACGCTTCGCCGTTATTTTAATTTTGATTGTAAGGCTCTTGGCTCTTTTTATACCTCATGGCTAAATATTAGCATCTGTGCCTAGTCAGTAGGCAATTGTTAGTTTCAGTGCTTCCTTAATATTTGTGTTACGAAGTTCAAAAGTTTTAGAGTGATTAAAAGGTGGCCTATTACAAGAGGTGAGAATGCATTGAATACTCGTTTGAAATGATTCAAGGTTTATTGTTAAAAAATGCATGCTATTATACAACCTAATTTAATTTTGTTATTTACGTAATTTGTTTTTTACCTATTTTGTTTTTCACTGGGTCAACAATTGTAGTTAGGTTGTAGGTACCATTTTTTTCTTGTGCGAGGAGGAAACCTTCAAAAGGCTGCCGGCCTACTGGGGGGTAGGCCGGGGTGTGTGGGATTTTTAAGCACACCATCTTCAGCACACTATTGGAAGGATCCGGGAACTAGCTTATTCTTCCGGATCTCTTCCTGTGCCACGCCTATAGGCCCGTCTCAGGGACTCCCTCATCATCATCATCATCATCATCATAAAAGGGGCTAGCCCTTAATTTACAAAACGCTTTTACAAAACATGACGATTCTAGCCCCTCTGATCAACCGGCCGATGGTTGACATCAGTCGTGTCTGTCGTCTGGCAAGTCTTAGCTGTCATCTGTCAAAGTGTGTTTGTAGCAAACAGTTTGTAGTATTAAATAGGTTTGTGATAATAGTAATAAAATATGTAAACGGCCATTTTCAACCGACCATTTCATTTTCGGCCGACCGATTTTCATCAAACATAGCTAAGAACACTCCCGACTTATTCACCTTTCAAACAAAAAAAAACAAAATCAAAATCGGTTCATCCGTTCGGGAGCTACGATGCCACAGACAGACACACACACACACACACACAGACACGTCAAACTTATAACACCCCGTCGTTTTTGCGTCGGGGGTTAAAAATGAAGTTAAGTAATAACAAAATGATGTTAGGCCCACATACTACCATGATGTCGAATAAGTTAAAACATAGAGAAAATTCTATGAAATCACCTGCCGAGTAATTTGCCAGGAACGTACTCGGATTTGGTTGAAAACAACCTAATAAATAAATTATTAATAATATTTAGATTGAATAAATTAATGTCGGCTCATGCCATTTAAGCACTAATAATAATAACTCACATTATTTTTAATTAGGACGATAAAGTGCTTTAATATAAAATTAATTCAGTAAATATTTTTTCATCACATTTTTTACTTCCATAGGTAAGTTAGATAAAAACCCACAGGCAGGGAAAATACCACATTCATATATTATATGATGGAGTAATTTTTGCAAGCATACGTAGACCGTAGTTGTGAACAAAGTCATTAACATTGATTACAAAATGATTCATCAAGTAAATTATAAAGTCCCGTTACATCCTATTCTCCTAGTAACATACTTGTCCTTGTATAATATGATATTTAAAATTTGCTAATTACCTTCTAGTAGAGACGATAAAATTATGTTCAACGAATAATAGTTGACAGTTTTTATCTAAGGTACCTAGGTAATCATCAGTTTGAAAATGAATAGGTATTTACAAAATACACGGTGTATTTCTCATAATTATTATTTCCTTATCAGTATTTAATCAGGCACCCGGAACACTTGAATTTATCATTCCACGGATTTCCGCGTTATCAATATTTTCTACATACGTCGAACTCACATCTAGAAAATCCTTAACCTTTACGTTTGTCAAGAACAGAAAACACAATGTTACACTCATAACATCCGGAATCTGGATAGTTAATTTCTATAAATGTCGAGATCATTTCTCGAAACCTTTGCCCTTACCTTCCCTTTCTCAAAGAAAGGTTATGCTTTTGTTCACAATTTCGGAATCAGAATATACCTACCTACGCCTTATATTTGGGCATTACAAATTGAGGGAAATTGTGTTTGCAAAAGGAAAAAGTATATACAATAAATTTCAATTCATTACATGTAACTGTGCTTAGCTATTTAAAAGAAATATAATGTGATGAGAGTTATATAATTAGTGTAAGTACTAAAAATAATTATTTTAAACAACCTATAAAAATAAGCATATTATGTCAAATGTTTAAAATCTTAGAAGGTGCTCGTGTGGTGAACACGCTCCTAAGCATGAGGCTAACTTGACAATCTGCACTCAAAGCACGTTTAAGAAAACTTTGAAAAAGACTTTACTTTTGTGAGATCCCAATATGTTACAGAAAGCTCATCTACTAGGCACGATGTCTTAGTGAAATAAACTCAGTAAAATAATTATAAAATTTGTTTAACAACTAGAATCTTATAAGATGAACTCATAAAAACTCTACCAAGGTCAAGACTTTGGTAAACAGAATATAATTAAAGGAATATGATAATTAATATGGTGCTACAAAGCATGGCCACGTCAACCAAGTGCGGTCAGTCATAGCGGTGAGATAGATCAGGTCAGTTTAGCGTTAATTTGGTTGACCAAAGGAGTTTACTAAATAACTATGTACCTACTACAATTACTACTTTCACCTGATTGTCCCATAAGGTAGGTTGCGTTTACTATCAAACTTTATGCCGCAAAGCAAATATGGGTAGAGTTTCCTGTACGTTTAGAATTATGAATCTTTTAAACCTCCTTTGAATGTTTTGCTAGATACGCGACCATTCAGTGTTTTAATTAAGCACGGCCTCACAGAAAACCGGCGTGAATTAAACGCTTACGTTGTGTTTCGTGCGTTGTGTCACTTGCGACTCCTCTGATGCAACACCTGGGGCCCTAGTCTGCTATTTCAATTGACTCAGAATGACCGTCCAATGAAGGTCCAATGGCACTAAATGACAGATTTTGTAGAGAAAACTGGCAAAAATCAACCATTATGAAGTCACTGAATCACAATTCTGACACAACTGAATAGTAGACTCGGCACCCAGAGGCGTCGCAAGTGTCCATGGGCGGCGGTATCGCTTACCATCTGCTCGTTTGCCCCCTATGCCATAAAAAAGTAACTAGTTTCTTGAGTGTTTGAAAATTGAGTTCGTTAATAATATGTATAAAAATATGTACTTAAATAAATTTAAGCGACGGCTAAAAAAATATCTATTTAGTACACTACCATATAGTTGACTTAAATAACTTACCACTATGTTACTATTAGGTACATATATTTTTTCTATACTAGCATTTACCTTATACTATGATATCCTACCTATTATATACTGAACATACATGTATAAGTACTTATAATAATTGTAAGTTTTAGTATTAGTAATGATTAGAATAAGTGATCCAACAGGCAAACTAAGCGAATAGTTTTGTTGGACACCATTATACTTTATATTTATTACTTTGTACCTTATTATCTAATAAATAAATAATAATAATAATTTAAAAATGTTTTTAATATGCAAGTTAAAATAATAAATGAGAATAATAAAGACTTAGGATAAACCTGATTCCATAAATAAAATACTTGCTACATTCCAAGAAATACATAGTATAAAAAATGCATTGATGTGTGAAGTGCGTCATTGTTAAAAGGTAACACAATAATAATAAATCATTAAACATATTTTTCCATTGCCGAATAATCTATTAATAGTAGAAGGTGATTACGTGGTGTAATCCTCCGAATAGTAATCATTTAAATTATAAAAAAGGTTTATAAGAAAGATGTCTTGATCTACGATGTTGTTATTTGTCGGCTAGAGCGAACTTGGCATTACGCATGCGGTGTAAAATGCAAAAGCGTGGCAATAAATACATAACTTTGTGGGAGCACGGTAGTGCCACCACCTAGACAAGCCAAAGAGACAAGCTTGCACTACCAAAATTTTATATATTTTCGTTTAAATGAAATTTTCGTATTTCATCGTATGTAGATCATTAGATTTTAGAATGTAGATGTAGATCATTAGAAATTTTCGTATGTAGATCATTAGAGACACTTTTACAAGTCAATGGTTTGTTTTTTTTATAGCTAGATGCCTTCGGCTTTTCCTAACTGACGACCTCTGAGAAGAAACACCGAAACAAACTCAGAGAATCATGGTCTCTTGGTGTCTGGACTTTAAAGTCCAGACATAAAAATACTGCAAATAATGTGAGTGGGACAATGCAGGGCAATTATTTTGCATTTTGCAATGCAATTATTTTCAATACTTCAAGCTTTAGTATGTATATAAGTTTAGCTCGTTCAATTCTATGGGTATACTAATTATTATTGTCCAAGGAACTGTTTTTTATTCTACTATATTTAATTAGTTCACATAAGTTTATGGCATCCTCGTAGCTTCATTAATAACAGGGTTAACTGCGACACATACATTTGAAAAATAAGTAGGTAACGGACTTTTTGATCTTATCGAGATAGATCAAAATGTACTGATGGCTTTCACTTCCTCCACGGAAAGTCGGAAAAAGATATAGCAATAGCTCGTAGAACAATTTCTTTAAAAAAACTTGAACGTATGATAAAGATAATTTATACATATATTTAGGCACCGATTCCGGCTATGATGGCTACTTAATTATTAGCAAAGTAGCTAGGTTGATGAGTTCTTGCATGTGCCTTTTTGATGATTATACTTAGTATGCAACAACCCTGTGACTAAACGTGCGCGAGCATTGGACGTGAGGACGTCGTCGACATAATTATAAAAGACTAGCTTCTGCCCGCGACTTCGTCTGCGTGGGCTTCAGATTAAAAGTAGCCCATGTGTTATTCCAGACTATAATCTATCTCTGTGCCAAATTTCATCCAGATCCGTTCAAGCTTTCTGGCGTGAAAGAGTAACAAACATACATCCATCCATCCATCCATCCATCCTCACAAACTTTCGCATTTATAAATTATTAGTAGGAAGAAGAATTAGTAGGAAGTAGGATAGTAATATAATCATTAATTATATGATGAATATGTACCTACTTAGTTAGATTACTTATAACATTACACCAAAAGGGTCTAACGGTCTTATTTTACTGTAGGTAGTAGGTAGTATTTAAGTAGGTAGTGTAGGTACCCATATTTTATTTATTTATTTATTAAACTTTATGCACCGTTGGTACAAAGGCGGTCTCAATGCCATTAGGTATTTTCTGCCAGACAACCTTAGGGTGATGCAGAGAAAAAAAACAAAAACAGTAGATGCATTAGAAAATAGAGGGACAGTGACTCTATTTGTATAATTATACTTATACATTTATAAATTCACATGATAGGTGAAATATATTCTGTATCGGGGTCGGTCGAAGTGAATGTGTTTATGTATCCCCATATCTCCGATATATTTTGACTCGTATTTACTGAAAACAGCATTTGCTGTTATCGAGAAGATCTATCAGGTTTTTCCGTAGTATAAAAAGTAATCTTAGGCAAACAATGGATTAACATTTTTACGTCGTACTTAAAACAAAGAGAGCTAGAAGTTGCAAAACAAGTTGAGGTAAGCATTAAGTATAGTACATGATGCTATTGTCTTAAACTATTATCATTAAAACCGATTCGATAGTTTTTTAATGTCACACTATGCCAAGTTATCCAAGTTATGCTGCAACAAATATATGACAAAACTTACCAACGACAAAACTTACCAAGTAAAGGAAATAAGTAAGTAACTCTAACTGTACCAGATACGAACGATTAATGGTAGATGAGTAGAAGGACAACGCTCTCGCGGCCGATCACCCACAAGATGGACAGACCTGAAGTGTTATAACTGAATGTTCACGCAGTGCCACAAATAGAGAGAAACGTAGAAGTAAAAGCCGCAACCACCATACTAGACGATCCATAAGTCCATAACCACGACCAAGAAGAACACTATACGAGAACTAGCGTAAACAAAGAAACAGACGAAAGTTTGCATCTATATCATGACACTTTGTCTGGTTTGTTTTACTGACGAATAAAAATCATCTTTATAATGAAGTGCAGTGCTTTGAATCGACCATTTTCCATAGCATATCTGGGGATTAAAATCGTCACTTTTGATGAAACACATAAAATTATTTTTAAAGAATAGTAAAACTGCCTTCAAAAATATAATGTGCGAATAGTTTCGGAAGTCTGTGCCTTCGATTTGGTCAGATCTTTTGTTTTGCCCACCCACTTCAAAACTTTTCGCACATACACTAATATTGTTGTTATTGTTTTTGAAGGAGGTTTTACTTTTTGTTAAAAGCGTTCGAGCAAAGTGTTATTGGGTTTTTCTATTCAATTCTCAGTAACAGCTCGGAGTTTCTGATTAATGCCCCAGGCTCGCCATCGCATGGGACCTAAACATACCTACCTTCTGTCGACCCCTTCGGAGAATACAGGCGTGTTCGTATGTATGTGTCTTTATTAAAATAAGTATCAAGTATAAACCGTTTAGTGGGCTAGTTCGAAGTCATTACTAAAAAAACCCAACAGACCCGTAGTCGCTTTGAAATCCCTGAGAGATGTATTCGCATTGTATTATTGCCCTAAGAGATGTATTGTTTAGTAATTATTCTATTATTATGTTACAAAAAATATAGTATTCGTCCTTTAAACGCCTTCGAATTTTCAAACGCATGTTTTATTATAACTTTATTATCTTCTCTTTGAATCCATAATTATTTTTATGATTCGCATTACATAACAGAATTATCATCACGTACCTGTATTCTCCGAAGGGTTAGAAAGAGGTGTGCCACAGAGTATTTCATAGCAAAACCCAATACAACTGCTCGACCTGGGAATTGAAACAGGCACCTCTAGCGTAGTAGTCGCGCTTAGGATCACTAGACTAATGAGGCAGTTTTATCGTTCAAATGTGGATATTTCTTCAGTTATACCTACTTCCTACAAAATATATAAACGGAAGTACTTTAAACACTTACAACATGCTTCGGTTCTGTCCTTTGGGCGTTGGCTGATCCAAATAAGTAGCTGGTACTAACAGAGACCGTAAGGGAGGCTTGAAAAATAATGGAGAGAGTACTGTTTTAGTCGATTTTATTCTTTGTAAATACATAATACACCGCCTTGGTCAAAGTACAAAGAGCTAATGTCGGACGCGTCCGTATTCAAAGCTTGTTATGTACTGGACCACATGCACACCGGTCGTGTCGGCTATCACCGTGTCCGATAGATGGTCTAACTCCTAACGAATGGTTCAATGAACAGTTCACAAAAACCCAATACCAAGGGCGCTATTAAAAACTAGTTACGTGAGCTACTCACAGTTTAGTCTTCCTCTTAATCTCCGTGGTGATT
This sequence comes from Acronicta leporina, assembly GCA_947256265.1. Lineage (NCBI taxonomy): Eukaryota > Metazoa > Arthropoda > Insecta > Lepidoptera > Noctuidae > Acronicta > Acronicta leporina. Next base: position 9,758,792 of record OX366514.1, read on the forward strand.
GTCGATTGTTGATAGCAGTTTCCTGATGTCAAGTATAAGGTTGCGTTCGGCTTTGAATCACATATTTGTGTAAGTTTTATTCTAGATTATCGAGTCGAGTTTCTTGTGTTAGCTTCATTTTCGTTCGCTTATTTGGCGCGGCGACTGTGTATCGTTCTGCCGGTCGAATGATTCAAGCCATTCGACCAGTCTGAGGTCAGCATTCAGTTCAAGTTTTCAGGTGGAAGTTAATCTGTGTTCTTTGAAAAAGTTGGTGTTTTCTTCTAGTGATATCATTGTGTGATATTTCAGTTTTAGTGATGTGTTGATTATGTATTGGTATGTAATAAATATGTTGTTGTTAATGTTATTATTGTACCTACTTTAATATGCAAAAAAGTTTCTTACAAAATGGTTTATACCGGAAATCAAGAGATTTATTTAAAATGTATATATAAGTATCAGTATTAAAATATTCGAAAAAAGTCCACTCAAAATACGGGCTGTCATACTGATTTCTGACGATTTTATGGATTTTATCAGGTTATCGTAGCTCGGAAACGCATCAGCAACTCCGTTAGTTGTTGCAGGTGTCTATAGGCTGCGATGCCTACTTACCATCGGGTGGTTCATCTGCTCATTTACCGATACACACGAAAAAATGCGCGTTGTGCGGAACGCCGATAGAGTTTCCCTAACATATAAAGTAGGTACGCTCCCTGAGGTCATCCTTAAGGAAAATCTTATTATTATTCATGTGAGACATAGGTCGTATAAATAGTTCACCTTTCAATTAATGTTGCTCGGTGAAAGAATAAAAATCATATCATGGCCGCATGGTTAAGAAAGTTGTTAAGGATCTATGTGTCTTCCATCGATCCCAAGGCTTGGAATTCCGGATATTCAGTATTCTAGTTAAACATTGCTATATTAACTTTAACTGAATTTAGTTTCCTACTCACTAATAGAAAATCTCAATTACACTTTGATTGTCAAGAGAATTTAACCCAGGAACTCACAGTCAACAACTGCGCTTAGGATTACTAAGCCTATTGAATCAATTAGTGAAGTTTGTAGTTTAACAAGTCAAATAACGGTTAATAGTGTTCATGAGGATGATACTATGTGGATTCAAATTCGTTAGCGTAATAGCTGAGTTATTAACTTATTCATTGCTAGGCCCCCAACAAATATTAGTAGATTGTGACTTCCATGTTTTTATTTTGAAAGTGCCAAACACATGCACGTCAGTAATTTTAATTACGGTTCTCATTATTAAAAACAAAACAATATCCACTATTTCGATGGTTGGAAAAAACCGATTTTTTAAGATTCTTCACAAAATAAACTAAAAATTAATTATGATTTAAGTTAACTAGTTTTTTACAAACTAATATTATAAAGAAAGATTTGATTGTTTGTTTGCATTGAATAGGCTCTGAAACTACTCGATCGATTTAAAAAACCCCTCACCATTAGAATCCTACATTATCCCTGATGAACATAGGCGATAGGATGTGTTATTGTCATTTTTGTTAAATACCCGTGCGAATCCGGGGCGGGCCGCTAGTACCTACATTATAAGGCGCAGTTTTTTAGGTTTAATATTAAGTAGGTATTACTAACATAAAATTGATCGGGAAACGTACGTAACATGACTCGACCTTTGATTACATTTTACAAGATTATATTTTATTGTTCTTTGTTTATTTTATGCAAAAGATGAAAAATAAATTATACTTATATATTATTGTATTTATTTAAAAAAGTGCGGTACTGTCGATTACACTAATTATAAAGAGAAAATATTTGTATTTTTGTTTGTAATAAACCCTAACAAAATACAAAAAATAGCCACGGTGAATATTACTTATGGTAAAAGGATTCAATAAAATTTTCAAACCCCCCATTACCTAAATGACCACAAATATTCACTTACCAACAAGAAAATCCGTAAGGGCTGCCATTCCCTTTTAGTAAAGAAATGCTATGATGAGTCTTGTAGAATTAAATGCAGCCCGGACCGATTTTAGCTAGAATGCTACAATATTATATCTGAGTAAAGTCACTTGAGGTCGCGAGTGAAATCGCGGGAAATGGCTATTTCTAATAGAAGTTTTTAATAAGATTTGTAAGTACTTACCAATCATATATTGACAGGCTCTGTGTGTGGTGTGAGAAGAACAGCATGCAAGCTAATGTCGGTAAAAGGTATCACATTAAATTTTCACGCAAAAAAAAACAAATTCAATTCTACATACGTAATGAGGAACCACAGATTAAGTAAAGTATGTGAAGTTAGAGATCTGGGCATCATTATAGACTCTGAAATGAAATTTCAAACACACACCGAAATTATAATAAATAAAAGCAATAGAATATTAGCATTTTTAAACCATAACACAAGACAATTTTGTAATTTAACTACTCAAAATTGTCTTTTCTACATTAGTCCGTAGTCATATAGAATAGGTACTGCTCTATCATCTGGTACCCAGTACACAATATCCACACTTAACGCATCGAAAGAGTTCAAATAATATTCATTAAAAGACTCTCTTATAAGGCAGGTTGTATAAGGAATACAGTTAAAAACTATGAAGAAAGACTGAACTACTTTCAAATGAAATCTTTACACTGGCGTCAAGTTGGCAGGTCTAATTTTCTTATTCAAGATATTAAATCAAGGCGTGGATTGCTCACAGCTTCCATCGTCAATTAACATTAATATCCCCCGGTCATCAGCTAGACTTCACAATTATCTTATTTAGTTTAGTTTAATTTAATTCTATATTATTTTACGTATATTATTTATAATACATGTATATTAATTATTATTGTATCTAAAGCAAGATCAAAACAAAAATGCTGTGCTTTCCTTTAATTTATAAGCATGCAATTCTATTTTTTTGTAAATGATATATGCCATGAATGTTTTTGTTTGCCATAATAAATAAATAAATAAATATGTAAATTATAAGCAGGTCCATAATTTTAATATAACATAATAGCAAGATTTTATAATATTTATGTTTACAGGCATAATACCTAATTGGGTTTCAAAACGAAAATGTTTGACGTTTTAGAGACAAAACTCTCGTGGTGTTTTGTGTATGAAGAATCCGATGATAATTTCCGCTATACCTAAAAACAATTTATTCAGAGTACATGAAAATGTATTTCATGTGTACCTACTTAAGAATTCAACGACCCAACCTTCGAGAAGTTAATATTAAGTACCTACAAAAACATTTAATTCCTACTTAGAAAGTCAAAAACAAAAGAAGCAAAATCATACGAAAGTTATGAATTGTAATATAATATTTGGATTTAAAAAAATATTGAAACAAATAATCCTTAAATTAAGGTAACTCCAACATATTTGGGAAAATGCCTAAAAGGATAATGACCCAAAGTCTTAATTTAAACCGGTAATGTGTATATAATGTAAAAACGAACAAAAGACTTATGATACTCTGACCCCGCTATGACATTGCAACCTCAATGGGCTTACGGTATCTACAACAGTCGAACAACTATGTTTAGACTATAATTACGTGAATATAATACAGACCACAGCTTTTAGATACGCTCAAGAATATTGGAATCATCTAAAGCTCATATGACGCCTAAATCACTGAGTTTCCAGCAGGTTACAGCAGATAAATCTAGAGAATACAAAAGATCTAAGATGACAGATGACTTTTGTATTCTCTGACGGCTGAAACAATTCGTTGTATTTCCATTGTGTGGTTGCAATATACTCAATGTTCTTCACATAGGATAAATAACGGCATGTACGTATCCGAAGTTCAGAAGTTCATGCTTAATTATTAGCCCTGATAAACCAGTGGGATCAGTCAACCCAAAACGAGATTTTTATAGATGGAAGCAGAGTACATCGGCATGCGTCGCGGGTAAAGCACGCATAGTGCGCTCAGCACGATATTATAAGGGTTAATAAATTTTTTATTTAAACATAAATAAAATACTTCATCCAAACTCAATCAGTTTAAACATGTTTGTTGAGTGAATATTTTAAGTTTAGACCGTATTTAAACAATGATGACAAATTATGAACAATACTTACGTATACATACCATCTCTGTGTGGTTATGTGATGATGATGATGTGTGTATCCTCAGGTCGCTCGCTATCCCGGACGGTTTGGTGATGGACCCGCTGGCGCCCACCGCGCTTGCAGTCTCCTCGGACTTCATGGACCGCATTGGCAGTGGGCTGACCATACTCAGGGAACACGGAAAAAAAGTTCAGAAGGTAGGTCTAGGTACGTACTGTGTACTCAAGCTTGTACTGTAATAGAGCAAAGCTTAGTGTTGCACTTTGTTAAGAAAATCAATCAATGGGTATTTAAAAAAGTATTACCTACCTACACTGCGTCGTATTTTCTATTATACACTACGTAATTCACGGAAAAGGTGAAATTACCAAAATATTTTAGAAAAATACTTAAGTAGGTAGGTACCATTTGCATACGATTGATATGTTTTCGTTTTGTTAATTGTGTGAATCTGTTTTTCTTTTTTATACATAGTATTCTTACTGCCCTATTTACTAAGTTATATCTTAATAAACCAATGCAGTTCCAATATTTCGATCAAAAATATGCAGAAGTAGAGTTAGAGCTATAAATACTCAAGTATTTTTGGAAAAAACCTGTTGTGTTTATGTATTGATAATCTGAACTTGAACTGTTTATTTTTATTAAGTACTTAGTATTCGATGTAGGACCGCATCCTGGCGACAGTCTGAGGCCACCAAGGGCAAGTGAAAGGGCAATGTCTTGTGACATTTGTGGGCAGGATAAAGGAAAAATGTGGTCAGACACTGATGCTACTTATATATTTACATGTAATTCAGACAGGAATCCACGTTTTATTTAGCAAATCGTATTAGGGCCCCGGGGTACAGAAACAATAGATTTGCATTATGTCTGTAGATAATCAAGTACTTTATAGGTTAAATAAATATGGGGAGAGTATGAAATAAATATGTGACACAATAACTGTCGTTGTTCGTCTAATGCTTTACTAAATGAAGTATAACAATAGCAAAAATATTTTTCTTTTGTCTAACAGTATGTTTGGAAAAGCAGAAAATTCGACATTCTGAAGAAGTCATGGAAGTCTATAGTAAATGTCGTTTTGATTGATGCCAAAGATACGCCGAGCGGAAGTGCCAGTGGACTTTATTGTAAATTCAGGTAATTTTTCAAAACACGACTTGAAGTAAACAAAATTCTAATGCATATTTATGATACATAATCAAGGCTAATATTTACATAATAGTGTACATAATATTATAAAAATATAAGAATTGCTGAAGTTATAACGTACCATCACGCCTGTATTCTCCGAAGGGTTAAGCAGAGGTCAGTTCGCCGTTATGTTTAGGTTCCATGTATTAGGGGGCGACCCTATTGCTATTAACCGGGTAAAAATCCCAAACTCCGACCTGAAAATTTTATAGAAAAACCCAACCCAGTAGCATATTTGATCGACCCGGGAATAGAACCCATGACTAATAGAGTAATGAAGCAGTTATACTAACAATAAAAATATTTATTTATTGGTTGGTTGTTTTTATGATCCATACCTTTGTTTATTATATAGGTCACAAGTCTTAGGTATTTATTTCCAAGACAGTCATAGAAAGTACACGCTGTCCTTGCTAATAATGATTATTACTTTCAATAAACAAGTATTAATTGCAAACCCGATAAAAACCGGGAAAATATAAATAATACCGACTGATTAATTATAACAATTAAACAAAAATCTTATTGGCGCTTATCTAAAATGACGCTGAAATAACGAAAGCTTTATTATTATAATTAATGAATAATGAACATTATATTTTACGTTTATCTTACCTGCAATATCATAGATCAAGTTATTTTTTAATCATATTTGAACGTTCCAAACAGGCTGGGTAGCGAAGGTCACAAGTCGAAGCAGCTGTCAAAATCGAAACCGTCGTGGTGTGAGAGATTCAACCTGTACTTGTACGATGACAACAACTTGGAAGTCACCGTGTGGCACAAGGGGAAACAAAAGGACTTTATGGGCAGGTAAACCAAGTTAAACCTTTATAAGAATAATTATATTATACGTGAGGGGAAAACGTTGTACAAACATTACACAAACTACCTACCATGCGTTTGACACAGCGACCCACACCTTTTCTTTATGGTTAACGTATGAAGGTTGAAAGTATGGGAGTATATTATTATGGTCGAATTTCAAGCACCGGGCGACCACTAGTAATTATTAATTGATTTGTCAACTGACTTTCTTCGTAAATACTTACACCTCTGCCATCTCTCGGGGATTACAGTCGCGAGGATATGTAGTAAAATTATGCTTACTTACATATTCTCGCACATAATTATGTGAAAAATTACTGGTGTCACTAAAACAAGCTTCCTTGTTTTATTAAAAAATAAAAGAATTAATTTGCATATTTTTGTGTTCTAATCTCGCAATTTCGTACGTTAAAAGAATATAATAGTATATAATTTTGATTCACAGTTCAGCCAAACGAATCTCGGCTACATTTTTATATGCTTATATTATTCAAATAAGTTATTTTGTAAACTTTTTTACGGAATAATTTTTTTTTCTATCACACATGTATACTTTTCAAACCATGCAATGATATCAAAAATATAGATGATTAAATAAAGTGTTAGGTATATATAGCATAACCCTTTTTGGTGATGATTAAGCTTTGATAATAAAACTATGTATTCAAACTCACTTCCTCTTCCACTTCGAGCAATAGCGCTAACAATGTCAAAATCTGTTTACGAGATATAGGTACTAATATAGATGAAATAAAAACATCGATGGATGAGTTTATAAATACCTGAGCTCAGAGACTATACATAGTACCTAATATCAGTGACTTTACGTGACAACAATAGTTGCGATACACACAGTAGGTAAAATGTAATGCATGTAGCATTAACTAATTATGTTTGTTGGTGTTATTATAATATCATCCAGTATATATTATAAATGTTTATATATATCATACTTACCTTGACATTGGGCAAGAATATTCGCATTGCTTGCCCGAGCCCATACTTATTAATAATTTGTTTTTCTTATCCGTCATACGTAATCATATCGTACATTTTTTTAATCGACATCAGCTACCAACATTTATAAAATTTATTTTTTCTTTTTTATATCTAGTAACGTACCTACACATTACTTACCAGTAGGTATGTACCTACCTACCTAATATTTTCCTATCTATATTATAATTGGGAACTTTAATATTAGGTACATATATATAACAATGCGGTTAGATACCTATTATTTTAGACATTTTCTATAAATATTGGGCATCCTTGCTTTGAATCACTACCTCATAAGACGATGATGGACGCTTGCGTAGAGACAAACTATACAAGTCTATTCCTGTATTTTTTTAGAAGCCATTCGATGTATAGAACCATTTATTCATATTTCGTTAATGGGTTCTTATGCGTCCACGAACTTGATTTAATATTGATACAATTTTCATTTATTTAACGAACTCGTCTGTGTTTATCTACGCAATAAGTGTATTATTCCCTCTCTTAAAAAATCGAGGAGGTGTTATTCAGGGTCAACATGTCTGGTCCACTGTTTCCGAGGCTGTCTATAAACAGATAACTTGCTACTCAGCGATAAATACCACGTTCCTTTACTTACTGTAGAAAAAAAAACAATTTTTGTGTTTTAAATATACAATTTTAATTTTACAAAAAGAATGAATTAAAATATAGGTATATCATCATAAACAAATACGACAAGACATAAAGTTAAAGATGTTGTATTTTTTGTTGTGCAGCGCCTACCTTGTCACTTAAACTTTGGGCACAAAAACTAAGTTTTGGATGCAGACATTATCACAATAAAGTATTAATAGTAAGTCTAGCATAAATAATTATCGTCTAAATTACAGGCGTAGCCATAATACGAGTGACGTAGGTACGGCTACGGGCTACGTCCCACGCTACGCGGAGTTGCTTACGCGCGCGCGGTCGATAGCAAAAAAACTTTAAAGCTTCGTGAGAATAAAACCAAACTATAAATTACTGATATGCCGCGAGCGTAATTGAAGAGAACGGAATTTTTGCAGGTGTGTCATCGACCTCTCGCAGCTTGAAAAGGAGAAGACCCATGAACTGTGGCAGGATCTGGAGTGCGGTCAAGGTTCCTTGCACATGTTAATAACGTTGAGCGGCTCCGCGAGGACTATGCCTCTGGACAACGTGCCCACTACTAATGGTGTCCACCATCTGCCTGCTGAGGAGGAGAAGTTTGTAAGTGAAACATGTTTGTTTACATATCCTAAGATTTACATACATATCCAAAATTCCAGTACTGAAAAACACTATATTACCAGGGCTTGATCAAGCTAAAGGCAAAGTAGATAACTGCAGAATACGAGTCGTTTAGAAGGTGCAATGAAGCAAAATTATTATAAGGTGAAAAGTGAGAGAGGAAACTTACAATTCATGGCTAGGAGCTTGTAAAACATAATCCCGCCCTGTTATTTTCAGGTTCAGTCACTACTGATGTACCCTAAAAATGATTTTATTTAGTTATTTCGTAAAGGAAAAATTCGACTCGCAGGCAGGATTCGAACCTGCGTCTCCTGGCTAGGTACGCCAGACGCTATGACCTCTCTAAGCCACCGCGAGTCCCACCTGCCATTTCGAAATTTGCCTTCACATTCTTTGATTTTATTTAATCATTTCTGTCGCAGTTAAATATCTTAATTGCATTGAATTTAATGCACTTGATGGAAGTTCATAAATGCAAGGCTCTCTTAAAGGTTACATCGATCTGCGAATCAGACGAATAAAAATAATCGCTTGTAAAACTCAATAGTTAAATATCCGGGTGGCAGGGTTTTGCAACATGGATTATAATAAATTGACTGATTAAATTCATAAAAAATATTAAGTTCTAGCTACACATATATGAAACTAGCTTCCGACCGCGACTTCCGTCCGCGTGGAGTCTTAGCGTGATGATATATAGCCTATACCTTCCTCAATAAATGGGCTATCTAGCACTGAAAGATTTTTTCAAATCGGACCAGTAGTTCCTGAGATTAGCGCGTTCAAGCAAACAAACAAACAAACTCTTCAGCTTTATATATTAGTATAGATAAAGATTACGGTCACTGTTATGAACCGAGTCTAGTCCAAAGATTGCTGGGTTTTTTCTAGATCAGCATGATTCATAAAAACTAATTATATCCAAAGTCTAGAGGAAAATAACAAAAATATAATTATTTTCTGCTCATAGTTTTTATACTGATCAATGAATTATGCTGACTTATTGTCCGTAATTTAGACCCTCTGCCATTATGTGAGCTTGAAAATAGAAGCATGTAGCATACATCAACCACCACTTAATTTTATTCAACCAATCTGTTACACATAGCAATTTATTCTCATAAGTCGTCAATTAGGAAATGCCGACCTCATATTAATCAATCTAAATATAACAGTTTGTAGCCTTAAAATATTTATAAATTGTAAAAATGAATATAATTTATTATTTATCATAATTGTATTCAACCTCTTGTAGATATATTAAAATGATAATAACAACTGAAAACAATATAATCTCTTCCTAATATAATATACTATTGACATACGTATCCTTAGCAAATTTTTTAAATTATTCCGAATTTAGGTACGAATGCGCCTTCCATATTTCCTGCCGTTTTACTTTTAAATTTTAGTCGCAGACGTCGCAGACGTCTTGCAGTGTTTACCTACTACGCTAATACACCCTGATATTTTTATACACAACTTAATTATAGCCATTAAGGAGAAATGCCACAAAGCTGACACTTGCGAGTTCAAGTTACTTTGCGGTTTTAGTTCGACCAAGATAGCCTTGCAAACTTTGCATAAGGCTAAGTATGCATTAGTAAACTATTAGTTAGTTGAGTGATATTATAGCAGTATTAGTTGAGATTATGAAACTAGTAGCAATAAGTAATTACTGATGTATTTCAATACTCGAGTTTTTAATAGTGTTTAGTTTTCTAGACTTTTCTTCCATCCGTATTAATGAAACCTATTAACAATGCGAAAGTAACTCTACTTTTTTTGTTCCATTTTCAGAACTAAACCGCTATACCAAATTTCCACATTTAGGATAGAAATAGACTGTATCTTGTAGAAGGACACAGGTTACCTTTTGTCATAAGAAGTCTTACTTGATTTATCGAACAGTAAGAATCCCATGATCACGCAGACAAGTTAGTAATATGTGGAATACTCGTATACAAGAAATTAGAAAAAATAGTACTTAAATGATACTCTGGATACCTATTGTGAATAGTACATTTTACCATTTTATATATCAATGTAACGTCGGCTTTACTTGTTATCCTTTGGCTTTTACGTATGAGTCAACACGCTATATTTACTACATTTGTTTGTTGGCACCTCGTATGCATTGAAAAGCGGGTTTTTTTCACTGGCGGAATATTCCCGGGTTCCGATAATTGATGACGCAGGTAAAAGTGGTTAGACGAGCTTGAGATGTTGTGATACTCGACCTTAACTTGTTTATAATTGACTGATCAACTTTTTTACTGCTGTTCACAAAATTAAAGGCGAAACTAATGAGATTAACGGTCGTTCCCAATAACAAGTCAGTCAGTTAGTTATTTGCTTACTAGTGATAAGATTTTGACATATGGTCCATACAAGTAATGTCAAAACCCTATCTCTAGTAAGCAAATCTATCGACGGATTTGTTATTGGCTTTTGTCATTTAGATCTTATTACTTATATATATTATAGCTTCTGCCCGCGATTTCTTCCGCGTAGCGTGATGATATATAGCCTATAGCCTTCCTCAATAAATGGGCTATCTAACAGTGAAAGAATTTTTCAAATCGGACCAGTAGTTCCTGAGATTAGCGCGTTCAAGTAAACAAACAAACAAACAAACGAACTCTTCAGCTTTATATATTAGTATAGATGATAATTATATACTTATCTAGGAAAAAATTTAGCTTCAACAAAAATAATCGTAAAAGAAACAGGATAGGTTACCTACCTCATATTTTTTATATACTCACATTCTAATCAATTACTTTTATGAGGTCATTATTATTGACAAATGAAACAGTTGCTCACTCATTAAAACCGCAACGCCCTCAAATACCATTCAACGCGTACGGTGACCAGTTATCCTCATAAACAATCCGGGAAGGGAGAATTACAAACAAATAAATTAAAATAAATTCATACCTTTATAATTACGTCATAACCACAAAAACAAAACACAGTCATCTGTCAAATTATCAAATAATCAGGTAGGTAACATCGATATGTGCATTATTATAATATGTAGTTCCTTTTCCTTATTTAGAAACACTTCGTCATCAAAATGTATTACGAAAAAGTGTAGCAAAAACATAAATATGCAATAAGAAACTTACAGTAAAGTGAACCTAGTCTACCTTTAGCGATGACCCCGGGGTCTGCCCATTACGGACGTCAACGGGCAAAAAAATTATAAATATGGTTTCTAAAACTACATAGCAGCGTCTATTCGTCGAATAAAATATCTTATCGCAAATATCATGGTTGTCAGTAGTATTTGACTTTTTGTCTTCTGTTGTAAATCAAACGATGTTTGTTAATTATTATACACAAAAAATACGTATATTCTGATCTTATACATTTGTCAGATATGAATAATTTATATGTTTACAAGAATTGTGGATTGGTATTTTTAAATAGAGATCGATATTTTTATGCAATTTCGTCAATAAATCTCATAGACCACGAGCAATTGCGATAAAAATATGTACATTTTTACAACTTATGTATTATGTACTCGTAGTTACTAGCTTTTTGCCCGCGGTTTCACACGCATTGCTCCGTCCCTGAGGGTCGTAGCGCGATGTTTACTAGCTTGAAACCTTCGTCATGAACCACTCGTGTCTATTAGTGAAAACGGCATGAAAATTTGTTTCGCGGTTTTTTAGAGTTTTTTCGCAAACAGAAGCGGCGCGGCGGGGTCTTTGTTTTTTAATATGTAAGGTTATGGAAACTACCTGTGTACCACGGTGGTACTCGTATTGATCTTTGTTTTTGCTAAATCAGTGAAATATAACGTAACTACTACTGACTACAGTTAATCAACGTACAGGTCAAATTTCAAGTTTATAGGTTTTGAATAGGTATCTACTTGGATGAGTGGTATTACGCTTTTATATGAAGAAGAAGAAAGAAATTCGATAATACACCTATGCTGTCTATCTTCTGTATAAACACATTTTCTTAACACTTGATTTTAGTTTTAAGTGTTAATAAAGATTTTTTCTCAAGGTGTTTCATGCAGTTTTTTTTCTACAGGTTTGGTATCGGCTGGATAATAGCTGGGGCGAGGTGGGAGAGCTATCGGTGACTGTGTACGGCGCCGAGGGGCTGAGCGCCCTCAGCCTCACTGGGAAGGCAGACTCCTACTGCGTTCTGGAGCTAGACAACTCTAGGGTACAGACGCACACGGTACCTGGAACTACTGACCCGATGTGGAACAAGAGCTTTACCTTGTAAGTCAAAGAATATATTTTTTTAATCGTGACTAATACTAAATTATAACCAATTGTTTAGCCTCGGGAACCCAAAGTGAATCGTGACATCCTTAATATTGATTTTATCTTAACTACCACCATATACGTAAATATTTTTCTTTGTTTATTTTGTATTAGAACTTTAATAAGTTGAAATGTTATGAATTGTATTTTAAACTAAGGTATAAACACTACCTATACCTAAATAACGAACACCAAGTTGTTATCGAAACTGAGAAAAAAAATGGCGATACTGCACTGTGGACTGTGTGGCACTTTCCTATGATTTTTAGATTTTAGAAAGTCTAAAAATCGAAAATTCGACTGTTCAGAAACTAAGTAAACAGTAACATCTAGGTTTCTTTGGTTTGTTCAGTCAACGACTGCTATGCTGTCTTAGTATTATTCTTCATGTTGCAATTATATTTTTCACAGCCCTGTCAACGATGTTACATCTACATTGACAATAACAGTAAAGGATAAATCGCTAATAAACACGATGAAAGACGAGACTCTAGGAAAGATATCGATACCGCTATTAACAATAGTGAATGATGAGAAAGCGTGGTTTGACCTCAACAACCGATCTAAGAAGTTCACAAAAGGAAACTCATCAAAAATTCAGTTGCAAATGTCTATCGCATGGAATCCGGTAATTGTTTTAATGTTTTCAATTAACTATTTAGTTTCTAAATCAAAAATTATTGTATTTCAAGTAATTGGACATATAGTATGAACTTAAATAAGTTATTGGAATTCCCCTCACCTCCCTACCCATTATATATCGTTAAAAATCAATGAATACCTATGTACTATCATAAATTCGAATTATAAATTCTATAAAATCTCTTTCTGTTTGTTACTGACTGTTTTCATGCTTAAACTTTGTGATTTGGAATACCTATGGGTAATATAAATTGGCTTTAGACAAGGATCAAGGACTTTTTGTCTCTATGTCACGGGCCACGCGATTCTGTAAAAATAGTACTTACTTATTGTTATTGTTATAATCTAATTGTGGTATATCTAATTGTGTTGTTGTTTGTGTCTAAGTATTTATATAATAAAAGTGTTAGTTTTTAAATTGTATAGATACTTAGGTATTTTATATTTTATGTAAATATATATTATAGTAAATATATATAATAAGTAAATATATATATATTATAAATATATATATGTAAATGCATATTATGATATATCCTTATGTATTTAAATTTGGATTTATTTCACGACTGCACAGGAAGTCCATTTAAACGTAGTCTGTACCTATAGGAAATACGATATAAGAGTGTATACAAATTTTGTATACCTAAGCCTTTTTGAGATTTAGGTACAATTATATAGCACGATATTTACTTCGTTTCAGATTAAAGCTTCATTTAGGTTACTGAGTCCAAAAACAAATAAATACACAGAAACAACACCGAGGACATTCAGCATTCCCCTCATATACAGTAACTTGAAGTTCATCAAAGACATTTTCTATGCTGTACATTACGGAAATGAACATTTAAAGTGAGTATAAAACTATATTAAGCACCTAAATAGCTGAGATAGCACTCATTAAAGAAGGCCTATTTCCAGCAGTACACTGATTGATTATGTATCTTGTACTCTTTTAGCCGTCCATGTTTCAATGGCTAGCAATACATTCATTAAAAGCGTTTACCAAATCAAGTAAACGTGTATACTATTAAACTTTGACATTACATTGCAAAATGAAGCTTCCTGACAAATTGAGAAATATAATTGTTCGGGCTTTTGAGGTCGCCATTGTCGAACCTATTTGCATTATTTATAAGGCCGTATTTACACGACAGCAGCGTACGTTGAGTACAGGGTTCAGGTGAAGCAATGCATATATTGTATTTAATGACTATTAATATACAGGCTATAATCCTTAATAGCTTATAGTCGCGAGCTACACTTGCGCGTTGTCATCTTGAGAGGTCAATTGTGCCCAGTAATTTCACTAACTACACTAAACTAACGTTAGACACTCCCGCATAGCGGTCGAATGGGTGTTTGGCAATGGTACCCACTTTATCGAGCTCAGCAGCAGATTTTACCACCCATTTAAATGAGTGTTTTACAACCAAGTGTTGTTCAGCTAAACGATTCGCACGTCGTCGTCGGCGTTCCATTTAATTTGAGTAATATTAAATACGTATCCTCCCGATGAGTATCGTATAGTATAGTCAGCACATTGTGCACAATGATATTGTACCGTATTACACAACATTGAGACATACTAAGTTTGCTTGTTACGTTAGAATCTTAAATAAATAAAAAGAATGAATCACACATGTTTGTCCAAATTGTTGCTTGTTCAAGATTTCAAGCTAATCTACTCTCAATAACTAAACCATTTTGATGCATTAGAAATATCTTTTTGTTTACTCAAAACCATTGACTACGGATACCTGGAAACGAATGACCATGATCCTCTAATTCGACTTCTTCTTTCCTTGACACAATTACATAAATTGTTAGATTGTTTATACAGGTAGGTACAATATGTCCATATAAATACGGATCATAATACTTATGCTCACTGGCTTATTATGTAAATCGTTTAACACAGTTTCATATCGTTCATTGACCGGTACGTTTTGATTATAAATAGCTATTCAATATTTAAATAAAATATTTGCATTTCCTTCCATTTCAATAAAATGGAAGTGCGTTGCATTCACGAAAGTATTATGTACATACATTATGTTATACTTGAAAGCAGTGATAGCCTAGTGATATGACCATTGGACTGCCAAGTCAAAGGTCTCGAGTTCAAATCCAAGGCAATCTGAAGTTATGTGCGTATTATCACGCGCTTAAACGGTAAAGGAAAACATCGCGAGGAAATCTGCACGCACGAGATTTTCTTGACGACGCATGAAGTCTGCCAACCCGCATTAGGGTAGCGTGATGGACTATAGCCTAATCCCCCTCACTGTGAGAGGAGACCTGTGCCCAGCAGTGGGACATAATAATGGGTTGAATACGTATGTAATACTTTCAGGAATCGAAAATTCTAGACGCATTTACTCGCACAGCCACTAGTAACCTTTAGGTTTACGAGTATACACAATATATAATACCCAACTAAATCAGTATTTTTTTTAATTTTATCTAATAATGGATGGTGACATCATTTTGTAGTTGAACAAACACCGTTTATATTAATATGTAAATAAGCAATTCTATACTCTGGTGAGTTGTAAAGATTAACACGTTAAATACTCCATTAAAAGTTTATATCTTCTTAAGGATTCAATAAGACTATACGATCATACCTAGGAAGATAGATACTTAAATTATAAATACACAATAGAGTAATCGGTAGAATACCTAGAAAGGTATTCTACCTTTCTAAATTATCGAATTATCTTTTCTATCTATGACTGACAAATAAAAAAAACTTTGATATATCGAAAAAAAAACAAATAGAAATAATAAATGGCGCGATTAGTCCAGTGAATGACCGATGGGCTTCTGTGCCGCTAAGTACTAGATCAATTCCCGCAGGAAATAAATATTTGTATGTCGTATATATACGGAGTTCTATGGCTTGGTATTTGTGTTTTTAAATGTACACTTAGGCCCACTTGCACCAACTTATTAAATATGTTTAAATTGTATTTAAACACAATTTTTCATAGTAAATTTACGTTTAAATACAATTTAAATACATTTAAGAAGTTGGTGCAAGTGGCCCTTAGTGTTATCCTGGTATTATAGAGTGAAATAAAAAGGAGGTTTTAGGCAAAAACGCATTTACAGTATTATGCCTGACATTTCATAGTATTTTTTATGGGATATGGATCACCTGATGGTAAGCGATAACCGCCGCCCATGGACACCCGCAACACCAGAGGAGACACAAGTGCGTTGCCCGCCTTTTAAAAGGGTTTGGGCCTCTGGTATCTTCACTCACTTGGCGAAACACAACGCAAGCGTTGTTTCGCGCCGGTTTTCTGTGAGGCCGAAGCATGGCTCTCCCAAGTGAAGTTGGAGTATCTATGAAAAGTTTACAAAATAAATTGCCAAATTACGAAATGATGTTCTACTGATTACATAAGAATCTAATGTCCAATTGTATGTGTCTTCTAGGTATGTATTTGAATGGGACAATCGCGAGAAGTCCGCGCTGGCGCTGGGGGTGTGGCTCCTGTTCTGGTTTTTCTTCCGCATGTGGATGACACCGCTCGTGATCGTCATACCGTTCATCTACTACTGGTCTACCCGTAGTAAGTTAACACACTATTTTACTGCACCTTTGGTTTGTCAACTTGCCACGTGTCGTGGGTCCGATTCTCACCCGTGACAATTTTTTTTTTTTTTCAAATTTTTAGAAATTATATACCAAACATACAAATTTTTATATCGAATATTTTTACACGCTTTATGTACTCTCAATTAAAGGAGATCACATTATGTAAATAAATATATACTTCTATCTATACTAATATATAAAGCTGAAGAGTTTGTTTGCTTGAACGCGCAAATTTCAGGAACTACGGGTCCGATTTGAAAAATTATTTTAGTGTTCGATAGCCCATTTATTTAGGAAGGCTATATAGGCTATATATCATCACGCTACGCGGACGAAGTCGCGGGCAGAAGCTAGTTATTTATATAATTTATTTTGTTTACTTTTTTTTTTAATTTTTTACAAAATATCTTCTTACATATTTTTTTAAAAATATTTATACGCGCTTTATGTACTCTCAATTAAAGGAGATCACATTATACAAATAAAAAAATGCAATTGATACAATTAAATTTGGGTCCGTTCATTGTATGCGAACCGCGATACTGCGCAAGAAGACAAAACAAACACAGGTTCCGTGGTTGGGTTATATATGGTATATGGAACAAGTCCCTAGCAAGGAAGCTGTCTTTAAAAAAACAAGTAATAATACTCATCGGTGTGAACGGCTGCTCAGTAATGAAGTCACACCAAGTGTTGTTGGGTAGATTAAAGTTTAAATTAAAGGTTTAAGTTTAATTTCGGATCAGAATTTCTTTCACTTTGCAAACCACGCGTTTTTTAGTCCCACTCTGTGTCTAGAATCTAATTTTTATTTTAACATTTTTTTCAGACAGTGCCAACCTAGTTCCTTTATGTAACTACGACGAAGATTCATCTGAAGAGGATCTAGAATCAACTAAGGTATTTATTTTTACTATAAATTTTCATAACTAGTTATTTTAGTTATATTCCTTTCGACATGGCGGGTGGGACTCGCGGTGGCTTAGTGGTCACAGTGTCTAGTGTATCTCCAGAAGACGCAGGTTAGAATCCTGCCTGCGGGTCGATTTTTTCCTTCACTAAAATAACTTTAGCATGAAAAATGCAAAACAATCACAAAAAGATATTCTCATAACTATATTATAATATCTTACTTACCACGAAAAGTGACGCCATATGAACCTTTATTTATGTTAAAGATACATAAGTGAGCTATGACTTGTTGGAAACGGAAAATAGCTCATAAATTATTCAGACATCTATTCTAAGATATTAAAGCTGAAGAATTTATTTGTTCGAACCCACTATTTTGTAGAACTACTTTAATATTATGTTTACATTTGCAAAAATAATATTCAATAGCTTAAGCAAATTAAAATCACGCTTCGACCTTTAGAATCCGCGCAAATGGGTGAAACTGGGGTCTCAGTTAGTTGGAACAAATTTGAATATTTTTATGCTGCTAATTAAATAAAGTTCGTGGTTTTAATTAAAATACACGGTTATATAATTAGATATGATCGATGACCAATGAAGAGTTCTGTAGAGTGTATAACAGCTGTATATAAACTTAGGTACTAATTACTTAGATATAGACTAAGAGGTGTTTATTACGGGATCTTTATATTAACAGAATAGATATCACTGACATTTGTGTATCTTATTCATAAGAATATTATATATAATAGATAAAATACATTTTCTTTATTACTTACCTTAAGTAAAACTTTTAACAAGATTAGATAACGTCGAAATTCCCTCATGTAGAAAGTCTACAGTTTGGATTTAAAAATTCAAAGAATAAAGAAAAATAAAAATGTAGAAAGAAAAAATATATAAATTATCCTCACAACAATAAATATACATAATGTGATTTGGTAACTGCCTCATTAGCCTAGAGGTCATGAACGCGACTGCCACGGCGGAGGTCCCGGGTTCGATTCCCAGATCGAGCAAAGTATTATTGGGTTTGAGAAATTCTCAGTAGTAGCTCGGAGTTTGAGATTTGTGCCCGGATATTGACAATAGGCTCGCCCCCTATTACATGGGACCTAAACATACCAGCGAACTGTGGGTGTACATTAGTACGCCTCTGCCTAACCTTTCAGGGAATACAGGCATGTTATGTATGTGATTTGGTAATTTTTTAATTTGTTTTGTTTCAGGATGACAAAACAATAAAAACGCGGTTATATGAATTACAAGATATCACATTCACGATAAAGGACGGAATAGACTACATTGTATCACTCCTTGAGAGGATCAAGAAGTAAGACTTAATCTTTTTTATCTAGATTGTATTGCTCTATAAATTGTATAACAACTATATTATAACTTAGATACTTACAACTTATATAGTAACTTATATAGTAACTTATATAGTACTAGATGGTGCAGTGTAAAAATGTCCCAGAATACTTTACTTTTAGTCCCAAACTAAGCAGAACTTGTACTATGGCTTCTAGATAATGGATAATACTTATATACATTTTTTTTTGTAAATACATACTTATAATACATAAGAAACACCCAGACGAACACAAACACTTATATTCATCACATAATTTTTTGTGTCCTGTGGGAATCAAACCCACGACCTCATGATCAGCAGTCCGGTACTCGAACCATTAAACCGCAGAGTTCGTAAAAAAAAAATTCGCGACATGAGCCAATCGCTACAACCACCGTTTTCGTCGACCAATTGAGTTATTATAAAAATTATATTAAAAAAAATTCTATGTGATATAATAATAAACTATAGCCTTTGGCTTTGGTCCATAAAAGGTTTTTGGCTAGACACTGCTTACATAACTAATATTGTTTCGTAAGTTTTCCGGATTGTTACTCTATTTTTATTTAAAACCGTAACAGACAGGAACTTCGCCTCGTTGCATTTATCAAGGTACCATTCTATTGTTACTAAATTGAAAACCTTTTGTTTAAGATTTCTCTCGCAAACTAATTTTACAAGTAGATTTAATTAGAGCCGGATTTTCGGATATAATATTAAAATAGAGGCGTGATGGTATGTTGATGGGCGGGTATAACTAGTTTTTATATTTGTACCATGTAACTAATTAGGGAAGAAACTGTCTCCTAAGATAGGTACCTACAAAAGAAAGTAATCATCAGGCGACGGAATAGGTAGAGCTTTTAAGTACCAAATAACTTTAAATACGAACATGGATATGACTTTTGGATTAAATACTTATAAATTTATTTTTTCTTTGGATTACTATTTATTCATATCAAAAAGTTAGCGCTGGTCTAAATTTATACATTTTTTTCATACTAAAGGGTTGGTGGCCAACTATTGGAGGAAAGCCAGGTATCTGCTATTTTACGCTACCTAGTTTGTGTTTACCATCAAAAAGAAGAATTTTAGAAGAAAAATATATCAATCCCAGAAGTGTTAGAAATCAAGTTTTTTTGATATACCTACTTAATATCAATCCCGGGATTAAAAGGCATATCCATGATAGGATTTAGTTTTACGTCATTTGGTTCTGAAAAACTACCTATTGCGACCCAAAACTACCTATTCCGACCACTGGTAATCATGCAGAAGGTATCAAAAGGTATCAAGTTTAACAATAAGTATATTATGCATGATGTTTGTTTCAGTTTGTTCAAGTTCGCAGTGCCCTACCTGAGCTACCTTGTGATGACTGTGTTAGTTGGCGCCACGATAGCACTCTACGTGATACCTATTAATTATATTTTTATGGCATTAGGTACGTAGAATTACTTTATTATCTTTATACAGGGTGCCGAATTAGTCACCTGCATGTTAATGGGTTGTCTACCCGTTATCCCACTTTCCCTATGAAACCCACAACTGATAGGTAGGTACGCAAAAAAATGAGTTTTAGTAATGCCTTAATGAACATATAAGTATATTTATTTCTCACAAATAGTGTATAGGTTACGTAGGAAAAGTTGTTGTTATGGGAAAAGTAGGTACGTACAACGGGTTAAATCTACACTATAACGGATGTATGGACTAAATCAGTTATATCCTGTATATGTGAAATTTCCGGCGTGCATGTATTTCTAACTTCTCTCCTCCTAAACGACTGGACCGATTTTGAATGAACTGGCTCTTTATTATAATTGGACTCGGTAGCTGGCGCTGTTGTCTCCTTTGGGATGTCATCGAAGCCATGGGAAACAAGGAAACAGCTAATGTTTATACCTATAATTATTAAAAAACTCTTTATTTACAATAGTTTTATAATATAAATGTTTTTTTTTAAACCTTGCCCCACTAGGATTTTCTCCTGTATCGTGGGTGCGTTTACAAACACAAATTCTCACATACACAAACGCCCAGGCCCGGAACAACTACCTGTAGATCATACAAATAATATCGAACCCACGCCACGTGTCGCAGAAGCCGATTGCTCAGCCGCTACGCCAAATGTGTCGTCAAGATTATAATTACTAATAGAATAATTTATATTAATCCCCTTGCTCATTTAATTTATATACATGGTTATTTATTTTGAATCTTTTTCAGGTATTTACAAATTTATGCGCAAAGTGTTGAACCCTACCAGAGTTCCTAACAACGACATATTGGACTTCATATCACGGATACCGGACGATAAGATGTTGGTAAGTACCTACATATCATAATACTAGGACGTATGCCCATAACATTGAAAGTCTTATACACAAGGCCGGCAATGTATTCAGTGATTCATTTGGTGACCGCTAAAATGTCGCTGATGTCAATCAGGTGAACCGCATGTTCGTTTCCACCCTCTGATATAGAAGATTGCATTCTATCCGAAGATTGCAGGTTCGAGTCCTGTCACGGTCGCCATGTAATAACGCGTCTCGGGTGTCGAATTTAACACCAGTGATGAATGCTATGAATATTATCATAATAATGCCTCTCTTACAAGCTAAGGTACAATATATAGGGTTGGAGGCGCGTCACACACTACAAAGTGAGATCATACGTTGCTCTACATAGAGCTACGCAAATTGAAATACGATGTCAGAGAGTTATCACAAATGCCACTACTTACCGAAACTGTGGATCTTGACGCAATTTATGACATTGTATATTTTGTAGGGCTATAACAGTTATAGATAGAAATATAGGCTATAGCCTATGTGACCTTTCCCTGCCAGTAAGGATTTTTAATAAGAACACCAGAACTTCCTAATGTGCTAACAAAGTTTGTTTAACATTTTGTAATGGATTAATATGTTTTTCATAACTAGCTTCTTTAAGTTAAAACATCAGTAGCCTAAGATATTTTAGACTAAACTGAATGTAGACGGTAGACTGGGCACGGTTGAAATTATTTCACTTATATCACATGTTTCAGCCTACAAATGACCAGTGTGATTATAGTAGGTATTCGGCGTATTCATCAAAATAAAAAAATAAAAACGATATTTTTTTTTTATGTGATAGCAGGCAAACGAGCAGACGGTTCACCTGTTTTAGCCGTCCCCATACCAGGGGCGGCTTTTTTAATGTTTGTTTTAAATGCACGGGATATGTGGACTTACTATGCAGGCGGAGCTGAGCACGGGTCTCTCAGTCTTTTAACAATACATTAAATTTATGATTAATTTCAGAAACAATGGCGTGAACTGAGAGTCTCTGAGCCAAACTTCAACAGAACGTATACTACGAAGAGGAGATAAATTGAGGAAGAGAAGAAAGCTGCACTACGCAGGACTCTACGTATTGTCACGTTCAAAAAATTAGGACTTCAAGTGATTCTCTCCAAGGCATTCTACGAGTACAATCTTGTTCGGCTGTGTTCGCCTTATTGCACATTGTGCAACCAACTAATGAACATCGCAATTCGCAATTACGCAGAAAATTGCTCAAATCATATTTATAAAAGGATATTATTTAATTTAAAACTAAATATAACTTGCCTCTAGTTTAATACGCATTTCGAGTTAAATCCGTATGCATTCCAATTATTTCATTTTAGAAATATATTTTTTATTAATGCCATATGGATTTGTCATATTAGTCGTAATTACTCATATTCTTCTGGCATTACAAAAATACCACCAATAAAACAGATTGTTAAAATCTAGCAGTATGTTGAATACCATGTAGATAAGTCTTTAGATTTAATAAGAAAATGTGATGTTTAGTTGTAAGAATAAAATAATTACTAGTAATTATAAAATAATTATATTCTTATAAAAGTGGTAATTTTATTAAATAAATAATAATTAACACGACTAGTTAATACCCAGTAAATATCATGTTCACTCCACTACGTTCTCTCGGGGTACCAAACCACCCGAGGTACCTCTATGCTAGACTGGAGTACCTACTTATATAATATCATCAGACTAGTAAACAGTCATCATTTTTTTACTAAAGCTTCCGTTCAAGTAGAACTGGTGGTCACAGGAACACTTGCTGAATTCTCATGGTGGTGTGGTTCTGGCACGTTTAGCTCATTCCAATCGCGCTAAAAAAAATTAAAAAAATTACGTCTCTCTGGGCGTGAGGTCCTGGGTTCGATATCCAGGCTGGGCAAATTGTTGTTGTGTTCACCTGATGCTAGTACTTAGCATCTCATTATCTTACTGGAGTTTTATGCCGGTGAATGGAAATAAGTTTACCTCAATCATACCGCATAAATCATAGCGGCGCAATATGGTATATAGGTAATTGTGTCCTTAGCCTAGTGGTCCCAAGCGCGACTGCTACGCGAAATTCTCTTTAGCAGCTCGGAGTTTGGGATTTGGGCTATAGACTCATCCTCTATTACATAATCAACCCATTATATGTCCCACTGCTGGGCACAGGTCTCCTCCCACAATGAGAGAGATAAGGCTAAAGTCTACCACGCTAGCCTAGTGCGGGTTGGCAGACTTCACACGCCATAGTCTCTCAGACGTGCAGGTTTCCTCACAATGTTTTCCTTCACCGTTTCAGCGCGTGATAATTAACTATTAATACGCACATAACTTCGAAAAGTCAGAGGTGCGTGCGTTGGATTTGAACTCGAGACCTTTGACTTGGCAGTCCAATGGTCATATCACTAGGCTATCAATGCACCCTCTATTACATGGGACCTAAGCATACCGACGAAGTGTGAGTACCTACGCCTATGCCTTACCTTTCGGGGAATACAGGCATGATGGTATGTGGTATATACATATTGGTACATTCTAAAGGAATACATGCGTATAGATGAAGTTTAACTATAATAGTCATCACTTTTTACACAAGATGATAGAGAAGATAATAACGATGATGGCTAATTCAAGCAGTAGCTGCTCTAACTAAAAACTTCTTTATGACATAGGGCGCAAACGAGCAGACGGATAGCCTGATGGTAAACGATACCGCCGCCCATGGACACCCGCAACACCAGAGGAGTCGCAAGTGCGTTGCCGGCATTTTAAAAGGGTTGGGGCTTCCAGTATCCTCACTCGTAAACACGTAAACACAACGTAAACGTTGTTACACGCCGGTTTTCTGTGAAGCAGTGGTATCACTCCGGTCGAGCCGGCCCATTCGTGTCAAAGGATGGCTCTCCCACGGTAAAAAAGAGAGAAACGTTTTGAATGATGAAGGTATATTTATGTTAAATATCAGTGTCGTACACAATATTATGCCTTGAGTGGTAAGATATTACATTAAAATACATAAAACTAGTATGACAATGAAAAATATCTTACCAATATCTTGTTATCCGGTATTCTTGAAATAAAGTCCAATAAATCGTTATTTAACACTCGAGTTGGATTCAAACGTTTCCTTCCGTATTTATATAAACCTATAACAAAGTGACAATATTATTATAGTTACAATGGTATAATATAATTTTCCTTAGACCCATTTTTCTCTAAATAATTTTATAAGTATATTAAAGTATGTACAGTAAATACTTTAAACTAGGTGCCCGCAGTTTCAATCAAAACCCAAAGGTTTTTGAGACAACATTGTCTGCCTATGTCCAGCTCAAATCTATCTCTATAGACAAAATATCAAATTTCGTATGGATGTAAAAGTACTTCCGCTACCTATAAATTTTATTTAGATAGCTACAACTAAACTTACCAAAAGCCATCATGAGGTATCTAACAGGGATGAAGTACAAAACAGCCGAAGAGGCTATTAACAGCAGTATCGTTAGAAAACTCAGAAATGGAACCTTGAATGTTGCCAAACTACAAATAAATAGAAATAATGTAAATCAATAAATAATAAAAGCAGGGAAAAAACCATAGGGCAACCACCAATGGCTAAAAGTTATTGAACTCTAAGAACTCTTATAAACTGAAGCTGTAACCGTCATTCTA
The DNA here is from genome assembly GCA_947256265.1 of Acronicta leporina. Taxonomy (NCBI): domain Eukaryota; kingdom Metazoa; phylum Arthropoda; class Insecta; order Lepidoptera; family Noctuidae; genus Acronicta; species Acronicta leporina. Next base: position 9,783,963 of record OX366514.1, read on the forward strand.
TTATAGTAACGTGCATTCTAGCGTGCCAGTAAAACATTTATTCCGATGTATAAAAAGGATGCGATATTTTTTTATATGTTTATTCACTTACTTGTACAGTCTTTCGGCTACCGATACCATATACTCTATACCAGCTGTTATGGTGAGTGTCATCTCTGGCAAACCTTTAATTTTTTCGCCAACAGTCTCACCATTTTGTAAGTCATAAACACTACCCTGATCTACTAGAACATCCGTATTTTGTGTCTTCATAAATACCTCTTGACCTGAAATGTTCCAAACGGTCATGATTCAAAAAGATTTTCATACGCAACGCCATTTGACCACAAAACAAAAAAAGCGTGCCTTCGGCGCCGAGCTTCGAATTTATCCTTATGTATAAATTTGTCACCTAGTGGCGACCGTGGGATTTGTCTATACATGACTATGGTGGTCAAAAGGTTAAAAAGGGTAGGTATATTAAAAATTTGAATTCTATGCTAGGTCTACATAGAGCTCTAACAGTACCTACAAAAATACAACAGTTTTTTTTACTCCATGTGTTAGGGTTCAGGATATATGTACTTAGATTAGAAAAAGCTATATAGTGATGGCATAAGTGAGTGTGAATGACATCTCTCGGTTTTGCTCATCTCCGGCGATCCAAGGTAACGTGGGCCGATGACTGTATGGCGGATTGCCTTCTTCCGAGTAGTCACACGCACTCAGCTCAAACTTATCCGTGGCGATAAGTGTGAATAACCCTAATCCAGAAATATTTTAACTTACGTTGCCTGACATCAAAGAACCAGCATATAGGGAAGAGCGCTGCAATAAGAAGCGGTGTCATCCATGGATCAAAATAGCTCCAGTACACGAGCCAAGTCACAAGAATGGAGGTGGAGTACTCTCGATCCTCCCACTCGAAGAGACGCCTGGTCACAAATAAATAGGTAAACCTTATTTTCTTAAGGTTAACCTTACTTTCTAACAATGATCATGGACTGTAAAGTCATAGGTTAATAATTATGATTAGAGTTAATACTTATTGTAACATTTACAATTAAAATCACTTATTATAATTTTATATATACTACAGCTGATACCGGGGTCAAGGTCCTGCGTCAAATGAACAGTTCATTAAAAACAAAGACGCATCTTTAGTATGAATATACAAGTAATAGTATAGTAAGTATAATGACATTATAATTATAGTTAAAATATCGTTGGTAAGTATATATAATTTTGCAAGATACTTTAAAACCTCTCCGATCTGCCTTTTCAGAATTGAGTTGATCGGGTGAGTATACCAGGCTGGCCCGGGACAACTTCTTGAAAAAACTAATTAGGGGAACTGAATCAATAACAATCGACAGTAAAATAAATATTCTGGGACATTTTTACACAGCACCAAACACACTCCCAAACTAAGCAGAGCTGTACTATGGGTACTAGACAATGGATATAATACTTACATACTTTTTTTTGTAAATACATACTTATAATACATAAGAAACACCCAGACGAACACAAACACTTATATTCATCACAAAAATTGTTGTGTCCTGTGGGAATCGAACCCACGACCTCATGGTCAGCAATCCGGTACTCGAACCACTAAACTCGCACTAAACGCAAAATCGCACTAAACAATATAATTTAATATACATGTCGGCGCAGCGAAATTATTAGATCATTATTTTTATATTTACCTAGTTTAAAAATGTGTTTTACTCTAATTCTGATCTTTTTATAGTTCCCAAATGTATTTACAATCGACACAGGTTTATCTTTTTGTAGAAACGATAAACCTGTGACGTACCTAATTTTATAAGATTTTGAATTCGCTGATTTATTCATTTTGTAAAGTTTCGACAAAAACCATTGCATTCTGTGGAACGTACGGACGATACAACTTGGTTTATTATGTCTTACTTCAATGGTTTATTAAGCCCATTTATAATGTTACGCATTACTGACCGAGTTGTGTCGTCTGTATAACATTCACCTAGAGTCGGTCACAAGATGGCGCCACTTATGGCGTTTAGTTCATGTCGTTCATGACGTTTCGTTCTGACGTTTGACTTTTGTTTTTGTTGACACTTCGCTTCGGTGGGGCGGCCCGCCTCTGGAGGCACTTTTGCTCGAGCAGCCGACCAGAGCGGACGTCCAGCGAATAAGTTAAGTGTTACTCTATTCTTTTGTTGCTTATTATAAAATAACGGTGTCTTTCTATTTTGTTAAAACTGTTTCTTTGTATGTTTTCTTAGGAACTAATAACATTGGTAAATTTAGATAGCGTTAGAACCAAATAAAAGTTGTAGCAATTGGCTTGTCTTGTAATTGGATTGATTTACGAGTTACCCACGAGTTCTTACCTACCATAAGTCGAAATGGACAGTGATGAAATGAATCGTGACGTCAGCAATGCTGACGTCACGGTTCCTAAAAATAATTCCGCGGTCTCCCCGCCGTTATCAGAAGTGGGATGCCCTCCCACTTCTGCCGGACATCCTAGTTCGTCAAATGCACCAGGGGTGCACGTGGTTGACTCAGCCGATCAATTGAATGCAGGCAATATTTCGACAGAATTTTTCTTGCAAATGATGCAAACAATGAAACAAATGTCTGATCGATTGTCTGCACAACAATCCGAAAAAGTTAAGATTAATGATATTTTTCTACCCTCATTTGACCCGGACGGTGACGTAGGAATTCGAGAATGGTGCCAGCACATAGCGAAAGCAATCGATATTTACAAGCTTAATGATTACGAAATTCGCATGAAAGTAGGCAGCTTATTAAAAGGTCGCGCAAAATTATGGGTAGATAATTGGTTAGTTTCAACCAGCTCTTGGCAAGAATTACGTGACAACCTGATTCTAACCTTTGAACCAGAGAATAGGTACTCGCGTGATGTGGTTAAATTTCGCGAACATTCTTACGACCAAACCAAGGATATAGCGGAATTCTTGTCAAAAGCTTGGGTTTTGTGGAAGCGCGTAACAAGGGACAAACTGAGCAACGATGACGCCGTCGAAGCGGTAATTGGTTGTGTTAGTGACGAACGCCTCAGAATCGAGTTGATGAACGCACGCGCGACATCGGTGCCAGAATTAATATCAGTTGCATCTTCAATACGAACAAAACGTCCTCACGCTAATACAAATCCTTCACATATTTCAAATAAACGCATTCGACTGAGTGATTCTCAGACACTCTTCTGTCGTATATGTAAAAGAAATAATCATTTATCTCGTGATTGTCGATTTAAGAGTTCGGACCATAATTCAGGCCAGGAGAAAGACCCTTTACAAAATAAACCTACCGATACTTCACAACCATCTCAAACCAAGCCAACCTGTACATTTTGTATGAAGGTAGGCCACACTTATGATAAATGTTTTAAACGCGAACGATCTATAGTATCAAACATTAACTTTATAGGTAATACAAAGACAACTTTGATGTTTGTGAATATCGGTGAGTTTTCCATTCAAGCAACCTTTGATAGCGGTGCTGAATGTTCAGTTATGTGTGAGTCCATCGCTGCAAAATTACCGGGGAAACGGATTCATGATGTCAATTACTTGAGAGGTATTGGGAATTTCCCGGTGATTTCGCTTTTTATGTTAAAGACCATCTGTAAAATAGATAATGTCAATGTTGAAATCAGCTTTTGTGTTGTGGCCGATACTGAAATATCAACCAATATTTTGATTGGGATGGATTTAATTTCTAACACCTCACTAAGCGTTCTAGTCACATCGAATGGTGCGAAGCTGATTCATCAGCAATCGATTTTGCATATTAAATCAAACAATGCTATATTTGATAAAATCGATTGTGATCTTGAAAACGATTGTCAGGTGGACCAGCTGCGCACACTGCTAAATAAGTACGTACACCTATTCATTCGCGGTTTTCCTTCAACTAGAGTTAACACGGGCGAGCTGGAAATACGGTTGAAAAACCCAGATAAATATGTAGAACGTAGACCGTACCGACTGAGTCCAGTCGAACGTGAAAAAGTTCGAAACATAATTAACGAGTTACTTAACCACAATATCATACGAGAAAGCAAATCGCCATATTCTAGTCCCATTATTCTTGTTAAAAAGAAGAATGGTAGTGATAGACTATGTGTGGACTACCGCGAATTGAACTCTAATACACTAAGGGACCATTACCCACTGCCTCTCATCTCTGATCAGATAGATCAATTAGTTAACGGTTTTATTATAATTCATTTGATATGGCAGCAGGGTTCCACCAGATACCTATATCGGAACAGTCAATTGAGAAGACTGCATTTGTCACCCCAGACGGCCTCTATGAATATTTAACTATGCCGTTTGGGCTGAGCAATGCTTGTTCGGTATATCAAAGGTGTATTAATAGGGCTCTGCAACCACTACTAGGAAGTGCAGGTATTGCCCAGGTTTACGTTGATGATGTGTTGAATAAGTGCACTAGTTTTGAACAGGGACTGTCCGATATAGAAAGAATTTTAACAGCATTACAAAACGCAGGTTTCTCAATCAATGTAGAAAAATCTTCGTTTTTTAAACGGTCCATAGAGTATCTAGGAAACATTATTTCCGATGGTAAAGTTAGACCTAGTCCTCGTAAGGTAGAAGCTCTCCTTAAATCTCCCATACCTAGTAATGTTAAGCAGGTGCGGCAATTTAACGGTTTGGCGGGATATTTCCGACGCTTCATTCCCAATTTTTCAACCCTAATGATACCTATGTATGAGTTAACAAAAAAGGGTGCAAAGTGGGAATGGAACGAACGGCACGAGGAGGCTCGTAACATTATTATTGAACGGCTTACGTCGTCTCCTGTACTTACGTTATTTCAGGAGCATGCACCAACTGAGCTTTATACAGACGCCAGTAGTCTAGGGTACGGAGCCGTGTTAATGCAAGTGATAGAGTCACGTTGTCACGTCGTAGCCTACATGAGTATGCGGACTACAGATGCAGAGAGCCGGTACCATTCATATGAACTGGAGACCCTAGCGGTGGTGAGAGCTATAAAACACTTTAAACAATATCTTTATGGCCGAAAGTTTAAAGTTATTACAGATTGTAATGCGCTCAAGGCATCAAAGCATAAGAAGGAACTCCTTCCGAGAGTTTATCGCTGGTGGGCTTTTCTTCAAAATTATGATTTTGAAGTGGAGTACAGGAAAGGAGAACACATCCAACACGCCGATTTCTTTAGCCGTAATCCAGGTAACATGCATGTCAATATTATGACTCGTGATTTAGACTGGCTGAAGGTAGAGCAGCGTCGGGATGCTACACTCCGTCCTGTCATCGAGGCCCTATCACGTGGTGAACGTGTAGACGACTACGTCTTAGAAAATGACACGATCAAGAAGATATGTTCGGATGCTATCTTTGGTCAACAGAAGGTCATTGTAGTGCCAAAAGCATTTCAGTGGAGCCTCATCAACACATACCACAATGCCTTGAAACACCCTGGCTGGGAGAAAACGTTGCAAAAGATAAGGGACTCCTACTGGTTTGACAACATGAGTACTTCTGTCCGTACATTCGTTAACAACTGTGTCGTATGTAGAATGTCTAAAGGTGTATCCGGTGCAGTTCAGGCACAACTCCATCCTATCCAGAAACCTACTACCGCTTTCCAAGTGATACACATGGATATAACAGGAAAATTGGGCACGACAGACAACCATGAATACGTCGTCGTAACTGTTGATGCTTTTAGTAAATATGTATTACTACATTATGCAACTAACAAGAATCCACAAAGTACTCTTGCAGCTTTAAGGCGTACAGTCCATTTATTTGGAACGCCGGCCCAGATCGTTGTAGACGGCGGCCGCGAGTTTTTGGGTGAGTTTAAACATTATTGCGACCAAATAGGTATAGACATACACGCCATATCGCCAGGAGTCAGCCGAGCCAACGGACAAGTAGAGCGACTCATAGGTACGCTGAAAAACTCCTTGGTTATGATAAATAACTACGAGACTGAAAATTGGCATATTGCACTAGACAGTTTACAGCTTGCACTCAACTGCACACCACACAGAACTACCGGCGTAGCGCCACTCACACTGCTGACTCGACGCCAACACTGCGTACCTCCTGAACTGGCTAACCTCGTTGATCTCGATGAACAAACCCTCGATATAGATCTATTAGAACGAGTCGTGTCCCAGAAAATGCTTACAGCTGGAGAAAAAGAAAAACAACGTTTTGATAGGAACAAAGCTCGTATACGTAACTTTCAGAGAGGTGACTACGTACTAATAAAAAATAATCCACGCAATCAAACCTGTTTAGACCTTAAATTTAGCGAACCATATGAGATTTGCAGGGTCTTGGACAATGATCGCTACCTGGTCAAGAAAGTAGTTGGCCGAGGACGACCACGAAAAGTTGCTCATGACCAACTACGTTCAGCACCAGCGCCTGGGCAGCAGTCGACCATGTCGGCGCAGCAAGAAGACTCGTCCCCAGAGCAGCCACCTGAAGACACCAGGGAACCACTGCCATCCACATCGCAAACCCACCAGCAATGACGGACTACTCAAAATAGCTCCACCAATATTGGTAAGCAAAGCTCATTAATTTTTTAACTTTACCTTGTACTCCGAGCTAATAATCAGTACAATAAGCTTCATCATCCTTATAAGATTCGAGGTTGATGCAATACCAATAACGCAATACCTAAATGCCATATTCTTACACACAATTTCAGAGCCCCTGTGTACCACGATCTATAAGATCTAGAGCACAGCTTCGACCTTCCTCATAATCCTTTGTCCTATGTGTACCACGGCGTACGAGACCGCCCAGAGCACAACTTCATATCACAACAAAATAATAAGCTGTTTACTTAGTGAGAAGTACAATGGCGCAATAAATAAATTAAGCATACTACGTATGCGATATCTCTGTGTACCACGGCGTACAAGACCGCCCAGAGCACAGTGTTATCTTATCCAATAACCATAATGCTGATAGCATATATGACAATAATTTACATGTATGTATATGCACCACGGCGTTCAAGACCGCCCAGAGCATAACATAATTATTACCTAATAAACATAAACATGACTGTGTACCACGGCGTTCAGGACCGCCCAGAGCACAGTGCTATTTCATACTTGGATCGTTAAGCAGCTACTTTGCTAACCAATTACAAAATTCAAAAATGTTCGTAAGTGGGTGAATCCACTGACAACTGAATGCTCCACATACAGAAACACAGTTGATAGCATAACACATAACGTTAGGCATTACTTACAGATGCCTATCTCAAAAAAAAAAATATTACTCTCATTGTTTCAGATTAAGGCTAGTGCAGAGCGCGCACTGCCTATCAGAATGGCCGTGTCGGCGCAGCGAAATTATTAGATCATTATTTTTATATTTACCTAGTTTAAAAATGTGTTTTACTCTAATTCTGATCTTTTTATAGTTCCCAAATGTATTTACAATCGACACAGGTTTATCTTTTTGTAGAAACGATAAACCTGTGACGTACCTAATTTTATAAGATTTTGAATTCGCTGATTTATTCATTTTGTAAAGTTTCGACAAAAACCATTGCATTCTGTGGAACGTACGGACGATACAACTTGGTTTATTATGTCTTACTTCAATGGTTTATTAAGCCCATTTATAATGTTACGCATTACTGACCGAGTTGTGTCGTCTGTATAACATTCACCTAGAGTCGGTCACAAGATGGCGCCACTTATGGCGTTTAGTTCATGTCGTTCATGACGTTTCGTTCTGACGTTTGACTTTTGTTTTTGTTGACACTTCGCTTCGGTGGGGCGGCCCGCCTCTGGAGGCACTTTTGCTCGAGCAGCCGACCAGAGCGGACGTCCAGCGAATAAGTTAAGTGTTACTCTATTCTTTTGTTGCTTATTATAAAATAACGGTGTCTTTCTATTTTGTTAAAACTGTTTCTTTGTATGTTTTCTTAGGAACTAATAACATTGGTAAATTTAGATAGCGTTAGAACCAAATAAAAGTTGTAGCAATTGGCTTGTCTTGTAATTGGATTGATTTACGAGTTACCCACGAGTTCTTACCTACCATAAGTCGAAATGGACAGTGATGAAATGAATCGTGACGTCAGCAATGCTGACGTCACGGTTCCTAAAAATAATTCCGCGGTCTCCCCGCCGTTATACATAATATGTATTACTTGCGAGATATAATTATTGTGTTTTCATGCGATGGCCAAGTCAATCTTTTAATTTAAAACATAAAAGACTTTTAATATTGATATGTTCACTATAAGTTGTTGTTAGGATAGCTAATTACGTAATAACTTAAGAGAGAAGGACCCTTAAGCAGGGGTGAATAAATTGGCCGACTTGGTATTACATGGATCTCACAACTTTTTACGATAGAAGAAACTGAGTTGCGAGACTTGGTTTTTTTTACAACTTATGTTTTTATAAGGCATACGATTATTTTTAAGCATCTGTTTTTAATTATGAATTGATTGCATAGAAATTGCTCAATATGACCTTTTATCTAGCATAAAATACATAAAAAACAACAACGTTATATTTATGATGCGATAAGATAATCGTAAATATAATTATAGTAATCTGTACTACATACATCTAGGTAAAATTATCATAGAATTACGGAACAAGTGTTAGGCGGGATTCCCCGCTAGCTATTCTTGTCGATAAATTATCATATTTTTAAGCACAGAGACCAGCTATCTCTGTTGAGCAAGGTTGTCCTCCCACACAGATAAAAGAATACTCCTCCCGGAACGAGAAGGGGCACAATTTGCATTTAAAAAATTAACCATACAGGTTTTCATAGATTACAAGAAGGAAGTGTAAGGCTTTAGTTTATATCATTTTATCAAGAATGTCTCTAAAGCTAGCTATATGTGCTATTGTAATTTTTTTCTAAATTTTGTGGTCAGATCTTCACCGAATAGGGCGCACCTCGGAAGTATACTCTTTTGTACAAAAATGCATAATTGAAAATATCGGTGAGCATCTTTGACTATCTATCTATAAGGACCCGCCTCTCATGATCATTCCCCTCTGTCAAGGTAGTGGATTAAAAAATCTAACGCGTTTATCAAAACTGTTTCCGAAATCGATTTTTCATTAACAGAATCGTTTCCGCTCAGTAAGGTCATCATAAATGCTCCGTGTAAATACCGATATACGTGCAGTTAATGTATGCAAAAAAATATCTAATATCTTATTTAGTTAAAGATGGAGTTATTTTCCGTATGTAAGTATTAAAGTTCATTTATTTCTATTTAAATCACATAATACAATTTATTAATAAAGATCTAGGACGTTACCGATTCAATAATCGAGTATAAAATAATCGTTTAGTTCAAGCATGCACTCCCCACGAGACTACCCGCACTCCCCACGAGACTATCCGCACTCCCCACGAGACTAGCAAATTTTTTTTACTAACAATATCAGCCTTCTGCTAATACACGTAAGATTTAAATTTGAAATATCCATCAAAATGTCATTTTTTGATTTCGATTATATATCATCCAATAGGATGTCACCATTTCTGATTTCCAATTATAGGTCTTAATGCAGAATTACCGTTTTTTGGCAATTATAGGCCTTATATATATTATGACATAATGCATAAAACTCGAATTTTAAAAAGTGTAGCGAGACTATGTCCCTCTTTTGTTTTGTCATTTTAATTAATGATGTGATAGTGTTTGTTTACGATTTCGAATCGATATCGATATTATTTTCGTGTTCAATGTAAGACCAAATTATAATAATTGCTAAAGATCACTAAAGATGAATATCATGAATTTATGATATCACTATATTTTAATAAAATAACATTTTTGGAAATGACGTAACTAAGATTATTGATTATTTTTGATATCCAGTATTAGATATTTTATTTGTTACTTTTTCAGATCTACAAAAGACCTTCATTTAAAATGATATAGGTGTGATTGATAAATAATAGCTTAAGCCGTTGCGGATAAATTTGTTGACAAAAGAATTTATAAATTAACATATTTATGTATGGTATGGTTAGAAGGTCTGGGGTTTCTTTTACCGCTTAGGTGGAAAACCAGCACATGTCCCGCCTGATGGTAAGTGTATATATAGTGTTAATGTACCCTATTATATGAACGCTTGCAACACCTGGGGTATCACTCGCCCGTTGCCGAACCTGTAAAAATCTTTTCACACCCGGTAGACAACCCACACCCGGTAGACAACCCACAACACCGGTACCCCCACTGCCAACATAACGCTTCCTCGCGGAGCTCTGGCGATCTTGCTCACTGTTAGGAACACAACATAGTACAGTCACAGATAATAGAATACTAGTAGTACAGTGCTATGTTATTTCGCTACTATTTTCTGCACAGTGTAGGTGTTTCCCCAGTTGGGCAGCTCCAATTGTAAGTGAGTTATTCAATTCCACTATGCCCTGCCTCTCGGGGTGTTTCTTCAAACACATTATTTTCTTTTTTCGATATCCGGCTCAAAGAAATAACGAGAGTACGGAACATGACATACCATCACGTCTTTATTCCCCGAAGGGTTAGACAGATGCGTACTTAGGGGGCGAGCCTATTGCCATTAATCGGGCATCAACCCTTAATTTTATAGAAAAACTCCAATAACACATTGCTCGACCGGGGAATCGAACCCAGGACCTCTAGCATAGCGCTTCTGTTCATATTAACGCGCGACATAATGAACAAAATCGTATTTACTCCTACTTATATCTCGTGGGAAAAAAATGCTCTGTCTAGTGTTATTCCTAATATATCAGCCTGGCAAAGAAAAGAAAATATCAAAATGAAAGAATCAAACTAATTGGTATCAAAGTATTTGTAACATAACGTCCCCAATATCCGCTCTATCTATACTAATATTATAAAGAGGAAAGATTTGTATGTATCAATGTATGTAACAAATAAACTCAAAAACTACTAGCCCGATTTCGAAAATTCTGTCACCATTTGAATGCTACATTATTCAAGATTAACATAGGCTATAGAATATGTATTTCGAAAAGTTTGCGATTTCTCTCACCCGTGCGTTTATTTTCCAATTACATAGTATGTTACACCTATTTATCTATACCTAAACAGTTCCTTTGTTTTGTATTTCATTAACATGCAATGAGAGCATTGCATTGAAAATAATTATGACGCAAGATATTAAAAAGGTGTGTATGGATGATTTTAATTTTGCAAATAAATAATTACATATAAAAATAATTTGTGATGTTGTTACGTTTTTCTCCATTCTTCCTAAAATAATCTATCGATATAAAGTATCGACATAGTAGCTTCCTAATTATTTTTATTGTATTATACGTTCGTATTGTCGTCAATTCTTGTATGTTGACGTATTTGACCTCTATGTGTGCGTAAATTGTGTTAGTGGTGAAGAATTTAATATGTGTGAGTTCGTGGCGATACAAAATGATTTTGAGTATGTGTGCAGCAATGTCTATGTAGTGTTTCCTCCCCCCGCACCAAAAGTGACAGACTTTTTTGTTCATAGAATTAGGCGCGTCACTTGTCCAGGGATAGATAGTCAAAGGTGAGCATAGGTAAGAAGGTAAAAAATGTATGAAAAAGAATAATGAATGAAGGTAAGACGATCATAAAACCTCCTTCTTTTTGAAGACGGTGAAAAATGAAACGAATCCACTGGTTTAAAGATAACCATATTTACCCTTTACACCCAATATTATTATATTTACTTGAAGTGTTCGTTGATCAGGAAGAGGAATTCGAAGGTTTCTTTAATAAACTTGACGTTTTTATACACCAGCGCTACGTCGAACTTTGGCGGCTTGGCTATGTACTTGACCGGCTTCGGTCGAAACAGTTTCAACGAGGCCGTCACCTGGAAGATAATGATAATCGTATTATGGTATTATGATTTCACAATGTACATAATATTATGTTATGTTGCAAGGTGGCTAATTCCTACGTAGGTATTAGCTAACCCCATCAAAAACATTTTATAATCCGATATTACAAATACGTATGAAACTTTCCATTTTAGTACATTTTAAAACTGCCTCATTAGCCTAGTGGTATAGAGCGCTGCTACGCTAGAGGTCCTGGGTTCGATTCCCAGGTCAAGCAAAGTGTTATTGGGTCTCTAAGAAATTCCCAGTAGCAGCTCAGAGTTTGGAATTTTTAACCGGTTAAAGGCAATAGGCTCGCCAGCTAAACATACCGGCGAACTGTGGGTGTACAATAGTACGCCTCTGCCTAACCCGTGAGGGATACCCGGCCGTGATGGTATGCTATGTACATTTTAATTATTTATTACCTATATTGATTAATTCGAGATTTAATTAATGTTGACGACACAAGTTGATTAAAAATGGTCCATATCTATTATAATCCGGAGATAAAAAAAAGAAACGAGAATTATTGAAATGATACCTTTAGAAGACCTTAGGAATACATCTATACCTAAAAATCATAATAATAACACTTTTAATGATAATTCTAGGCAAAAAATCTACCAGGTGGCTAGTTATCGGAAATACTCACAGGATTCCAGAACATATTCATTTCCAGCCGCACTCTGGGACAGTTTCCTCTGGCGCTCTTCCTCTTACTGTTGTCTTTGAGTGCGTACCAGCGTGTTTCTCCGTCATTTATCCTAAGCAATGGTATAGTCACTCTACCCAAGAAATTGTAGAGCAACGAATTTATGGAGGAGTCGAATACTTTCAGCTCAAGAGTTGAAGTAGCGTCGTATATATTGCTGCAAATGTAATGTTATATATAATACTAGCTTCTGCTCGCGACTTCGTCCGCGTAGCGTGATGATATATAGCCTATAGCCTTCCTCAATAAATGGGCTATCTAACACTGAAAGAATTTTTCAAATCGGACCAGTAGTTCCTGATATTAGCGCGTTCAAGCAAACAAACAAACAAACTAATATATAAAGCTGAAGAGCTTTATATATTAGTATGGATTATAGATTGTATCATTCATCCAATCTACTTAATATAACTACGGTTACATACATACAGACGTAATTGCCCGATTGCCTCTCAGAATGAACGTAAATTGAAAATATAAAGAAAAATTTCGACATGGCGGGTGGAACTCGCTGTGGTTTAGTGATCATAGCGTCTGTTGCATCTAACCAGAATACACAGGTTCGTAACCTGCCTGCAGTCGCATTTTTCCTTCACTAAAATAAACTTTTATAAACGTCGCATGGAAAATGCAAATAAAATACAAAAATATGAGAGGGATTGGGGTGGACTATACCCTAATCCCTCTCATTGCACCTGCTTGGCTAATGTGGGTTGAAGAATTTTGGATTCTATACTTTCTCCGTAGAGAACATATCAGGTATACATATTTTTTGAAAAAAAAGAAAGAAATTGCTATGTAGTAATAATAATATTGTTTCCTCGCGATATTTTCCTTCACTGTTTAAGCGTATGAGAACTGACTTCGAAAAGTCAGAGATGCGTGCCTCAGATTCGAACTCGAGACCCTTGACAGTCCAATGGTCATATTTATTATTAAAGTTCGCGCAAAATAACTTGACCCAAAACTAACGGAGAGGGGGAAAGTCTGCGCAGTACATTTGCGAGCAAAATGTACTAAAAAAGGACTGCTGCGCATCCGCCATTTTGGGTCAAGTTATTTTGCGCCAACTGTACTAGGCTATCACTGTTACATCATCGTAGACTTCGCAAATGTGTGCGTAAATAGACTTTATATTGCTTTTGTGTCCATGACGTACCTACTCTTGCTCGCTGCACTGACCGCTGTTTATATGTTTAAAAATGATACTGTATCAAACCAAATAACGTAAATAACTCACAACACATAGCTCTTATTCCACACTGGTTCAGCACTAGAACTGACAGAGGGTGTGCGAACCTTCTCATTGTCCAGTTCCAGGGTGCAGTAGGCGTGGGGCTTCCCGTATAACCCCTTAGCGCCAATCACCTTCACGTGCAGCTGCCCCACGACGGATACATCTGGACTCAAATTGTAGAACGCCTGGAAAATATTAGTTAAGTAGGTAATGCCTAAGCGGTTTTATTTTAGAGTGATGTGTGTAAGATGATGTAAGTGTTAGAGAGATGAGTTTGTAATGTATCCTTTCACCCTAATGAAGCATAATAATTTATACTTTACCTACGAGAAAAAAAGTATAAAAATACGTATCTTAAAATAATTAGCAGCTGCCTTTGTGAGATTTTCATTGCATAATCAGTTAATAATACTTACTTTTATCATTAAATATACGGCACACTTATGTATTTCGCTTATTAGTTATGAAGGAATTATTTGTGAAGTTATATGATATCGTTCATCATCACTAAGTACTTAGGTAATAATTCTATTTTGCAAATCACAAAAAATTAAAACCAACAATACCCGTAATTATGCTCAAAGCGCGCGAAACAACACTAAGGCCCACTTGCACCAACTTCTTAAATGTGTTTAAATTGTATTTAAACACGAAATTTCTATGAAAAATTGTGTTTAAATACAATTTAAATATTTAAGAAGTTGGTGCAAGTGGCACTAATTCTAATTATGAATTTGTAAATCCTCTCCTGCCTCAATTTTGTTACATAATTTAAAAAAAACAAAAATGCATTTACCTATCTAGTTTTTCTTTCTTCTAAATTCAAATTTAGCAGCCCTTTTAACTTTATATAATGTTATTGGCCCTCTGTCAATCAAAATTCAATACATATGTATTTTATCTGTACAAACGAAATAACAAAACAGGGCATTAAAATGGATTTTCATGCAACTTTTACAACAGCCCTATGGCTGAAAAGTGCTGCTATCTACTTCGGTATTATATTATTAATGGGTAACTTACCGATTAGGCGAGGAAGTATATTATAAGTTTTTTTTATTTGTGTTACAAGACGTAGCAATTTTGCTACGAAATCGTTGAGCCTATACCGAATTCTATAGACGGCGTAGCACGTAGCACGGCAGCTACGGAATTTGATTGTATTGTAGCGTTAGCTATAATGATTTTTCTATTGTTTGGGCAAGAGAGCGTAGTGCTACGAATTTCTACCCGGCTCATATAGTTTTGCATTAGTATTTCGAGGCTCAAAATTAATAATGGTATATATTACAATGAATAGGTGCCTACATATTTAGATCGTAGGTCCTCAGCGTTCGGCTCGGTGCTAGCCACCGCTTCAGTGTTTCGAGTGGTACACATTGTCACCGACAAATGTATGGAGCCGTAGCCACCGTCCAGATCCTGCCAGATGTCATGTGTGCGCTCTTTTTCTCTTGAAGACAGATCTAGAACACAACTTTGAAAATAATTTTACTAAGTAACCATTCATGCACACCTATGAAAATTCTGACATGTATTTATATTTATTAACTGCCTCATTAGCCTAGTGAAGTTCTAAGCGCGTCTGTTATACTAAAGGTTCTGGGTTCAATACCCAGTTCGAACAGAGTTATAAGTTTTTGTATGAAGTGAGAACTTCAGCACTTCTTCGTAGCAGCTCGGAGTTGGGATTCGTGTCTTCGTGTTGTTAACTGTTAATAGGCCCCTATTTCATGGGAACTAAACATACCGGCGAATTCTGCATGTACATGTGACCTTTGTCTAACCCTTCGAGAAATACAGGCGTGATTGTATGTTCTGTAATGTATCTCTATTGCTTCATAAAAGTTGGACCACAATTGGAACCTTGAAACTTGTTCCGTCTGCGGTTAGATACGATAAGTTACGTGACCCTGACGTGATCGTCACTAGCTCTTCCAAGTAATTATAATGTATAATTGATGTGTGTGTGTGTGTGTATTTATTATACACGATTCGTACTCACCATTCATTCCATTCCTAAGGTTTTCAAAAAGTTACAAATTTAAAAGAATAGATAGGTATGTAACCTCTTTTTACCTACTAAAGAGGTACCTTTGCGAAGTGTACAAATTAAGAGATAGATTACCTATGTAGGTACTTAATTAAAGGAACAATTAATTTCGTGGTTGAAATCCGCAGACAAATCACACTGACTGCTATATATAACATACTGCCCGTGACCTTCTAGGAATGTCACACAGATAACATGCACGTTTACACAAACAACTTATCAAATCACAATCATCAGACACATTAATTAAGTGCCAATCAATCTCCCTAGTTAACTAACATTAAACATAAAATAAAAAATACCATAATTCTAACTTGTTGTCGACAATTTCGTGCAGAAAAATCGCCCCTTTTCATGCTGTGCCTACAGTACAATATCTCATCACAAATGACACAAATATTGTTTATTTATTTTGATTACACTACAAAATCTCGTACCTGCCCATAAAATTCTTCTGTTTTCCTTTATTCCATAAAGATATGTTCAGTAATTGATCATTGCTCAAATGCACATTAAACCGCTCGCGCCACTGTGGTTGTCGCGTGGCTGGCACGGATTTAGATTTATATGTCTGACTACCCAAGCTGCAACAAATAT
Organism: Acronicta leporina; assembly: GCA_947256265.1. Lineage (NCBI taxonomy): Eukaryota > Metazoa > Arthropoda > Insecta > Lepidoptera > Noctuidae > Acronicta > Acronicta leporina. The sequence continues at coordinate 9,800,453 of OX366514.1, forward strand.
GATGAAAAAATATATTCAGGATGCCGATTTAATCACATGCACCCGTTAATGGATTTATTTTAGATTCTGATCGAAACTTATACCTGAAAAATAAATATATTCCTTTAAAGAAAGTTAACAGATGACATTTAGTCATGTATGAAAAGTTGTCTATGTTTTTTAAATTTGTTGGCAAACGTGCTGACAAGTCACCTGATGGTATGTAGTTATTTTCACCCATGGAGATTTGCAGCATCCGAGGATTTTCTGATGCGTTGCCAAGCCTTAAGAGCCCCGACGGATTGCAGACTGCCATAACCGCAGCAACAGAGGGGGAACTGGTTCTTACGCGCAAAAGTCGCAACACACACCATAGTGCTTTACGAATCACACATATCTGAATCCGACGTAAGGGTGGTGGCCAGCTAATCAGACCTCATGACGTCACCACCGAGCAAGTCAGATATATTCTCGCCTCTGAATGGCAATGAGGTGAGTGTATTCTAACCCACACGGGGAGGGGAGGATAATTAATGTCCAAAGGTCAACATCATACAAAATAGGAAGAAAAAATTTCAACTGTCATAATAGTCAATATTGTATAATATTTACCGGAATTTACAGTAAACACCATGAGAGGCGCCATCATTCGGTGAGTCGGGAAGTCCTTTAGCTTCAACTATGACTATATTAACAATGGTGTTTCTTATCGACTTATTCTTTTTCAATGTTTCAGCTTTTGGCTGCAACGAGATCATTATATCAACTATAAAATTTATCTTAGAAACCATGGAAGCAGTTTTAAAACGTTGTCCTTTCTAGCTTCAATTTTTGAGAGTATTCGCACATGAAATGCCTACTGCGATTAACAATCAACACATAACGTTACACATAATAAGTGTGTGTGTTTGTTTTACTAGAAACCGATTTCCTCTTTTACCGTGGGTGGGTGCTTAGACAAACTAAATTTTTGGAATAACCAGACCAGAAACAAGTACTTGTCGGTCAAACAAATAAATGTTCCATGCGGGGATCGAACCCACTGCCACTAAGACAGATGAGCCGTCCGTGATTGCAATATCTATCTCTGCAGGTACAAACAAATCGGCGTACTGTGGGCCTTTTGGCCTGCATAAAGTTATTTTGGTCGGATAAAAAATATTCTTTAAGTTAAACCTTTTATTTTATAATATTTTTATACATCGAACAAAGTGTTATTGGGATTTTCTATGAAATTCCCAGTAGCAGCTCGGAGTTTGGAATTCGTGCCCGGTTAATGGCAATAGGCTCGCCCCCTATTACATGGGACCTAAACATACCGGCGTACTGTGGGTGTACTTACATTAGTACGCCCTGCCTAACCCTTCGGGGAAAACAGGCGTGATGGTATGTTATGTTATGTTTTATGTATTTTTATACAATTTGTATATTTTCTATTCACGGAAGTTATCTAACAGATACTGTTTATGTTTTTGTTATCTGTACAAATCGAAATACCAAATATGTATATCTGATTGTTTATGATGATTTTATATAGTAATTTCTAGTTCTGTTTTTGTTATTTAATTATGATGGTATTTTTTTTTATTATTAATAAATAATAAATAAATAAAAAGACTTAATTTTATTTGGCTCTGGAACTTAATTTTTTGTTATCTGTCCAAATCGAAAGACCAAATGCCTGATAGCCTGTGGTTATTTTAAACAATTGAAACACATATTTTGTAGGTACGTGAACTACTATTTTCTCTTGACTGTACTTACCTGTCAAAATGAGTCAGGTGACCGGTTGACGAAGTTTATAGTGGATCAGACAGACAGACAGACAAATTATTAAACCAGCAGGGGAGTAGATCAGGGATTAGATTTGACCGGAATAACTCGCATAAACTGATAAGGGCCGATAATATCTAAAGTTTAACACGTCAGATAAATATATAGGTAGGTAGTTCTTGTGCTTAAGGGCCCTAACGGGCTTATCTGGATAACCAGTTAATATCAGGGTACCTTTTCATTATTGGTTGTATTATCGACCGGAGGTTCTGGTGGGGACTCTGTACTCTTGCTGGTGTTATCAATGTTAGTTGTCGGTACAGCTACAGACTCCAGTACAGGGTTGCTACTCCTTAGAATATTGCTCGTAATATTTGCGAAAGAACTTGGCCGCCACCTGCGAATATATTAGGTATACCTACATACCCCTGCGAGCTATAAGATGAAGCTTATACACAAGATCTACATACATTTCATTTTAAATCTAACTAGCTTCGCCCCCGTTGAATTCGGTCTGTCATCACATCCCACGGGGAAGGGATAAAAAGTCCGTCTCCTGGTTCTAAGCTACCTCTCCACCAATTTTCAGCCAAATCGGTTCAACCGTTCTTATGTTATAAATAGTGTAACTAACACGACTTTCTTTTCTATATATATATTTTGTTCCAATTTCTCACTTACAATCTGTAGTTACCTTACCTAAAGATTGTTTAAGGGTCTGGCTGAGGTTGAATTGCCCACAAAAACGTAATATCAAAATAAATCATAATCCAAACAATATTTCATCAATTTGTGTTATTATTTGGATTGAGGTACCTTAAATCTAGGTTCCTACCGTACCATTTCGTCTCCTACTTGGTACTTCACTGGAAATAAATGACCAGAAAATTGTACCAAACTTGGTAAAGTTATCAAGAATTACATTCACTTGTATTCATTTCCCAGTGAATTATTTTGGATGAAATAGAATAGCAGGAACCTGGATCAACCGTAATCCGAATAACAACACACATTGATTATATTGTGTTTGATTTATGATTTATTTTGACATTTCGTTAGTATCGGAAATTCGGTCCGCCGCGGAGTCTTAAGGACTACTTATATCATATCATCAAGGGACTTTGTTCTTTTAAGTACCTAGGTATCGCAGTGCTCGACTTTAGTAACAAAAAGTACTTACGACATTCCTGTAACATTTCTAAACACTAAAGCACTATCGAAAGAATGTCTTGGTTTTTGTAATCTTGAATTAACTTCCATAATTATTTGTTATTTTGTTTATTTAAAACACGATTATCACAGCACACAACATGAGAGCAACCATTTAAAGCATCTGAGAAGTTGTGCGATGTTGACACACAAATGTAAGCCTTGTAACCTAACATTATACATAAGTCCGATAACATTATAATCATAATTATAATTACTAGATACGGTATACCAAATGCGAGCGATATCCAATCTTATCTAAGTATATTCAATCCCTATAATTGTCATTTTGAAATATTTTTAATGTCTTGTCGAACGAAATAAAAAAGATACAATAAATACAAATAATCTCGGTAACATAATTGAGCCGTCGCCGCCGTCGGCTGAATATCGCGCATGTGAGGGTACCGTGTCCTTCGCACCGAAAACGCCCGTGGCTCGGCCGGTGGCGATAGCCGAGGTGTCAGCGGCGCAAACGTCAAATATGTCATCGGCGCAAACGTCAAATCAGTCAGCGGCGCAAACGTCAATTATGACAGAGGCGCAAACGTCAAATATGTCATCGGCACTCGAGCGTGTAAATGTAAACAATGATACTACTGCATATAAACAAACGCAGTCGCAGCCAGTGTCTAAGCCGCAATCAACAATGGCGGAAATAGTTAAATTACCTGGTGAATGGAAACAAAACAAGCCAACAGATGAGTGGACTGTGATTCAACGTGGACGACTTAAGAATCGATTTATTGGAAAAATGGGAAAGGCGTTAACCGGTGTTGAATCAAAGTTCAAAGCGGCGGAAATAAAGATTCCTTTATTTGTCTCCAATGTTAATAAAGATACGCTAGAAGGCGACATATGTGAATATATATTTAATAAGACTCAGGAAAAAGTCTCCCTTGAAAAAATTTCCATGAAGAAAGAAAGGCCATACAATTCTTTTAAAGTATTCGTGTCAATGAATAAGATTGATACGTTTTTAGATGATAAGTTGTGGCCGGATGGGATAACGTTTAGGAGATTTATACGATTTAGACCCCGGAATACCGATAAAGATGACATACAATTAAATGGATAGTACATTAGTAAGTTATAACTGCAAAAATATCAAAAGAAGTATGGAATGTGTGAGAACTTTATGTAAATTGGCAGATGTCATAGCCCTCCAAGAAACCTGGCTGCTACCATACGACTTACAAGTTTTGGGGGACATTGACCACGACAATTTCAGCTACACTGGGAAGTCGGCGGTGGACTTGTCTGTAGGAATGCTACGAGGCCGCCCTCACGGTGGGGTTGCGCTACTGTGGCGGAAAAGTGCGTTTCGCAATGTTACGGTGGTGAAGTGCTTAAGTAAACGTATTGTGGCGATTAAAGTAATGACCCATGCTGGACGTGAAATGTTGGTTATATGTGTCTATATGCCAACTGACCAAACTGTGAACTTGCCAGAATTTACTCAGTGTTTGGGTGAGTTGAATGCAATTATACAAGACAATAGTATCGAAGTAGTATTTATGCTAGGGGATTTCAATGCGCATCCTAGCGCTTCATTTGGTAGTGAACTTCTTGATTTTTGTGAAGAAAATAACTGGATATGTGCTGATATAGTTAAATTAGGGAGGTTGTCTGAAACTTATACTTTTCAAAGTGAAGTGTATGGGTGTAAGCGATGGCTAGACCACTGCGTGGTAACTAAGTCAGCATGGCAGTCCGTTGTGAATATTAGGGTTCTCAATGACGTATACTGGTCAGATCATTTTCCACTACAGGTAACCTGTAATTTAGAAGTAATTAAAGCTAAAGTTAAAGTTCACAATTATATAAGTAATAATATTGTATGGGGAGAGAGAGCATCAGAAGAAATACAAAAATATCATGAAATTTGTAATAATGAGTTCAGTAAAATTATGTTTCCTGATGAACTACATGAATGTGCTGATAGTTTGTGTCAAAACATACAACATAGATCTGTAATTGACAATCTATATAACAATATTGTTAATATATTAAGTCAGGCTGCAGCAAACAGTCGCAGTCACTTATCTAGGAAGCCAAATAAGGTTAAGTGTGTTCATGGTTGGAACAAGCATGTCAGAGATGCTCACAGGCAGGCTAGACTGGACCATCAATTGTATGTTGTAGGTGGTAAACCAGTTAGTGGACCTTTGTATGATAAAATGAGTGAAAGTAGACGAGTTTTTAAGTCACGCTTAAAGTACTGTCAGAACAACCAGGAACAAATAAAAATGGATATACTAGCCTCACAACATTCTGCTAAGAAATTTAATAAGTTTTGGAAGGGCACTAAGCGTTTAAATGGTAAGACTAGTCTGCCTGTTTGCATTGATGGCAACAGTGATGCTAAAATGATTGCGAATTCTTTTAAGGATAATTTTAAAGTGACAGCTCCCCTGCTGTCGGTGCTTGATACTGAATGTGGCCCAGTAGTAAAGCCTATTGGATTTTCAAGTAAGGATGTGGCTGACATTATTAAAAATATGAAAAGAGGGAAGTCACCTGGTCATGAGGGACTCAGCGTTGAGCACATGCAGCATGGGGGAGTACACCTATACAGGGTGTTAGCCATGTTCTATACTTTTTGCATACGGCACTCATATCTACCATCTAATCTTATGAGAACAGTGGTCGTGCCAATAGCAAAAAACCGCACTGCTGATATCTCTGACATAAATAACTATAGGCCGATTTCGTTAGCTACTATCATTGCAAAAGTGCTTGATGGATTGTTGGATAGACAACTTGATAGTTTTGTAAGATTACAGGATACACAGTTTGGTTTCAGAGAGGGGTTGTCAACTGAAAGTGCAATTCTGTCTCTGAAACACACTGTTGATTATTATACAAAAAGACAAACGCCAGTATATGCATGCTTCTTGGATTTGTCCAAAGCTTTTGATCTGGTGTCATATAATAAGCTTTGGACAAAACTAAGAAATGCAGGTGCCCCGGCTGACCTGGTTAATATCCTCGCCTACTGGTACAGCAAGCAGCTTAATGCAGTTAGGTGGGGAAATGTTTATTCAGATGAATATCTGTTAGAGTGTGGCGTCAGACAGGGTGGGTTGACTTCGCCACGACTCTTTAATATGTATGTCAACAACCTGATTGAGGAGCTCAGCAGCATGCATGTTGGATGCCATATTGATGACATATGCGTCAATAATTTAAGTTATGCAGATGATATGGTGCTGCTGAGCCCCTCAATTGGTGGTCTCAGACAATTGTTAAAGGTGTGTGAGGTTTATGCTGTGGGGCATGGCCTGAGGTACAACTCAAGTAAAAGTGAGTTTATGTTATTCAAATGTAAGAATAAAAACAACAATATTTCTATAATACCACCTATATTACTTAATGGTGTACCTCTGAGCCGTGTTACACAGTTTAAATATCTGGGACATATTGTAACAGAGAAATTATGCGATGACCTAGACGTTGAGAGGGAGCGCAGGGCATTGTCGGTGCGTGGTAATATGTTGGCACACAGGTTTGCTCGGTGTAGTGCTCCTGTTAAAATAACAATGTTCAAGGCATTCTGCCAGACGTTTTACACGAGCGGCCTGTGGGCCAACTTTACACAAAAAGCCTACAATGCCTTGCGCATCCAATATAATAATGTGTTCAGGGCTCTGTTTCGGCTCCCTCGATATTGCAGCGCATCCGGCATGTTTGCCGACGCAAGCGTAGATGACTTTTATGCAATCATGCGTAAGAAAGTGGCGTCAGTGGTGCGACGAGTACGGGGGAGCCCAAATAGCGTCCTGAGGATGTTTGGCGACAGACTGGACACTGCTCTGCTCAGTAGATTTACTGAACTGCATGTGTTGCGGTGAGCCAACTGAAGGGGTACGGTCTGTTCAATTTGTTGTGCCTACTGGTAACTACTAACATTCGCTATAAGTAAAATTTTCCTGTTACTAACATACATATGGACTTGATGGTCTGAATTAAATTATTTTTATTTTATTATTTATTTTATTTATAGGTACTGTCCCACTGTTGCGGGTCTCCTCTCGGAAAGAAAGGGCCTATTCGCTATTTTCTACGAGTATCACGCTAGCCTAATGCGGGTTGCTTGGCAAAATCTCGGTAAGTACGTATTAGTCATAACTTCAGAACAGACAGGTTTATACTTACTTCAGGAGGTTTATACTTAGAGTAAGAATATGCTTCAATGGGTTTATAGTGATATAAGTACAGACTATATAAACCTTATAGTCTATAGATAACTACTTATGCAGTAAGAGCTTTGAATATCTATCCAAGTGAGTCCGGCTGGGCGGAACAAATTTCAAATACAAAAGTAATAGGTACCTACTAAACTGCCTCGTTAGTCTAGTCTAGTGGTCGAGCAAAGTGTTATTGGGATTTTCTATGAAATTCTCAGTAGCAGCTCGGAGTTTGGAATTTGTGCCCGGTTAATGGCAATAGGCTCGCCCCCTATTACATGGGATGGGACCTAAACATACCGGCGAACTGTGGGTGTACCTTAGTACACCTCTGCCTAACCCTTCTGGGAATACAGGTGTGATGGTATGTTATGTTTTTTATGTAACGTAATAATATAATAAAACGTAATTCAAACACAATTAATTCAAAGTGTGTTATAATTCGGATTCCAATAACGTTAATCTTGGTTACTGCTAGAGCAGTAGGTAACCGCCTCCAAATGCCAAATTAGTAAGCTTCCTAAATATCCTAAGTATCTACTTGGAAATATGAAAACTGTGCATAACAGCGCTGTCCGTGCTCTTGCTTGACATAATGTCGTGAAATGATCTAGGTATCTTTTGCAAAGAACTAAACGATAAAAACTATTATTAGCACCGAACTTTCCATCTACCTCGGATATTCTAAACTCTCCCGAAATTATAATAATTAACCGTGGGAGAGCCATGCTGCGGCACGAATGGGCTGGCTCGACCGGAGTTATACCACAGCTTCACAGAAAACCGACGTAAAACAACGCTTTAAATACGTTGTTTCGCCAAGTGAGTGAAGTTACGGCAGGCCCATTTTGTACGTGTCCTCAGGGATGCAATTGCAATGGACCTTGCGTTGCCGGCCGTAGTATCTACTATGGTTGGCGACGCCGAAGCCTGGCAGACAACGGTCGCCTTCTGCGAGGAGGTTCTTTCGCAGAAGGAAGATGCAGAGAGGGTGAGAGAGTGTGCCTCCACCCTGCCGATCCGCGCCAGGCGCACTCGCACCGGGCGTAGGAACAGGGCAGACAAATTCCTGTTCCAACCCATAAAAGGCCACGGGCGGCGGCCTTGGGGAAATCCGACCGCCCACTCACAAGGCCCGAGCTGGCGACGCGGTTTGCAGTTTCCGCGCCCCGCTCAGCGGATCGGTAGAAGAAGGGGAGGGAGAACTTCTACGTCTGTCTCTCCTTACGCGTAGGGGGCCGCAAAAGGCGGCCCGCCACTGCCAGGTCCGCGGATGAATGCTACAGCGCTCCCGTAGGCCCGGCACCAAAGTGGTGACGCGAAACGCCGAGGTTGGTTTTAGTCGGTAGATCGCTCTTTTCAGAGCGGAGTCCGCAACACCCCACCGCTCTCCCCGGAGTGGTGCATAAAGCATTTCCAACCCCGTCAACGAAGAAAAAAAAGGCCATTTTGTACGACAAACGTATTATTATTTATTATGAATTGCCAGCATCATTATATTTGATGAGTCGATGCGTGTCCTTTTATTTAAATGCAAAACACTCGAATCAAAGAACCTAGTGACTGAAGAATCTGTCAATGAATAAAATGTTTAGACATGCTATGAAATTAAAGCAAACCATCCACTGTTTATGCCAAGATTTCACTTTTTCTTATTGTGGCAATGGTCAAACAATATTCGAGTGATATGAGGCCACCTCAATGACGTTAGGTGAGGCCGCGTAGAGCTCGTCCTTCGTGCAGATATACGGGCATAAAGGACACACCAATAGATGTAGCATACTTCGATCGTAGTGGGTCGCCGCTGTCACATTGAGCAAGATTAGGATCTCTGAACTTCTGAAGCCCCATTTGTACATATCTGCATCTTCCAATCTTGGTACGAAGTCGATTTAGGGACTTCCACACTGGCCAGTTATCACTGCGCTAGTTTTCCAGAAAAATTAGACACCTGGGTAAGTACTCACTTACCCAGGTGTCATATTGATTACGTAGCGTAAGTACGTATCTACGCTACATAATAATTTTGTGTAGGTACAACTACCTACCTACTTGAAAACCTAACTTTTGACTTTAGATAACCATACGTGATGCTTCAATAACAGCCCAAAAGAAATTAGTCTAGAATTCTAAATTGGTATAACGAAACGTGTTTGTCTCGTTTTGCGACGATAATATTGCGACATTTACCGTGGGAGAGTCATGCTTCGGCATGAATGGGCCGGCTCGACCCGAGTGATACCACGGCCTCACAGAAAACCGACGTGAAATTACGCTTATGTTATAATGTATGTAGATGTAGGACCAAACTCTTTTAACAGGCCGGCAACGCACTTGCGACACCTCAGGTGTTGCGGGTGTCCGTGGGTGGCGGGTATCGCTTACCATTGGGCGACCCGTCTGCTCGTTTGCCCCCCTTTACCATAGAAAAAATTAAAACATCGGTTCCACACGTAAGCCTTATGGCCATAAGCCCCTAACGGTCGTAACAACAGGGCTAATGTGGCTAACATTAGCCCATTTCTGGCGCGAACCTGCCTGAATAAATCACACCAAACCATAAATTCTGAACGATATCCACGGCACACGATCACAATCTCCAAACGTTTGACCAAAGAGTATAATAATAATAAGTTGTACCGTTTGACCCTTAAATTACCCAACGTGAAGATGTGAACATGTTCGTGTGTCGTACCTGGTCTAATGTTAATCGAGACGACTATGGGCATCTATTGTCAAGTAGACGTAACATTTGGTTTTACTATTAGCCGCTGCGAGCGCTGCGGGACGGCGTCTCATTCCGCGTCACTCGAATATTTGTGGCGCTAGTGTCTATGATAATAAATTCGTTTCGTGTTTCGTCGTTTCGTGAATTTTGTGTAATAGATGAAGAGGTTATGGAGTGAAAATATATTTTTATTTGAAAGTGAAGTGTTGTGTTGAAACAAAACAACAATGGAAACAAGAAAAGATGCTTTGTCTTCCATTAAACTTTGTCGTTTTTGTTTAGCTCAAGGGGATACGCTAACAAGTATATATGAAAAACGAGTATCAAAAAATATGGTTTCCCTTCCTCTAAAAATATTATCCTGCGTTTCAATTGAGGTACAACTATTTATCTTAGCATTAATCTATCGTCAGATACCTTTGTACTTTGTATTATTTTTACTATCGTCTAAAAATATTAGAATTTGTCTACGTATAGCGTAATGGCGCCGAATGTACACAGAAGACATAAATGTTTACCTGTGCGTACTGTAAATTATCAACAAAGAATGATATATGTTTTATAAAATTTACAGAAAAAATATTTACGCCAGGCAGATTTGTGATCTCAGATATTTTCAAGGGGGAGTAAAATTGTGGATATTGTCAGTAAATAATTTCATGGAATACAGGCGCCATCTGGTGGAAATATTTAAAAAATCTCGTACAAAGGAACATGGAATATATTTTTTATTCAATGAAACAATAATTACCTTGTATTCTTGTTGCAGGTATTCCCTTCAGATAAAATGCCAACATATATCTGTACCCGCTGCAAGTTTTTCATGGAAATCAGCTATGATTTCAAGCATTTATGCCGGCAGGCTGATGAACACATCTTGCAGTATATACAGAATGCGACACCCCTGTCTTCAGTGACTTGGCCGCAGTCCCTTCATAAAGTAATATATACCACATTCCACTTGTATGTTACAATGTATGCCACTCTATATTATAATTTAGAAATGTGTGGTGCTATAATAAGATTCAACTATGATTGGCAAAATCACAAAATGTCAATGAACAGAATTGTTTCTAATATGCTCTAAAATCTAAAAGAGCTCTTAGGAAGGTATCTAAAAGAACATTAATGAGCACTTTTTTACAATAACTTGATTTATGTGGTTAATAATTATTCAACTATTTGATGAACTATTAACTAATTACTATTTTGTATAAATACTTTAAAAAGATACTTAGGTAGGTATATAATTGATGTTTGCCATTAATTCTGCTGAAATTCAAAGTGAAAAAAATTTATAACACATATTTACTTAAGAATCAAACCCACAAACTCCACTTATCACACTTAGCAGCCACACTTACAACCACTAGACCAATGAGAAAGTTAAATTTTTGTTTACATAATTATAAAATGTTTATTCATAATGAAATGAAATTTTAAAAATTTTTCTTACGTGAAAATTATATTTTAAATAATTTTTGCACTGCTTATTCTTTTCTAATTATTGTTTCAGCTATTTCGTTTGGCTAATAAATCACCTGAAGTACCTTTAATGAAGACAATAATAGAAGGTGGCACCACTGTTCATGTCACTGCCCAAGAGACTGACACTGATGAGGAGGATGATGAAAATGTTTACAATGTAAAGGTAACCAAATGCATAAGTACCCATATTGTTTATTTTAAAGTAGTAACTGAAGATGTTATAGTCTCAAATCACATCTGTTTAGCTATTTATGGTTCAATTGATTGAACTTTAGGTATGTCTTTAGATATGGCACCATATATTGAAGCAGCAGTGCTGCCTATGTATTTCAAATAAGAATATTTATTCATACAAATCATTTCAAAATTTGTATAATATGTATCAAAGAATTTCACTTTTCAACTCCATCATAATGATCAAACTCAATGGTACATTCTGTTTTATGGAATTAATAATTCCGTATATGGTTATACATAATTATTCCTAGTAAAGTGATCCATCTCATGGCACCGTTTTGAAGTGTTTGAAAATAGTCCAGCAATTCGAAATAAAAGTAAAAGTTTCAAAAGAACAAAGTATGCAATGTTATACAAAATATATAAACAGGACACAAATAATTTCTTCTTTCAGTGACTTATTTTTAATAAGATAAATAATTTGGCAGATTGGCGATGGTTCTGATGATGGATCAAAAAGTGCCAGAGTTAAAGTAATAACAGCTACCAGCAAGCAAGATAAAGGAAAAGCTAAACGAGGGAAAGGTAATAAAAATCAAAAATTTATCCTAGATAATATTGTCCCCATATTATGTATACTTGTATGTGTTTTGTATAGGTGTATCAAAACTATTTTGACTCCAATTTGCGTGTGTTCATAGCTTATAAATACATAACAATTTATTTTTATGCATGCATCTGTGAATTTCGTTTATGCTGTGTACTTACGAGTATATTGCTCTCTATTTATTTAACAAATTAGTGTTAAGCCAGGATTTATTGCATCTTTTAATTAAGCAGGTGTAAAAATTTTAATAATTATTCATGTCAAAAGAAAAGGTGGGTTCTAAATATATAATTCATAAATCATGATACCAGGTAGAAATCGCACAGAGGGCAAGTATAACCAGTATTAAAGCATCAGTTTTATCATACTCAATATTGTACTATCTATCTATTAGTTGGAATGGAAATGGAATTTATTGACACAATTTCTAATGAATAACCTATGAGCTTTTTGTTTCTCTTTTGACACCAACAACAGTCTGATGATTATATTTATACATCTATGATCAATTACTTCAATCTAGTTATGTTCAACTCGGTCTTTTTTACTTAAGTACAGTGTGCTGCCACTTATTTATCCTAAGACTGAATTATACCATTCTACTAAGCTTGAACTCTGTATAGGTATCTACACAAACTATGTTCTTATGTAGCCAGTATATTTATTTTCAACAGCTTTACATACAAGTATTTTAAATCAAGATACGACGCGTTAGTTACTACAATAGTAAACAGTTAGAATGTGTATAATTTTGTAAAAAAAATCTCATAAAAGTTCTAATAACAAAAGTTGATAATCATTACTGGCAGAATAATAATGAATAATAAAGGTTTATTACATAATAATATGTATCATATAAGAGAAAGTACAGTGTGTACTGAAGTTCAAGTAAGAAACGAAATGTGAACCACCCTCAGTATTTATGAGTAGTTTGAGTACCTTGTGGTGCAGATCCGGAGGCAACAGATAGGGCTGAGTCGGTGATTCAAGAGCCAGACTCAGAAAACCAGGAAAAATGGCATTGTGATCAGTGTGAGTGTGCATATCCTGTGGAACAGCTTCTTAAGATGCACAGATTACAGAAACATGGCATGCAAAATACACCCAGTAGCCAATGTGAAACGTAAGTTATTTACATAAATAAATTGTTTGCTTTTACCATTTGATTCAATTTAATTTAACTGCCTTGTTAGTATAATGGTCTAAAACGCGACCGGTACGCTAGATGTTCAGCTTCGATTCCTAGTTTGAGCAGTGTTTTTTGGGTTTCTATGAACTTGTCAGCTCATCCCACTAGGATAAAACACTTCTTTGGAAACATCCATGTAAGACTTGACTAAAATGACATACTAAACTTTTTCTTACTAGTTTTGTTCTTATTTTAATGGTTTGTACGTCCAAAAATTTTTGATGTTGACTAATGTGAAAGTAGATATTACAAAATCAATAATTTAATTTCAGTACCTCGTCGAAAACTATAGATATGGGTACACATCAAGTGACTCAAGCCGATGAATATAAATGCGTCGCTTGTGGAAAAAATTTTGCTCGGTTGAAATTGCTTAAGAAGCATGAAAAGGTAAGCAACTCGTATTTGTTTATTTTATACGAATCACCTGTTAGTTTTTCTGGTTATTTCTCCAAAAAGTTGTTCGCTTTCAGACGGTGCATGCAGATTTGGCGCAACAGCCGTGTGCAAACTGTCCAGCTACTTTTTTGTCATTAGATGAGCTGGAAGAACACCAGAAAAAACATTCTAACACTATGGAAAAACGATTTGTCTGTAAACTATGTCAAAAGAGGTGCGACATAATCTTTACCAGTGGTGTAGCGTGGGGCAAAGGGGCCATGGCTCCTAGCGGGGCATAAATATGTAGGGGCGGCGGCCAGCCTTGTAAGCGTGTTGTCATCAGGACTAGATAGGTATTTAGATAAAAAATATGGGTATCTTGGCAATCAAATAAGAGGTTCAAATTAATATTGACCATTACAAAAAAATATTTTTCGGTAATGTTGGGTTAAATTAACTGCCCGGAAAGCAGAAATACACGCTACGCCGCTAATCCATAACACAATATGATATCCTGCCTTTATTTTATACAAGTTAACTATTTTATTATGTTTCACAGATTCCTTGAAATGGCGATGTTGCACACACATTTAGAAAAAATGCACGACCGAAAACCACCACACTCCTGTAAATACCGTTCATCGTGTGAGTCCGAGAGAAGATAACACCAAACATTTTACTAACCACTAGCCAATATAACAACTATTTAAAAATGAGCTATGAACATACGTAATTTAAGTTTATTAGTTATTCTGATTCTTTATAATGTTACTAAAACTTTTAGGAAGGAACAGTTCTGCAAAGTGCTATACTAAACATGTTTGACAAGATTTTTAAAATTTTAGGTTTTTCTTCTCCTGCAAAATTATCAAGGCATGCTCGAACGCATGTTGAGGACAGGTCATACCCATGCAAGTACTGCAATAAAAGCTTTGTCAAGTCACATCACCTCACAAGGTAAAGAACTTGCTGTTATTGTCCACAATATCTTTTTCTTTGTACCCTTATGTGATAAATAGTCCCAGCAAATTTTCTTCTACTTACACAAGTTTTATAATCACCACAATATTATTATTTTTTTACAATATTTTTTTCAATTATTATGTCATTACCATAATTCATCGAAATATATTTTTTATTCTCTAATTTATCATCTACAATTTTACACAGACACCTTCGTCTGAAACACCGTGAGAATATACGTACTTGTCGAGGTCCGTTTGGGGAAAGCGACCAGTACCGGTGTGAACAATGTGAAGACAGTTTCGCAACGCAAGACGAACTTATATACCACTCTGCTATACACGCCACCCAGAATCTCATATGTCCTCTGTGTCAAGAAAAATTCGAGGATGTCGACGCAGTCACGGCTCATATTAAATCGCACGTTAACGGTATGTTGCTGCAAAAACAAAATTAAAATAAAACCGCTATAGATTATCGTTGTGTAGTGTTATAATTACATGTTTAAATCCCAACATGTTGGACCTTTTCTAACCAGGGCAGGCATTAGGTGGTTTTATTTTAATACTAGCTTCTGCCCGCGGCTTCGCTCACGTGAAGCTATATCAGGAGTAAAAATGGCAACCCAACATTTATGACCTCTTCTTTGTATGGGCCTCTATACATCAGGGAGGTCAAGCTGTATCTCAGGATTCATTTAATTAATTGAGATAAGATTAAGTTCACCAGTTTTTAAGTTGGAGCATATACTTTCTAATAGTGATAATAAAATTAAAATCTATTCAGTAGTTTTTGCTTCAACCCGTAACAAACAGACAAGAATTTTAAAAATCACTATCTGATTCGGAGACGTTTATATACCATGACCCACGTGTTTTTTTTTTTTAATATCTTCAATGTACAGACACGGCTTTTTTACAATTTTATAATAGAAGAGATACATAATTAGGAAACATTATTATGGAGTTTATCGGTATACATCAACTCTTTCAGCACACGTCCTTGAATTAATTTACTGTACATTATGTGGTTTCTAGCATTAGTATTAAATAATAATAAAACCTTTTTGTTCAAAATCCCGTAGGCACGGAGTTCATGTGTGAGATGTGCGAGTTAGTGTTTACATCAAAGGAGAAACTAGACATTCACGTCACTATTGCACACGACGATGAAATACGTAGTGTACCGGTAAGTTTTTTTTTTTAAAAATAAGGTTATCAATGTGGGTCGCACATAACTAGTATTCTTGTTAACTCCTCGTGCTAAGCTAAATGCTTGTGTTACGAGTGGGTTCACGTCAGTAGTGCAATGGGTGGGTTTCGAACCGGCAACCACATGATCGCAAGTCCGACGCCTTAGCCATTAGGCTACCGCCGCTTAATAAATATTTTAAATAATTCATACTTAGAATACACATTATTCTAAGTATGAATTTCTGCTAGTGTTAATTTTAGTACAGAATTGTTATTTTTATAACAGTTTTCCTTCACCAAAATAACTTCATAATAATAATCATAAACTTACCATCAAAAATGCAAAAAATCACAAAAAGATATACATATTATGATAATTGGAAATATAAAAAAGTATGTATCGTCTTAAATCGCGACCTTCTGGTTTTTGCGATATTCCTATATTAATGTTAAATTACCGTCTTTAGGATCTACTTCAGGATGAGTCATCTATGGAGATGGACGCTGACGAGGATGAGGAAGACGCTGGTATTCATGGTGAGCTTAGTAACCTAGCTAAACTTATACATCATAATCACGCATTTGGGAAGATGATACACTAACTCAAATGTTTGTAATTTTCAGTAAAAGAACTGGACGACCATATGGTGGTCGAAATAAAGAAGGCGAATGAATTCTTGGTAATTATTGTTAATTTCAGTTTTGTTATTAAAATAACTCTTAAAAACTTAACTTCAAAACCAATTACGATATTTTATTCCGCAGTTGTCAAATACACAAGATGAATCTGAGGAAAAGCTGGACAACACTAATTCTGAAGGTCAGTTTCAAGTTTGAAAATGTAATAATTACTTCAATAATATGTCAATAATTAATGTTCAATAATATTAATCAATAAAAATATTTTTTTAGAGAGTGATTCAGAAGCGCTTCTACCCGATCTAATGGCCGTGGATGCCGTGACAATAGCCAACAAAAATTCTGGCAAAGTCACCCCGGAGAAAATGTCGGTAGGTGGTTCGCCAATCGTGAAGCCCGTTACGACCCCACCTAAGAACATAAGCAAGGTTGATGGTCAGGTAAAAATTGTTAGCCTGTGATCGGCTCGCCTTTTACTATTTATTAAAGTAATGCTGATGAATCACGGAATTTTGTACCTATTTCAATCCTTGCAGGCTTGTAAATGGTTGAGAATGATTTTGGTTACATAATAATGATTTTTTTCTATTACAGACAGCAAGTATCCTTCGGAAAGCGGAAGAAATAAAGAAAAAGGTTATACAGCCCGCATTGGAACCAGGTTAGTAACTCGAAAGATTAATAATACAAATTAAGTACTGCTATGTGTCAAGTATTTATGTAACAAAATATATAATTCAACAGTTGCTGAGAAAAAGGACAAGAATGAAAAGAACAATAGTAAAACTGAGAATAGTAACAGTGTTGGTGCCAACGATAAATCACTGCGTTTATTAGAAAAAGAATTACAAGAACTGAAAAGGGTAAATAAAATTCAAACACATAATTGAATAATGATTGTTCATGACCAGTAAGCAAGTGTCATTAGCTCAGGATGTCATGAGGTTCGATAGTCGCGTTTAAAAAATAAGTATCTTTCTTTCATTGCTGGAGGTGATGTACAAATCTTTATTACAGACGAACACCCGCAGTGAGGCTGCAAAAACTCCTGTGAAACCCTTGGAGTCTCTAAGAAGCAGACGAGCGCAGATACATACATCGACACCTAAATTGAGGTAAATTATGTAATGTAACTTCAAATAGAGAAAAAATATTCCTCATGGATATTTAAAATATCGTATTCTTCATCATAACATAATATTGATATTATGACATACCATCATGCTTATCATAAATATCTAACATAATAAAAAAACATCGTATATCACCTTCAAATTACTTTCGTGTTACAGAACTCCCGTAGAAGAAAAGAAAACGCAAGTAGCGGTGAAGTCGCCAGCTATTGAAAAGAAATTACCTGAGCGTCGTGTTGTCACCAAAGAAAACAAGGAACCCAAAGAAAGTAAGGACACTAAAGCGAATAATGTAAGCGCTAAAGAAGACAAGGAAAAAGAAGTCAAAGATAAGGAAATAAAGGAAAAAGAGACGCCGAAGGTAAGCTGCCTGTAACACGATATGACAGTAGGTCTTCATACCTAAATATCCAAGCATAACTTTATCATACGCCCTAGAAAAAAAAACAATATTCAAAGAACTTCAATTCTCGAACAAAACGTTGTTTAATTTCAGATAAATAATACCGTAACTCGTCTCTTGCTGTCCCCAGTCAAACACACCTGTTTGATATTCATAATTACTTATTTTTGTTAAATGCAGAGTATAGTCAAAAATGGAAGTGAAAGAAGCGTGCCTGAAGAAGGTATTCGCCGATCTACGAGACCCTCTAAAATTAAGGATTATGCTAAGATGATACGAGACAGGTAAGATGCATGAAATGGTTCAAGTTAATGACATTCCTAGAGAGTAACACTAAACTTGTCTTTGTTGCGTGCTACAACTAAGGGCTACTTGCACCAACTTTTTAAATGTGTTTAAATTGTATTTAAACACAAACACAAATTTCAGTCATTTTCAAAATTTAGTTAAAAATATTTCAAAAGTTGGTGCAAGTGGCCCTAAATGCTCTTGCCTCTAGCCTTTCTGCAAAACTTCTTGCAATCACATCTTTATATTGTTCGTACAGCCACGGTCTTTGTAAAGTCCCTTATTTTTAATACAGGTCCCAGGATTCTGATGACAATTACGATACAGACGACACTGATGATGAAGAATATAAAGAGACTGATAGAAATGTTGAGGTAAGAAAGTAACATGTTACTCGTGCTACGTGCATTTGATTAATAGGCACTAAAATGATAAATGTACATATAATATTTTGCAGGTTAAACCAAAGGCACGTAGAGCTAGTGTGAAAACTCCGGCCCCGAAACCAACGCCAACAAACGCCACGGTCACACCCACACCCACGCCCACGCCCAGAAAGCGCGGTCGACCACGCAAGGAACCTGCTGTGTTAGTATCATACAATCTATATTATAATTTTATTTATGCCCTCTAATTGGGCTGGCTATTGGACAGGTCATGGAGTTCGCATACCTTAAAAACTTAAAATAAATTATGACGTATACATTAAATCAATTCTATAATTAATTATTTTACTGTCTGATCCAGCGCTCCCAAAGTACGGAGAGAAGAGAAAGAAGTCGAAAATGAAGAGGATAACATTTCAGAAAGTGACAAAGATAAATCAAAAAGTACCATTGTAGCTGATAAAGAGCAAGACGACAAAGATAAGGATAACAAGGATACTTTAGAAACAGCGGTGAGTTGGTACACACTTTTACGGCGGGGGTTGTCCTTTTTTTGTTATTTATTTGAATTTGAAGTATGCTCACAAAGTTCAAATAATGGATATTATAATATCGCCAACGATAACTACAAGAAATTCGGAATCATGAATATTGTAGAATGCATGATATACATATTATATATTTTTTGTTATAACTACCTGATTGATGTAAAGTTTACAAACGTGGCTGCGGAGCGATGAGGTTTTGGATTCCATTCCTTAAGTCAAGCAGAGTTTTGGATTTTACTAAAGCTCAGTAGCGGGTCGGGAGTTTGGATCTGCAAGCAACTTTATGGTTTATTAAAAACTAAAATTTTCTTGTTATATTTCAGGATGCCAATAAGTCTATACCTGAACAAAAGCCCGCCACGCTGGTGTCTCCCACTGGACAAACTTTGAAAAAAGTAAGTAGTTCAAACTAATTGAAAAAGATTATGTTTTACGAGTGATGATTTTTATAAACGGCTGTAAGAATTATCTACATATTGAAATATATTTGTGCAATTTTACGCAAAAATTACTGTCATATACACGAAAGTGCTGTTTGGAAAAATATCCGTCATGTTTCTATAATTACGTAAATATTTCTGCGATATTTCTAATCACAATTTTTGCAGATTCCTATCAAGTCCCTACCACCTGGAGTAAAACCGCTGCCTTTACCCGTAAATGCAAGACGTAAGTAATGATAACCAGTAATATTATGACATTTTAAGTTAAAATTATCTAATATATATAAAAATCGTGTGTTTCGTTGGACAGCTATGGCTGGCGGTGAGGTATGCGAGATGCAAATAGGCAAGAAGGTGGTGAAAGTACAGAAAATAGTTATGACGAAAGCCGAGGTCGAAGCTATGGCGAAGAAGGGTCTAGTGGAAATGAAGGTAAAGATAAAGTTAAACAATAATAATAACAATGCTAATTATTTATTGTTATCTCTATTGTCTGCTATTATGCAGGATTGGAAGAGACTAGATCCCACGACACAGGGAATTTTTTTTTTTTTTTTTAAAAAAAAAAGCTTACTAGCAATGTGGGTCACACATTACTAGTATTCTTGTTAACCCCTCGTGCTAAGCTAAATATGCTTGTGTTACGAGTGGGTTCACGTCGGTAGTGCAATGGTGGGGTTCGAACCGGCAACCACATGATCGCAAGTCCGACGCCCTAGCCATTAGGCTACCGCCGCTTCAATTTTAGTATGGGATCTAAGGAATTATACCATATATCATATATATTATGAATGTAACCCTTTGAGACATTTTTATTTAACACTTTTATGTTCTGATTTGTGCAGCCTGGCACTAGAATATGCGGGATGATTTATTTTTAAAAGAAATTCTAAATTGTTTTCTATTTTATCTTAATCCGTTTTTTATTTATTTGTAGGATGGTACCATGGTGCTGAAACAGGGGATCAAGCTCCCTACTGTAGATTCAACGTCAATAAAATCTAGTTTAGTCGGAGAAGGTTAGTATCTTGATCACAAAATACAATGTTCAATAACTAACCCTAACGGAACATCAGCGAATAAATTGCGCGCGACATTTTTTTTGCTCCTCGATTACATCACTTGAAAGACTAGAGGGTTAATCAGGACGGGATCCTAATTTCATATCAAAAAATCTGACACTTGAAATAACTAACCGTATTTACGGGTATGCACATATTTCTTTTTTCATACGAGGAAACGGCTTGCTTTTTTAGAATCTTTTTCTACAGAGAGGGGCTCGTGGCTAAGTAATAACTAAGTTGATCAACTGATCTGCAAGGTCAAGCTGCGCTAGCCGCGATCAGTGTGTGGATGGGTGACCATTCACTCGTAGAACACGTGAAGCCATCGGTCCCGGTTGTCATACGAAGATCTTTGACAATAATAATTGTTAGTATACTTCGACTTTTAATTATATTCAGTAACTTGACAGTTGAATGGTTATCAGTGTTTGACAAAAAAAAGATAGTGAGGTGGTCAAAGAATGAACGAAATTGAATGAACTTAAATAATGTACTTACATGAACAAACTTTTTTGTATTACTTTATGCATTTTTATTAATAGCTAGTCTTCAAAACACAATATAAACTATTAAAAATAGTAGAATTTGTTTCTCAGTAGACTAGTATTCTTTTATCTGTGTCAGTAGTAATTTAATCTATAAAATGTCAAAAATAACAAGAGTAAAAAAAAGTTCAATTATATGTTTTTTTATTTTTGGTTGGTTTTTATTAGAAGAAAGTAGAAAAGGAAATTACGTTGATTAATTTTTCTTATATTTTACATCTTATTTACGATTGTTTAGTTTAATTTTATATTAAACCATTTTTATCAATCAATCTTTACGCAAACTCATTCACTACCCCAACACGTAGTGTGGTATCATTATTTCTCTTCGAACTGTCAAGTTACTGAATACAATTAAAAGTCGAAGTATAGTAGTCAGAAGACCAAAAAGAAAAAAATTCTGACAACCAGTCTATCCTCCGAATTTCGGTATGGCCCAGAAATTGGGTTGCAGAAGTCTGATAGCAGTCGCTTCTTGTAAAATGCTGATATTCAGCCGCATCTGGCTAGACTGGAAGCCGATCCTAACATAGTTGGGAAAAGGCTTGGAGGATGAAACTTTCTACAGAATTTGGGGCTTATCAAAACTTTTTTTTTTTTGTTGAAGTTATAGTTTTATCCTACTCCACTACTTGATACAGCTATAATCATGTAAAACAATAGAGAAGCGCTTATTTAATTATTCACGATACGCCCAAGCATTTAAATTTTCTTTTAAAACAACTAAATATTTCTCCACAGATGCAAGTAAAGAATCTCCTAGTAAAATAGACAGGGCAGCGCCGTCGCGATGCGACTTTGGTGAAGATGTGTGAGCTGACCTGCATACAATAATAGTTGATTTGTTTATGCTATCCCTCATTTTATTGTATTAAGAAGACACACGAGTGTAATTTTTATAAATAGTTAAGATAGTGTTAAACACCACTGTATTTTTTTAATCAAATAATTTCTTATAGGTAAATATTACTGTGTAAGACATTTACATAATATAATGTAATAGTTCCACTAGCGTTGTTCTACTTAGAATTATCTAAATATGTATTTTACATTATGTATTTGTGCTTTTTTACAACAATCACCATAAAAAGTTTAATGTTGACCTAAGTGAATTTTAAAAGTTCAATTACACAATGCGCTTAGTATAATGATTATAATATGAAATAAATAATAAAATAGTTGCAAGTACCATCGTTGTTGCTCTTTCTTTTATCACTCGAACCAATGGCGATTTTATTTTCAGACCTTCGAAACGGCGCGGCGGCTAGGCTGGTTAACTGGCCAAAATGTAATAATTCGAAAAGCATGCTCTCGCAGTCTCCATTTCACGGTATCCACACATACCTAATGAGGATAAGATAGACAACATAATTGTCTACTACAGGCCCACTGTTAGCCATGATCCAGCACGCTGGCATAAATGCGTAGTATCTTAGCCTAACGCATACAATACAAAAGTACAAACATACTGTAACTTAATTTTTCAGTTTCTGACTGCTTCATTAGTCATGTTCAAAATCGCGTCTGCTACACTACATGTCCTACGTTCGATTCCCAGGTCGGTCAGTGTTGTTGGGTTTTTCTATGAAATTCTCAGACCCAAAGCCATCGGGGCTTTTATATAAGCGAGCAAGATCCCAGGGCCCCCAGACATTACTTATTTTCTCAGAAATAAAATGTATGGGATTAAGTAGTGTTCGTATGTGCTAGGCTTGGCCCGGCAGCCATTTGTCGGCCCGGGTACCGGGTGCTAAAGGCAGGTAAAAGTACTCACTTTACTTACATTCTCAGTGCTAAGTGTTAGAAACTACATAATGTTAAAAATTATAATCAATATTGCCAGACAATTCGTGGACAATTAGTACTTATTCTTATCTATGGTGCATTGGTGGACAACTGAGGGCTGCCGGTACGTACACACACACGAAAAGCCGAAATAAATAGCGTTATTACCTAGCTGTAATAGTGACTGTATGATGCTTCCCCGTGTACGAATGGTGCCAATCTTCCCCTATAGTATGCCATTTTACTTGAACAAGGGGTATGAATCATCATTAACTTTAGAACATCTAAATAAAAATAACATTGGCACTGTGCTTTTACTTTGATTTTGTATAAGGATGACCCCTTACTCAAAAGATGAAAATTTTAGGTGAAAAATATGAAAAAAACCTAGTAATATTAAAATATTTCAAACTACTGAATAAACTATTTCCTGAATTACCTACGTAGGTACTTACTGAATATCGTGAACATGGAATGTGGATGGTCTAATGGGTTCGGATGCATGCGCATTATCATCATCATCATGGGCACTCAAGGCGCACTGCCAACTACCTATATTATTAAATTATGAATACTCTGGCGCACTCGCTGGGGGTTCCAACCTTGATTAGGGAACCCTTTAGAGCGTTTGTGCATTCGTATTCTACTCGTATATTTATATTCGTGTTTTTTACGAACACGGTCATTCAATTAAAAAAATAAATAATATTATCTATTGGTTGGTTGCAATAAAATGAGTTCCCTATTTCGCCGTTTTCCTAAATTGCGCTGGCCTCTAAGCCAAAAGTATTGCTGCTACTCAACAATAGATGGCATTGTAACTGAAATAATTTAAATAGATGGCGCTAGTGTTGAATATTTGCCGCGCAAAGCCAGAATCCCAGAAGGCGGCTGGTTCAAACCATTATTCAAACGAGATCAAAAACGCGCGACACCCGGTTGTGGCACTCGACATCCCACTGAATTACCGGAATAAAAAACTAAATAATTTAACACTTATCTAGAATATTTATATTTACAATTAAGCTTGACATTCAATCCGATAAGTGTAGTGAATAGCGGCATTTACTGCGTGATTCGAGTTTGGAGTGCACCTGCAAATCTTTTCGGACTTCTTTGATCTAAGCTACGTAAGTCAATTTATATATTTTTATCTATTAATAATTTTACTGAAATATTATATTTCAGTCATCATCAGAACGACAATAAGTAGTCCAGCATTTTTAATTATGTAAATGTTCGAAATTATTATTTGCATTCAGCCTCAATAACTTATTTAAATAAAATTAACTATTACGTACCAAACATTGTAAAAATATTGTGGTTTATTTTATAGCAAAATGACATTAATTTAAATACGAAGCTACTTATGTCATAGAAAATAATAATATGTACATTTTTATTCAGTTATTATCTATTACACAAATTAATTAAAAAAAGGATTCGGCTTATCAACAAAACTGAGTCTGGTTTTGTAATATCTAATGGCACACCTTGTATCCACAAAAAAAACAAATGATTGTTATTGTGCGGTTCTAATTTTGTGTACGCACAACTTCATAATTTTTACAATTGATAAATTGGATAAGATAAGATAATTTAACCGTTAGTGCCAGGCAGTGGTACTTTTGTTTGTATGGGTTCTTTTTACACGTAATTTTGTATCTACTATATCAAAACTAAAAACAAAAATTGATATCCTACTAATATTATAAACGTGAAACTTTGTGAGCATTAAGGATAAGTATTTTATGAGTAACAAATATTTGTTACTCTTAAAACTAATTTAACTTAAATACAAAAACTACTTTACTTTTTGTGTTTCCGTTTGTTCCGGCTAATCTCTGAAATGGCTGGACTGATATTGACGCGACTTTCACTAGCAGATAGCTGATGTAACAAGTAACTTAGGCTTTTAAAAAAATATACCACGTGTACGAAGACAGTACCTAGTCAGCTAGTAGAGGAGATATTAAGAGGAGAAACTTTTACTCTTGTTGATATTCAAATGAAAATCGTAATTTCTATTTAACATTTTTCAAGTAGATATTATATCTTAATACATCATAGAGAGCCACATAGACAGTATCTTATAGACACTTTAATAGTAGCAACATTAGAACATTTACCTCAAATCCAAGCAGCAAGGAATGGGCCAGACTTAGGTATATTAGGGTACCTAGATGTGTTCAATAAAATATTTTCTGGCTAATAATTATTAAGTTCTCTAACAGTGAAGGAAAGCATTGCGAAAAAACCAGCTTGTCGCTAATCGCTTGTGTTACGCTGTCACCGAACCTACCATCCTGCGCCTAAGGCTGGCTATACTTACCTAGACCTATACTTATAGATTTAACTTTACTTTTAATAGGTATAAAGTTAAATCAAACATAACTTTTTTAAATTCAATACCCATTTAATAATTTTATTCTAAACACTAGCTTCTGCCCGCGACTTCATCCGCGTGGAATTATATAGCCTTCCTCAATAAACAGGCTATCTAACACTGAAATAATTTTTAAGTAGTACCTGAGATTTGCGCGTTCAAGTAAACAAACAAAGAAACAAAGAAACTCTTCAGCTTTAAACTCAGGCTTTATATATTAGTATAGATAAGCTAGCAAAATCTGTAATTTTCAATCATACGAACGCAGAAGAACGTTCTGAGTTCAAGTAAACATTAAAAATATAATAACTACTGTAAAACTATAGGCTATAGGTATTACTTATAAATAACTTTATTGATACATTACAGATGAAGAAAACATGACGTTTGATCTGTAATTTGTGGGAGATCTGGAGTCTAAACTAAGCTTATGCCTGTATTTTAGCACTCCAGGCCCCCCAAAACTCTAATGTCAAAAATTGTCAGGTACCTAATTAATCATTGCGTGTCTGATTTGTGTGTGTGTGCGTTGTGTGTTTTGTGTTTGTATGTGTGTTTGCATGTGTGTGTGTGTATGTGTGTGTGCTCGTGGGTGCGCGTGACAGTTTGTATATTATGTTTCCTGCTAAGTTACGAGTTCAATGATTTTTTCAGTATCAGTATAGTCCAAATCTATTAACCATTCCTTGACAACTTGAAAATAATACATAATCGTTCCGGTCTTTCCAATTTGTGCCGCACGGGTTCTAGTTAACCAACTCAGTACCTACTCAGAGTGCCTTCTGTGTAGTAACTATTGTGGAGAAATACAACACAACGCGAACGTAAACGCGTAACCGCTTTCTTCCTGCAAAATATGTCGTATGTTAGTCTCTCGCTATCTTATATTTTTACTAGCTTCTGCCCGCGACTTCGTCTGCGTAGCGTGATGATATATAGCCTATAGCCTTCCTCAATAAATGGGCTATCTAACACTGAAAGAATTTTTCATATTCGACCAGTAGTTCCTGAGATTAGCGCGTTCAAGCAAACAAACAACCAAACAAACTCTTCAGCTTTATATATTAGTATAGATAGATTAGAAAACTGTAAAATCTATAACCAGCGAAGATTACAATTCTCCCGTGACCTATCCAAAAATCGTGCTTTGAAGTGGTGTTGAGAAGTAAACTCATATTCGGCAATTAACTTCACAAGTTGATATCTACATTATAGGCCTACCTACGACACGATAAATGAGAATAAATTGCCATTTTCCCTCACTAGATTGCTATATACATAAAGCTAATGTAATAGGTACAAATGTTGTTTTATTCGCTTCGCTAATACATAGAAACATCTTCATAAGAAACCTCATTAGTTTTTCAAAGTTACATCATTATGTAACTCTGAAAAACTTCTTCAGGTACGCATAATATGTTTGCCATCAGTTGACATTGAGACATGAAAATCGTGAGGTAATTGACAATAAAATATACAATGTCAACACAGCCCAGCAGTTATCACGGTGATGCTACTCGTACGTCGGACGTTGTGGCCGAAACTTGCTAAATGATTAGACATGGTTCCAAGCAGGAAGCTGGGCACGTTGTCGCTAGTTGACAACTCATTAATTCATCACATGTTTCAGCAGCTCAGTGTATTTGACATGACATGACCACTATGTTAAATTTTAATTTTAAAGCCACTTTTATTCATTTCACCGAGTAAGGTCCGCGTTTTTTTTTTCACTTATTAAAAATGTAAGAATTTCACTATAAAGGAGAAATCAAAACAAAAGTGTAAAATACTGCTTATTCAGGATTTTTTCACCTGAGTCTAGACACATACTGTAGGTTAGGTGTCTACAGTATGTGTAATAAAAAAATACATTTGGCTGAGACGGTCGTGCAGTGGCGTGCTTTTTGTATTTTCCAGCTTTCAAGATCCTGACACTCATTCTAGCTATAGTTTTTATCGATGCTGTCATACATAATGGACTTAATGATACCTTCCCCACATACTAGTATGTCTGACTACGGGTTTTTCGTTTGTCGTACTATTGAATACGGGTTTTCCCTATATAGGTATCAGTTGCCTAGTATAATTTTATATTGAAAACGGAATTAATCGGATTTATCGGTAGGTGTGTACTGTAACATGGGATTCGTGATTCATTCGCCACGACCATGACAGGCTGTGGTCCACCGGTCCGTGACTAGATCTTATGGACCCTATCGCACCTTTAAAACAAAAGTGGCATAATCCAAAATTTTGACAAAATTACTTTATTAAATAGAAAAGATCGGAATATCATATTCTTTCAATTCATGCAAAAAAACTGCCACTTTTAGGCTAGGACAACCCATAATGATTGTCTTGTTTCGAAACTTATGTGATAGGAACCTTTTATTTCACAGCATTAGCGCTATAAATGAATATATCGTAAAATAATCTTTTGTATATGTTAAAACAATCCTTGAAATACACTAAAAAAAATAGGTAAGTACAGCCTAACCTATTTAAACTAATATTACCTATAATCCAAATACTACTTTGTGATAAAAAATCTGATTCTTATATTTTATGAGATTTATCCAAAAAACAAGAATTTTGGATTATGTCACTTTTGTTCTAAAGGTGTGTTATAAGGCATGTAAAGGTATTGTGGTTTTTATATCTATAGGTGGACGCTGAATTGCCTGAATTGAATAAATCGTAAATAAAACACAATTTAATCAAATTTTGATTGAGACTGCCTCATTAGCCAAGTAGTCCTGAGCGCGACTGCTACGCTAGAGGTCCTGGGTTCGATTCCCAGGTCGAGCAAAGTGTTATTGGGTTTTTCTATGAAATTCCCAGTAGCAGCTCGGAGTTAGGAATTTGTGCCCGATTAATGGCAATAGGTTCGCCCCCTATTACATGGGACCTAAACATACTGGCGCACTGTGGGTGTACATTAGTACGCCTCTGCCTAACCCTTCGGGGAATACAGGCGTGATGGTATGTTTTAATGTTATATTATGTTAATCAAATTGTGTTATTATTCGGATACATTCACTTACAATTATTTCCCATGAAGTTTTTTTTTATTTAAAAAAAAAAGCTTACCTAATAGCAATGTGGACCGCACATTACTAGTATTCTTGTTAACCCCTCGTGCTAAGCTAAAATGCTTGTGTTACGAGTGGGTAGATTGGTTAGACATTTTGGAAGAAATGATTGAATAGGAATCAAATTCAAATGTTTTTAATTTCAAATAAGCTTTTACAAGCGTTTAAGGAACGTTATGATTCTAGTTGCACGGTTCCAAAAGGTTGATCCTATGCAGAAGATGGATATGCAGCAGATATGGAGAAGAATCGGGCAAGAAACTCCATGGACACTGTTTTAAAATAAAATAAGTGGTAATAATAATAATAACCTAGATAAATGGTATCCGAATCAAAATTTTAACAACATTTGATTAATTTCTTTCCTATCACTTTTGTATGAGCAATTCGGTTCGCCGAACCCTTAGCGCAAAATTCCCCCAAAAAAGGTGCTGCTTGATAAATAACACTAACTGACTGACAAACAATGCAAACTTCTGCCTGTAAGTCTAAAGTAGATGCGCACTAAGAAATACGAGGTGACAGCAGATACTCACCTATAATAATTGAACATGATTTCGTCTATATGATTACATCGATGTCATTGTAATAATATATGCGTATCATAAATTTTAATATCTAATTTAATAACAATCGGCTATAAAAATTATATATACATTAAATGAAAGTAATTACATGTTCATCATCATCATCATCAGCCTATAACAGTCCACTGCTGGACGTAGGCCTCCCCCAATGTGCAATACATTCATACACAATTATAACAACATGAATCTTGATCAATTTAATGACCTGAGCTTTTTAATTAACTTCTTGCTTATAGTAAAACAAATTAAAATATTTCTAGCAGGTAAAATTAATATTAAAGTTGTAACATTGATAACGCCTTACAAATTACTTGCGTTCGTTAAATTTAATTTGTTCTCAGGTACGTACTTATATAAAAAACAGCAGTAGGTAGGTACCTACATAGATTATTACACTTAGAACCTCTTGGCAGAAAACAATAACGTGCTCTCTCCTTAGTTGTTTTTCTTATTTTCTAGTATAAGGCTACTTATTATAGCACTTGCCACTTGTAGCTCAAAAATATGGCGATAATTTAACCTAAGGATTTCTCCATGATTAATGATTCTATTGAGTAATGTCAAGTAGTAGGTAGAGTTCGTAGCTCATGAAGCCACTGGTAATTGATATTAAATAGACGTTGTATACCAAAGCTAAAATCAATCAGAAGCCTTAGAGCCGCGATGGAAGCTTCTTCAAGCTAAATAAATGAGTATAACTTAACTTGTCGTTTTAATTATGTCACATGAATAAACAAAGCATCAAATCAGCAAAACATATGTTACGAACGATGACCATATGTGTGATCCTTGTAGTCGTAACACTGGTAACCGATGATGACAGCTACTGGCTGCCGATTGGCCGTGGCACGCTTGTGAGAACTACTCGTGATTTGACAACTGTGACGAACTCCGTGCAAAGCGAGTGAATTCGTCAACGACGTTAACGATCGCCGTGGAGAATCATCCTTTTCAAATGGATCACGCCTCTGTCGCCTCTACGGCTTCATTCATTATATTAATGTGTAAATGGTAATTATTTCTACATCTGCTTTGCTTTACTAGCAGTTGGAATGTTAAGCCTTTTAAAATAATTACCTAGGTACTTATATAATTGAAACGATCGCGATAGTAGCGAACTATTGCCTATGTCCCTTATTTCTGGTTCTGTTCTGACGAAATAACTGTTCTGACGGTCTTGGGCTTTATACCTTAGTGATTGTAAACAACAAATAAAATAAATAGACAGTTAATAAAAAAAATACGTTTTATAAGCCGTTCATCTGCATTTCAAGTTTAATGCATATTTTGACAATATTGTGTAAAAATGTAGCTGTCCTTATGGGTGTGATATGTTTACCTAATATCGTGGACGATGTCCATCATCTGGGGGTCTTTTGTTTAACACTCGACCGTAACACGAGTGACAGTTGTTACTTACCCATGCAAATATTTACCAGTGTTTATCTTTCAGCTTGTAAAGATACGAGTTATGACATACAGTATCAATCGGGGTACCGCCCCATACATCATAATCTTGACGTAGGTAATAAACTCTTGCAGATTGGATTAACGTACTTTTATATTATATTAGGTAATAAAAAGAAAAAATGTAAATTAACTATGCAAATGAGTGTCGTGGCTTGTAAAGGTGGGTTGCCAGCCGGCAAAGTATATAAGGGGGAAATGCGGCCCGGATATCCGACTGTATATATGCTTATGTATAAATTACAGGGTACGGAAACACCCCTTACGTTTTTTACCTTGAACTTGCAAAATATGAATATATTTTTTTGCCTTGTAGCACTAATTCACTCATTAAACACGCAGCTTTTTTTCAGTCGCTTAATATCATTCTCTCCATAAATTCTTATAGTTTTAATATATAAATATTCTGTTCAGTTTAGTAGAGAGAAAAAATAAAGAATAAGGTCAAAAAGTCATGATTCTCCTCCATACAATTTTCTCAAGAACATAATTCACATAATATAAAATGATTCACGTTAGAAATTGATTGGTACGAGTAATTCAAAAAACTGGATACCTACTTCTTTGAGACTATATTGGAATTATTATATTTTAAACTACTTTTAAGTAACACATAACATACCATCACGCCTGTATTCCCCGAAGGGTTTGGCAGAGGCGTACTTAATGTACACCCACAGTTCGCCGGTATGTTTAGATTATATTTGCCATTAACCGGGCACAACTTCCAAACTCCGAGCTGCTACTGGGAATTTCATAGAAAAACCCAATAACACTTTGCTCGACCTGATAATCGAACCCAAGACCTCTAGCGTAGGAATCGCGCTCAGAAGCACTAGGCTAATGAGGCAGTCGCAATGAGGCAGACTTTTAAGTAGGTAAGAATTACCTTTTGATTGTTTGAAAGAAATCTATCAGAGTTAGTGATTATTTACTTAGGTATGTAAAACCTTTTACAACATTAATATTAAATCTTACTAAAGTTTTCAAACATTACAGTATATTGTAAAAGTGTGGTGTGTCAGTGGGTGGGTATTAAAATCGTCAAATCAAAAAACCCAAAAATATAAAATACTAGATACCCAGCTTTTTCCCGTAGCAATGAAGCATTTTCCCGCTAAAAAGTAGCCTATGTTCATCAGGGATATTGTCGGCTTCTAATATTAAAATAATTTTTCAGATCGGTCGAGTAGTTTCGGAGCCTATCAATACAAACAAACAAACAATCCAATCTTTCCTCTTTATAATATTAGTATAGATTTACTTGTAAATGTGTGTTTTAATGATACTTTAACTAAAAGTTAGTTACTAAAATAACAATTTATTATATTTTGGTAGGTATTTATTAAAGTGCCATTTTTAACTGACCTACATAAGCTATTACAAAGTGATTCACTTAGTATATCGACAAATACTGTTTGCAAAACATTATCTGTCGATGGAGTTCCCTTTATTGCGCCGCTTAATTGAAACAATATGATGAAAACTGTGCCATTAGTACCTAGTTCATTAAATAAATAAATCGATAGCGTAAACTATAACCTAACTAAACAAAAGTATTTAATCTTGAACTTATTGTTGCGATACACATCTAAGTGTTGTTTCTCCTTCATTAGGGCCGAACGTTGATAACACAGTAAATTGATTACTTTATAATTAGTTAATTAGATGGTTTATAATTGAAAAAAGTAATTTCTGCTGCGGCCATTAGTAATCACGCGATGTCAACTAGACTTGTAAAAAATAATTTATGTTATCGCGTAGAAGCCATTCAGGATATGAAATAAGGTACCTACTTAGGTACATTACATTACTACTGTCAGACATTGATACACACAAATTGTTACACTTGATTGCTTTCGCGGTATTCGAAACAGAAACTAGTCCAATAATGTGAGTAGGATTTCAACCGAAAATATTAGCTGAGCATTTCAACGAAATCAAATCTAGTTTGGGTCTAGTTGTAGCATCAGATTTTAATTATCTTCTAATGCAAGCCAGAGCGCGGCCTTTCGTGATAGCAAGTAACGACAAGCGTAAAGATGATTCAGCATATAAACCCAGTTTACGACCAAGCGTAATTGAAGCATAAAATACGTAATTGGCTATAAATTTTTTAGCTAATTCATCGGATTTATTCAGCGTTATCTTGAAAAACTATTACAAACTCCGCTCTTTTTCCTTTTCATGTATAGACCGCGCGATAATTTGTCTATCTATTAAGTAATTTGACGTGGTAGGGCTGTCTACAACACGACAAAAGACAACAAGAGCTTCAACAAGTTGACTAAAACTCAATCAGTAAGCCCACCGCTTCGGTTCACCTACTCCAAAACCGTTCTTAGAACCTTGACATTGGGAACGGAACCAGTTTACCGAGAGGTTGAATAAAAAATCTCGGCTACGTAATTAAAATGAGACATGAATCACACAGATCTGAGTTTTTGTATAGTGTAATTACAGGAAGGTAAATAGATATGTATAAATGTATATATAGGTATATTACGTGACGCAACCAAATTAAGTAAAAAGGAAAATTATAGTTGAGTGGTCTAGTATAGTAACGTCCGATGTTCTCTAGCTAGACTGTAGCTTCGCAGGACGTTGCATGACAACCAGGCTTTTGTCGACTATTGAATAGATATATCCATTCGATAGTCGACAAAAGCCTGGTTGTCATGCCACCATACCACCTGAATGTGGTTGAGGAAATTCGACAAAGCCTTGTCTAGGATAGTCATGTAGTTCCTGCTAATTATTTCTATCAACTACTAATATTTTCTCTAGCGTTAGCCATACCATTAATTTTAAAATATTATAAATTCAAAAGTCCTACTGTCTGTTACGTTTTCACGCCTAAAACGTTGAACCAATTTCGAAAAGTTTTTGTAAACCAATAGATTGAAATTTGAAGAAGGAGCTTTTGTTTCAAGATACTTATCCTTTGCGTGTTATTATAATGTAGTCCTCATCTAAATTACTCTAATTAGATTTTTATGGTCGCATAATTCTGACAGGAAGAGGAAATATTTATGTTGTCCGACAAGATTTAGTGTGCGCGTTGGCAAGTTAGTGGTCTAAAAATCTAATTAAACCTTTATATTCTATACATCAAAACGTTTAAAAAGAAAATTCTTTGATACTGAACACATAAAACATAAGCTTGTTAAACAATGAAATGATAAAGCGTTACAGATACTGAAGACAATTATTTACTTGCCCACATCTTAAGATAACTTACTTCACACATATTTGTTATGTCCAATATACGCTATGTACTTTGACTCACTTCGTTCACTTGCTACTTCGTTTTGAGCTATATAATGTGATAGTATGTTTATAAAGATATGTACCTATATATAACTAATACTGGCTTTACCCAGCGGTTTCGCTGGCGACCTAAAGTCGTCATTCACTTTACTCGATTAACAATAGATATAATTGTTGCATGTAGCTTATATTACCCCGAATAATGTAGCTTTCCAGTGAAAGAATTTTATAAATCTTAATTATTTTACAAATTACCCAACAATCAAATCTTTCGTCTTTATCTAAGAGTGTAGATATACTAGTCGTACCACTTCAGAAATTAGATCCTGTTGCATGTAGCTTATATTACCCCGGAATAATGTAGCTTTCCAGTGAAAGAATTTTATAAATCTTAATTATTTTACAAATTACCCAACAATCAAATCTTTCGTCTTTATCTAAGAGTGTAGATATACTAGTCGTACCACTTCAGAAATTAGATCCTTTTGCATGTAGCTTATATTACCCCGGAATAATGTAGCGTTCCAGTGAAATAATTTTATAAATCTTAATTATTTTACAAATTACCCAACAATCAAATCTTTCGTCTTTATCTAAGAGTGTAGATATACTAGTCGTACCACTTCAGAAATTAGATCCTGTTGCATGTAGCTTATATTACCCCGGAATAATGTAGCTTTCCAGTGAAATAATTTTATAAATCTTAATTATTTTACAAATTACCCAACAATCAAATCTTTCGTCTTTATCTAAGAGTGTAGATATATTAGTCGTACCACTTCAGAAATTAGATCCGCAGTTATTGATACAATTACCTATAGGATTCTATTATCTGTGCTATAAGTAGGTATAAGTACTATACATAGGTATCTACTATTTCTTTATTATTCCTTGACTGTTGTGATATCGGTCAATAGAGGTATCTACTTACCTTTCTAAGTGTAAGTAAGTTATTTTTACGAAATTGAATTGAGTAGACAAAAACTTGTAGCGAAACTACTGGAATCTAACAGATACGTACTCACGAGTCCATTATGATAGTAATGCGGACCGAAAGTATAGTAGCTAACTTCTTATTAATCGGTACCGAAAGGCTTGAGGGCACATAAAAAGCCGAAATATTTTATTTCTTGTACAAAGGCTTTGTAACAATCAGAGCGTGTCCGAATAACAAAAAAAGTTAATGGATATTGAACTTAGTAGCTTGTCTGTCCTTCTCAAACAAGTGTTATCGAAGAGAGACGTGTTTCTTCAAAAAGTTTTTTACTAAAAAATCACCGAGTCATGGGGACTCACGGAGCGTAACCCCATCGTTTTCCTTCTCAGTTCTCGGGACGCAATTATGGCGGCCCGGAGCCACAACCATTATTATCTCAGATAATCAAAAAACACGCGAGTACGTCCGTACCATAGATAATTGACCCTAACTCGAGGCGTCTGAACAAAATGCCGACAAGACGTATCAACAAAATTATAATTATTTGAACCACACGAAGTACTTAAATATATGTGCTGCACATTTGTATCTTTGTTGCTGCTATGATTATTTAATTAAGTTAATTTACTTTTTAATAAGAATCTTTGTTTGTTTGTTTGCTTGAACGCGCTAATCTCAGGAACTCCTGGTCCGATTTGAAAAATTATTTCAGTGTTAGATAGCCCATTTATTGAGGAAGGCTATAGGCTATATACCATCACTTCAATAAACTCTTCAGCTTTATATTATATTAAGTATAGATTAAAAATAAATTAAATTAAAGTATAGAATAAACATACTTTAATTTAATGTACTTTGATTGTAAACACTAAGAACTTATAGAAAGTAATATTGTAGATAGTAAGTGTCCTTGAATAAAACTAGTATTTAAGTATACTAAAGCTTAGTTACGTCATAACAATGCGTAAGTATTGTAAGATATGCGTCATTTTATCCCATTGCAGTAATCAAACAACAAATATAATCTGATAAAAAAACTGCATATCACATTTGTAGTAAAATAGATTAATTTAAAAAATGAATTATTAATTGACGTCACTAAAATACAACGTATTAAAATCGAGTCTGATTATCTGCTAATCAAACGTTCAAATATTTGGCTTATATTAACCG
The DNA here is from genome assembly GCA_947256265.1 of Acronicta leporina. Lineage (NCBI taxonomy): Eukaryota > Metazoa > Arthropoda > Insecta > Lepidoptera > Noctuidae > Acronicta > Acronicta leporina. The sequence goes on from OX366514.1 coordinate 9,836,476, forward strand.
ATAAGTTACATTTTCACAGGTGTGGCTTTATAATAGCGAATGCCGACATTAATTCTTACATTCCGCAATCTAAATCCAATTTATGGTATAAGTAATCGGTAATATATTTAACGTGACTCTTAAAATAATGCTTGTGTAGGTAGCAAAACGTGATGTCACTAAATTTATTTGAAATTCGAAGGTGAATATTGTGAAGAGTAAATCTGATGACTTCATGTTATTGAAAATATAATTCCATGTGATCAATGTGAATGTCATATAAGGTGATTTTGACTAAAATTTCACTACATTATAAAGTTATAGTATTATAACATTGACTACAATAATATATTAAACTAGCTTCTGCCCGCGACTTCGTCCGCGTAGCTTGATGATATATAGCCTATAGCCTTCCTCAATAAATGGCCTATCTAACACTGAAAGAATTTTTCAAATCGGTCCAGTAGTTCCTGAGATTAGCGCGTTCAAGCAAACAAACAAACAAACTCTTCAGCTTTATATATTAGTAATAAGTACTAGCTTCTGCCAGCGAATTCGTCCGCGTAGCGTGATGATAGATAGCCTATAGCCTTCCTCAATAAATGAGCTATCTAACACTGAAAGAATTTTTCAAATCGGTCCAGTAGTTCCTGAGATTAGCGCGTTCAAGCAAACAAACAAACAAACTCTTCAGCTTTATATATTAGTAAGTACTAGCTTCTGCCAGCGAATTCGTCCGCGTAGCGTGATGATATATAGCCTATAGCCTTCCTCAATAAATGAGCTATCTAACACTGAAAGAATTTTTCAAATTGGACCAGTAGTTCCTGAGATTAGCGCGTTCAAGTAAACAAACAAACAAACAAACTCTTCAGCTTTATATATTAGTAAGTACTAGCTTCTGCCAGCGAATTCGTCCGCGTAGCGTGATGATATATAGCCTATAGCCTTCCTCAATAAATGAGCTATCTAACACTGAAAGAATTTTTCAAATTGGACCAGTAGTTCCTGAGATTAGCGCGTTCAAGTAAACAAACAAACAAACAAACTCTTCAGCTTTATATATTAGTATATATATTAGTATAGATAGATTGGTCGTTAAATAACGTCTAACTAGCACAATTTAATTTAGAATTCTATAATTAGTAATTTAGAAGTCTACCATTCGACATTTATGATTCTGATAGATTAGAGGTACACTGAGGCTGGATTGGAATTATATTTTGAACACTTTAAGTACCAGATTCACCCTTCTGCTAAGAAAAACCATAATTTCGGCCCTGTTTCAGTGTCATGATCATAATCGTCACATATTGACACATTTGGATTAATTTTCAATCTCAATTTATTGTAATTTGTTCGCATTTGACGTTGTTTTTCGTTTACTATTTTAATTAATTAAATAATTTAAAAAAAATATATATTTTGATCATTTTTAAGTGCCAAGATTACTTACCCTTCTGAAGCATAGTAGGTACAGCAATGTACCAGTTGTTATAACTCGTGTAATATTGTCATATAGTGGAATTGAAACAATGAGGGCCATTAATCTCAGCCATCTTGATGTAATTATGTAATTGAAGGTTGTCAGGCTGCTGTATGAAGTCATTCCATACTTACTTCACACATCTGACCCTGCAAGCCGTAAATGAGTGCCCTTAAACTTTTGTAAAGGATTTGGCCGTGAATTTATTAATAAAAAGGCTTTCAACTATAATACAAAATTATAAACAGCATACACTAAAACAACCTTAATTTGGTAACTTACCCGACTACGCGAGAAGGTGGGCTACTTTTCGTCGACAAAGATCCCCAATAAATAAGGCCTGAAGCTATGTAAAGGATCACATCACATAATATTCATTTGCACCTTTTCATCCTTAGCCAAATTTCCTTAAACTGACTAGGATGTCTTTATGGAACTAAATACGCAAAGGAATATTGACAAAACCTCATCTATAAATATTTTATGTAACAAAATCGTTATTAATAGGTAACGTTAGGTCGTAGGGCGACGATTCGTACCAACCAGTGTCAGATCCTTGAATGACGGAACCGATCCGGAAACAAGCAGCCTAATATTGTCATTTACTTTGTCTATGTACCTATACATAAAGGGCGTCGAAATTTTTGTTGACGTCTTTAATGTTCATTGAATATAAAACGTAGGGAAATATAAAAGCACATTTACCACGGGAATTTTACTTTTACAGCTAGACTCACCTTTGTAAAAAAATATTATTATTACAAAACAATAAAATATTAAACATTCTTAGAATATGAGCATGGTCGAGGCGGTGCGCGGTGTCAGCAAGCAGTCACGTCAAACAGGCGCGCCTCGGCGCCTCCCCCGAGGGAAGCCAACGATTACCTCATTGCCATTTGTGGCGTTTGAATCCATTACTTGCTATGTTCCAACTCGATAACTAGGCGTGTCTCAAGTGACTTCCTAATGGATATTTCATAATAACAAGCTTACAAAAGAATTAATTTAATTGGAACCTTTTAATTATGAGTCAGACTGACAGTTTGAAAGTTGACCACATCATTCGCGAAATTTAATCTACATAACAATAAAAACCCACGAACCAGTGTCAATTTTGTTAGGGAAATACGTACCATATACCTACATAGATAATCAATTTCAATCTTAGTCTAAAGAGAAACAAATAATAGTTTGACCCAATTATATCTACCTACTATAAAAAAACTATACGATTATGAACAAAGAATCCTTACATATTATAAAACTAAGTCCGCGCGTCTGTCTGTTCTCGATAAACTCAAAAACTACTGAATGTATTTTCATGCAGTTCACTAATAGACGGAGTGATTCATTAAGGAGATTTTGCTATTTAACATGCTACAGCTCTTAGGAACGGAGCAACGCGGGTGAAACCGCGGGTCGCTAGTCATAAATCAACAGGGCGTGCTTTCCCTCTTAAAAACTAAACACTCATCAAGCTAACCATCGGGAGATACATCATACCGGTAGATACTAACCTACCTTCCCAATGTGAGCTTATGAGTTATGACACAATTTGTCAGATTTGTTAGTCTCCATTGTTCCTATTTATATTCTAGGAATGGTTATAAAAAGAATATGACAAGGACCACTTTGCTTTCATCCCACGTCAGTTGTATACTCACAATTGAAGGAAGACGATTATTGTAGTGCTCGTAGGCGAAGATGGATAGCAAGCTGACCCGTGCACAACATTGAACGTTGATCGCAAAGATTAAACGAACTAGGTCTTATACAAATACTATAGTAGATCATGAATACTAATATCGTTACAGCTTATTTTCGTAGAAATCGAGGAGGGCAAATTATAGCGGTAAGATATATAAGCGCCTAAAAAGCTTCCACTTTAATTGATCATTCTTCGAAATATGATTGCGCGACCACAACTGTCACGGTGAGGCTACTTGGTAGCAGTAACACTATACAATCTAGTTTCCTATTAAGTAGATACATGTGGGGAATTTAAATATGATTCATGTAAATGCTCTACACTATTCAGATAATATTTTCCATTCATTAGTAATTATCGCGTGCCTTTTCTCACTAATCATAAAAAAATACGATTATTTCCTTTGTGAAGTTTTGTATCCGTTGTGCCATTTTTTTACCGTTTGCGCGGGTTTTTCTCATTATAACAAAACCATGTTTTGAATAATTAAGTGTTTCTAGTAATGATTGCATGCGGGTAAAGGCCGCTGTGTCTGTGCCAAAGACTATTATGGCAACACGAAGGCTGTTCGATGCACACCGACATTTCATCCTCTGGGACGAAATTATCATTCACTTGGAACTTCCTTGTTCTTACCAGTGACCATCACAAAACGTAATTATTTTTTAATATAAGAACTAACTAAAGCAATGCAAATAAAAAGTCGAATAAGGAATGCCTATAAGAAATTCGATCCAATTAAGAATCGAAACGACAAGGTATGCCACCATGTATGATTTACCATGGCGTAACTAATGTGACCCTGACAAGCTAATTACTGTGATTATTACCTACTTCATAAACGGCAAAAAAACAATCAAGCGTTTGAATTTATCTATTGTTATAAATAAAGGCATGAGCGAGTTACGTCAAAAGGATTAAAAATAACATTTTCTTCAAACAAATTCCGTTATGATAACAGTATATGATAACATGTAATCAGCTGTGACGTATTTATCTTTCCAAATCTCAAAGTGAGATACGAACAATATTTTCACAGCGAGTCTTAAAATAACTAAGAATTTCCTATATCCTGTGACATTTAAGAAGCGAGATTTACAAAAACAATATTATTGCTCGCATTCAATCGGTATATAGGTATGTTAATACATAGGTTTAATTTTAACATTACCGTAGGATTGAATATATCTTGTGAATATAAAATACTTACGCTCCAATCGACTCCAATGAATGCTCCAAAACTCCTCATACGTGATTACCCCCTGTAGTGCACGTCCGATTTTATTGCTATTGGTATCAACTTTGACTAGAGGTCGAGGTGTATTTAGATACCCAGGTAAGGTAAAGTATTAGGTATTAGGTTTTTCTGTTCGGAAATTCTAAATAACAGGTGGTGTTGAACATGGGACCGAAAAGCATAGGTACTGGCGAACTATAGTGAAGTTACATCTATTTCGAGAATTATAGACGGGACGTTAAGTATACAGTAATGTATGTATGTATTTTAGTATGACTAAGATCCTATTAGTCAAAGGAACAATAATTTTAAAATTTATAGTCTTGGCAGTGTTGGCAAGCAATGTAAGATCAGCTGTCAAGGCTCGGAGTCGTGGCGTTTTTAACACAAATCGTAAACTTGTGCATTACGACCGCATGCATTTGTTGGCAGAAATAACTCTGTTAGTCAAAGTCGTTTAAATTATATTACTTACAATACTTATATTCGTTGTACCTAACTATAAGCTGTTGGTGCTTTCGTGACAAAATAAAAATATTTTATTACAGGAAAAAGATTATCTACGAATACTATTATTGGCAAATTTTTAAAAGATCGCTTTGTATGTACCGGACAGATCAGACATAGCTAACGGATAAAAGTGTTTATAAAAAAGAAGAAACGTTTTTGTGTGGTTATTTGGTCACACATACATATCAGGAATTTCAACACTGCATTGTAGGTCATTGAACCTTGTTTGAGGAAAGGAACTTATTTAACGCCTATCCAACCACGGTTATTTAACTGTTTTTTTTTCTTCCAGTGGTTGTCCAAAACCTGTTATGATATCCATCTTGATGGAGTCTGGGTGATTTAAGTGAATGACGCACACTTATTTTTCCAAACTAAATAAAAAAAAACTAAAACGTAGGATAAGGTTCTTTATTTTTATAGAAATTGTATTTTATAAAATGTGTAGAGGCACTTTGAATGGAAGACAGAATTGGACAAAAGCAATGGAAAACGCACTCAAAGTTCTTTCAGCCACAACTGCTATGACAAACGTCAACCATAATTCACACTTGTGCTCCTAAAGTAGTGGCACTTTGACCACCATGCGAATTTTGAATTTTTTTTTTATGAAAAAACGTTGCCCCACACTAGGATTTTCTCCTGTATCGCCGGTGCGTTTACAAACACAAATTCTCACATACACAAACACCCAGACCCGGAACAACTACCTGTAGATCATACAAATATTTGCTCCGTGTGGGGATCGAACCCACAACACGTGTCGCAGAAGCCAATTGCTCAGCCGCAACGCCAAACGTGAATTCATTGAAAGGATAATCGGTACGAACTTAGAATATTATATTCATGTCCAAAATTCTTGCAAATCATAATCGTATTCCCCATACAAAAATAACTATACATGTAAAGCTAAGCTACTGTTATGTTATCTAGCTGCTACAAACTGCGTAACTTGTAAGGTATGCCCATTCTTAAGTATTCGTATAAAGAATGTCAATGAAATGTTTAAAGGCAAATTTAATTCTGTACACAGTTTGAATACTTAGACGTGCTGGTAATGTGGCCTTACTGGATTGTAATATAGGAAGCTGAGTGAAATTACAATGAGGCGTCTATTACTAATTAATTAGTTTGCGATTTGTAGCGTATTTATTGGCTATATGACTGATATAATCAACAATGTTAGTTCACTAATTATCCATTTACTTAATGCATATTTATTTATTGTTCCGATGAGCTCATATTTCTAGTAGTTGCCCTCTGTGGTAGTAGCTACAATAACAAAGAATTTCCTAGACCGATCACTGGATAAATAGTTATTCTAATATTTAATTAAAGCTGTAACAAATAGCTCATTAGATCTGCTCTAATAAAAAGTTGAAACTACTAGACACTTCCGCATCAAGAATAGGAACTGTTTTAAATAATTATTGCCTAATGTACACATCGCTTGAGAAACTTAGAAGAAGGTTCTATGTTCAGTCGCATGCGTTATTATTTATGTTCCAGTAGGTACAATAATAAGTTGGTACTAATGCACTTAACTTAACCGGTAGACATAATAATTTACACAGATGCGGAACGGGTGCTATCTTTTACGGTGGAAGTAAGTAGCACTCTTTATCTCCAGCCGTAAATGAATCTAGAATAAAGGTGAACAATGTGAGCGTCAATGTAATTAAACTGTGTCATTCGTATAACTTATCTTAAATATAGAGTGTCGCATCCCACGAACTCGCCATGGCCTCATTCGGTTTCCAGTAATCACTGAATATAACTGCAAGTTTTTCCCCCTCGGTTATAATTTGCTACAACGCGTTATTAATCTTGCCCTTATATCAATTTAGGTACTTGTGATCAGAGTAGTTACAATTACCAGCAATATTTAATTAAAAAACAATTAGTCTCGAGGGAACCGTAGCAATTGTTTTTTCTAACATATAAGCTAATTGTTAATAAGTTTTCTTACTTAATTCTTCACTTAATTCCTTCCCTACCATATTATCATCATCGATCACATGGTCCATGCATTGGATCTCTTCGTTCTCCCTCATTACTTAACTTCTGGCAACAAGTTCGATCTATCCACGTGGATCACTTAGCACATAGCTTTAGCTTTCGGTATCACGAAAACTTTGGTGAAATGGTAAAACAGATAAAATACGAACTCCACCTAAATATTTCCATCGATGTTTTCCTAACGGTTTCGTGACGAACAAAAGTTGTCATAAATCTAATTTCGCATCAAAGGAAATTAGTTGAAAGCTGCAGAAAGTTACATTTAGTAATGAATGGCTGCCTTGAACGTTGAATAACTAATGTCTTCGTTGCCGCGTCAATATAATAATGGTGACATGTCATGTCGTTATAATCATAGTGTTTTCATACATTTATTTTAGATATGATCATACCTAATGACAGCTTTTGGGCCTCGAGAATCCAAGGACGGTCGCACCTACTCAAAAATCATCCATTGTCATTTATCAAACGGAGCTTACCGGAACATACTCAAAAATCATCCATTGTCATTTATCAAACGGAGCTTACCGGAACATCATAAATCTTTTGTAGATCAATGTTAATAAATTATTCTGTTTCTGACGTCAAACTTTTTTTTTATTTCGTATTAAAGTCTAATGAATTGTCATAAATATAAGTAGTTAAAGGTTAAGTGAATTATTACTACTTAGCTAGTTACTGTCGGTAGCTACATAATATTTCAATGGTGAAGTAGATACTTATCATCCAAATAAGGATTTCACCATACATAATGTTGATTAGGTAGACCTGTTGTCTTTTTTCGGTACAGTTTCGTCTAACATTATATCAATCAAACTTTTTTGATTGAAATGAAATATTCACTAATAAATTAATATTACATTACACGAACAGGAAATTCTAAATATTGAAGCAATCCATTCCAGCGGAAGTATTTAGGTACTATAGATAACAGTCCACCATAAATAGATATCGAATTGTATATTTCAAACCTTCAACTTTCATTCAAACCACGTTGCGACTTGCGGAAATAGATTTTGTAATTCGCGACCAAAATCGCGAATCATTTTCGTTATACAATTTGAGTACAAACTGTTGTTAGTTACTGTAACAAAATATCATGCCTGGCACGCACTCCACTGACAGTAGACATGTCACGATTGTCCAAAGTAAGAAAGACCCGACCAGGCCGGCCAAAAGAAAATAAAATGCATAATAATATGTGGCTCTCAACGTCACTAGACAAACTTGTTACTTCCGTATCCTTGCACAAACTTGCAAAACAGAAATTAGCAGATTCGTACTAACTACATAACTGGAAAAACGGACGCATCCTGTGTTACTGATCAGCCAGTTTACGCCTATTACCAAGTCACTCCTCATTTTCGGGAAAATGTTAACTATGAAACACGAATCCAGTTTCATTGTGGTACTTCCTATCACATCAGGCCACATAATAGACGAATAACTTAATTGTCTGTTCCCCCATTTTCACTCGGACCGATGTGATCACAATGGCAACACAAAATATTACCATAGTAATCAATGCTTGACGCAAATATATTATTAACACCTGCACGCAGTAGTCAGTGAATGCAACCTAGCGTAAACACAATCTCCGTTAATTAGAATATGGATATATTCCTTTGGGTATGCTGTATTTAAATATGCATTAGGTAACAATAACAACTAAGTAATTATAGGGCTCGGTAATGAAACCCATTGATTCTGCAGTGAATCAAGATTTTTAAGAAGAGGAACATTTTTACATCCATATTTTGCTTTGACGCTTATATGTAAACATTATAGCTACTAATATCCCTTATATTCTTTTTTTTACCAATACGCAAGTCGTAAAAATAAAATTGAATCTTTATCATGCAATAGAATAGAATAAAGGGCTATATTGATTTTTACCAACAAGTAGAGTCACCACAATCCGTACGTTTCTGAAAATATTAATTAGCTACTAGCTGTTGCATGCGACTTCGTCTGCGAAGATATTTGATTTATAGGTTATGTGTTATTCTGATGTATGAGCTGTATTATTGGAATTTTTCATTATAATCCATATAGTAGCTTTTGGGTGAAATATTAACAAACATTCTCCCCCAAACATCCTCACAAACTTTCAGGTTTATAATATTAGTAGGAGGTAAAATTAAAAAGACGTTACAATTTACGAAAGAGGAAAAAATTAACATAGCTACTTGGCAAATTGACACCAGAGTACCAAAACAAATTATAAAATATAATTTTCAGAGCTATACAAATAAATAAGTCTAACAAGGACTTATGAGGTAGTCACACACCAATAGAGACGCGGCGACTCTTTGTTATCATAAAGTATTAACACATTTACGATAGCTAAACCTAAATCTAACTCAAACATTGACTACTTACCTACTGTAGCTACACATTGTATGGACAGGCTTACGAAATGAAACTGTTATCGAGTGAAATTTCTTACTCTACTTCATCACACTTTGAAATGGGTGAAATTTCTCTTTGTTTTAGAGTGAATTATTAAGAAACTTATGGCGTGCAATTTGGGCATTTTTTCTTATCACCAAGTGCAGTGATAGTCTAGTGATATAACCATTGGACTGCCAAGTCAAAGGTCTCGTGTTCTAATCCAAGGCTCTGACTTTTCAAAGTCTTGTGCGTATTATTTCTTACTTAGTTAATTATCACGCGCCTCAACTGTTAAGGAAAACATCGTGAGGAAACCTGCATGCCTAAGAAATTTCCTCGACGGGGCGTGAGAAGTCTGCCAACCCGCATTAGGCTAGCGTGGGGGAGTACCTATACCTACTATATTATAATATACTATAGACCTAGATAATAGTTGGTGTATTGATCGTCTACTTCTTCTATATTATATAAAATATAATACTAAAATAGCAGTCCGTAAACACGTATCTAAGTACAATAATCATAGAGAGAGAGCATAAAGAAACAATAATCTTAGAGAGTGCTGAATGCAAAAACGCATAAAATAACTGTACCTATACTTGAATACGTAAGTAAATGTACTTTAGCGCCCTTTAAAGTCTGACATCAGGCTTTTATGGCAAATAATTACCGAGTGGTGCGGTCATGGTAAACGGCATAGACCTTGTGATTGCTTGCACTCGCCCGAAGGAATTGTAGATTACTATCAAGGTCTTCAATTACAAAAAGCATAACTTTAAATATCAAAAGCGTATAATACTCAGAATCTCTGAGACAAGAGGACTAATACTGTAGGTCGTATGTCTTATCGTATTACTGCGCGAATAATGAACGCGAACCAGCATTAGTTATTTTTTTTGAATAATGATGAAATAAAGCTGAATTTTAAAAAACTCATATGTAATCAAAAGTCATTTACATTATGACTGATTCATACCATCGAATTAGAATACATTTCAGGCAAAACATTTGTATAAAGGAAACAAAATTTTGTTTACTTTACAACATCATGCGCATACAACAACATTACATAAAAAATCTGACCAAAAAAGCTATAGCTCAAATTGCTGTGATTAAAAGTATTCTGAAATTTCTCCCATTCAAAAGTGTAGAGAGCTTTATCTGGTATCCGGAAGGTCGCTTTCCCAATTTCCTGTTAATTGTTCCATTGAGTGCGGTCACAGTGTGGGCGGCGAGCGGACCGTGCACCCTGCAATTAATTAGTATAATTTATGTCCGGTCATCACACGAACGATTTCCACTTGACCATGAGTAGTTACTGAACCACCGCACTGGCTGCCTTTATTATTCCCATTGTTCCACCGCCCAAAAACTAGTAGACAGGTACCTACAGTGATTTTATGTAAATCACTGTATTGTAAATGTTATCAGATCTAGTTAACTAACGATAGTATATCGTAAATTCGAAGGCTTTTGGTAAAAAGCTGAGCTTTCATAAAAAGTTTATAGAGTATACTCTATGTATTTAATAACTAATTAGTCTATACAGAATAAAATTATTTTAAATAGACACGACAAATTAAAAAATATATAATTCTATGTGTAATAAAGAATATTTGGAGGGAATATAAGTAAAATTATTTAACATTTTTATTTATTTCCAAAAAGTTTGGAAAACTCTCGTGCGCCTCTCCTGCTAATTTTCTCGTTATTAGAAAAAAAACTCGTTTAATAAAGACTGCAAAGCGTTGCCATACTTCTTTCTAGTAGTAACAGCGTAAAGGATTGATCGGGCGAAGACAATAGCTTAGCTTGATGAATAAGAGATTTATTGTACATTTTGATTTTGATAAATTTCCCATATCGATTTGAAGCATGTTTTCGAAGACACCCTGTATAACAAAGATTCTGAATCTATGACATCTTTAGGACGAAAAGTTTTTTAAACAAGGTTAATTTTTTAAAAAACCTTATTATTTTGTAGGACATCAATAAGTAGCAAGTTTAAAATCGTAGACAGCAGAATTTGCTGAGTTATGAGCTTATGCGCCACGGGTCGTCGGTTTGAATTTGAATCCTGCACGGAACCAATGTTTTATACAATATGGTAGTTGTAACGGGTGTGAGTGTTTATGTAAATTTGTATGTTGTGTAAATGAATACACGATACAAGGGAAAATTTTGATACAGAGCAACAACAACTTTTTACGTGGGAGAGCCATGCTTCGGCACGAATGGGCCGACTCGACCGGAGTGATACCACGGCCTCACAGAAAATCGGCGTGTAACAACGCTTGCGTTGTTTTTCGCCGAGTGAATGAGGTTACCGGAAGCCCAAACCCTTTTAAAAGGCGGGCAACGCACTTGTGACTCCTCTGGTGTTGCAGGTGTCCATGGGCGGCGGTTATCGCTTACCATCAGGTGATCCGTCTGCTCGTTTGCTCCCCTATCCTATAAAAAAAAAACAATCGGCAAGTACAATATGTACCATAGATAAGATTTAGATTTTAAGATAGAATCGTGATAACTGGCACAAATTAAAAAACCGTAATCAATTCCGTAGATAACCGACTGTTTGTTGTAGACATGCATCAAACAAGTGAATTTTGCATAGTCGTAATAAGTCTACTGATTAGAAGTTAAGTGACTACGTAAAAATGGCTAATCATATTATCTACCATTTGTTTTCAGAATCATGGGGGAATTGGGAACGAAGCTTGGACTTGACGAGTTGACGGGCGGAGCCGCAGGCATCAGCAAGGCACTCCTAGCTGAGTTCATTGGTAAGTTCAAATTTAAAAAAAAATTGCTTTCTATGTAGGATGTTACAATAATCAGGTATCAATATGTAGCCCTAAAATTTTATGCCATTATCATAAGGTATTAGATAACAATAGATAGTTATTATAAGAACGAAAATAGCGTACCTACCTATAATTTAATGATCATCATCACCTAGTAGCTACACTTGCGGCCACTTGCACCAACTTCAAAATAATATCTAAATTGTATTTAAACACGATTTTTCATAGAATTTTTGTGTTTAAATACAATTTAAACACATTTAAGAAGATGGTGCAAGATGCACTTAACGTTATGTGCCCATCAAATAAGTTTAATTATCCGGATAACAAACCATCTTGCATAATAAATAAGTATGCAAGCTTATGGATCATGCAATAATTGAAAAATAACAAATGTAATTGATCGAAGTAACGACATAATAGCAAAACCACAGATGTGTTCACTGTTTTTCTATGAAAACACCTGACCAGGAATGATAAAATTCCACATTGTGATGACAGCGAGTACCTTACAAGGCGTCATCTAACAACCCTAATAGGTGACATCGGTGAACACTTGGCTTGTCTGATATAGTAGTAACTACATACCACACTAACTTATGTCATACCCATTTATACTACCTACCAATATAGTAGTGTCGTGCTTACATCCGTTTCGAAGATGAAAATCGCAATGTAACTTGTTCGAAATATTTCATAACATCAGAATCTCTCGTAGACACACATCTCAAACATAATAAATTTTATCCATATAAGCAAATATTGGATAAGCCGGATCATTTTGATTTGGATTGTCAAAAATGTCATATTAGGATGGTAAGACCAACGGCACGTTTCTCCTAGAATTGTTTAGTGGCTTTAAAATTTACAATAACAATAATTTCAAGGAGTATCATCGTACGTAGGTACTAGTAAACAATAAGATTGATTGTATCATCGTTTTAATTAAGAAAATAAAAATTTAAGTACCTACCTACCGTAACTTATCGTAACATCAATCCAGTTAATAAAGATACTTCCTCAATTTCTTGCAGTATGTAGGTAGGTACTCCTATATATAACTGTGTAGGCTGTAGCAGATGACTATGAATTTGGACATGAGACGTTTTTTATTCCATATTAATTTTGATTCCAAATAACTCTATCATTGTCTTCTGTTATCTACTTGCTTTATAGGTGATCATAATCATCTTTTACATCAGCAGATAGAAGATAGGGCGACAATATGCGAAGGAATTAATTATTACAAAGTACGAGTAGATGCTTGTACTTGCACCAACTTCTTAAATATGATTATACGGTATTTAAACACAATTTTCGTTGTAATTTTGTATTTAAATTCAATTTAAACTAAAACGAAGTTGAGGTAAAAGGCTGGCCATTTCCCTGCCAAAAGGAATGTATGAATTAGCCGATAACTGTCCATAGCCCTGACAATCAGGTTGGAAAAAACAGGGTTAATAAGCCCGGAGAAATAAGACGGATAATCTTTTGTGTAGGTAACCTGTTGCTGAACCTGTTCGGTTGCGGCGCGTGCATCAACATCTCGCAAGGAACCAACGCCGCTCCAGACATCGTGCTCATCGCTCTAGCCTTTGGTCTCGCAGTTTACGCCAGTGTTTCAGTATGTATAGTGGCAGTAACTACGAAAATACTAATAGGGATATGAAATAACGATTACATTGCAGGGAAAAGCGAAATTCATACAAGTTGATATCGATTGACCTACTTAGTATCATATGAATTGATAACAACGAAAAACAAGAATCAATAGAAAAAATAGAAGATTATTACAATTTGAACTGAACATAGGTAAAATTATCGTATACTTAAGTAAGTGTCTAACCTTGATTTGAATCGAATGGTAGGCATTGGTAGGTAAGTTCTTACTATGTTTTGGTTTTAAAAAAATGTTATGATTATGGAAAATTATGGTTATGGTTTTATAATATGCCTGTATAAACAAATTTCAGCAGGCTTTTACGAGTTGTATCACTTTTAGTCTATCACTTTTCATAAAAGCCTGCAGTTATTGAGCCACTTCTGAATTTCATGCATTTTTTATTTCAATAGGCGATAGGTCACATCTCAGGCGGTCACATCAACCCAGCAGTTACATTAGGACTAGCGTCGGCGGGGCGGGTGAAGCCAGCGCGTGCTCTGCTGTACATCGTAGCGCAGTGCGCGGGCGCGGCTGCCGGCTCGGGCCTGTTGAAGGCGCTCACCCCTGACCGCGCTGCCGGCAAGCTCGGCGTCACCAGCCTCGGCACTGACGTCACTCAGCTACAAGGCTTCGGCATCGAGTTCTTCCTTGGATTCGTGCTTATTTTCGTCGTTTGCGGGGTGAGTAAATAAAACAGCTGGCCTAATCCTAGCGGAGACACTTGAGGGTGAAGAACCCATGTATCGCTAAAAGTATTGTTTACTTACAAATAATCCAGAAGAAAAGAAAGTTATACTTACTTGGCGAAGAACCAAACATAAAATAAATTGATAACCGATAAAATACTCAGAAGTATATCATAATAAAACGAAGATTAGATAGATATCTTCAAAAAAGAGTCACTCCCTTCCTGCCAACAAAGCATCTTAACACAATTCCTAAAAATAAATATGCTCTCATATGAAGTCTTGGTATCAAATTCAGGATATTTATATTTTGGTATTTTTTGTTTAACTTTCCAAATTTCATGATTATTTAAATATTCTGGGACATTTTTACACAGCACCATCTCGTCCCAAACTAAGCAGAGCTTGTACTATGGGTACTAGACAATGGATATAATACTTATTTTTTTTGTAAATACATACTTATAATACATAGGAAACACCCAGACGAACACAAACACTTATATTCATCACATAATTTTTTGTGTCCTGTGGGAACCCACGACCTCATGGTCAGCAATCTGGTACTCGAACCACTAAACCACGTCGTCGAAATTATAAATCGAGTTTATAAAATTAGCTTTAAGCTTTTTTAATGTGTAATCAGATGTATTTTCTCTCAATATTCCGATATGAACAATTCGTTCCGTTCCGGGAAAAAAGTTTAATTAGTATTATGTAGGTACTTAGATTTCTAGAACTTAAGAAGAATATTAGTAGGTATCCACATAAACAAAAGCAGGATAAAAATGTATATACATTATGAATAAAGTATAATGGGACATGAAATAATCAGCTAATGACATTCTAGAACAAATCTCGCCTCGGCGGAGGTCGCATCAACCGTTCCGTGACACAACGTTATTAGGTAGCCAGTGTGGTTATCTGCGTTTTTGTAATGAAATATTTAAACAGTTAGTTAAACAAAGAAAAAACTCCGTCTATTCGCAAAATAGATCACATAAAAATAACTGCTTCGTGCAGTAGCATTATTAGTTTAGGCTTACATCGCAACCGCAGGTTCTATAGAGATGTAATTAATATAATAAAACCCAAGTTGCAAGCGAATAAGTCAAATGAAACACAAGAATATATACTGTGTCCAATGTACCTGTTATTACCTGATATTTTAACTGCAAATTAGAAATTTGAACCCGCAGCTTGCATCACATTTACACACTTAACCATTCCGCGTTCCAAATTCAGTTCAAGGAACATCCATGAACGTGTCTTAAAAAGATCCACTTAGTTACAAAATTAAAAGATAAATTATGGTTATCTCAATGTCTCATCATCTATCGTATTGAATCTGTACTTTCTAGGAAGCTGTTTTAATAATTATTTAGAGAGAGATTTTATTAATAAACTCATAATAACTAATTGGAACACCTACTTAAGGGTCTGGCGGAGCTTGAATTGGCCAGAAAATCGTAATCCAAACAATATTTTATCTAATTGTGTTTTGTTCGGAGGTTCCTGCCGTACCATTTCGTCCATTTCGTCTACTACTAGGTACTACTACTTCACTGGAAATAAATGACCGGAAAATCGTTCCTAACTTAGCAAAGTTACCAATAATTGCATTCGCTTACATTTATTTCCAGTGAAGTATTTTGGCTGAAATAGTAGGTTAGAGCAGGAACCTAGATTAACGGTATCGGAATCTGAATAATAACACACTGATTAAATTGTGTTAGAATTACGATTTATTTTCCCTAATAGGTTAAATCGGGGTTGTACTTTTAGGTTACTAATGTTGTGAGATTTCTTTATTACACCGTAGACGAGGGCTTTTGTCGCTATTATGTACCTACAACTACGTATATCGGCCCTATAAATGTTTATGGCCTGATAATGATGACTTATCAGATATAAATGAGTGTACCTTAATACCCAAGTAATTATTATAAAAATGTATGATCTAATGATGAATATATGATGATATAACTAATATATTTACACATTATCATTCACACTCATTAGCCACCTGCCTCATTAGTCTAGTGGTCGTAAGCACAACTTTTACGCTAAAAGTCCTGGATTAGATTCCCAGGACCAGCAAAGTTCTGTCACTGTTGTGGTGAATCCGATGAAATACTGAATCCCATGGCCGTTACTATAGGGCAAAAGAAGGCAAGTACGTAGCTTCGTCCCCGTAGACGCTCTACCCTACATTCAATCCCACCGTAGAGTCAGACTTTCTTATCTGCCTCCTCCACTCCGCTCTATCTTAGACGTCACTATCGGCAGCCTTGCATATTATAATTTAAAGTTTTGGTATAAGTATCCATTTAAAAGGTCGGAAAGTTCCCACGGAATTAGGAAGAACAAGATGAACGCGGACACCAGGGGAAATAAATAATGAGATATAAAGACTAAACCTGCATAATTATGTCTAAGTTCTAAGTATTCATTGATGACTATATAGCTTGCCTACATCCGCTTGCCTGGAAAGGATATAAATTATTACCTTATATACCTATATTATTTAAATATTAATACACTCGTGATCTGGTTGAGGTAGGATTGTAACAATTCAATGTCACTACAGTAAACATAACTAGTGTCCTTACAAACGCCTCTTGCGGTATAATTATACCAATGTAGTTAATACCGATATGACATTGGATTATATTATATGGTCGCTTCATGGAGCAAATCATTATTTAGCTTTTGAAAAATCACATTACTTTTTGTTTGCCTTCAATTCGTCACGACTCACGAGTAATAAAATATTGAAATAGTAGTAGGAAGATTAAAATATATGCTGTGCAGATTTAGAATTATGCGGTTCCGTATCGTTATAATTCATCACCATCATCAACCCATTTATTGCCACACTGCTGGAGATGGGTCTGTTTAATTTGGATTCCCAAGTTCAGCAAGATGTAAATGAGTTTTTCATATAAAAAATAATCATCAGCATCTCAAAATTTGGATTTGTACCCGAGTAATGACTCTCCCGATGAACTACTGGGCACTGCACTCCATCTACGTATACTTAACCCTTCGGAAAATATAGGTTTGATGAAAGTTTTTCTGGGCATAATACTATTGAAGTGCAAGAACAACCAACGACAGTAGAGACATACCTACGAATAGGTCTCTTAAAGGGTAACGCAATTGACAAGAGGAATTTTATTAATCTTTTAATAAATTAAATAGCCTCTCTATTATAACAAAACAAGTCTGACATTACTTTTAATTCTTTGATCGTTATGTAGAATAATTTAATTCCAAACAAAATAAATGGACCCGCTTCTGACATCCCTTTTAATTCCAAGTTTATAATTAAAACCCAAAAAAAATTACAGTCTTCGTTGATTCCTAAAAGAAGCTAACAAAAAACACTGCGAACATACCGTTGCGTGTCGGAACACAATATCTTATTCGCGAAATACGCTACAATCTACTACAGATTAACATAATCAATATTATTACTAAGCTTTGTGAAACATGTTTTATTTCGTCGATATTTAAGCTGACAATTATACGAAAACATTACAAATTATACTGATGACGACTATTTCATCAGAAATCGTCGTTCGTCCATTATTTCTTATCGGGCGTGTCAAGGGATCCTGTAGCTAGAAGAAACTGGTTGGGTTAGGTACTCTTATAGTAGGCGCACGAGAGTTTTCCAAACTTTATGGAAATTAATAAAAAAGTAAAATTATTTTACTTATATTCTCTCCAAATATTCTTTATTACACATAGAATTATATATTTTTTAATTTGTCGTGTCTATTTAAAATAATTTTATTCTGTATAGACTAATTAGTTATTAGATACATAGAGTATACTCTATAAACTTTTTATGAAAGCTCAGCTTTTTACCAAAAGCCTTCGAATTTACGATATACTATCGTTAGTTAAGTTATGAGTTAGCAATCTGTCACTACCACGTAACTCTATTAAGTAGGTAATTGTAGGGCTAACTTTGAGCACCACAAACGTAGTCTCTATTGGTAACATAAGGTAGGTAGGTATTTTTCTCAAACTAATATAGATTTGGAATAATAACTTAAACCTACCTAACTGATTTTTGGAGTCAATAGGGACAGAGAAATGTCTCTATTCGATCCGACATCTTTGTATCTTATCTATAATTAGGCGAAAACAAGCAAGAAGCCGAATGTTTGTATGACATGTTTTAATAGGTAGGTACCTACTTAGAGCCACTTGCACCAATCTCTTACCTAAATATACTTGTTTAAATTGTATATAAGCACAATTTTTCATTGTAACTTTGTATATATTTAAACATATTTAAAAAGTTGGTAAAATTTAATAACAACTTAAAACAAAAGCAATCGGGACTATGAGAATTAAATTTAATTTGACAATTGTGTTACATAGAGCTAACTGAATCACAAGAGATTCACCGAAATTGACTCAATATCCCGTGGAGACCTATCTGCAAAATGGATGCTTAAATATATTGATACTTACCTAATATATCATTTGCATTATCTCTACGTGCCTATAACGAATGCTTACTGCTGCTACCTAATAAAAACATAGTGTTTTTAAAGCGAAACCCGTTAAATCATCTGACGGTGGCTTGAAGTTGTCTGTGTAGAATCAAAATGCAACGCTAATGTCTTATTTCACGCTCTGTTGGATTTGATTGATTTCTGGTTTTTTGGCCAATTACTTACAGTTAAGTACTACTCTACCCACATATTATAGTGTATAAGTAGGTACGAAGGAGTTCTTATAAAATTAAAAGATACAAACCAAAATCAGAAAGAACACAATTATTTGTGCTATTTGGAATAGGCATCATTCAGAGCGGTTAATCCATCACTCTAACGAACTTGCTCGCCAACTTACCATGGACCAGTATGTGAGACGACTAAAACGTCTTCATATCCTAGAGCTAGAAGACCGGCAGTAGCTCTGGGCAGCAGATGAGTAGATGCTTCCAATGGGAAGCCACTCCGCATGACAGCATCACAGAAAAGATTTGCTCATAGCCTTGGGCCTGATTGCAAATAAAAGCAGAAAAAAAAATTTGGGATTGGCAAGTAGTATAGGATTTTCGCTTTCTCTACGTACATCGTTACCTTCTTCAGAAATGATGGCTGACGCTATTTTTAGTGCAACATTAACTTAAAGCAGTTGTAAATCAATCAAACGTATTGTAAACAACATTAGTATGTATGTCAACAATAGGTCAAACTACTTGAAAAATGTTTAAGTGAGTAAGTGCGGCGCCAGTCGAAAAGTCAGTCGACCCCTGAAATTTTATTAATCCTATTATTACAATGATTTTATTATTTATTACAAAAGTTACCACCATGCTAAGTATATTTGTCAAATTATTATCTTAAAAATTATATTCAACAAAAAAAATAACATTCGATATCATGTGCCGCCATCTGTCGTGCAATAGAAATATCTAAATTAATTTATTGTATACAATAATATTATTGCCCAATTATAACGTTGCTGACCAATAGTAGATACCTACTTATTAGCACGTAGGTAGTTGTCATCAACACTACTTCCATAAAGAAGAAACACAAAACAATATAGATTCTATTGTTTTTGTTTATTAGGAAACCACATCTCCCCATCATATCAATGTGCTGGTGACAAAAATACCCATGATGTAGACATAACTCATCAATTCAACCCTATGCTTTTACTAGTTTATTTATTTATAATAAAATTTAAAGTTCGTTCTGATATAATGTATCCAAATCGATGATGACCTAGGTACCTACATGACCCTCCCAAGGAATATTATCGGAATAGTTTCTCCTCACTTATCCAATTATTTATCGCAGTCTGATGGTATGGTATTAGCGCATACAATACTATAATACCTAGTCACTATTCTTTGTTATACTGGGTACCTACCTATCTATCTTTGTGAAGTCCGCTGCGACCTGCGAAACAGGTCCCTATTGTCCCTATTATGAGAGCAATATTTTAAAAAAAGAAAATATTCCTATTCATCATTTAGTACTTTCTGATATTTACGCATATTTATTATCATCTGTTATTTTCGTAGGTGTGCGACCCGAACAAGCCGGACAGCAAAGCGACGGCCCCTCTGGCCATCGGCCTCACGGTAACCCTGGGGCATCTGCTAGCCGTTGACTACACTGGCTCCGCCATGAACCCCGCCCGCTCCTTTGGATCCGCACTCGTCGCCAATGAATGGGGCGATCACTGGGTGAGTAACGTTTTTTAAGAAAATAAAGTTAACTAGCAATGTGGGTCGCACCACTTGCACATTACTAGTATTCCTGTTAAACCCTCATGCTAAGCTAAATGCTTGTGCTACGAGTGGGTTCACGTCGGTAGTGCAATGTGTGGGTTCCGAATCGGCAAACATATGATAGCAAGTCCGACGCCCTAGCCATTAGGCTACCGCCGCTTAAACTTTAAGTACCTACCTACTTTCAAAATATTTCCAGCCAGCCCTATGTATCGACCTATACTTGAAGCTTCGTCAAGTTATTTCGGTGGCGTCTGGCCCATGTTTTCAATTCGAAATTTAAATACCTAGGAATTAAACATTCAGGGATTACGATTTCCCTAACCTCAATCCTACTTACCGAATTTAATTTATAAGCTCTTTATTTTAAAGTCGGTCTGAATTAATTGTGTTTCACAAGTTTTGTTGCTGACTGTACCATCCCAAGTCGCAGCGCAGTCCTGTGTTCACGCACAACTTGTGGAATAGCTCTAAAAGCTGTCTTCCCGTAGGTGTACTGGGCAGGCCCTATCGCCGGCGGCATCGCGGCGGCGCTTCTTTACGTGCACGGCTTCTCGGCGCCGCCGGTAGAGAACCACACACCACCCCGCTACCGCGCCGTTGCCGGGGATGAGAAGGAGGTGAGATTATTTACGATAAAAAAACCGCTATTCCTTTCCTTTCCTTCGAATAGGAAACTGAGACATTCGGTGTACTTATATACTTCCTAGGTCCCGCAGAAGCCGGTCCAATAAAATCCTAAAGATCAGAAATTCAAAATTCAGAATAAGTACTCATTTATAATTTGTAGGTATAAATACAAAATTAGAAGACTTTTAGTATGCCCAAAAGCATTATATTATCCAGTTACGTGTAAGTTGAATCATCTGCTTATATTTTTATGGGATAAATTAAATTAACAAATACATTACTTCATTCAAAGCGTACTGGACGCCTAGCACCTACTGCTTGGACAGTGGAACAAAGCGTGAGTAACTAAAGCGCGTGCATGATCATCCTCAATCCCATCAGGACACACACACTGCAACAATGTGTTAATATGTTGTCTAGTTATTTTACAAACCTTAATTACTTTTTTTATATTCTTATTTTTACCTGCCCACTTCGACAGGGTGGTTTTATTTAGGTAAGTTGTTACATGTATTGCCGTCTGACTGCCACTCAACAGCATTGCACTAATAACAATGTTTGTTTATATTTAGCTGAAGAGGTTGGACGGTAAAGGCGACGACTTGGCTTGAGAGCGTCGGCTGCCAGCAGCGCCCCGCCCCGCGCCCAGCGACCCTCGGGCCGGGGCCAGCCAACACCTACAGCACCATCTATATAATTCAAAATGAACGTAGCTTTTAAGCAGCGTCAAAAGCTGAACCATTTTGAAGAACATTATGATCATTGAACAAACCACGAAATTATAAGAAATCTAATGTTTAGAATCTTATCTCCCAGAATATTCAAGTCTCGGCCATTCTCATTACTCTGCCGAGTATATTGTGGAGTGGACAAGTGATAGAGACAAGTTAATATATTAAGACCCCAATCACACGACCAGTTAAAGTGCCCATACACACGTTTTGTACATTGTAAATATATTTACACCATATTTTACAATTTATGGAAAATATTATAAACAGCTTTTCCCACTTTAGGTACACAACTTGGTACATGTATTTGGCGGATGGTGATACCAACTTTTGATATCCACCACATAGTAAAAAGTAAACATTCTAATATTTTTAAGAATATGAAATATAATAAATTAAAATTTTATACTATTTGATATTTGAGATTATAATATATTTAGATAACATATTATGCATATTTAGGTTACAAGGGAGTCTAAGTACATTATTATGACAACAAATTAAAGTTTAATCTCACTCAATGTAGCTCCCTTCTTTAGTGCTAGTTAAATAGATATAAGCGTCAAATGATAAAATAATGTTCATGTTACGATAAATCTACATAATATGTTCATGTTGGCCCACATTATCCTATTACCTATAAAACAAAAGAAAAAATATATATTCAAACAATGATTCCTGTCGCACATTAATGTGTGACGCAAGTCGCTCTATGTATAATCTTATAAGAATAGCACATAAGTATACAAGTTTCAAGCCGAAGTGTTCAAAAATATACCAACTTGAGATATTGCGTAAATTATTTTCTATCAGATTTGTGTGAATGTAAAATTACTTAGTTAATATAAAATATGAATGTAAACGTTGTCTTTATAATTTATGACGGTAAATAATACGATATATTTTATTCAAGTGTTTCATTATATTTAGAGAAATATCATTTTATAGTTATGTTACGATCGCACGCTAGAGGTCCTGGGTTCGATTCCCAGGTCGAGAAAGTGTTATTGGGTTTTTCTATGAAATTCTCAATAGCAGCTGGCCCTTATTCATGGGACCTACCTCTCATACAAGCGAACTGTGGGTGTACTTAAGTACAGCTCTGCCTCACCCTTCGAGAAATACAGGTCTGTTGGTATGTAAGGTCGCACTCAGATTAAAGGATGAAATGGACTGCAAGCTACATGCGTGTTTGTTGACTTATTATATTCTATTGGTTGACACACAAATTATACACAAAGAGTCTACCAATATTAATTAAAAAAGGAAAGAAAGTCATTGATTCATATGGTACAGATTTATTATTGTTTAGCTTAGTACAGAAGTAATACCTACATACATACAGTATTTACAATATATCAAGCCCTGGAAAGAAATTAACTTTTTTTATTTCGGAGACCAATCTGACACTTAGCAGTAATGCGAGACATTTTCGAGAGTTACAACCGTAACAGTAATAAATTATCGGATTTATTACACAATATTAGACAATGCTGATCGTCTCTAGAGATTGAAAAATAAAATATTATTGATTTCCGTATGTAGCATAAATATTACAAATAGTGTCTACATCTTTTATCAATGTTGATGAGAAGAAAAATAAAATAAATTCTCATATAAGTCCATAAACGAGATTTGGAGGGTATAACCAGAACATATTACAAACTTGGTTTTTTTAGTATTAAATAGCTACATTGTATATTCGCAACCCTTTTTGCTTCCCTCCCTACAATATAGAAAGGTAATAAAATTAATGAATGCCTATCTATCTAATTCATCGAATATCTCGTATTATCTTCTAAGGGGAGATAATTATAATTAATTTATAAATCATGTTTAGCAGACTACACCTCTTGTGAAGCCTTACTGACTGATTCGAAATGTAATGGTGCACCACCCGAGCACGTTTATGTATTATTCTGTAATGTGAGCGGCTAATACTAGTAGCACGAGGCGACTGCGGTTGCGGGAACAAGTGTCGAGTCGTATTGCCACCGCAGTATCACAACACCGATCATTATTATTAATACAACTTAATCATACTGTTTATTACTGTGAAAAAACAAACCATGATTACAACTTATGTTATAAAACGATATTAAATGCAAAATATTCTCAAAACTTGTTAAAAATATAAACAAACTAACATAATATTATAAATTGACAATAAAAAAGTGAGTCAGTCTTGAAAATTCTATACAAATTATTAAAAGTAAATGCTAAAAATTAACAACAACATACAAAACTATGCATTATCGTTGGATATCTCGAACGCACTACGTTATTAAGTCCTCTGGCTGTGTTCATTAAAAAAAATATATAATGCTCGTCGCATTACAAATTAAATTTTTCATAGCATAATCATCATAAATTACATTGTTTAACATGCCTTGTAATTAAAAAGTAAATTGTTACATAATTATTTAAAAAAAAATATTTTGGAGATTCTGCATGTCGAAATTTCCTTGTCATTATGTACAATAAATGTGTACTTGATTCTTATTGTCATTATGCTAAGTAATTTTATTTGGATAATTTAATGTACAATTTGTAATTACGTATTATTTAATTACATACTTATATATTTACAATAACATCATTAGTAATATAATTATTTGATCTTACTTTGGTAATAACACCAACTTTTATTGTTCGTGCACCATTTATACTTTTAATCAATTCCATGAAAAATATTTATATAAAAATGCAAGATTCATACAAAAAATTACGAGACTCATGATAACTTGCTTTATGTAAAATATTAATTGCTTAATATAAAAACTATATTATTGAATTAGAAATTTAATTATTTACAAGAATTTAAGACTAACATTTAGCATAGAAATAAAAGACAATCATTTGACTGCTAATTACTTTTAAAAAAAGTACAGGGTACAATAAATTCTAGCAAACTATTTATTTATTATATCTATGCTCTTCGATATAATTTGTCGAAACAAAAATCTCTCTTTGATGAAAATAATAGGTCATCTGTAGTAGTAGCTCATGACATGTACCATTTTCACCGACTTTACCAAAACTTTTGTACAAACTGTCAAAAATAATCTGAGCTAGATTGCTCAGATTATTTTGTGACAGTTTTTCAAAATAATCTAAGAGAATTAAAGTATATCTCAATGATACAAGGGATCGTTCAGAATGAACTCAATGTACTTCAAGTGTCGTTCTGATATTAATCATATCCCATTAGATTAAAGTCTATTATAGCTTAGGTAATTATGAACAGTCCGTTAAATCCGGCAGGGTAAGTCCGGCAAGGTAAGGCGAGCGGTGAAAAATACGTAATCGTTTTTGTTATAATCAAATTCGTACCACAGATCGTGTCACCGACTGTGGATCCCCAGAGAGTAATTGGGGCACTAAAGACGAAACCCAGAAACTCAGCCTCGCTACAAAAGCTCCCAAATTCGTACTTATTACGTAAGCGAAGCGACGACCACGTGAAAAACGAAGAGGGGTTTAAACTGTCAAACGGAAATCAGACAAATTATAGTTTCTGTGTAGTTAATATTTTAAAACCATTCTTGTGTAAAAATCTAGTGCTAGAAGTAACAAAACTTTAATTTGGTGATATTGTTTTGAAAAAGTTTAGGTAGGATATTAACATAGAAACTAGCGCCGCAGGCGACCTACGGCACTAACACATCTAAGGTATGTTTAAAATTTGAGTGATTACTGCGGTCGTTTGTCAATAACAGCGAAAATTTAGGACCTAAACCGAGATAAGGAGACTAAAGACTTCGTTTATGGCCGGTTTCCAACAACAAATCCGTTGATGGATTTGCTTACTAGAGGTTGGATTTTGACATTACATGTATGGACCTTATGTCAAAATCCTATCTCTAGTAAGCAAATCCACTGATCCACCCTGCCGATACATTTCATGATGACTGTACTAGTACGCTAAATATATTGAAATTGTAAAGTGGTTTTATTTCAATAAGTCCAACACTCGCGGAGGTCTCAGAAATAAGCTAAATATGCTATAACTTCGTTCTTACTTATCCAATGTTTTATTTTATTCAGATATGGTATGGAACTAATTTTTATAGTGCTTTGGTTAATGTTCACAACACAATGAACTGTTTTAAAGCGTGGAAGTATCTACATCGGTGACTATATAAACTTAAAACATTTTTGTTTGTCGTGTGGTATCCTCGTCTTGAAAAGAACTGAATCTGCACGATACTGTGTCGTCAAAAGTGGCGTATATCCCATTACCTGTGCGAGAGAACCATGAAATCATATGTTAAAGACTGCATATTAGTAACATTTATTTGTGTTAAGAGAACCATGTCTTCTTTTTGCAATAAGAAGTATTGCCTATACCTATTGTAAAGAAAAAAATAATAATTTAAAGTCTTGTGTCACTTACCTGTGAGAAAAACTGTATACATTTATGTCTTTCGTGGAAGTGTGTCTCGTCTGCTGACAGCGTCACCGGACAGCCGGGGCAGCGGAACGTCCACCTAGATGTCACCTATAACAAAGCATCACTTAGTTACCAGCTCTAATTAAATATCACTTCTATTGATTATTACAGATACCGTCAACTATTTTGTAACAGATTTTTATATCTACTATTATAAAATTGTAAAAAAGCTGTCTTCTATTTTGGTTGTCCTTGGTTCCGTCACGACTGCTACGCTAGTGGTCTTGAGTTCGTGTGTGTGTGTGTGTGTATGAATAACTTTGTGATTATACCTTCACCGGAGGTTTCCTAGTAATGTGCGAGACGAGGAAGTTCATGGCGATGTCCTCGCAGTTCATGAACTCATCCACGTAGTCGCGGATAGCGGCCGGCAGGGTGCGCCAGTACGCCCACAAGTAGTACCGATGCACGAACGCTGCGCCAGTCAGCACCATGCTTAACTCGCAACTGTCAACGACGTATAGAATTGTTAACGGTATATTTCATATGGCCTCATGTAAATGGTTACAATAAATAGAGCCGCTCATAAAAAATAAAATTAAAATTGTTTAAGATAAGGAAGTTACCAGCAATTTAAGAGCCATTTTACATTTTCGCGAGAATATCTAACATTTCAGTCGCTTAGTTTACCATGTTAGGAAATACTTTGCTTGATTGTTGAAATGTATTCAACTAAACCAACCTTTCGTATTGACACATATAGAAACAGATTTAGAAAAACTAGTTTGTTTATTTTGTGGTAATTAATCTCCCACAACTAGTTTACTGAAAAATCATCGCAGAGTATATTTCGGACTCCAATATCTATCATTAATACTAATAAATAAGACAGAAAAAATACACAAAGTATTAGCCGATATAATCTTGTCGTCACATATAGTAATAGAATTTCGAAAATTTAGAACATAAATTAGAAAAAAAATAAAGTGCTAAGCCAATTTTTACGTTATTATTGTTATTTTATCCCGATTTTTTGGATAGAATAAAGCGTTATTACATTTAAAAAATTATGACAAAATAAACTATGTCTTTTAACAAATCTAATTCCATAGTTTCATTAAAATCCCTTTATTTAATTAGAAGTTATAACGTTATTAAAATCACTCTAATATTAGATAAATTACGATGCACTAGCAGGCACCGATTAGTACGGCTCGAGAGCCCGTCGAGGAAGGACCTGTGTCATTTTTTTCCGCGTCCCGATTTACGAGCTTACGTATCGTGAACGCATGATTATACTACGACTGCAAAGTTTTGATACACTTCGAATTTTTTTATTATTAGGTAAGTTTTTTTTATCAACATGTAGTAAAGTATTATTTTAGTAGTTTATACAATAACTATAATACCTATTTTATATGTAACTGCCGCATTAGCCAAGTGGTCCTGTGCGCGACTGCTACGCTAGAGGTCCTGGTTTCGATTCCAAGGTCGAGCAAGTGTTATTGGGTTTTTCTATGAAATTCCCAATAGCAGCTCGGAGTTTGGAATTTGTGCCGGGTTAATGGCAATAGGCTCGCCCCCTATTACATGGTACCTAAACATACCGGCGAACTGTGGGTGTACATGAGTGCGCCTCTGCCTTCGGGGAATACAGGCGTGATGGTATGTTATGTTATTTTATATATTTATGTTTTATTCGTTTTAGCAATGGGGCGTAAGGGTTCCGTTTACCATTGTATCAAAAAAAGGAAAAATAAACATTTTGCAGCCTTATAGAAAGCAACAGAAGCGAGGTACTAAATATTTATTTTTGTTTGATTCATAAACACAGTAATCGGTGACGTAGTAGTTACATATTATTTATATGTATCTAATAGTCCGTCCGTCCGTCAAGTTAGCCCAGAAAATAGTGGTAAGGTTACTAAAATTCGCATAGAGCTGAATTTTGTACGTATGTTCGGAACACCATTATAAATGAAATGTGAAAAGTCCCCATCGATCTGACAATTGCAAAAAAATACTTTTCATGGTCAAAGTTTGCTAATATGGGTTTTTTTGCGTTTTTCAGCCAAATGGTAAGTTTTATTATATAACAAAAAGATAGTAGAACTTAAAACAGAAGTTTATTCGGTAGTAGGTATTATAATAATAATTTCTTTTATTTTATAGGAAAATGATCCCTTTGCATTAGACGCTGACCTTCACGAATCATTGGAACTATCGGACTCGATCGTAAATACTTTTAGTACTTACATAATATTACATCATTCTTAAAATATGTTTTGTAACAAGAAGTTTATAAGTAGTAGGTAGATACTATATTAATTATATCTTTTATTTTTTAGGACAGTAACCTGTATATTTTTGTTTAATAAAATAAATGAAAATTATATTTACTTTTATTAATTTAGGTATTATGCTTATGTTGCCGTAACCCGGTACTTAGTTAAAAGAGACAACAGACATCTATTGACGGTACTGAATAGTATTATCAATATAATATTGTCTGTTGTCTCTTTTAATTAATTGCAATTTACGAGGTTTTGTAGACGAATGAAAAAAACACAAAGTTGTACTTATTATGTAAAGTATATATTAATGTATGAGTATATTTTATTATTTAATTTACATAATACAACGTTGTATTCTTTTCATTCGTCTACAAAACTTTAATAGACTGAACAAATAAAATAATTCATTTGATAAATCTCTTTCATAAACCAAGGATTAGAATTTTAACGCGATGGCTCAAGATTGTACAGTCCGTCTCGACACTCGCGCTACGCTGTTTGCATTGGGTATGTGTTGGTAGCTACGCACACATACACAATGCTGCCGTCTTTTACCTAAACTCGAGCGCTTACATTTTGTGAAATGGCTCTTAAGAGGCCGTCCTAAAAATTCACTCGATCGAGTTTAGGTAAATTCTATGTTTGTGTGCGCTTTTCACGCACACATGGCTGCAGATCGAGCGTACGAGCCTATAAACAATGTTGATCCTTTCATTATTAAATTAATTTTCTAGTTTTATTCTCGTTAGTTTCTTTTTGTATTTTCAATTTTGTTTTTAATATAGTATATTTTTATACATACATTATTCAATAAACATCAAAACATAAAACTATGAAGGCGGAAATTTGGGTGAAAATTGTAATTTTTGTAGCTACTCATTACTAATAAATACCTAGTGACGAGTTTAATGATTTATGGATTTTTACATTTTAAGGGTAGGAAACGGGGGTTGAAACCTGAAGGTTA
Organism: Acronicta leporina; assembly: GCA_947256265.1. Taxonomy (NCBI): domain Eukaryota; kingdom Metazoa; phylum Arthropoda; class Insecta; order Lepidoptera; family Noctuidae; genus Acronicta; species Acronicta leporina. The sequence continues at coordinate 9,866,248 of OX366514.1, forward strand.
ATGTACTTATTAGTATGGGTGAATAGTTTTTAAAGGTAGGTATTTGAAAATGAGATTTGTAGCTACTCATCATAAAAAATGTGTTTCAGGGATTTTGAATTTTCAAACTTTTACTTTGGAGGGTTGATAGTTTTATCTTTTTCTAGGCACTTCAAAATCGTAATATTTTGTTAAATGTTTATCAAAACACATTTTGGTCACGACTGAAACCGCTCGGTTGTATGTACATCTGTGCTAATTGTGGTATGTAGTTTAACTTTGCTCCACTTCATCGTGAAAAGTGTGAGATGAGATGTCTGAAGAACTGGTATTTGTTTTTCATAATTTGCCATGCACGTAGAATGTGCCTAATGAAGGACCAACATAAGACATTAATTTTGTACTACAGTAGTAATCACGGCGATAACTACAATATTCATACCTTTGAATGTATTAAAACCTTTGCTTATAAATAATTTATTGTAAGATGAGGTTGCTTTTGAACATAGAGCTTTGTAATAGGTGCTATGATTGTATAATGTTGGATTTCAATGTTAATATCATTTTCGTAATCAGCCCCTGAAAATACTTGAAATTGATACCCATATCAATTTATTTAGAAAAGCAATGTCCGCCATCTTGGATTTCAAAATTACTGTCATTTTCGTAATCAGCCCCTGAAAATCCTTGACATTGAAACCCGTATCAATTTATTAAGAAAAACAATGTCCGCCATCTCGGATTTAAAAATTAATGTCATTTTCGTAATCTAGCTGCCACCGAAATTCCTTGAAATTGACACCCATATAAATTTATTTAGAAAAGCAATGTCCGCCATGTTGGATTTCAATAATTTTCATTATCAGCCCCTGAAAATCCTTGAAATTGATACCCATATCAATTTATATAGAAAAGCAATGTCCGCCATCTTGGATTTCAAAATTAATATAATTTTCGAAATCAGCCCCTGAAAATCTTTGAAATTGACACCCATATTAATTTATTTAGAAAAGTAATGTCCGCCATCTTGGATTTCAAAAATAAACATTTTCGTAATCAGCACAATGAGAAACTTGTACTACCCATACTTCCTACAAAAAATACCAGACCATATTATATTATAGGGCTTTTCTAGATAGAAATAAGAAGTTATAAAATAATCAACGTATCAAGTTGTGTTAATCGCAGTATAATTTGGGAAAATATTTACGTCGAACAAGCGCACGCCTGTGACACAAAGCGATACGTCCTCTCGCTGGGAAGGCCCAATCGTGACTGGCGCGAGCGGCTTTGCGCGCTCGATATTATAGCACAATTATAGGTCTTTTCATCTTTGATTTACTAAATCAAAATATATATATTTTTTAAATATAATTTTTGATTCTATTAGAGGGATAACTGAAGATTATTAAGTAATTTAAAAAATAATCAAAATGTCTTTCTAAAAAATAGAAAAAAATACATATTTGTCTGCAAGTTTCACGAAAAATTACGTTACGTAAATATTTTTTTCCTGCTATATTTTGTAAGAAAATTGAAAAAAGTGCTTCCGCTAGTGCCAAGTAGAGCATATGCTGGGTTTTATAGTATTTTTTAATATTCAGTAATACTAATATTTTCTTGTAAACCGATCATCAAACTTCACTCGAAACGCGTTTTTTGGGAAAAGGAGTTGTCAATAAAAGGGGGAGTTGTCAATTTGATGCCAGACAGTGACGGTAGGTACATACAACGCTATACGCTCGGTGTCCCACTTGTAACTTTTTTTAAATATTTTTGGACAAAATATAACATGGTGTAAAAATTATTGGAATCGATTTCGTTACATATTCTGAGCATACCGTATTCAGGTTATGCATATATATATACTATATACTGCCTCGTTAGTCTAGTGTTTTCAAGTGCGACCGCTACGCTAGAGGTCTTGGGTTCGATTCCCAGGTCGAGCAAAGTGTTATTGGGTTTTTCTATGAAATTCTCAGTAGCAGCTCGGAGTTTAGAATATGTGCCCGGTTAATGGCAATAGGCTCGCCCCCTATTACATGGGACCTAAACATACCGGCGAACTGTGGGTGTACCTTAGTACACCTCTGCCTAATCCTTAGGGGAATACAGGCGTGATGGTATACTATATTACTAATATATAAAGCTGAAGAGTTTGTTTGTTTGTTTGCTTGAACGCGCTAATCTCAGGAACTACTGGTCCGATTTGAAAAATTATTTCAGTGTTAGATAGCCCATTTATGGAGGAAGGCTATAGGCTATATATCATCACGCTACGCGGACGAAGTCGCGGGCAGTAGCTAGTCTATATACTAATATATAAAGCTGAAGAGTTTGTTTGTTTGCTTGAACGCGCTAATCTCAGGAACTACTGGTCCGATTTGAAAGATTCTTTCAGTGTTAGATAGCCTATTTATTGAGGAAGGCTTTAGGCTATATATCATCACGCTACGCGGACGAAGTCGCGGGCAGAAGCTAGTACTAAATAATGTTGTATACATAGAGATGACGTCAATTCAATAAATACAAATTCTATACTAACACCCTTTTGCGGGAAAGAGACAGATCATCCCCTCTCAATTCCTAACAAAAACTTTAAACGCTTATTAGATATTACATTTAGAAAATGTGCTAATTTAAATTATTACTTAAATTGTTAATTGGTTTATATGTCAATAAAATGGAAATAGAACAGAACTGTACAAAATAGTACAAACTAGTACGCTACGTACAACTAGTACTATGTACTAGTAGAATAGAACAGTACAAAAATAAAATAATGTGATAATACTATCAATCTTACCTGTAGTTAGAGTTATAGAGGAAACCATTGTTGTAGTTAAGGTCCCAAGCGTGATAGCGACCGGGAAAGCCAACGATACGGTCCCGGTGCTCGCGCCACACCCTGCGTAGAAACATAGCATCCATCTAAATTCATATTCAATATTATAAATGCATAATATGTAACTGTGTTTGTCCGTTACCATTTTACGCCTAAACCGATGATTTTGCGATTAAAACGACGCAATGGCTAGCATATTATTATTTTTTATTTATTTATTTTTCTAGCCCGTTTCGTTGCACTGCTGGGCAAAGGCCTCCCTTCCCGCCTTCCAAATCACTCTGTCTGTGGTTTTAGCCGGCCAATCTCTGTCGTAAGAGTCCAATTATTATTTTTACATAAATAAATATAGAGCAAACACAACAACATTTTTAAAGATACAAATTTTAGTTAAAGAAAACTTTGATCTCAGGCAGGATTTGAACCTGCATCCCTCTGACTAAGTTCTCCAAATCTACTAAGCTACCAAAACCACTAAATTACTACCTGTGAATGTGATGTCAAAATCTCATCCATCATCATCAGCAGCATTACAACTAAAATAGGACTAATAATGTCTAATATCTCTACCAAATTTCTCCTCTCGTCTCTCTTTTCTTTACCAGAAAGGTTTTGAGCGCGAATGTAGGCGGATAAGGGTAGGGAAGACTAAAGAAAATGGGGTTGGACTGTGTGAGAGATGATATGACTACGAAGGAAGGGAATGATGAGATGACAGTTGATAGAAATATATGGAAGAAAAAGACAACTTAGGATAATTGCAGCAGGATGTATTACCAAATTCTACATCTCAACGTGATGTGCAATGAAGGGGAAATTATGTGTCAAAATACCTGAAGGCGAAGACGATCTCGTCGTGACGTAGATGCGCGTCATCGTCGACGCAGAGTACCGCCTCGGTGTCGATGAGATGGTACGGCAGGAAGCGGTTGTTGAGAGAGTTGCGGGGCGCGCGCACCACGGCCACGGGGGCGCCACTGTCGGGCCACGACGCCGCGCTGCCCGCAGCCGACGGACCGTTCCACACAACCACCACCTGCATGCCATTACCAGTGTCATTCCCATATTATTATAATGGAACAAAAACGGAAAAGAACAATTAGAGATACTGTAAATATGGTCATTGAAAAAAGCATATAAAATACTTTCATGCTTTGTAACGTAAGTGATATTGGTAACACGATTTATATGGTAACAATATTAAACGTAACCTACCTTATTTAAATAGGGCAACCCCCGCAATCTCGCCAGCGCGGCCGCTAGCACTGCCTCTCTTTCATACGTAAGTATGACGATAGTGAACTGTTCCCTGGGTCGATCGCCACCCAGTGCCTCGCTGAACTCCCGGCCCGAGCCCCCCGCGCCCGCGCCGACCGGCCGGAACCCCGCCGCAGACCCCATGAACCGCGCCTCTGACGTCACCGCCGGATCCCAAGGCAGCTGCGGGTATAGCGCGAACGGTTCTCCCCACTCGTTCCATAATTCATATCCGTGTAATAATGCTACAGAATAGTTTCTCCGATACGCGGGACTGGGGTATGGTGCCTCAAGTGGCCCGAGAGTTTCCTCAGGCTCGGCGTCCACTGCAGGAGGCTCGATCCGCGGCGGAGAGTATGAATCGTTAAAGGCGGGCGCGCCCATAGTAGGGGGGACGGGCTGCGCGGGGATGTGCAGCCGCGTGCGCAGGTTGGCCAGCAGCGAGTCCACGCTCGCCTGCACCGAGCTGAGGTACCGCTCCCACAGCACGCGACCCTGCCGCCGCATCGACAGCAGATCGGCGTCACCCATCGCACGCAACAAGAAATGCAACTCGGTGACCCGCGCCCGCGGCAAGCATAGCGCAGCTCTCCGCCAGTCCAGTACCTCGTCGTATGGCAACCGGATCCGATCTCCACCCAACAACACCGGAATTGCGCCGGATCTTAGAGCCTCATACAGCCTCGCTTGCAGCAGCGCTGTGCTGACGTATGTACGATCCGCAGGCGCGAGTATTAACGCAAATGTTGAATCCCTCAACACGGCGCGACGAGAGCGATCCGTACCACACAGTGCCCAGTCTCCAATGGGCAGAACGGCGCGCCTCTCCACCGGAGGGTCGCATTCAAACTGCAGGTGGAATAAGTCTGAGGCTGGTGCAGACGTCACCATCTTCTGCAAAGCGTCGATCAGAGATTTGTCGTGATCCTTGTCTACACCTTTCGGAGGCGGTTGCGAGCCCTGAAAACTAAATGTAGCTCATGAATTCATACCTAAGAAATTGATATCACAATTTTAACATTGTCAAACCAAAGTGTATATGTGATATAGGTATATTTATGTACTTATTACAGATTGAGGGTATTGAAATTGTTTACCTTAATAAATATTTACGTCGGGCGGGTGCTATGGGCGCACAGTCGGCCCACACATCACCGCCAGGCGGGCCGAGTGCCGGCGGTGTTATGATGTCGAACCCGGGTCGAAACTGATCATGGGTGAAGGTAGATTGTGCTATCATGGCTCTTCCTATGGATGCTCCTCGGAAAGCATCACCCGAGCCGACAGAGAGCTCTCGCCGAGCCAAGTTCACTAACACATGGTTGCGACCATCGCCTCCCCAGTACGGCAAGCTCTTGATGGCTGTCTCGTTCAACCATAGCTTATATGTATCTATTGTCGGCCTGAAAATAACATATAATTTAAAGGGTTCTAATAAACAGCATTAAAAAAACTCATTTTAGCGGAACTTACGCGGGAGTTTTTTCGAAAGGAAATGCTTCACCCACAATGACGAGGTACACGCAAGCTTCGTTCGGATTCCGTGTTATGTGTGTATTATAGCCGAGTGTCTGTCGTAAAGTTGTCTTTAAAAAGCCGTCCACTTCAGCTCCAGCGAGAGGGGCAAACACATCCGGGTCATAGAGGTAGACAGGGAAGCCAGATGTTAAGGAGCAACGGGAGTGATCGAAGCAAGAAAACATCCGACAATGAACTTCAAAAGTAGGTGCTATAGGGGGTAGAATGGTGGGAGGTCGTGAAGGCAGTATTTGTAAAGGTGGCGCCAGCTCCGGTGAGTCTCGTCGGATGGCCTCTAGCTGTGCGATGCGCGCCTGGTCGGCCGACACGCGCAGGCGCTGCAGCTCGGCCGCCGCACGCGCATGTTCCGCCTTGGCACTATCGGCCTTAGCGCTGGCTGCTGCTGCCTCTCTCTGTAGTCGTCCGCGTTTTGCCTCTAGTTCACGTAATTCAGTAGATACTGAAGCCTGAAATATATGTATAGATATGATCATGGTGTCTAGTTCATATATAAATTTTCCCATTGTACTTGTACAACATTTTTTGTTACAATTAGAGATGTGGATTTATCCATTATAAAGTGAAATTTAAATTATTGATGACAATTATTGTTCTATATACATAACATGGATGGTACAAGTACTATCCTAAATTATTCAAAAATCAAAATCAAAAATGTTTCATATTTTATTACACATCTACTTAAGTGCACAGTTGATGACATCTCCTTTTTTTTATACATAAAACCCTTGCATGGCCCACTCACAGCACTGAGTCTAGATCTTTGCAAATGTAAGTTTAACACTATTTTACCAACTAAAATAACTTTCTTGCCAAATCAGGACTTTACTTAATTTAAAAAATATTCAGTCAATACAACATTTCAAACGGAACTATACTGTTGACTGCCTCAATAGCCTAGTGGTCCTGACTGTGACTGCTACGCTAGAGGTCCTGGGTTCGATTCCCAGGTCGAGCAAAGTGTTATTGGGTTTTTCTACGAAATTCCCAGTAGCAGCTCGGAGTTAGGAATTTGTGCCCGGTTAATGGCAATAGGCTCGCCCCCTATTACATGGGACCTAAACATACCGGCGAACTGTGGGTGTACATTAGTACGCCTCTGCCTAACCCTTTGGGGAATACAGGCGTGATGGTATGTTATGTTACTATACTGTTTACTTACCTTTATTCTTAGCATTTCTTCAATTCTAAGCTTTAAATCAGCAGCATTCATTGTTGACATGTCACCAAGTGCCTCCAGTGTGTCTCGCATTGGATTATTAGACAAAGTACCAGATTCATCATACTGAAAAATTTAAATATTTTGTTCAAGACATGTACTGCCTATTAATTTTTTACAAATATTCATACTACAGGATACAATATTTTTGTTTTGACAATGTATATGTATTATGGATGTATCAAATAATTTAAAAAAATATATTATGCATATAGTTGTAGCCACAAAGACTGACAACTTTATTACATTTGGCCAATGAACATGGCTTTATTATTTATTGCTGTGTAAATTACAACCTTAATTTCTTATCAGACTCAAATATTATTGGCATTCCATCTTTCATACAACTTATAATTATAATAATTTATAACATTCTCAGATAATCCCTTTATCCATTAAGGAAATTTATATGAAAATACATAGCCATACCTAAACTATACATGCATATGTTTGAAAATACATAAATTAGTCACAAGCAATGTGGTGGGACTTTTGTGGAGAACCTTTGTTTCTGACAATAAGAGAATGCTAATCGAGATTGGGATTTTTGTATGAAACTGTTCCAACAATACCCCCTCTAAAACTCTTAAGGCAAACTTCCTATTACTTGGGACTTAAACATACTGCGAACTGTTGGTGTACATTAGTACACCTTTGCCTAACCCGTCGGGGAAAACCGGCAGGATTGTAACTATTGTAATCAATGTAACACTCATGGATCCCTCTAATCTACAAGTCTCAACAGAGAATAATTTGATTATGTAGAATATGAGACGTTTCACTAAGAAATGTACAAGATGTTACAATAGGAAATCAATATGATAATGGCAATTCATCATCAAAATACTTACTTTCGACAAATAATAATGTGTGAACAGAGGCACAACGAATAATATCACTGACACCAAAAATATAACCCGGGATAGTTTCAAATGCCCTAACCACTGGCAAAATTTTTCGTAGAAATACATTTTGAATAAATGCACTTTATTCCCTTTTATTTTATTAGACCTAAGGCTATCATACTGATACGAAATTGAATAAATATTTAATCATACTGATACGAAATTGCCTTGAATTCATTTATTTAAATTAGCATTCTGATATAAGCTAATTTATTTTAGCTTATTTTTAAAAATTAATTTGTCTCGCAGTCTCGCTTTGACAATTTCAAATGACAATTGACATATTGACAATGACATTTTTTTTTTGTAGGTTCGTTCCTTACAGAACAGGCTAAGGTCAGAGACCATGCTGCCTAGTCATTAGTATATAATTTTCCATATTTTGTAAAATTCGAGGGTAAGTCATAAGTATTCATTTTCTTCTTTGTAAAAATCCGTGTGAAGTCATTAGTATATAATTTTCTTTTTGTGTAGAGGTGTAACTAATATATTCGTAATAGGTATAGATATTATGATACGAGTTGTTTATTCATATTAGTATATATTAGTTTAGCGTAGACTATTACCAGATATTAGTCAAATAATAGGCACACCGAGAGATCAGTGTTCTGATATTCGCGGTGACTTGCGCGGCTGTGTGCGTCGTCGAGCGCGCTACGGGAGGTTGCCGCACGCGGTCGCAGCGGAGTAACTGTGTGTAACAGTTACTCCGCTGCGACCGCGTCATAGCGAGACGATTCGAGGGAGCGAGCGAGATGCATATATGATTCGAAATGTCGAATAGAATAAAACGCTACTGCTTACTTCTGTTTGACGTGTGCGTGTGTGAGTGAGATTTCTAAAGACAAAATTATACACGTCGAGCTTTGTATGTAACCTGAATGTGATGGTTACAAAGTAAACACTCAATGAAAACAAAATCACTACATTTAGCGCTGAATAAATTTCCGAACAAACTAGTTTGGTAGTGCCATGTCCTTTAAAAAAAAGTGCTATGTTCTTAAATACGCCAACGTATTTACGTTGACAGTCCTAAGCCTGTCTGTTAAAGTATGAAGGAAAATTTGAAAGAAACAAAACGTTTCGTTTTGGTAATAATATAATAGGCATACCAGAAATATGAATATTCAAGAATATCTTGTGTACTTACCTATATTATAGAGAAAGAGAATAATTCCGTATTCGTAACGAATAATAATGAGTCACATTAGGATGCCATACCTATTACTGGGTAATAGTCAAATATTAGTCAGCCATTTTGAGATTCATATTCTCTCCGTATTTGTTAACGGAGAGAATATGAATCTCAATATGGCTGACTAATATTTGACTATTACCCAGTAATAGGTATGGTATCCTAATATGGCTAAGTGAATATATTCAATAATAGTATTACTTAAATATCACCCTAATATAAAACCTCTATTTTTAAATTACACCCACTTGAATAACTTTTTACCACGCAAAATTTGGCCATTGTTGTTCAAGTATTTAAAAAAGTTTTATAACAATAGACAATCACAAAACTTTAAACGTATTAATTACTAAATTACTACATTTTTTTTTTATGTGATAGCAGGAGAACGAGCAGTCGGATCGCCTGATGGTAAGCGATCACCGCCGCCCATGGACACCCGCAACACCAGAGGAGTCACAAGTGCGCTGACGGCCTTTTAAAAAGGAGTACGCTCTTTTCTTGAAGGTTTGAAGGTCGTATTGGTCCGGAAATACTGCAGGCGACAGTTCATTCCATAGTTTTGTTGTGCGAGGCAGAAAGTTTTTAGAGAAACGCACAGTTGTGGACTGCCAGCCATCAAGATGATGGGGATGGAACTGTTGTCGCGTAGAACGATGGCGAAAAGAGGCTGCAGGGATCAATCCGAACAATTCCTCGGAGCACTCCCCATAGTATAGGCGATAGAGGATGCAAAGCGAGGCCACATCTCTACGCAGCGCCAAGGGGTCAAGCCGGTTTGAAATAACTTGGCAGTCGACGATTCGAATCGCTCTTCGTTGGATGCGGTCCAGAGGGAGAAGCTGGTACTCGGGTGCTCCTGCCCAGAGATGAGAACAGTATTCCATATGAGGCCGGACCTGCGCCTTATAAAGTAATAGGCGGTGGGCCGGAGTGAAATACTGTCTCGATCTGTTAAGCACGCCAAGCTTCTTTGAGGCTAACTTAGCCTTAACCTCTAAATGTCCGCGGAACTGGAGTTGATTCGATATGTCGATGCCAAGTATTCCAATATTGGCTGAGGCAATTAAGGGGGTGCTCTCAAAACGAGGAGATACGACCAACGGTAGTTTTTTAGCGGTGAACACGCAAACTTGTGTCTTAATAGGGTTAAATTGGACCAAATTAAGTCTGCCCCAATCTGAGACTTTCTCCTAGGTGGTCTCAATTTCAGACACAAGTTTGTTTCGGCTCTCGATGACAACAACAATGATGGCAACAATGAATGCCGCTGATTTGCAGCATGTCATTGATATGGAGGAGGAACAGAGTAGGCGATAGCACACAGCCTTGAGGGACACCAGCATTAATGTACAAGAAGTCAGAGCACTCACCGTCAACTACGACCTTAATGCTTCTGTCTGCAAGAAAGCTGGTGACCCATCCGCACAGTTTCTCGGGAAGCCCGTAGGAAGGGAGCTTCGAGAGAAGCTCTTTGTGCCATACCCGATCGAAGGCCTTCGCTATGTCCAAACTGACTGCCAAGGCTTCCCCCTTAGTCTCGATCGCCTGTGCCCAACGTGCCCAATAATTATACGAGTAGCTGCCGTAGCTGGACCTCAGAGTAATAATAACAAATTAAATGAGCTGGACACATCCTAGCTTTCCCCCCCCAGCAACGCCCTAAGCCGAAGTTTGAATCTCGTTAGGGAACGCTTGCTTAGTTGCTTGTTGTTGCTTAGTTTATACGTTGTGCTTCGCCACGGTCACCACTAAGTCCGGTTACGCTGTAAAAATTCCCGGAATCAACAGCCTAAGACCTACCTAAAAAATAGCTGGACTCTTTTTCCACGTGTCCCCGATCTGTGTCGGATCTCCTTTTTTCTACCCTCTCACGTCTCACATACCCTTCTACATACCTACTCATGTATTAGGGGCAGAGTGAGTAGTAGGGGTCGGGCTTATGTTGCCAGTCATCCTCATCCCATTATCTATATTATATTGTTGTCCCACTTCTGGGCTCGGGTCTCCTCTCAGAATGACAGGGATTACGCTACAGACCACCGCGCGGTTTTAACGCCTATGATCTCAGAACAATGACATGTACGACGTCCAGGATACTACATTAATTTTATTTTTTAAGGTTTTAATTTTGCATTTTAAGGTATCATAGGGGAAGATGGAAGAGGGCGGGTGCACGGGGCGCCCACCGCGGTCACCCGCGCGCTGCCTCCTTCCTACCCGCTCGCGTCCTTGCAACTGTGTGAGTGTTACGTCCGTACTTGAAACACATGTGCATTGTGTTCCGAGAATACAGTCGAGTTCAGAATCGTTCATTTTGTTTTCGTTATTTTGATATTGGTAGTTAGTGTTTTTGCTATTATCGTTAATTGTTCGTTAATGTTTTGTTCTTACTGTTTGTCGGTATCGTGTTATCGGATTGGAAGACATTATGCAATAAAGTAGATAAAAAATGTCGAGCAAGAACATAAGGAAAGCGACATATTGATTTTGACTGATGAATTGTGCATTCGTGGAAGCGAAATTAATCGGATGAATCGGAAACGGGTTTTATAAGTCGAAGACGATCATTCTTCTGATGGAATGGACCTCTTCATAAGGGTGTTTGTGACTTTCATGGAAGGTGTAACCCTGCTTTAAATAATAAATAAATAAATATTCTGGGACATTTTTCACACAGCACCATCTAGTCCCAAACTAAGCAGAGCTTGTACTATGGGTACTGGGTGACAATGGATATAATACTTATATACTTTTTTTTTTGTAAATACATACTTATAATACATAAGAAACACACCCAGACGAACACAAACACTTATATTCATCACATATTTTTTTGTGTCCTGTGGGAATCGAACCCACGACCTCATGATCAGCAGTCCGGTACTCGAACCACTAAACCACAGAGGTCGTCAAATAAATATTTTTAATATATATTATATTATACATAATTATGTAAAATTATTAAATAAAAATAAAAATCTATCTACTTACTGATCTAATACTAAATAAGATATTTGCATTAGTAATGTTCCACTCGACTGTACCATGCGCAAGAAGGCGGGTGCAACAACTTAGCCCGGCCAAAAAGATTGGGGATTACTGTACCTAATATAATATGATACAGCGAATTCAGTACCTACTATATACTCGTGCGTGCAATCGTCGTAATCACGTAATTCAAATGGTCTGTGATCCGTTTGAGTCATAGACGTAATATCAAGATTTATATTAGACAAAAAATTAAAAAAATACCTAAGGAAAATAAACGAAAATTGCGAGTCGCATGTGGTATGCCCCAAGGTCGTATCGTAGGGCCAATCTCGTTCTCGGTAAAATTAATAAAACGAGGTATAACAACGGCGTCATCGAACCGTTTTTATACCTCGATTTATAAAATTTTAATAAAACTAGTTTTTAAGCAGATTTTTAATACACAATTATCGTCGATGGGATAGCAAATAGTACCATGAAAACAAAGATCACGATATGGACCAGGGAGTTTTCTTTTATGAGAACACTTAAAAATAAAAAACGGATAGATTATTTCATACATTTTATTGAAATAACAAATCAATTACAACTAAGGCTTAGGTCGGAGCATGTGAAGCTACAGACCTATAACAATAAGTAGCTAATGTATTAAGATAAACTTGAACATTATAAAAATAAAATTTAAATATAATTATGTATCTTTAAATTAAACCAATTAACAGTCTCTTTGTGGTGTGTAGCACCTCTAATCTATGCAATTTGCGTGAAATTCACTTATTATTGTTAAATGTTAATTTCGATAAGGTTTTAGTTGTAATTATAATTAACCTTTAGACGGGCCGGGCTGGAATTCCTATCTACGAGGGCGCGGAACATAGGGGGGGCCCGTTTCCGGTAAATTCGTATCAGATTCTTATAAGGACTGGACTCACTAAAATTCTTATAAGAACTGAACGCCACCAGCTATCTCCGTTCTGTAAACGGTAATAAACTCTCGAATAGTTTTTCTACACGGAAATATAATAATTTTGCCACCAAGACTAGTTCTTATATAAGTTTTATTCACTGGAAGTCAGTGGAAGTTGGATAACGGTAAAAAATCAATGGTTGAAAACATCTGGTTGACACAAAATAAAAAACACATAAATATTAGTAATACTTGTTTCAATAACAATAATATAAAACGTTCTAACGATTTATCATACACTATTAGTAAATATTGACCGCAATGTTGATAATAAATCCACTCGAAACCCGGCACGGGCGATAAGCGAAGTCAAGTGGCCGCCATGTGTTTACGATCACCAGATGTTATTTTTTTTGCTAACGGCACTAGCTTTCTCCGTTCTGTGAACGGTAATAAACTAATAAATAGTTTTTCTATACCGAAATATAACAATTTTGACACCAAGACTAGTTCATAAATAAGTTTTACTCACCTGAAGTTCAACGACGGTCAAACATCCATGGTGAACAGAAGAGGTTGTAACGAAAAAAAAAAAAACACATAAAACTTCACTGACACTCGTTTCAATATCAAGATTATGAAACGTTATAGCGATATATCACACACTATTAGTCAAAATTTTAATGGATTGTATATAAAAACCACCTTGAAAGTCACACCGCACCGTCAAGTAGCCGTGCCACATGGTATTTTTTTACGACCGGTAATTTTATTGATTTTGCGCCGCTCACTCAACACAAATTATCACGCTCCACCTATACAATGTAGGTAAGGGCACTTAATAACTGGACGTGATTTTGCTATTACAATGTAAACGACAACTTCCTCAGATGTTTTGACTAACAAGCCCTAAATTCGTTTGTAAGCATTCGATAACAATAAATACTAAGTCAAGAAAATAAATCAAGGAATGCGAAAGGTTCTTTGATTATGTTGAGCTAAATCAGGATGTAATCAACTTTACAGATATATAAGTACCTGCAATAAAATGAACAAGAAGGTTGTTGACTTTTAAGTTGACAACCATCTAATTACACAACCCATTAGATTTACAATGAAAGATAAACGCATATATAGGATATAGAATGAATAAGACAGGATTAGGTTAACGACTTACTTAAATTAAATTAAGTAGTAAGTAATAATCATAATAAATAGATAATTTAAATTATTTTGATGAATTAGTAGTACCAATAATTATAATGGTAGATAATTAATTACGGATAGTAAACCTCGATATTGATGAGCTGACTGGAAGAAGACAGAGATCGAATGTATTCCATATCCATCCAATGAATTCATCATCTGATCTGCATCAAACATCGTCAACCCTAAAACAATAATATACATGCCGCTAACAAATATGTTGGGTATAGGCATGAATGATAATGTCATTTGTGCAATTGTTTCATTCCAGGTTTCCTGACAGTTATCAACTGCTACAACGTTAAGTGGGTAACGCGAGTCCAAGATTCGTTCACAGCGGCAAAGATCCTCGCCTTACTGGTGACATTCTTCGCCAGCCTGTGGTACTTATTCTCCGGGCACACAGAGAACTTGGAGAATATGATGCAGGGCACGATCACGAAGCCCGGTGAGCTTGCCATCGCATTCTACACGGGACTGTTCTCGTACTCCGGATGGAACTACTTAAACTTCGTCACGGAAGAATTGAAGGAGCCATACAAGTGAGTTGTTTGTGGATAAAGTGCTTTACTTTTGATAGGTATCTAATGTAAATTCCTATCGTTTGTAAAAGAAAAACAAATATTGTTCTTACGTACGTTACGTTTGGATAAATAATTATTTAACTTCTCATTAACCTTATCTGGATGTCATTCAAGTATTATAATAAAAATAAATAATTGTATGATAGTTTAATTACCAAATAATTATGTATATAATTAATTACACCAAATAAATACAAACAGTAACATTCTCATGCCAAATAGGCAGCTTAGATAATACTCAGTGCATGATTATTATTTTGTTTATTTCATTAACCCTTAGACGGTCCACTAGTTAAGTACGTATACCGCCATTGTTGTACTTACTTAGATTCTGAAATGTAAACACAATAATAATCTTGACGTATGGAAACATAAACAAGACTATGGGAATTCTTCAACATTTGGTAAGGTGTTCCAAAATAAACAAGTAGATTACTGCTCCACAAATAAACATTCTGAGAGGAGGGCCGGCAGACTTTTTCTACTTTACTAATTTTCTTGACAAAATGGATGGTCGATAACAATTTGGTATTAAAATGACCTATTTTATGAAATAGAAATGTACCCAGTGTAAAAATAGTGAGAATATTTAAATGCCGGTATTTTTTTTTACCATAAGCTTACAACAGTAGCTACCTAGTCTACAGAAAATAGGTCTATATTCTAACTAAAGGAAAGCTGTATTGCGAATCGGTAACTGCGCAGATAGCTTTCTCTGCAGGCTTGATACTTATATTTAGTGATAAATAGCACTAAATATAAGAAGTATATTTATTGCTATATAAATAATCGTTTGCAGTTACTACGTATTATTTTAAATCTATTGTACTTTAAAGTCTTAGCAATAAATGTTGTATAGGCCGACTATGTTCGAAATGAGAAATAACTGAGTGAAACTGTGTAGGTACACATTGCATATTAAACATTTAATCATATTTTTTTTTAAATCATAATATAATTTACTTTTTCAATACTGAATTTCTAAGCTATATTTGAGTTTTAAGCTAAACACTTAAGCTTACCAAGATAAGTATAGATAGATTATAGGTAAAACCAAATTGTGTTCTTTTTCTAGTCTTTAGAAAAATATCATCATATAAAGTCATTCAGAATTTAAGACTTGCTTACTTTCTATAGTTTAAAAAACGAATATTCCACTAGTATGCTAGTAGTATAAATATCTGTGTTTAAATTCTTAACTCAAAAGAAATTTAAGTCTCAGGTGTTTTGTTTTCCTTTTTATTAACTAATACTATATCAAACTTATACTGTAACTTCTTGTCACAGTGGTGTTTCAGTAAATGATTGAATAACTCACCCGGAGTAAACAACAAGTCACATTTGAAACAACTTTGCTTGGATATTTTCATCCTAATATTACAGTTATTTGAATGTTGTAGAGCATTTAATTCTTCCAAAAAATGTAAGCCACAATCACATTTATAAATTCTTTCAAGCTTTTTTGAACATTCCTTAGCAATTTCTTTATCGTAAACTTTTCCATTTACTACTTCAATCGGCTCCTTATGAACTTCAGTGTTTTTGCCTAATATTTCTTTAGGCACAACATCTAGCCTCACAGATGATCCACTGAAGGTTATTATTTCCCTATTGAATTCATCAAATTCCATATTACTTTCATGCAGCTCATAATGATATTTAAATTCACTTTTTAAGAAATACAAACCACATTTCTGGCATTTAAGCTTAGAATTATCGAAGACACAAACATGTTTCGATATACACATTTTTGTTCGCAAGCATAAGTCGCAATTTTCGCATTTGTATATTGTATGATCATATTTAGTACCACTAAAAGTTGATCCCAGTTCCTTCTTCTGTAAGTCACTTTTTTTTCCAAACATAATTACCGTTATATTTTCAGTATTAAATGTTTCTAATTCTTCATGTCTAATGAAGTGTAAGTCATAATCTTGCCTTCGAAGCAACAAACCACAAGTTACACATATTTTTAAATTATTCACATCACACTTATGATCTTTTCGTTGAAATTTATCAACCACCTGGTTGCAGTTTCGACATTGATATAAAATAAATTTGTTACATGCTTCAAACATTATCGAGTTGAATGTTTCATGTTCCATCTTATTGAATGATATTATTCTATACGATTTTAAATTTATATCTGTACATTTATGTTGGTTTTCATGGAATATTCGGTAAATTACCGAACCAAAACATAAACCACAAAAGGCACAAGGGAATTTTCTTAATTTAATACATGACTTATCCTTAGCGTATTTCACGTGCATGTACAAAGAACGAGGATCAACAAAACTCAAGCATTTTTCACATTTGTAAAGTATAAAACTTAACGACCCAGGCTGCAGTTGTTCCATTTTAAGTCTGCATTCATATTTATAAATTGAATTATTAAGAATGTTTCCAATTTGTTCATCTGCTACATATGCAAAAATATGTTTTGTCCAAAAACCGTTGTTGAAACGAAAATAAAATGGATCAAAATCAACTGTTATCGAGTTATTGTAATATTTGCCTTGTAGATGCAACTTGTGATGGCTTTCGTAATCGCATCTATCAAATATTAATTTGCAATTTTGACATTTCTCAACATCTAGTTCAACTTTATTACAATCGTAATGATCCTGACAATGCTGCACAACTTTGTCATATGTATTAACTGTAATTTGGCAACCTTTACATGTATAAAACAGTGCAATATCTGCAGTACTGGTATTGTTTAATACACTTGAATGGGAATCCACACATTTTTCATTTGCAGGTGTTAATTCAGGATCTGTATCTTTTGACTCAACATCAACATTATGGATCGAATAATTATGAAAAGACATATGCAATTTATAAGCATGTTCTGTCAGCTTAATAGAACAAATCTGACAAGTAATATAATCCTGATCCTGGCATGAATGTATTTTAATGGCAAAATTTCTTAAGAAGTGTACTCCACATATATCGCATTTAGGATAGTCTGGAATTGGAGGACATATTTGTTTTTTCGTTGTAAGGTCAAAAAACATATAGTCTTGCAGGTTAATTTGCTTTATTTTATGTTTCTCTTTATGTGTTGCATGAGTTTTCATCGTCAATATAAGACCGCATTCTTTACAAATAGTCTTCAGCATGTGGCCACATCTTCCCATAAAGTGAATGTTACGTGTACAGTTAGTTGTAAAACATTTGCAAGTACGACAAAAGTTCATTACTAACTTAGAGTTTTCTTGTAAGTTTTCATTTGTCGCTTTAATTTTTTTACAAGTGTCTTTATTAATTTTGATTTTAATTGTGCTCGATTGTTTTTTATCTATTATATCGGATTCAATTATGATGAAGTCAGAACATTTGATTTGTTTATCTTTATGATATAATTCGTGAGAATCCATATCATCTTTGTTAATTAAAATATCACATATTCTACAATATATAGAGTTTGGTGTTTCTGTGTCGCATTTTTTATAATGAAGCATAAAGGTTTCTTCACTGTAATGAACAGTGCAACTGGCACATTTGTATAGAACGCGCCTGAATTCCGATGCACTAATAGTGTGCACATTGAAAGTTCGCGAAAATAAATGTTGTTTAACATGTAGATCTTTATCTTCTCTTTTGAATATTTTTAGGCAGACTGAACACTCCCAATTATTTAACATTTTCGAGTGTTTTAAATGGTCCATAGCTGTATTAGACGATAAAAAGCAAAATTCACATATCATACATTTAAATAATGTACTTTTTAAGGCATACTGAATGTCCTTGCTCAATATTTCTGGATCTTTAATATCTCTTCGCTTCTCCAGAGGGAAAATTGCCTCTCTCAATTTCGTTTTGTGGTACTTATATAAATGCGCGTTATAAGATTTAAAATCAGTCATTTTTGAAGAACATAATTCGCATTTTGATACGAATGGTACTTTTTTAACTGTAGTTACTTCCTGTATGTTATGATCAGATACTATGTGCCGGGAGTAAAACTCAAATGTAACATTATATTTAGAACAAACAAAACACTTATAAAAAGTCTTAGGTGATTTCGTTGTTTCTTTTGTCGTTCTGGATATTTGTTTTTTTTTAATAAATCTTGTTTTCGTTTTGTGAACTGACCTTATATGATATTCTAATTCCCCATTACTCTTAATTTTATCAACACTTTTTCCATTTGCTACCTTCTTATTTTTGCCGTCAGTACGTTGTCGTAATCCAACCACGCTTTTTGTGACTTTTCTCTTATTGGTTTTATTTTGGGTCAAGTTATGACCAGTATTGCAGTAATTTGTATCTTCTTTAGCTTTGTGATGGTCTCTTAAATGTTCATCATATTTTTCTTGAGAACAGAATTCAATAATACATTTAGTGCATTCAATATTCTGAGATTTATCAATTTTTTTAACACACTCATCATCAGTTTCTTGATCGTTATTAATTTTCATTGTTTCTTTAGAACACATAGAATTATTTGCCCCAGTCACTGGATCCAAAACTTGATAAAGATGTTCAATTAGAGAAGCCTGGCTTGGAAATAAAAGTTTACAATGAAAACAGGCGAGGCCTGTGGATGTTTCTGTTTTAATTAGTTCATTCGAAACTTCGATTTTGTCAGCCACATTTAATGTTCTGTTTGCTTTACCATTTTTATGAAGACTTCTGAAGTGTCTTATTAGATTAAATCTAGACGAAAGTGTCATATCGCAAGTATTGCATTTATGAAGTTTATCAGAAAATTTTCTTTTAGCAAACTTTTTTTGTTTTGGTGTATAATAATTGTTTTTTCTTCTATGGACATTTATCATATGAAGACTTAATACATTTGCTTTTGGAAACAATATAAGACATGTTTTGCAGTACCTATTACATTCATTCAAAAAAGGACTCACATTTTGTAATACTAACTTAGGTTCTTGCTTTTTTATAGTTGTACAATCATAATTATTTTTTTGCCACCCTGAGCTAGGCTTTGATCCCAGGATGATTATATTGTCATGCAAATACCTCGATTCTTTTAGAGTTTCTGCGGATTCTGATGCATTATTAGAACTTTGTTCATTATTAGAATCTAAATGTATAGGCAGCTGAGCTGTTGAATCATTGGTTATTACTTCTTGACCCGATTCTTCAAGAGTAGTTTCTGGCAGAGCATTAAACGCTGAAACAATTAAAGAGTACATTTATCAAAAATTCTAGCCTATTCTGCTAACTCTAACATGCACCACCGATAAATTATTAATCAGAAATTCAGAATAGCAAAGCTCACATCCAAGAAAGTTATATTAACACGTTCACTGCCACCACAATTTTTTCGAAGTTCATAGCGATCCCGCCCTATAAAACCACGCGGACACGCCAGCATCTTGTTAAACATGGACACGCTAGGCGTGTCCAGTGGCACCTCGATAGAGTTAAATTCTTAATCTGTCTTTGTTACGGTTTAGCGATGAGTATTAGTTAGTTTGCTATTCGCTAAGCAAGAATTAAGGTGATTCAAATACGGTAGTGAGATTTAACCTGGAATTATGGCTGAAAATAGATTTTTAGGTAAGTAATTATCGTAATTTTTTAAGAGATCATAAACATTTTGTGGTTATTTTGAAATATTTCATAATATACCATCACACCTGTATTCCCCGAAGGGTTAGGCAGAGGCGTACTAATGTACACCCACAGTTCGCCGGTATGTTTAGGTCCCATGTAATAGGGGGCGAGCCTATTGCCATAAACCGGGCACAAATTCCTAACTCCGAGCTGCTACTGGGAATTTCATAGAAAAACCCAATAACACTTTGCTCGACCTGGGAATTGAACCCAGGACCTCTAGCGTAGCAGTCAAGCTCAGGACCACTTGGCTAATGAAGCAGTTTTTCATAATATTAACTTAGATAAGTCAATTATTGCCAGTTTACGGAACGATACCTATTTTATTTGAAGATATTGTGTTTATTTACTACAAAAACAAAATGTTTCATAAAAGTACTTATGTTTGCCCTAATTTTCTCACCCAGGATATATTTATATCACCTAGGTTATACTTTTATTTCACTAAATATGAATTGCCAAAAATTACAAAAAAAATGGAGGTAAGAGAGGCATAAATATGCAACTATGCAGCTGGCTGTATGGCTGCGAGTAACAGAATAAATGATAATAGCAAATAAATATTATGAGCGGGGACAATTATGGAAAACAGTATTAATACAAATGATGTTATGGCAAACAAAACATTACCCTCCTAAATGGTAATTTATAAAAAAAAAGGATTTTTAAACGGTTTAACTCGCGTATATTAATCATTTATACATTCCTGACGTTTCACTGAAAAACTTTCTGGTCTGACCGAGGCAACGCGAGTTCACACATTAGTTATCTTTCAGTCCCACTCGTCTTCTTATTTCTTGGGCTTCTACCTACTTGACATTCATAAATTATCTTCATATTTTATTGATTTTTGTATATATGTACATTATTTTAGCTATATTTGACGTCTTAGTACAAAGGTTGACAATCTATGATTAACTTGTTTAGGTGGACACGCCTGGCGGGTTCCTGGCATTACATAAACAATACAAATTAAGAGATTTTTCCAGGGGCCACCTAGGGCTAGAGGATTATGTACTGAGAATTCCAAAAGGCAATTATTTATAATTTTCGAAATATCACTGAAACATTGAGGACACGCCTGGCGTGTTCGAGGCGTAGTTATAGAAATTCGTAAGAACACGCTAGGCGTGTCGGCGGCATTGAACGTGTTAATACAGGAATGTTATAACATTATTTATTTAAAAGGTGGAACTATTAGTTTAACCTTTTGAATGCCAAACTTTGAATATGAGGATGCACACTCCACACCAAGCACTATTTAAAAAATTGATTGAAATAAAGAGTTAGTGATGGGCTTTGCTTATCAACAGTAAATATTATTATTATAATCATATTCCTGCCCTTGGCCCAATTTTCTTGGAGCACAGCATGTCTTTTTCTTCCATTCATCTCTACCAGCCGTCACCTCATCATTCACTCCCTCTCCCATTATATCAATCAGCTTTAACACAATATATTTTTGTTGTAGTCTCCCTCAACCCCTGTGTCACTGAACATTCATATTCACCACTCTTTTAGTCACATGTGTTTTATCCCTCCTCATCATACACCCATACTAAGACAAACATCCAGGCTCTGGTTGTTCATAGTAATTTCTATGAAAATCACTATTAAATAGATTTATACATCATCAAGGTCTGAAAGGTGGAAATTGCTGGATAATTTTTACAGTGATAAATTCATATTATTTTTAGCGGTTCTGGATTATTTTGATTACCAGGGTAAGCAGTAAATTAGTGGGTCTTTATATGATGTTCTCAATAGCAGCTCCTAAGATAATACAGAACAGCAATAATGATAAGTATGTTTTAATATATATATTTATAGAATGAGACAAGTTACCTTCATCATAGTACTTATTTATTTCCTTTTTTATCACAGTGAGGTCTGGAAATATCCTCTTAATTGAAGGATTATCCATCACATCATGCTCCTCTATATCAATTTCATCAGACATTTTAAACCTGAAATATCAGAATATTTTCAGGACATTCCTTAATTAAATCAGAATCATCAAATGATTCAATAAATCTGACAATATTGTTTAAATATAACTAAACAAATTGTAATATTCAATTATGATCATAGGTACTTAAGTTGCTTTAAGTTTAAAAAATCTGTCTCCTATCCTTAGATTTTAAGTAATTTTTCAATGATGTTCAAACCTGTCTGGTGACCAAAGTCGTAGGTGTACTGTCTTTATAAGCTTTTGTACAATTCAATTTTTGAACCAAGTACTGCAACTGCAAACTGCAAGCACTTATATAAATAGTTTTAAAAAGATATTGATACTTAGATTAGCATTTCTACCATACTGCTGACATCTAAAATAATATGAACACAATTACGCTACATTTAGCATCTGAATCAGCATGATGGTAATTAATTATTTAGGTATAAATTGTTCAAAGCACTTTTGATTTTTTAAAGCAACAAGATGATAATAAAAATATACCTACCATCAGATTCAAGCAAGAGTACACGAATATGTCCAACGTAGTTAAACGAATAGCGAATAAATATTATTGTAAGCCCGAATTACTGTTATTCCGAATCGTGAACAATAAAAAAGTAAAACAGACAACCTGTCTGAGACAGGTACCAAAAACGGTACATAAATAACTTACTTTTAAAGTGTATTATCTATGGGGTAATAAAAAAAAAAAAACTATGGGGTAGGTTTTTTTTTATATATATGGCGCCACACTTTTTGTGTATTTGCTAGTATCAAGTATTAGAATAATCAAGTAGGTAATATTTCCCATCATGGGATTGTATTATGGCACGAACCTTTTTGTGTTCGCCAGTGTCAAGTATAATGTTCAGTTGCCCCAATAAAACGGTAGAAACGTTATTGAGGCTTCGATGGAGTTTAGGTGTGAACCCAAAAAGTCACGATTTTCAATTTTATATCATTTGCCTACACTCTCACACGTTCACGAACACTTAATGATTAATTATCCACCATAATTACACAATAAAATTCGGAGAAATTCAAGTTTTGAAAAATAATATAAAATCGACAATGTGCACTTTTCATTTTCCCGCCTAAACTCGAACGGTACTTATGTATTTCGAGTTTCGTTTGACTCGACGTTTGTTTTCAGAAGTTGACACTTGACAGTTCAAGTTCGAAGAAATTAATGATAACGAGGTTACCCTACTATTTATGGCGGATCGTTCACCTGGGACCGCCAAATTTAAATTTCAATTGGTTTTTCGCAATTTGTAGGCCTATAACACATTCTAGATTCCTCGCTGTAGTAATTGCGGCAGTAGCTATACAATATTCACAACTAAACATTAAAATCTTTGCTTGTAAATCGATATTGTAGCCAAAAATGACGATTGTACCTAATTTTAGTTAAATTTAATAGTTTAAATTGTGTTTTGAAAACTAGTTATTAAATTTAAATAAAAAGTTTGTACATGTAAGTATTATTAATATTTAAGTTCATTCAACTTCGTTCATTCTAACACCACATCACTATCTTTTTTGTGAAAAACTGGTAACCCGTCAATAGGCATGATGACGGCGGCCTCTAAACGGTCAGTTTTAATGCGCAATTTTACGAATTGTGCAATATTCTTGACCGTTTAGAGTAAACATTAAAGATTGCGCAATGATTGACCGAAAGTTTGTGCGAGTCTAATTTTTATTGCACCATATTTTTTCATTACATCGTGTAGGGTCAGTATTGCGCAATATTTCAGTGCACACGGGATCAATACTATTCTCCGACTGAACACGAAAACATTGTGCAGTTCGTATTATTGCAATGTTATTGCTTGTTTGGATTCAGAGCGCCTTTCAATCTTATTGTATAAAATAAAGTATTGTACAATGTTATTTTAGGTCTAGGCACTAAAATATGGTATTTTCTTAGTGAAATTTTAATCATAGAATTCGAAAAAATCTGTTCGAAAAATGTTTATTTATTAATTAAGAGATTACTATTTATTTTAATAAAATTTAATTGAAAAATACGGACGCCCGCCATGATATGTTGAAAACCAATCATAGTGCATGACGTCACACTTGTGTAAACAAATACCCATAACGGTCAATAACCAAATAATGTGATTCTTTGCGCTTTTATTTTACGTCTTTCGTATACTATGATATGTGACACGTATCCCATCACATGATATTCCATATAATTCTCCATATAATTTGACAACTTTAATTGTAATAAAAAATCTATTGAAACATTACACTATTTACTTTAAAGGCAAGGTAAAACTTAACCTATAAAAATATTGTGTATACAATGGAATTAAGTTTAGCCCTACACAAGGTACGCTCAGTATGGCCATGCTGAGTGTAAATAGAGAGCTCACTGAATGGATGTGCGATGTGTGATGACAAAACGAAACGTATATTCAATGAATTAAAACTTAATTTTGCTTAAGCGTAATGCGCGCACCATTCCTCTTCGCTAGTTCGCAATAAGTTAGGTACCGCTTAAACTTCGACTTTCGAATTGTATTCAGTAACTTGACAGTTGAAGGGTTACCAGCTTTTGACAAAAATAAAGATAGTGGGTTGGTATAAGAATGAACGAAATTGAATGAACATAAATAATGTACTTACATGTACAAACTTTTTATGATAAATGATGTAATAAATTATCTTCAAAACTATTAAAAATTGTAGAATTTGTTCCTCAGTAGTAAGGGAATCTATAAAATGACGAAAGTAAAACAAGTAAAATTACATGATTTTTATTTTTGGTTTGTTTCTATTAGAAAAAAAGAAAAACACTTTTACTAATTATTATTAATAATTCTTATATTTTAAATCTTATTTACGAATTTTTACTTTGATTGTATATTAAAACATTTTTATCCTTCATTCTTTATGCAAAATCATTCACAACCCCAACACTATTAGTTGTAGTGTGGTATCATTATTTCTCTTCGAAACGTCAAGTTACTGAATACCTACAAAAAGTCGAAGTTTACAAGAATGTTACACAGATATTATACGTTCTTCAATACACCTTTAGACATCATAGATTCCTAAAACTTCCACCATTTTTCTGACATCAATTTACGTGCGACCCCAAAAACGCGTACTTTAAAAAAAGCAAGCTTAATGTAACTTTTGGAACAATACTAAGGGCCACTTGCACCAACTTCTTAAATGTATTTAAATTTTCTTTAAACGTAAATTTACTATGAAAAATTGTGTTTAAATACAATTTAAACATATTTAAAAAAGTTGGTGCATGTGGGCCTTATTGTAACATTTCAGGAAACGTAACCTATCTAACGAGTCAAGGGCCCTGGCAACACTGAACTGTGGACTAAACTATGGAGTCTGGAAGTGATCTGGAAATTAAATTAGAACCCGGACCACACGCGGACATGGACGAATCCAAATCCAGAATATCTGCCCGGACTGCAAATAAAACCCTGCCCGGATGCTCTAGGTTCTACGGACGCGCTCTAAAATAGGAGAAATCCGGGGAAACCCAGACGCATCCTTGATGGATGGCAACCCTGGTGTCACGTCCACGCTTATCATCAAAATAATCCCAAATAAAATAAATATCAACATATTCTTTAACAACTAAAGTAAAGATTACGTTTTTATTGTAAAACTAACATATTAAAAACTTGTTGGTTTTGATTGGTGCTTCGCTATGCTAACACTGATAACCCTATATGCCCTCTTCACTCCACCTCACCGCACAGCTGATCAAATGTCAAGAAAATGGAGTTTTGTTACGCATTTTGTAATTCAGATTAGAAAAAGTTTCAATATGAAATCAAATTTCTGTATTTTTAAAACCTGCTTGGGTTAGAATGGATAGCACAAGTCCATTTCAACCTTGGACCACTGACAATAGTGCAAAAAATGTTAAAACTGAGATAGAACTAGTGGATGACGCGAAACTTCATCAGGAAAATGTCAATCATCCAAAACATAGGCAAACTGCGTCTTACAATAAAGAAAGTGTCGCCGCTCCAAGCAACGCTCCGGGATCATCGAGCGCCGCGGAGCCCGGCGGCGAGCCCGCGCGCGGCATTGAGTCCAAGATGGATTCTAGCAAAATAGCTTCCATGCAGCAAATCGTTGAGAACACCCTCAGGTAAAGTCAATATAGGTATTTAATCCATAATAACCCTGCTAAGTTTTTACGTCTTTAAGTTTCATCGCCTAATTTGGTTCAACAATGATAAACATTTTTATCAGCAACACAGCTGTTGGGGCTGGTCTACACAGTCCTTGCATTTAATCATTTTCTACCAAATACTTAGTGTCCATGCCCTAATGGTAACAGCTGAGTTACTTTTGGTGATGTCAATATAGTCAAACAATTCTCAATCGATTTTACTTTTCCAGTTCTGGCAATGGAATGATTTCGACATCCTTACTTTAATATTGTTACAGCCAGGAGGGCCGACAGAGAGTAACTCAGCTCCTAGATGCAGTGGAAGCACTGAGTGGGGCTGAGAGACTTCTTCTCTATCTACGATTGCCGACTGGAGTGCCTCAACATGATCCTCTTAAACAGCCGATAAATCCATTAGGCTCAAGGTATGTGTCTATAACAAAAATACCAGTAACTAAAGATTTCATAGATGTAGATACTTAAAAACTTAACAGGAATAAAAAAATGGCCCAAAGGCAATGTGACTGTTTGCTACCCTAAATAAGTGATATTGCACACAAACACAATAATTATGACAGATCATCTGTGAATGCTCAGACATAAAAGAATAATGAACACATGGTGAAAATCAAAGTTTTCAGGCACCAGGATTCAAATGACACTTAAGATATTAAAGGTGTACAATTTTAAAATTAATAGTGTATTCTTATTACCTCCTTACATCAAAAGTTTATTTTTATATCAATTTTAGTAAGCACTGCTTGTGGAGTGACTATTTCATTGATATATATATAATCTTGATTACTAGCTATAGGATTTACATTAGTAAATAATAGTTTACAGGTAATGCATGATGGTTGTTATGTTGATTTTGGCCAATTCTTCTTAAACTATACTTATGTTGTAGGGCTGAACTTCAGCAGACTGTAACTTGGATACAGACACACTTAGAAGTTGACCCGGATGTATCATTACCTAAGCAGGATGTCTATGATGAGTATATGTAAGTATGTGTTTGCTAAATCTCTTCTATTTAGATTATAAAATTGTAAAAATGCTGTGTCTGTACATTATGTGGTTGCCGGTTCGAACCCCACCCATTGCACTACCAGTGTGAACCCACTCGTAACACAAGCATTTAGCTTAGCACGAGGGGTTAACAGAGTACTAGTAATGTGGAACCTACATTGCTAGGAAGCTTTTTTTTTAAAAAAAAAAGATTTTAATTTTGTTATCACTGTTGGAAAGTATATGCTCCAACTTAAAAACTGATGAACTTCTCTCGATTCTCTTATCTCGATTAATTGACCAGATGCTGAGATACAGCTTGACCTCTCTGATGTATACAGACTGATATTATGGAGAGGTCATCAATGTTGGATTTCTATTTTACTCTAATATAGCTTCATGTGAGCGAAGCCACGGGCAAAAGCTAATACCAAACTATAATTTTAACCTTGGAATTAAAGTAAATACAAGTACCAATGATGGATACTTTGATAGACACTAAAACATTTTAAAACAGATTCCATTTTCTGGCACAGCAGAACTTACCTACAACATTCTTGCTTCGGGCCACTTGCACCAACTTCATAAATATGTTTAAATTGTATTTAAATGCAAAATTTCTATGAAAAATCTTGTTTGGATACAATTTAAATACAATTTTGAAGTTGGTGCAAGTGGGCCATGTGTTTAAAAACTATCTGTAAGTAGGTATTGAGATTTGGTTCTATTTATAATCCTTTCAGTTTACTAGTAAAATAACTGTACAAAAAAAATATTATTATTAAATAAGAAAACTGAAATGTAAAACAATACTTATGGTGGCAGCAACACCGTCCCTGGATGAAAAAAATATTAGGTTGGTGATACTACATCACATAAAAAATTGCGGCAATTCGGCATTACAATTGTGAATTTTAAACTTCATTCATGTTTACGTTCAAAAATATGCATAGTTTCTTATTTTATGTGGTGATTTGATTAGGATACCATTAGGTATCCTAATCAAATCACCATATACTATGAAATGGCCATATTAATGGCCATTTCAGATTGGACTGAGTTTTTTTTAACATAGTGTATAATATAAATGTTTTTTAGCAACTGAAGATTATTCAAAATCATTTCGTTTATCTTTATAAATGACTAGCTTCTGCCCGCGACTTCGTCCGCGTAGCGTGATGATTTATAGCGTATAGCCTTCCTCAATAAATAGGCTATCTAACACTGAAAGAATTTTTCAAATCGGACCAGTAGTTCCTGAGATTAGCGCGTTCAAGCAAACAAACAAACAAACTCTTCAGCTTTATATAGACACTAGCTTCCGCCCGCGACTTCATCCGCGTGGAATAGTTACTTAGTCTTAGCGGGATGATAGCCTATAGCCTTCCTCAATAAATGGACTATCTAACACTGAAAGATTTTTTCTAATCGGACCAATAGTTCCTGAGATTATCGCGTTCAAGCAAACTTGGCAGGTGGCACTTGACAGGTGGTAAGAAGATGATGATCCCCTTCAGCGGCTTGTAGTATGTGTTGAAAATTGAGTATCATACTCAGATCGGATACTCATATCCGAGCGGAACTTTAGTAAAATATGTCACGGGAACAGGAATAATAAAAGAACGCTAAATGAGGATATTATGTCTTTTAGAGCGTTTGTTGGGTCCGAGCGTACCCAAGCTCGGTCCGCACGGATACAAAACAAAAGCTCTAAAGACTGATGAATAACGTATTTATTTGGCTAAGGAATAATATCATGTTTATAAAAACACCTACGCAAATAATGCATTTGGAATTTTAGAACAAAGTTAGCATAAAAAAGGTTATAGTGAGCCAACCTTAAAAGATAGACATATGCTTTCGCGGACTTTTTTTTAGAACTTTTAAAGAGGAACAATTCCGTCATATATGATTTTTGCGAAATTTTAACCGTTTACGCAGCGCACGCATCGGAAGCTCTCAAAAGGAAAAAAAAACTAATTTTAGAACAAAGTTAGCATAAAACGGTTATAGTGAGCCAACCTTAAAAGATAGACATATGCTGTCGCGGACTTTTTTTTAGAACTTTTAAAGAGGAACAATTCCGTCATATATGATTTTTGCGAAATTTTAACCGTTTACGCAGCGCACGCATCGGAAGCTCTCAAAAGGAAAACCCCCGATTTTGAAACAACCTTCATTGATGCTCGGCTCCTATTGGTCTTAGCGTGATGATATATAGCCTATAGCCTTCCTCGATAAATGAGCTATCTAACACTGAAATAATTTTTCAAATCGAACCTGTTGGTAAATGAGAACGCAACCATGTTTATTTTATGTTTTTATTGATTGGTATACTTTGTGGTACATTTATAACATTAAGTTGGCAACACTGTTTTTTTGTAGCTAGCTTCTCCTTTGTTCAAATAAAACGTTGTGCATTTTTCTAAGTTCACGTTTTTATTTCTACCTAAATATCAACATGGTAGCAGAGCGTGGTTGATTAAAATTAGCGGAAGTAAAAACGCCGTAAGAACTAATAAGAAAACCGGCCGGCCTGCGTATTGTTTGGCAAAACATTTTGAGGTTACCGGGGTGGCGTGCTCGGTCAGAAATCAAGAAATCAGTCATAGTAATTACGTTTAGAAGATGTCGAATACTAGTCACAATCCGTTTCACATTGACAGACTTGTCGGAAGAGACAACTATGCAAGTTGGAAGTTCGCAGTCCAAGCATATTTCGAACTCGAAGATTTGTGGAATTGTGTTACTGGTACCAATACCGACCAAAAGAAGGAAACCAAGGCAAAATCCAAGTTAATCTTACTGCTAGATCCAATCAACTACGTACATGTACAGAGTGCATCTACATGTAAAGAAGTCTGGGAGAGTTTGGAACAGGCTTTTGATGACAGCGGATTGTACAGAAGAGTAGCCTTGTTGAGAGACCTGATAACAACAACATTAGACTCTTCCCGAAGCGTAGATGACTATGTGAATAAAATAATGTCGACCGCCCACAAGCTCAGGAATATCAAGTTTGATATAGATGATGAATGGCTCGGCACACTCATGTTAGCGGGTCTACCTGAAGCCTATAAACCTATGATAATGGGATTGGAGAGCTCAGGCATCAAGATAAGTGCAGATTCCATTAAAGCAAAACTTCTGCAGGAAGTTCAGTGCTCAGATAATTCAGCATTCTTCACTAAGAAAAAGAATGTTCAGGGGAATCAACAGGTTTCAACAAAGGTCAACAAAGGACCCAGATGTTATAAGTGCAACAAGCATGGACACTTTGCTAAGAATTGTCATGCTCAGAAAAAGAAAAACTCTGAAAATACAGATGGAAGTAAAAGTTTTGTTGCAGCATTTTCAGCATGTTCGCAGACAATGAATCCCGACCTGTGGTATGTGGACTCTGGTGCCTCAATGCATATGACAAATAAATGTGAATGGATGTATGATGTCACAAGTCCACCGATACCCACCATAACTGTAGCCAGTAAGACACCGCTACCTGTAAAAAGTATGGGAAAGGTAAATTTATTGTTAAATGGTGATAAAGAAAGTAAAATTCAGGTAAGACAAGTTCTTTACATACCCAAACTCGCTGCAAATCTGTTATCTGTGAGTGCCATGGTGAAAAATGGCTGTGTAGTAAATTTTAGAGATAAAGGCTGTGACATTTATGATAAATATGGCAAGCTCTTGTGTTCAGCCACTTTAATAAACAACTTGTATTTATTAAATACCCACAGAGAAGTATTTTCTAACCTGTCATGTTCAGATAAAATAAATGATGTTGTCCTGTGGCATAGACGCATGGGACACCTGAATTTTTCAGATGTGAACAAGTTGCCAGAGTGTGCAGAGGGAGTCCAGCCATTTGTAGATAAAAACAAAAGTATTACATGTACCACCTGCCTCACCGGAAAGCAGACTAGACTGCCCTTTAATAATGTTGGTTCAAGAGCTTCGCAACCACTACAGCTCATCCACACCGATTTATGTGGACCGATGGAGCAAGAGTCACTGGGTGGTATGAAATATTTTATCACTTTTATAGATGATTATACAAGAAGAGTTCATGTTTATTTTTTGAAAAATAAATTAAATATTCTAGAAGTTTTCAAAGATTATAAAAATAGAGTAGAGAATGAACATGAGAGAAAAATAAAAGTAATTCGCTCAGACAATGGCAAAGAATATTGTAATAGAGATTTTGAAAACTTCTTGAAGAGACATGGAATTGAACACCAAACAAGCACTCCATACTCACCCCAGCAGAATGGTCTTGCTGAGAGGATGAATAGGACCCTGGTTGAAAGGGCCAAATGTATGTTGTTTGATGCTCATTTGTCAAAACAGTTCTGGGCTGAGGCGCTAGCAACAGCAGCCTATATCATCAATAGATCACCCACAAAATCAATTGATGGTAAGACACCTTTGGAAATGTGGACGGGTAAGAAGCCCAATTTGTCTAATCTAAAAATATTTGGCTGTGAAGTCATGATTCAGATACCTAAGGAAAAACGTCAAAAATGGGACTCCAAATCCCAAAAATTACTATTTGTTGGCTATTGTGAATCTACTAAAGGTTATCGAATACTTGATCCAGAGACAAATAAAATTATGAAGAGCAGAGATGTTGTATTTTTAGAAAATGTAGAGAAGTATGATAATAACATTTACTTACCTTGTTCAACCAGCAGCACCCCTGAAATACAGCCACATGAAGATCCCTGTAAAGAGGAATTAGAGAACAACACAGATCATTCTACTAGTGATGACTATTTTTCTGATGATAAAGATGATTCATCTTACATACCAGAGCAGTCGATTGTCCTTGATACACCAATATGTAATGTGAATTTACGTCCGCGTAAAGCTGTCCAGTATGCAGAGATAGATGATCATGATGTAAGTTACTTTTGTCCAATACTTGATTCGAATGATCCACAAACTGTAGATGAAGCTTTTTCCTCTCCGCATGCAGACCAGTGGAAAAAGGCCATGCAAGAAGAATATGACTCCCTGATTAAGAACAAAACTTGGTCATTGGTAGATTTACCAACTGGTAAAAAGGTCTTACCATGTAAATGGGTCTTTAAAACAAAAACAAATGAGAAAGGGGAAGTTATCCGTTTCAAGGCAAGGTTGGTCATTAAGGGGTATGCCCAAAAGAAAGGAAGTGATTATGATGAGGTGTATGCTCCAGTGGTAAGATATACATCAGTTCGGTTTTTGATTGCACTAGCTGCAAAATATGACTTGGAAATGTTTCAGATGGATGCTATAAGTGCTTTTCTTCAGGGTGACATAGACACTGAAATTTACATGTCACAACCCGAATACTTCAAAGAAAATGCAAAAGTGTGTAGCTTACATAAATCAATCTATGGACTCAAGCAAGCTAGCCGGCAATGGAACCTTAAGTTGAATAATATTTTAATCAAAATTGGCCTAAAAAGATCTCAAATTGATCCCTGCATTTATTATTTAGTAAGTGAGTCAACAATCATATTTATAGCTGTGTGGGTGGATGATTTCTTGATATTCACAAATGACAAGAAAACTACTACAGAAATTAAAAAAAAATTAAAAGAAGAACTTAGTATGAAAGATCTTGGTGAAATTAAGCAATGTATTGGTATAAACATTAATAGAAACCGTGAGACAGGTGTGATTATGATTGATCAAGAAAAATATATTAACCTGGTGTTGGAACGCTTTAGCATGTCTGAATGCAAACCGGTTCACACTCCTATTGAGGTGAATGCAAAATTTGATAAAAATCCTGAAGATGAAAATAAAAATATCCCATACAGGGAAGCGGTAGGATGTCTTATATATCTGGCACATGTTTCACGACCTGATATTACCTTTGCAGTCAATAAGTTGAGTCAATACAATAATAATCCAGGAAATCAACACTGGCTTGGAGTAAAGAGGGTCATGAGGTATCTACAAGGAACAAAGAACCTGAAGTTATGTTATGTCAAAGATGACTCAAAAGAAATTATTGGTTATTGCGATGCTGACTGGGCTAGTGACCCGCTGGATAGAAGATCGTGCACAGGTTATACTTTTCTGTTTCAGAATGCTTGTATATCATGGAACTCGTGTAAACAACAAACTGTAGCACTCTCAACTGCAGAAGCAGAGTACATGGCAATGGCAGCTGCGACTCAGGAGGCTTTGTGGCTGCGGCAACTCCAAGCTGAACTTGGCCAGGGCGTAGATAGCGCACTACTCATCCACTGTGACAACCAAAGCGCTATAAAACTGGCTTCAACAGACTGTTACAAACCAAAAACGAAACATATTGATATTCGATTACATTTTCTTAGAGAAAACATTGTACAATCTAAAGTTAAGTTTCTTTTTGTAAATGGTTGCAATATGGTAGCTGATAACTTAACTAAGGGTACTACACTTGAAAAACATTTGTATTGTATCAGTAAAATGGGTTTGCGTTCTGTGGGGAGTGTTGGTAAATGAGAACGCAACCATGTTTATTTTATGTTTTTATTGATTGGTATACTTTGTGGTACATTTATAACATTAAGTTGGCAACACTGTTTTTTTGTAGCTAGCTTCTCCTTTGTTCAAATAAAACGTTGTGCATTTTTCTAAGTTCACGTTTTTATTTCTACCTAAATATCAACAGAACCAGTAGTTCCTGAGATTAGCGCGTTCAAGCAAACAAACAAACAAACAAACAAACTCTTCAGCTTTATATATTAGTATATAGATATAGATATTATTTTGAACAATCTTCAGTCCTTTTTTTGAAATATCATCATCCTTGTTTAGTGCTGAGTTCTGATTTAAGCAAAAAGCATTATTGCAATAATAATTCCCTGTTGCTGGTTTAGCTGTCTATAAAATGGATTTAAATAGAGAAGATGACGCCTAGCTGTGGCCACAGAACAAACGACTCTATTGTAGAACTCATCAACTTTATGTTCACCATAGTGTGTATTTTTACACTGGAATAAGGTATATAATGCCATAGTCGGTAGTTTTGGGAAGATCCAGTAGCTTAACAAGAACTGTACTATTATATTTAACTTGTAAAATACAAGAATCACTTTACTTTTGGCAGTGCGCATTGTATGAGCAGTAATATGAAGCCTCTCTCAACGGCGGATTTTGGAAAAGTGATGAAACAAGTGTACCCAACTGTACGGCCGCGTCGTTTGGGAACGCGCGGCAACTCCAGGTAATAACTGTTTTTTTTATTGGTCAGTATCAAATAGAAGGTGTTTGTGTAGTACCGTAACATCGGTTCTGTAAGGGTTGCAAGCATGATGTTTACTTTGAGTGCTAACCACAGTAGTTGACTGCAGCACTTACAAAATGATTTTGTAATGATAACAAAGCATTTATTAAATAATAGAGTGAGGATCACATGTATATTCAGGACTAGCCTTTGCCCGCGGCTTCGCTCACCTGAAGCTATATTGGAATTAGAAATGGATCCCAAAAATAATTTAATCAGAAACCAACAGTGATGATCTCTTCTTATTAAGGGCCTCTATACATCAGCGAGGTCAAGCTGTATCTCGGGATCTGATTAATTGATTGTGATTGAGCATATACTTTCTAACAGTGATTACAAAATTAAAATCTGTTCAGTAGTTTTCGCTCCAACTCGTAACAAACACAGCTTTTTTACAATTTTATAATAGTAGAGATGTACAAAATTTGTTGAAATGACTTACACATATTTATACCAAATAATTATTCCCTAAATATAAGTTCAGTTCAATACTGTTAATCGTAAAAATCAGGATAACATTATCTCAAGATAATACATATTATCAATTCATTTAAATGTACATATATACTTGCTCAAACAATTTCAAACGTGTTCTCGATTGTATCTCTGGTTTTTAAATGGTAATAAATACAGCAGCAACATATCCGTAATATATTATGACTGTATACATTATATACTTGGTATGTACTTCAACACAATGATAAACATACAACTTCCTTATAGAATGGGATAGTTTGCTATACATATACATACATGATGTGATGTTTATGATCAATAAATTGATATAATATTCTGAGCTGCTGAGAATTTCATAGAAAAACCCAAAAACTTTTAATTGATCTGGTAATCAAACCGAATTTAGGATCACTACATAATGAAGTAGTAGAACAATTTATACCATAGGATTTCGAAAGGATACAATAACGTACTGTTTGTACCTGCAAATTCCGACGTAAAATTAACCAGTCAAGAAAATACAGACACAATGCAATATTTAAAGTTCTTGTGCCCCAGGCCCCAAGGGGCCTTACGAGACTCGCTGAATTATTATGATGTAACTTACCAGCACATCGATTATCCAATTATGAACAAAATCAGTTGAAACGGTCCTGGTTTTAATTCCCCATGAAATATTTTTGTGTCACTTAATCTTCATAGTACTATCGTTATGCAATGGTTGTATGTGGGGAGTAAATCAATAATTTGTGTTACATTAACAAGAATAATTATAAGGTACCTACAATCGCTTTACTTCATCATAAAAATATAATTTGTATAAGCAACTGGAAAATGACTAATCTCTACACGTGTATATGTGGTTACGTCAAAGAGTTTCTGTTAAGGCGCATTATAATTAAGATGTTTATATAAATTTTAATCATGTCAAAAGCAGTAGATGTTTGGCGGCATAGTATTTTTGAGATAATTACGAAATATTAAAAAATTACTTAATATATAATTTTAAGAAGTTAATACTTTTACCACATCTTTTACTCCAGACAGTTTAGGACTTAGGTAATCTTTATTAAATTTTTGTACTATGTTGAATGAGTACATCTTGTGATGAGGAACTACGTAATACTTTGTCCATTTTTTTCGTCGCCGGACAGCCGCAGCCCGACCTCCATGGTCGCGGAAAGCGTTGCTCCTTGTGTGGAGTTGTTTGCTTATTGGGCGGATTAATTGTTTATTTTTTACCACTAAGGTGGCAAAGCAGCATACGGCCCGCCTGATGGTAAGCGGTTACCGTAGCATGTGAACGCTTGCAATACCAGGGATATCAGTTGCGCATTACCTCCCTGTATAAATCTTTTCAATCCCTTTTTGAGAGGGTGGGGTCTTTCCCTTAAGGAGGAATAGTCGGGCTTGGGCTAGCAGCATAGGAGACAATAAGTGTGATGCCTAGGTAAACACGACCGGTCGCCCCACTGCCAACACAATTACACAATGCTTCCTCGCGGAGCTCTGGCGACCTTGCTCACCGTTAGGAACACAATATAGCTCCGTGCTATGTATTTGGCTACGATTTTCTGCAAGGTGGTACCTCCCCAGTCAAGCAGCTCCAACTGTGAGTGGAATTATTCAATTATCCTAGACAACAAATGAAGTAATCGTCATCTTAACTCATATCGCTTAAGTATGTAAATATTTACGTAATTCAAAAGGTACTCAATAGCTATAATTACACAAATCATCGAGGCATTTACACCAATAAGTAGCATTTTTTTTTATACTTAGCTCAATTTAAAACATAGATAAATTGTAAGCGGAATTTACTCAAAAGTTTTTATTATTTGGCAATTAATTAGCAATATTATTCATAGACATACCCATCTGTACTTATACATTTTCCTGTTTTACAAACATACCTATACATAATAAATTCTTCTAACTGACGTACAAAATAATTACCTACCGAGCAATGGATGCATAGCTTGTGTTATGGATCATATAAAATTAGAAACGGAGTAAATGCGTAAATGGCGGATAGAACTACAAGGCATGAACTAATGAGAACAGAGAAAGTAGAACGTTGGTTCGCAAAAATTGATTAGAAAATAATATTCTTACAAATTAACTAGGAGTAGTATAGTTACCTGCCTAATATTAAGTGCATTTTCATACGTTTGCCCGGATCAGATATAATATTGTAAGCCAATACCGCCTGTCTTTGCAGATTATGTAATTGCTGCTAATTACCTACTCTTATCAATATCTCAGTACCTATACCTACCAGATAACGAAGCGGCTGAAGCTACTTTCTACAAAATTGTTCACTCTGCGATCATGAGCATGGCCAATGGCCTAAGATGCCGCCGGCCATGATGTAGCCAGGTCCAGTAGCACTTAGCACTTTTCCGTCGGTCGGTAGTGTAGTGTGTGCGTGGTCCCTTAGCTTATAGTAGGTACCTACAGAGCGTTATATCGTAAGCGTGGTATTCGGCATGAGACTGACATGCGTAACCCTCTTTCAGCCATGTGTAGTGCCTATTAAATGGAGATCTACGCAGTTATTACCTATAAGGGTTATAACAAATTAACAGCAACATTGTACCATAATTTCAAAGTATTTTTATAACTTATAATTTTATATTTCAAACGTTAAAAATAAAATTATAACGTTTGATTTGTATAATACTGACGTAAAGTATCAACAATTAATTAATGCGAGTTTTTAATAAAGATTACATAAAAAACCGTTCGCTAATAATTGTGATAACCCTTAAAGAGCATCGGACACTTGTCGTCTATACTAGTATAATAATGTGAAATTGAAATGTTTGTCTGTAATAAAAAATCCATAGTCTAGTTAGTGCCTGCTTCATTACTCTCGTGGTCGTAAGGGCGACTGCTACGCTAGAGATCCGATGCTCAGGGCGAGGACGATCAGTGATATTGAATTTTATTTTGAAAATCTCTATAGCAGTTCGGAATTTGTAGGAACTTGTACCTATGCCTACATACCGGCGAAATGTGGGTGTACATTAGTACGCCACTATTTATTTAGGCATTTATTCACTTTTGCACAGCTTGTATTTAGGTATGGCATCACGCCTTCACGATGATTCTTTAGGTCTACATATTAGGTTCTGCAACGAACTTAGCTAAGATTTGGAGAATTTAGGCGAGTTACTTTCTTCTATATTCGTTACTAGGTACACATAATATCATCACAATGACTGAAAGCTATTATGAAATTCACGATTCATGATCTTGATCTGTTACTTTTTTTAGGTGACCGTCACAATTGGCCGGTGTGCCTGCAAACAAATCATCAACATTCAACGCTATCTATGACGTAGTCGCAAAAAGATATGCACTGATAAACCACTTGCTTCGACTCTGCTTAACAAATATTAATATTTTGATTTGATAACTAGGTTCCGGGATTGTCTCAGGAAATGTTTTATACTTACCTACCTACCTACCTACATTATAAATGCTTTCAAACTTATTATGACTCAATTAAACAAAAGTATGTTAATATAATGCAAATATTTTAAATATTTAAATTAAGTTCAAGGCCGATATGTAATAACTAATTGTTTGTAGAAGCTTAGATGTACTACTATATTTTACTAGAGCCTTGCGATCTTAACAAAGTATGTGAAGTCGTTGACCCCATCTAATATCACTAGATGACGTTCGTCGCTCGAGCATATCGGATGTTTACTACTACGACACGTGGAAAGGGAGACTACGAGTAGTAATCAAATGGAACACTGATTACTTAAATTATTGAATGACCATTGAATCATTTATGCGTAACTAACTGTTGCCCGCATCACAAAGGACTTAATGAGAAAAAGATGTCTATTTTTCTCTGTCATGATTGCTTATGTCCTTCTCGGTTATAATTTATTTGTATAGGTACCAAAATTCATCAAAATTTATGTAGCGGTTTGGCGTAAAAAAACAGTCAGATGTCCTTTCGCATTTGTAGTAGGTATTTATATACCTAGAACCTACTTAGATATGGATAAAAATCATAATCTTTCTTTGATGTACATTGGGCAATGTTTGACGACTGAAATTAAACAAAATAATCCATTCCATCCATATAGCTAATTATTTAAGAATGTGCTTTGATGAGGTCGTCTATTTTTCTAGATATTGCTACGCGGGATTAAGAAAGAAGATCAAACTAGAAGTTCCACAGCTACCTGATTTGGGTGAATCGTCTAAGGTAAGCTTTACAAAATAGTATTTCATATGATTTTTAGCTGTCTGCAACTTGGAGGTAGCTATAAATAAAATATAGTAATAGATAAGCTTTATTTAAGACATGAGACCTATACATACCGAGCCTAGTACGTGAAACACACGTCTTGCTATTGCGAGCATGTTTTCCTTACCCAAGAGGAGAGAGAAACTTCCACCTCTCTTTCAATCTGTAGTAGAAGCACCGGGCACCGCAGTTCGTCGACTGACTCGGGTAGTCCACCACCAGACAACAAGGACTGCCAATAGGTGTCTTTGTACCGCGCCGCAGCAGTGGTCACTCACCCTCGTATATAGAACTTTTGATTTACGCTCCAGCGATGATTACCACTTTGTACCGACTTGTGTGGGCTAGAAATGTCACCACCTCTTAGCCGATGTGAAATTATACTACCTCGAAATACTTCGCTATCTCATTTCTCAGAATTGCTTACCCGGTGAATAGAAATCAGAAGATAATAATATTTTGTCGTTTCAGGAAGCAAGTACGGCGTCCCGAGAAACTGAAAGGATAGTTTGTGATTGGGCTGAAACAAAATTAGGTATGAAATATTGTATACAAATGTTGCATGCACTAAAACTCAGACCCATAGCAAGTATCTAAGTAAATCAGAAGCCCTAGATATATATCGATGGATATAATTGATATTTATACCCGTTGATATGTACCCACCGTAGGTACCATTATATATTCTGTGGTTCTATCTATCAGTCTTCAGTCTTCACTATTTTATGTTAAAACTTATAAAAAAACTATAATTTAAATATTTTATCCCGACATGGTATTCGGGATTCACCTCTAGTAAGCTATGTATTGACATTCAAAACTTCATCACATCTTGAACTCGAACAATAAGGTTTAGTTTACACGAGGTAATAAAAATTCAGGAACTACTGTGGGAAATGATTTAATGAAATGGCTTTTTTTACTCGTATTTACTTATAACTATATAACTGCCTCATTAGCCTTGTGGTCCTGAGTGCGACTGCTACGCTAGAGGTCTTGGGTTCGATTCCTAGGTCGAGCAAAGTGTTATTGGGGTTTTCTATTAAATTCCCAGTTTGGAATTTGTGCCCGGTTAATGGCAATAGGCTCGCTCCCTATTACATGGGACCTAAACATACCGGCGAACTGTGGGTGTACATTAGTACGCCTCTGCCTAACCCTTCGGGGAATACAGGCGTGATGGTATGTTATGTTATGTATGTTATTTACTTATACGAATTTAGCAATCCCTAGAGTAGATTCTTGTCGTCGGTAACAGTTTTTGTAAATGATATATGTAAATATGTTATATTTCAGGCGTAAAGTTCGCGAGTGTATCCGAGTTATCCCGGCACTTGTTATCGGCGGGCACGCAGCACGCGCCGCCCGGCCCCGCCAGCGCGTCACCCCCGCCGCTTGCGCAGACACACGGTACGCTTCCTATTACATTATATTGTATTTACTTAATATCATCCATATCCATACTTATATTATAAAAGCGAAAGTAACTCTGTCAATCTGCATTCTACCTTTTCACACCAAATCCATCAAAATTGATTCAGCCGTTTGCTGAGTCAATTTTGCTACGCTTTATCATGAAAAATACGCGGGTAAAAGTCTTAAGAGGGAACTCTAGTGGGCCTTTCTCCATACAAACGTATTCCGCTGTTTTCTTTGTGGATAATGGCTCTAGAGCAATGATTTTTTCCCAAAAAATCTAGGACGTGCTATTACATGCCCCTATTTCCTTTTTTCAAAAAGACAATTACTAAAAGAATTATAACAATCCAAAAACTCGAAAACAAGGCCCGTTTTTACTGCCATGTTCAGACGACTATCACACAAATTTGGTAAGTTTATAACAAAAAGTTAAAAAATAGGAGCATATATATACTTTTACTCTAAATTTTTATATAAAATTTTTTTGGATCGGTCCAGTTTTGATCGAGAAAACAGCGGAATACGAAACGATGTTTAGTCAAGATTTTTGTAGGTAAAATCAGCCTAAGCTGCATTTGTCCCTTTCCCACTTTACGCGTGGAGGTTGGAGTAACGACGACGGCAATAGTTTCTCCAAATACCTATTTTTCAAATTCCTCGCGACTAGAGTTCCCTCTTAAGTTATCAGTCAGTACAATAATATGTACAGATACTTCTCTACTATTATAAAATTGAAAAAAAGCTCTGTGACTGTACATTGAAGATATTAAAAAAAAACACGTGGGTTATCTCTACTATTATAAAATTTGTAAAAAATCTGTGTCTGTACATTGAAGATATTTTAAAAAAAACACGAGGTTTATGGTATATAAACGTCTCCAAATCCGAAAATGTGATTTTTAAAATTCTTGTCTGTTTGTCTGTTTGTTACGGGTTGGAGCAAAAACTACTGAATAGATTTTAATTTTATTATCACTGTTAGAGAGTGTATGCTTCAACTTAAAAACTGGTGAACTTCTTATCTCAATTAATTAAACGAATCCTGAGATACAACTTGACCTCCCTGATGTATAGAGGCCCATACAAAGAAGAGATCATCAATGTTGGTTTTTCCATTTTTACTCCTGATATAGCTTCACGTGAGCGAAGCCGCGGGCAGAAGCTAGTGATATATAAAGGTCTCGGAATCCGAAAATGTGATTTTTAAAATTCTTGTTTGTTTGTTACGGGTTGGAGCAAAAACTACTGAATTGATTTTAATTTTATAATCACTGTTAGAAAGTATATG
This sequence comes from Acronicta leporina, assembly GCA_947256265.1. Lineage (NCBI taxonomy): Eukaryota > Metazoa > Arthropoda > Insecta > Lepidoptera > Noctuidae > Acronicta > Acronicta leporina. The sequence continues at coordinate 9,908,300 of OX366514.1, forward strand.
CTCCAACTTAAAAACTGGTGAACTTATTATCTCAATTAATTACCTAAATGAATGAATGAATGAATGATTTATTTATTTGTAAAACATATGTAAATCCTGAGATACACCTTGACCTCCCTGATGTATAAAGGCCCATACAAAAAAGAGGTCATCAATGTTGGTTTTCCATTTTTACTCCTGATATAGCTTCACGTGAGCGAAGCCGCGGGCAGAAGCTAGTAGGTTTATAAAAAGCTTCCGTGAATTGAAAGTCACGTTGTGCTAGGGTCAGAATTCACATAGTGACCCTTATCACATTGTATTATTAAAGCAGTTCTTCTATTTTCCAGCGCCTGCAGATGACGCGACAAGTCGACAGTTAATAAAGCATCTGAAGCGAAAAATACAGGTACATGTCATTATAATTTTTAGGCCACAATTTGTCTCACCTGTTTACATAATTATGAATCTTTGAATTATATTTGATCAACAGACACAAGGAACACCTGGACGGCCTAAAAAGAACAAGGGCCAGGAAATGTCGGGCGAGTCCCCACCGTCGACGTCGTACGCCAGCCACCACCTGCCGATGAAGCACGAGAGCGAGGCCATGTCGGACATGGGGTACGGGTACGCGCAGCCGCCCTACGTGCCCGTGTACGAGGTGCGGGCGGGAATGCCGCCGTACGGCGCGCCGCCCCGCGCGCACCCGCCGCACGCGCCCGCCGCGCCGCACGCCCCGCACGCCCCGCTGCCCATGCACGAGTACCGGCCCGACCCCTACGCGTTCGAGCCGGCGTACGCGCCGCGCGACCTCACCCGCCCCGCGGACGCCACTCACAACCTGCCGATCAACTTGAGCAGCGACGCGTCGCTGGACCTGTCCACGGAGCGTACGGAGTGGCAGCGGCGCCGGCCGCCCGAGCCGCCGCCGCCGCCCCCGCCGCGCCTGCCGCTGCCCGGCAAGAAGCTCATCCTCGAGGCGTATCAGAGCGAGACGCGCGCCGGTTCGCCTCGCTCCTTGCAACCTGACGCGCGCTTGCACCATGTGCCCGAGCAGTTCCCGCGCACCGAGTACCTACCTAAGAAGATGCGAGCCGCTGAGAGCCTGGGCGGCAAGCTGGCGGCGGCGCGGCAAGCGTTGGCCGCACCGTCTGGACCCCCCGCGCCCTCTGTGTCCGGCCCAGCGCTGTCCGGTCCGTCGCTGTCCGGACCGCCGCTGTCTGGCCCGGCGATGTCCGGCCCGCCGCTGCTGGGCGTAGCGTGCAGTTCTGCACCTGCGCCTGCCGATGTCCCCGTTCGTCCTGAGGTTGCTTTTTTAGAGGATCCAAAAAACTTAACGAGCCGGTCCAAAAGCACCGCCGCGGCGCTGGCCCGGGAGCAACAGGAGGCGGCGAGTCCCACACGGTCGGTGAAGGCTCCGACGTCTAAGCCCGAACTGCTACGCAATAAACTAAGGAAATCCAGCGGCCAAGCCAGTGGACCCTCGCCGGATCGGGCGGCAACGCCCGAGCGAACCGTAACTCCTGATTCATGTTGCGGTCTGGATGGGATTAATATTAAAACTGGAATGATTTGTGAAGAAAAACACTCGGAAATTCTAAACAGGGAACGTGTAATTAGCATATGCAACATAGACAAACATGATTTAGATGATTATTTGAACGAAGGTAACAGTCAGGAGCATGAAGAAGAATTACTACAGTATTTTCAACAACGCACTAATCAATTGCAATCACAAGCGAACGCAGGTTCGTCGGCTAACGCAGCTGGTTTTTTAGAACGAGGCCAGGACCCACACGACGACCACAGTCAAGGAAAAAATGAAAAGATATCGCAGTTGAGAGAGCTGTTAGCTAAGAACTTAAAAAACCAGAGTGGGTCTAGCTCTCAAACTATGCAAAACAATCAGGAGTCGCAAGTGTCTCGAGAGAACTCACACGAGCCCCCGCCTGCCAAGACCACAATTTCTGAAAGCGCCTTTAAACCACTTGGGATAAATGAGCCAGAACAGAATGGACCAACCCTTACCAACCAAACTACTATAAACACTAACAAACAAAGTAATTCTGTTCCGAATCAAAATGGTACTTCGTTATCTTATGTGAATAAAACTACAGCAAATCAAGTGACTGCAAATGTCGGAGGGCCTGCTTTATACAACGGCCACTGTCACAATGAACCACAAAGTCCAACTACGAGAACACAACAATACGATTTTGTGCCTATTTCTGAGGGATGTCATTCTCCTGGAAATTTTCATTCCAAGTCACCACTAGGATTCGGACAGCGAGGACAAAGTCCAACAAAGGTGAATAAACAAATAATGATGGGTGGTTCCTTACAGACTTCTCCTATTTCACACAGCACAGCTGCGAGTCCTTTCGTAAGTCCAAGAAATACACCGGTACCACGATCGCGGCTCTGTCCTCGGCCAATACCAAAACACAACGGAAGGAAACGGCGCAATCCTCTGTCTCTTGGTATGGCGGATCCGTGTTCCAAACAATTTGCTATACCCAACGATCAAAAGTTTATGAGCAAGGCTGCCATCTGCGGTCCTGGCAAGTACTGCCAACCGATCTCGGCTCCTCCTTCGCCAAACATACTTACCCAGTATAAAAATCATATGTATACGTGCCCATCGGGAATTTCCAACGGATCCAATAATCTGTGTTTAAATTTTTTACCGAACGCGCCTTTTCGAGATCACATAAATGGAGAGCAACCATTGTCTGCTGATCCTCTGTCAAGTGAAGTTAGTCAGTTTTTCCAAGAGTCACTAGTTACTTACAAATCGGGACCCGACACATTTAGATCCCAATCAGTGCCCCTAAAACAGGGCATAGGAAATATGGGCCTATTGAGTTATAATAACACTCCGGTAGGATCAGTTCCTCCCACACCAGTTCCAAATGAATTTTGTGATTTCGGATCACTTGCTGATACTTGTGATATATCAAAAGCTGGACTTAATCGAGAAACACTGGATAAAATTTATGACGCCATCGATAGCAGTAACGATGTGCTTACTACTAACGCTACACAGAGCATCCTCAATTCTAACGACACTTTGAGTAACGGTTGTGATCCCCTACCTGAACATCAGATGCTTTCGGATGAACAACTGACCTCGATAATACCGAGTGGTGAAGATTTGCTGGAGAGAAGCAATCAGTTCAACCAAACGTTCACTAACGACAGTGCGACCGCTGACAATGTGGAAGACTTTCTTAAACGAGCGAACAGTATCGAATTCGACTTATCAGAATTAGTCACGGAAAAAAATAAATACTACAACACATCACGATCGGTTCCAAGTACACCGTTGCCCTATAAACGCACCGCGCCTAATCTGCAAATAGATTCGCGGCGCTCCAGGGAACTGTTCACAGCCGAAAATTACTCCAACGTATCAAACGGCATATCCTCCAAATCTGTGCCATCTACTCCTCAGTTCGCAGAGGATAGAAGTGTGTTTAGTTACAGCAACAGAGATTTTCTAATAAATGGTAACTCCGTGTGTGGATCTACTCCAATCCACGAAGCTGTGGTAGACAGCGAGCAGGGATTGACATCTCCGCTACACGACATGCTGCGGGAGGATATTCTCGGAGATCCGTTGACGCCCGCCTTGCTGGCCGACCTCGACAAAATGGACGCGACTCCATATGTCGATCTCTAGTCAGCTAACATAAATCACCATTTGTACATATGTAGTATAATAATAATATTAGTTTCATTTTGTTTGTACAGATACCTATAAAGTGGATATCTACACAGTACAATGTTTGTATGCCTTCAGTGAAGGCAAGTGCTTAGTCGTGCATACCTAGTTTAAATTTGGATCGCACACTCCCAAAACTTGAGTCAATAATCAATGCACTTTAATATTGTGATAATTAAAAAAGCGATGTGACATCAATTATTAGAGTAAGCAAAAGCAAACTCTGAATTATTTTATTTTTGACGGCTTTGACTAGGCAACCTATTTAAGCCCCAAAAATGATTGGCAATGTATTTTTTGTCAAAGTATTTGACAATATAATTTAAAGAAGTATTTTTAAAGGCGGATTTGCCGTATTAACATTAAGTTAAAGATATATATGCTGTTATCTTTGCCTAATAAATTGGCACGTTATACATAAATTGATGGTATGATGTAATGATGGAGTTACAGTTAAATCATTGTTTCTACAATTTCTTTTGATAATTTCATGAACTAGGTGAAAACTATAATATTGCGCACTAATTGTTCTCCCTCGCGATATACGCAGCATCCGTGTTCCGCAATGGACCACTTATTATAGAAATATTTTTTCCATAAAAATGATGATCCAATATGCATGTAATAATGTACGGAGACTATGTATCTGTCAGGTTCGGCCTGACGAGAAATAGACTAACAAGATAATATGCACTGTCGGTAGATACGTAAATGTTGTTTACATGTACCTAATATTAAGGAAGTTGGAATATAAGATTAGTGTTTACCGACTGTATACGTTATCACAGTATTGGGCATATACCACCAACAAACATCAGTGACTAGATTTTATTGTACACTTTGAGTTGTTATTGTTGGTTTTTTATTCGAACATGTATCGAATTTATCAGCATTGTCTTACTAATAGATTCCTTAAAAAACTTTTATTTCGGATTTATATTCTGACAAGAAGTGGTTCTCTAACAAATCCTATACAATTTATTGCTTATGTTATTATTATTATCCAACATTTAAAGTTTAAGTGAAAGGTGGTATGTGCCTCGTGACAATATCTGCGCTCATTGTAAATCACAAAGGAACATCGAAATTTTTATACATGTACAATATTTATATATATTAGTGAAATATTGTTAATAGTGAAACTAGCTAACCAGTTCCATCATCAACGTCATGAATGTAGCTAATGTACGTAGTATTAGTGTATAACCAGACCAATGCAGCGTGCCAAGCGCGCTTAGAAATTAGAATTGGTTTTTCATAAGAAAATGATAAATAGTATATAGTTTATAAAAAATGAATTTATTGTAAGTTAGCACAAAGATTTAATATATTTTATTATCACATAGGAGTTTTACTGATATACTAAATTTACATTGATCGCATGAAATGCGGAATGAAGTTGAACGAACTGGCCAATATGGCTGCAGTGAGCTTATAAGGCGTAACGAAATAACTGTTTTCATTGTTTTATTGTTACATTACTATCATTGGCGGATACATTACAAGGCAGACATTTTGAGAAAACTTGCTATAAAAACAGAGAAGTGAAAATATTGTATAGTTTCTGTCGCTTAACTTGTGTGAAATGTTAGGTTCACAAGTCCTGAATTATTATACATATAAATGTATATGATCATTAAATTATTCCTCAGTGACCATTTATAAAGCAAAAACATTAAAACTTACGTTTCTTTGAAATCTTTAAAAAATATAAATTTTAAGTTTAATTACATATTTCTGCTTTTATAAATTTTCAAAAAGTCAATGTCTTATTATGGCCTAACGAAATCGTCGTATGTGTAATTTTTGCTATTATGCAATAGCAATAGTATCATTCTGAGTTTAACGTAAAAAGAAAACAATTTTGTTTTGAACCAATCTCCTCAACCTGTGCCTCAATCACAAATGTCCTTTAAAAGCTTAGTAGTTGGTTTGTTATAACGCTAGTACAAAACACACTGATTCGACAGGGATATACCTAGGTATATGTAAGTGAAACCGAAGACTGTTTAAAGTTTGTAGAATATTTCAACACAAAGAAATAACTTGTCACGATCACGTCGCCTCGAGGATAGATGTACACAACGAATAACCTCAGTGATGAGATCAGTGTTATTCCAATTTGGTACAACTACCAAAATCGACTAGTACCTAATTACTATTAAGTTGTACATTTTGTTAAGGTTCGTCTCGTAAATTTAAACGTTGAAGCACTGTAAATATTTCATTTTTATTCCATTTCCCATCATTTCTCTATATGATTGTCTTCAACATCTAAATTAATGAACATCCATCAACATCTAGTTATAGGAATCATAGATGTCAGAATAAAAACGTGCAGTTTGAAATGACAATGTGTTATGAAAGATAATGATTGCGTGTTTATTATGGTAAGATAATAATATTCTTATCGTCTGTTGTGATTTAATTCGCATCGTCTTTACCTACCTAAAAGTTTGACTAACTTTTATATTTTACTTGTTTATATAGCCCGATTTATAAGAATATAAGCAAAATATAATTATTCCGTCGGAATCGCAATATACTTTGCAAATTATGTACATATAATATTATCATAATTGTAATCGCGTAAGACGTCGATTAACATCACTTTTAACGAAATACCCAGACCGATAGTAACTTTTATTCAATTAGATGTAAATCAAATTTAATTCTATTTAGGCATATCAATTAACTCCTATTAGTCCACAAAAACTTAAGTGTTGTATTTATATATCAAATATATTGCAACTGCTTTTTTTGTCATTAAATTAAAATAAATTTGAAATCATGACTTTGTTCATATTTGTTTCTTTTATAATTACTATAAAAAATAATTACTTACTAAGTAATACTTTCGAGTAAATTGGTTAAGTATGTGAGATTTGAAAACTGGGATATCCTCCTGTGCAGACAAATATTTTGGTGAACACTGATTTTTAAAATCCGCATCCATACTAGCAAAATGATTCATGAACATATTCAGCACGTCTCCAAAGCTTGAACCTCATAAGATACACAGGGTAGATACTACTACCATGTAATGACTTCAAAGACAATCTCCAGTTATCAATTATCGCCCATTTTTGAACACGTTTTTTCCAATAAAGTTTACATTGATCTTTTAAATATAGAAGAAATTTGTTAAAATATTCTGGGTACCTATAGATAAATATTTTGTATTTGATGTTTTTAGCGACACGATAAAAATGTCTAAGATACAGGTGAAACAATTTTACCCAATCTGATAATAAACATTTTCTTTTTATTGTAATTATTATGTCAATATTGAAGATTATGTGTTTATGAAAGTTTTATTATTGAAATTCAATATTATTGTTTTTAAACAAATTCTTAAGACTATATGATAATAATTATATATATATATATATTATCTCATTTGAATATTGCTAATTCTGATTTATTATAGAAATATTTGTATAATATATGTTTTCTCAGTCACATGAATTGCGTTTTAGTTGCAAATAAAAAATGTTTTGTAAATACAGCAGTAATGTTGGTTGACACGTATTAATACATGACACCATTTTATTTTTATTACAACAATGTTGTTCTGTTAATTGTTTTTATTGTCTAAAATATTTTTTATTTATGTATATGTACATATACATATTTAGTTGTAATAAGCATATCTAGTTTAAGTGAAGATATCCATGTTGTTGATTAGTCTTTTATGGATGTTGATTTACACCATTTGCTATGCAGTGATAATAAATGGTACGATAGTATTTAGATTTATTTATTGCAAACCAACCTCATTTATAATTAAATGATTAATATGTACAATAAATTATATATTTCCCGGTCATCACTCAACCAGGGCTTATTCATAAAATATAAACATAGGTTCTGAAACGTAAGAGATATTCAGATCTGTTTAGTTGCTAGTTGTTCCATCCAGATGGCATATCTTTGTTTTTCATAGTCGAGTGTTTATGGCAGTGTAATCGTGATAATATACCTGAGAACTATTATTATAAACAATTAAAAAATCTTTAATCATAGCTACATAATTGCAAAACTGTTTCCAACTACCAAAAATTGACAATAATGTCATTTACTTCTTTCAGGAAATTTGTTGTTTTATGAGAATAAAATAGATAACTAATTTATGGATCTTACACTTTCTGATCAATTTCCGCAAGACATATCATGATAACAATATCATTCAGAACAATCATCAAAAGTCCCATTGAGCAGCTCAAAACTTTTTCCCACAGGGGTAGAAACCATAATGGTACGATACCTAGTTATCTTATCTTGTGTAGGGCCGAGGCAGCAAGGCCTCAGTGCACTTCAACCCAATGGGATCTTTTGTGCTTATACCTAGTTACTTCTTTTGCATCTTCTACATTAATACATCTTGTCATACACACGCGGCGATTGTGTGTACAGTAGTATTCTATTATCTGTGGTACAGTACTCTCCAATCTTTTTGGCCGGGTTGAACATAGGCGCGAGTCGCTGCACAGAATGCATATTATTATTAAGGTATCATAGGGGAAGATGAAAGAGCGCGGGTTTACGGGCGGTCACCCGCGCGCTGCCTCCTGCCCGTTCGCGCCCGCGCAACTGTGTGAGTGTTACATCCGTACGTGAACCAACCGCTCATTTCGTTCTGAGAATACAGTCGAGTTCACAATCGTTCATTTCGTTTTTGTTATTGGTAGTTAGTGTTTTTGCTATTATTGTCATTATTGTTCGTTAGTGTTTTGTTATTATTGTTTGTTGGTAGCGTGTTATGGGATTGGAAGGCATTCTGCAATAAAGTAGATAAAAAATATCAAGCAATAATATAAGGAAAGCGATAGAATTATTGATAAAGACTGACGAATTGTGCATTCGGGGAAGCGAAATTAATCGGATGAATCGGAAACGGATTTTGAAGACGAAAACGATCATTCTTCGGATGGAATGGACCTCTTCATAACGGTGTGACTTTTATGGAAGGTGTAACCATGCTTTATATAAATAAATATTTTTGACATATATTATGTTATGCATATGTATAACATAACATAAAAAAATATATCTACTTACTGATCTAATACTAAATAGGATATTTGCGTTAGTGATTTTCCACTCGACTGTACCATGCGCAAGAAGGCAGTTGCACCAACTTCAGCCCAGCCAAAAAGATTGGGGATTACTGTACTATGCATCTTTTACGAAATTATAACTTGAAATACAACAAGAGCCTAAATTATTTACCTATTTTGCCATAATTATCAGTAAACCAAGGCATTAGTATAGGATCGTCATTATGTGAATAGTTTTGGGACACTTGCACAGGCATGCCGGGAGTCCACTCAAACATCAAACTCATCAATGGCAGGGCTAGCAGATTTTTTATTGCACCATCCCCATGTTTTCGTTTTATTTCTCGAGCCAAACATCTCTTTACATACACTAAAAAAGTATCCAGAAAGTTGAAGCACACATTTGGATTCCAAAAGTTCTGAAACAATATACATTCAATCATTATAACTGAGTCAACTGATTCTAAATACAATCTCAACAACTTCTTTTAATATAAAAATATTAAAAGAAGTTGTTGAAATCTGTGGAAAGATTTTCACATTATCAAATAAGCAGAAGAGACTTGCCAATGTGTATTCAATCATGTCATGTGCATGGATGTTTTTTTACTATACTTAAAGGTAGGCACTAGTGTTTTTTCTGGGTTCGATTCCCAGGTCAAGCAAAGTGTGCCTTTACCTCACTCAAGGAATACAGGTGTCATGGTAAGTTATTTATAATTTATATGTACATTCTTGATTAATAATGATGATAAAGAATACTACCTTAGTTATCTTCGTTAAATCTTTTACATTACACACACTTAATTCTTCTACAATGCCATCATCATTCCTGTAACCACATAATATTGTATCTATTCCAACAAGAAAAGATTGACACCACCATTTCTTGGCTTTAAAACGTCTGAAATATAAAAATAAATTATTATCAAATGGTTACAATGCCATGTTAAAAAAAGCATTGTGTTATGTATTTTTGAACAAATTCATTACCTATGGTAAAATTATAGTAACTATTTTAAGGTGTATACAGTTTTTTTTTAAATTCCTTACTAGGAATATTATTGAAAAATATAATCCAGTTTTAGTGTCCATCAAAATTCAGTCCAAAATCTCTATTAATTTTGCAAATTCTTATTTGGCCATACACTTGAAAAATTCATATGTCCATATGTTTGAAAGTAAGAAAAACTATTTATTCCTTGCAGAATAAAATGAGACAATGAACTAGGTATTTAACGTAAAAATAGATGCAGATAGCAAATTAAATAATAATTATTCATTATTTAAAATAATAATTTTAAATAATGAATAACACAATGTGATACAATAGACAACACATTTGGGGTGGCGATTGGCAATTGGCTTCTGCGCAATGTGTTATGGGTTTGATCCCCACGAAGCAAATATTGGTATAAATTTACAGATAGTTGTTTTGGTCCTGGGCATTTGTGTTTGTCAGAGCGCTCACAATACAGGAGAAAAACCTAGTGAGGCAACACTTATTTGAACAAATGTGTCCAACAGGATGATTTATTATCAAATCTGTCAAACCACTGGCTTCTTATTTAAGTAGGTACATACCAATGTGTTAGCATACTCATTAATCAACTAAATTATCATTCTAAATTGGCAACATACTGTTTTGAAAATATTTTGTTCATTTCAGGTAGCAACACAGGTTACTTATATGACAAAAAAAAACATTTCATTCATTCATTCCATTTGCAACTACAGACATTGAAGGTGGTCTTGAGTTACTTTGAGTTTGTCAAGTTGGATAATATTTAAAGTGATTTAACAAGAAGGAGGTGTATGTTTCTTTCAAGTGTCATACTATACAGATGTGCTTTTATAGTATGTTTGTATGAAACATATAATGTTGGCCATTATATGAAGGCATAGTAGATGGACTAGATAGTTACGATTGTGACAAGTGTAACCCTCACTAACTATAAAGTTATGCTGATATAAAAACTCAAACATAATGTATGATTCTCCCAGAACTGTAATATATTTTTACTTGAGTGGGTAATTACAAACCTAAAACTAGTCTCTTGTCTTGCATTTTCTATATGCCTATTGGTTTTCAGTTCTATAAATTCTTTAGTAGACAAATATTTAACAATAGCTTCAGGTCCCAGTTCTGTAGGAGGTTTTGAAACAGACTCTTTATCACATCTGACCCCATCCATTTCAGCTCCATACACTATTGTGTGCTGGTTTAAATGTGTTTTAAACACCAAAGAGAACTCTTCATTCTCATCAACAGGAATATTAGGATTTGGTTCAGAATCTGGCTCATCTGAAAGTGTTTGTGTTTTATTATAATTATTAACTTATATGATTTTGAAGAGCACATCATCCCAAAAATCTATGCAATTTCATTATATGATGACTAAACAATGGACAGTTATTTACTTACAAATGTCAAATCTAGAATAGAATGAAATATTGCACACCAAAAGTTAATGTCTTATTACAATAATTTTATAAATCTTAAGGATAGTACAATGGGTGATCTTATTGATCTACTTACTAGATAAAATATACTGTTCGAATTTATAACCCCATGAGAGAAATCGTTTTTCTTTTTCAGTCATATTCATCCGTTTATTAAGTTTTTCTTCAGTTTCCCTTGCACATAAATAAATACTACCTTTGAAAAGAATTGCTACAATTTTCCAAGGTTCTCCATTCTCATATGGGGTGCAAGCTATGCAAGTCAATAAACCACGGTAACAAAAAAAATTTGCTCTATCCAAACTGTTTTCTAAACCAAAATTCAAGCGTTGTTTATGTTCCAATAAGAACCTGAGCATATCTGTTAACTTCACATCTCGATCTTCTGGTTTATGTATTGCTTTGTCCAAATGTAAATTCAAATCATAGTTCACTTTTTTATTACAAACATGACGAGCATACTTGAGGTTTTTAATATCAATGTAACCAATAATCATTGGACGACTAAAGGGAGGAAAAGGTCTCAAGTAAATATTTGGGTAAACTTGAAGTTCCGGCTGCATTGTTGTAACTTGTACTATTATAACTATTTACAAATGATATGATTTATGAAAATCTGAATTAGAATACGTTATTTTAAAAAACAACTTGGACATTTAATTACTGATGATAATTGTTATCATAAATTAAAGAAGGAAAAATCTAAAAACGTAAGTCTAGTTGAGGAACTTTATTTATTTCTTTACATCACAAGTCAAGTTGACATTGACAGTGATAACTTACTTAACCCGCTATGGGTGCGTTCCACTTGGCGTTCACAACGATCAAGCTCACGACCGCAATTTTTCCCGCTTTGACTATCTATCCCTACTTCCCTAAGTTTTTCCCGTTATACAGTAAGCCCCAATCTTTTTGGCCGGGCTGAAGTTGTTACACCCTCCTTCTTGCGCATGGTACAGTTGAGTGGAAAATTACTACTGCAAATATTCTATTTAGTATTAAAAAAAAAAACTGGGACATTTTTACACAGCACCATCTAGTGCCATACTAAGTGGAAGATAATAAACGCGGAATCTAATAAAAACCGAAAACAGGACACAGATCTGAGTTTAAAAATAAACAATAAAATAATCTCAGACCACGCGGAAGTTGCAAAAGCTTTTGAAAAATATTTTACTAATGTCCCGATCGAGGTTACGAAATGTTTAGATTCGTCCCCTAACCCCTTTAGTAGCAGAATCTCTAGCAAAGATTTTTTTCAAAAGAGACATACCAAACTTTGAGTTTAGCCAAGTATCTCCGCCTATGGTTAAAAAAGCGTTTAAAAGTTTAAATATTAAAAATACTGAAGATTTATGGGGCATATCTGTTAAAGCACTAAATTCAATAATTGACAATATCGCTCCAATGCTTATAAATATATTTAATCTTTGTATTAAGACAGGAACCTTTCCAATGAAACATAGTAAAGTCATTCCAATTTTCAAATCAGGCTGTAAAGAGAATCCTAGTAATTATAGGCCTATTTCTGTTCTCCCCGCCCTAAGTAAAATATTTGAAAAACTTATGTTCAATCAAATGCTAGCACATTTTCACAAAAACAAGATTCTACATGATCAGCAATTTGGTTTCACGAAGGGCAGGTCGACGTCTGATGCTGGTACAAAGCTAGTCTCTCACATATTAGAGGCTTGGGAGGGTTCACAGGATGCCATAGGTATTTTCTGTGATCTTTCCAAAGCTTTCGAATGCGTTGATCACAATACGCTTATCCGTAAATTGAACTACTACGGAATAAGAGGGCTATCTATGGGGCTTGTGTCGTCCTATCTTTCTGAGAGGCTACAAAAAGTGGGCATAAATGGAGTCACTTCTCACGGGCCTGCAGTTAGAATTGGTGTTCCACGGGGTTCTATTTTAGGCCCTTTCCTTTTCTTAGCATACATAAATGACCTTCCCTATATGATGTCTGAGTTATCGAATATAGTATTATTTGATGACGATACCTCACTCATATTTAAAATTGAAAGAAATGATAGCAATCTCTTTGATGTAAATGAGAGTCTAAAATCGTTGTCCAAGTGGTTTGCTGCTAATAACTTACTACTTAATGCTAGCAAAACAAAATGTCTTAAATTTTCGTTACCAAATGTACCACAAATTGAACCTAATGTAATTCTTGAAGGCAGCAAACTCTACCTAGTTAATGAAACTGTTTTCTTAGGTGTTACGGTTGATTGTAAGTTGCAGTGGGGTGCGCACATATCCGCCCAGTTCTGACTGCCTCGTTAGTCTAGTGGTTTCAAGTGCGACCGCTACGCTAGAGGTCTTGGGTTCGATTCCCAGGTCGAGCAGTGTTATTGGGTTTTTCTATGAAATTCTCAGTAGCAGCTCGGAGTTAGGAATTTGTGCCCGGTTAATGGCAATAGGCTCGCCCCCTATTACATGGGACCTAAACATACCGGCGAACTGTGGGTGTACCTTAGTACACCTCTGCCTAATCCTTCTGGGAATACAGGCGTGATGGTATGTTTATTAATTTTCATGTTCGTCGGTTAGTAGCTATCCCTTTACAACCGACTCATAGTGAAGCATGCATTTAACTTTGAAAAAATCTAGCGCTTCCTTTAGCTTGTTTCGCGGAACGCAACCGACAACGATAGCTAGTGCATGATCTAATCTTTCCTAAAAAAATAGTTTGACATATTGCAACCCGCTCAGTGCGGTACAGTACCTTGGCAATGATGGCGGCGCATTTTGGCGGACGGAGCGCCTCACGTAAGTAATTATTTTATTATGTTTTTTAATGAAATATTTTCGCTAAACTATTTAATTTTATTATTAATGAATTATTTCAAAAAAATATAAAGTATTTTTTTAATTATCTTCATTAATGATTTATTTATTCTTAATCAAATGAAAAGATGCACACTCGTGCGTGTTAGGTGTTACTTATAATTTTTATATGTAAATACAGTGTTATTTCATTTGGCTGTACGATGTCATTTAAGTGTCTTTGGTTAATTTTTAGACACCCTGGCTGACGAGGACATCTTACAAGCCATGGGCGACGGAAATAATTCGGATATCGAGTTTTTTGACGACGACGATGACGAGGAAGGGTTTTTCAACCCTTCCGCTTTCGACAATCTAGGCGACCTTGATTTACCCGAAGATCCGGTTGAAAATCAAGGAGATTTTCAGATGGAAGGCAGTCCAGCACCAGAACAACTCGCACCAGCACCATCTTCCGTAGTAGCGACTGTAGAACGTCTTAGCCGCTCTGGCTCCCGCCCTCGCCGCTGGAGAGTTAGAACATTTGAAGATAAGCAGCATACCTTTTTTTTTTTTTTGTTTGCGCTGGGAAATAATGCATTACGCATACCCCCCCCTCGGGGGATGGGGGGGTTAAGTGGGGCTCCCCGGTCTGACCCGGTAAACCCACTAAAACGACCCAGCGGCTTTCCCTCTTCGTCCGAGTGGCGGGGACTGGGAAACCGGCATAGCCATTACGTCCAGTCCTCCGCCGACGATTTCCCTTCAGTGCAATGCAGGCAAAGGCACCCCCGTGCCTGTCGCCTGCCCGTCACCACCATGAAGGGGCCTTCTTCTCCCCTTCTTAATCTGCGGAGCGGTGCAGCGAGAGGGTCGTCCTCCCGCGCGCGCTCCGCCTCCTCCTTTTGCGAGATTACGGCCTCGCAAATGGAGGCTACTGCTGCCCATGCACCCTCGCTCCCCAGCATGGCGTTGACTACGCCGGGAAGCGAGAGGTCCCGCCCAACCACCTCAGTCAGACCGCGGCGCTGCTCCGACCAAGCTGGGCACACCTCGAGGGTGTGCTGCGCCGTGTCCTCCGCCGCGCCGCAGTCATGGCACGCCGGGGTCTCCTCCCTCCCGATCCGGTGCAGGTGCGATCCGAAACAGCCATGGCCGGACAACACCTGCACCAGACGGAACGAGAGGAAACCGTGGGACCACTCGAGCCAGCTCCGCAGGACCGGACCGAGCGCGTCCAGCTTATCCGTCCGTTATCTTTGCGTAATTCGAGAACAGAGAAGATTTTCACAATAATTGATTGTTTTTTAGTCGTTATCTGTTGTCTTTTTCTCTATTATGTTCCTAAAAAGATATATGATTAGGTACTATTATTCCAAAGTTTAATAAATTGATTGTGATTTAATTATAAAAAAGTTTAAGCATATGTTTAAGTACAAAATGTTCCTTTTTTGATACTCGTTAATAATAATTAATAAGATTGATTATGGTTATACTTAATTTTACTAAAAAGAAATGCTAATTATCTTTAAATGTTGTATAATTAATACAATAAACGTACTAATCCACAAAGATGCACGAATGTGCATATGTCAAACAAAACCTAGAATGCACGAATGTGCAGGCGATTTTCAGGAAAACCAAACTTTTCCGATTTTTTTCAGTATTTTTCCTGGGTACCTTATTCCTCTATAAATATGACTTACATCATAATTTACAAAAAAGAGAAACTTTTTATGTCCGGTTGTAAAGGGCTATGGTAGGGACCTTTTATGTAGATGAACATAGCTTTGACAGATTCCATATTATTTACATATCGAGATGTATTTATATGGTTAGTATTGCTTACCACAACAGAAACTGTAAATGTGTGTACGTTTTGGCTTGTCTAAGTAGACACCTAGTTTTATTTGTCACTTTGATGGTGTGCGTTTTTACCACATAGTTTTTTAATTTAGAAATAACATCGGGTTCTCAAATAACTTTAAACTTCGTTTAATATAGTCGACCTCGGTCAAACTTGGACATCCTTCAGCGTCCTCACATCTTGTTATCGCAATATTGTACCAGTGAAGTTTGTAATTTATTTATTTTAAAAGAGTGTCCATGGAGTTTCTTGCTGGATTCTTCTCCATAGGATCGACCTTTTGGAACCGTGCAACTAGAATCATAACGTTTCATAAACGCTTGTAAAAGCTTATTTGAAATAAAAATATTTGAACTTGAACTTGAACTTGAAGCAGAGCTTGTACTATGGGTACTAGATAATGGATATAATACTTATATACTTTTTTTTTGTAAATACATACTTATAATACATAAGAAACACCCAGACGAACACAAACACTTATATTCATAACATACATTTTTCTGTTCTGTGGGAATCGAACCCACGACCTCATGGTCAGCAGTCCGGTACTCGAACCACTAAATTACAGAGGACGTCAAAGATCAGTAAGTGGATAGTTTTTTATTTTATACATATGCCTAACATAATATACATATAAAATATTTATTTATTTAAAACAGGGTTACACTTTCCATAAAAGTCACACCCTTATGAAGAGGTCCATTCCATCGGAAGAATGATCGTCTTCGTCTTCAAAATCCGTTTCTGATACATCTGGTTCTATTAGCTTCCACGAATGCACAATTATCAGTCAAATTTTTCAATAATTCTGTCCCTTTCCTTATATTCTTGCTCAATATTTTTTATCTACTTTATAGTATAATGCATGCCAATCCGATAACACGATACTCCGCCAAACAATAATAACAAAACACTAATGAATAATAATAGCAAAAACACTAACTACCAAAAACAAAATAACGAAAACGAAATGAACTACATTTATTCTGAACTCGACTGTATTCTCAGAACGCAATGTGCGCGTGGTTAATATACGGACGTAGCACTCACACAGTTGCGTGGAGGCGAGTGGGTGGGAGGAGGCAGCGCGCGGGTGGGTGAACGCAGTGGGCGCCCCGTGCACCCGCGCTGTTCCATCTCCCCCTATGATACCTTAAAATGCATTCTGCGCAGCGACTCGCGCCTACGTTCAGCCCGGCCAAAAAGATTGGAGAGTAATGTACTCTGATATATAAAAAACATAATCTAAAACCCGATTTAAGCCATTAATCGTATTGCATCGATATTCCGAACTTGAAAAACTGATTTCATAAAACCAAATCACTGCCAAATCAAAATGGATCTCACGAAAACACGATACTACAAACGCAATCGGTACCCTATTACCCTACAATAGCCGATGATACGAATCCAAAATTCCGAACCACGCAGCGCAATCGCAATCTATACTAGGACTACTACTCTATACGTAGATAAAGCTGAAGAGTTTGTTTGTTTGTTTGTTTGCTTGTACGCGCTAATCTCAGGAACTACTGGTCCTATTTGAAAAATTTCATTTTTAGATAGCCCATTTATTGAGGAAGGCTGTAGGTTATATATCATCACGCTAAGACTAAGTAACTATTCCACGCGGAAGAAGTCACGGGCGGAAGCTAGTTGGTAAATAAAAAAAAAACGAAGTTACTTAGTGTCAAAAATATTGTCACGCTTCTGCTTAACCCTTCGGGGAATACAGGCGTTATGATCTTTGGTTATGATAAGTAATATGTATTTTAAAAAAATAGGAGCCTCCATTTATCTCTACTATTATAAAATTGTAAAAAAGATGTGTCTGTACAGTGAAGATATAAAAAAAAAACAAGTGGGTTAGGGTATATATAAACGTCTCCAAACCCAAAAATGTGATTGTTACGGCTTGTCTGTTTGTTACGGGTTGGCGCAAAAACTACTGAATGGATTTTAATTTTGTTATCACCGCTAGAAAGTATGTGCTCCAACTTAAAAACTGGTATACTTCTCATTTCAAATAATTAAACGGACGGAAGCTGAGATACAGCTTGACCTCTATAATTTATAGAGACCCATACAAAGAAGAGATCATCACTGTTGGTTTATGAGTTTCAAGTGAGCGAAGCCGCGGGCAGAAGCTAGTTTCTAATAAAATAACTACAATTTTGGACATAAGGGATTATGGGATTTTTACAAACAAAACCCACCCCGTTGGCCACCATCAGCATAAAACGGGGGGCACTGTACCCTCTTAAAAGACGACCCCAGAACCCCCCCCGTGCAACGCCTGTTTGGGGAGACTGTAAGTAAAGGGTTCTCCCCAGCGGGGCTAGCATGGCCGGAGACATTTTATCCACGGGGAGAGGACAAAATGCTATTTCCCTGTCTCAGTTTTGTCCACCCTCCGAGCATGGCGACATGGGTGGATAAACTATCCACGGTGGATAAAACAGGGGAAACGCTTATCCCCGAAATTGTTGCCATTATAAGAAAACCAGTATTCTTATGGTTGTGAGTACCTAAAATACAAGTAAGTAGGTGAGTATAAATGTAGAAACTATGAAGGTGCAGTAGCTGCTACCTACTTATGGTAAATATACGATACGATTACGGGTTCTTACTTTGATGTGTACTGGTAGTCCATCTTCTGTGTTTGATGGTTTCAAAGCCTCGTTTAGTTCCTGGCACAAATAATGGACACAATCCTTGTGCATACGAAATAGCCGGCGGAATTCTGTGTCGGGTAATTCAAATGGATTGCTCGAATCGCGAATCGAACGCCGGTGCAGTTTTCGCTCGATTTTCTCCCTTTCCGACGACAACACTAAGCTCCAGTAAGCACGAGACATTTTAAAAATATTATTTTACAAGGTTTACTTTGGAGAGAAACTTAAACCCACCTCCTAAAGAAGAGGATAAATTTGTCCCTTTGTTATGTCAAAATAACTTTAATTTTTCTCTTTCACTAGTCCCCATGCTATAGGCGGGGGATGAATATCCACGTCTAATGTCAAAAAGGGATATAATTCTCTTTCCCCCAGTTGCCGTGCTTTGGCAGGTGGATAAAATAATTTTGTCCCTTGTCAGTGGAGATAACCGGTGGATAAAATGTTTATCCCCAGCCCATGCTAGCCCTGCAGCGGGGCTAGCATGGCCGGAGACATTTTATCCACGGGGAGAGGACAAAATGCTATTTCCCTGTCTCAGTTTTGTCCACCCTCCGAGCATGGCGACATGGGTGGATAAACTATCCACGGTGGATAAAACAGGGGAAACGCTTATCCCCGAAATTGTTGCCATTATAAGAAAACCAGTATTCTTATGGTTGTGAGTACCTAAAATACAAGTAAGTAAGTGAGTATAAATGTAGAAACTATGAAGGTGCAGTAGCTGCTACCTACTTATGGTAAATATACGATACGATTACGGGTTCTTACTTTGATGTGCACTGGTAGTCCATCTGCTGTGTTTGATGGTTTCAAAGCCTCGTTTAGTTCCTGGTACAAATAATGGACACAATCCTTGTGCATACGAAATAGCCGGCGGAATTCTGTGTCGGGTAATTCAAATGGATTGCTCGAATCGCGAATCGAACGCCAGTACAGTTTTCGCTCGATTTTCTCCCTTTCCGACGACAACACTAAGCTCCAGTAAGCACGGGACATTTTAAAAATATTATTTTACAAAGTTTACTTTGGAGAGAAACTTAAACCCACCTCCTTAAGAAGAGGATAAATTTGTCCCTTTGTTATGTCAAAATAACTTTAATTTTTCTCTTCCACTAGTCCCCATGCTATAGGCGGGGGATAAATATCCACGTCTAATGTCAAAAAGGGATATAATTCTCTTTCCCCCAGTTGCCGTGCTTTGGCAGGTGGATAAAATAATTTTGTCCCTTGTCAGTGGAGATAACCGGTGGATAAAATGTTTATCCCCAGCCCATGCTAGCCCTGCAGGACCTAGGCACTGACGTAAAATACTAGAGACACTTCTCAGAGTGCGTTCCACTTAGCGCTCATAACGATCAAAATGCTCATTTAGAGTGCGTTCCACTTAGCGACCACAACGATCAAAATGCTCATTTATCCGTTCCACTTCTTCCACTTATCAACCGCGGTCGTTGTGGTCGCGGCGAAAACGTTACTCATGCATGACTTACGCTCAGTGTTGCCAGTAACAGTTAGTCAAATATAACAAGGTTCAGCTCAAAAAGTAACATTTTTACGAAAAAAGTAACATTACCCAATTTTATGTGGAAATTACTAATACTTTGTAACTAATACTAATATTATGGCACTTTAATAGACAAGAAATAAAAAGGCTTTCAGTCCCATTATTTAAGCCTCGAGATAATAGTTGATCGAATAATTGACAAGCGATTCTGAAAAAAAAAACATACAATTGCTTAATAATGTGAGTAATATACCTACACATATTATCACTCTGAGAATATACCAACCAATACAGAAATGTTATTCAATAGTTAATAAAATTGTTAATTATTAAAAATAAACCGCAATCATACCATATTAGTTAGGCAGGGTTTGGCAGTAATTGGAACTGGAACCTAAAAAAAAGGGTTAATATTATTGCATTGTAGTCGTGAAAATTAGTTACTTAAAACTTTGTGAGATCTAAGGAATAATGTGCAATTAGTACCTTCACCACTCTTGCTATATTTTATTTTCGCATGCATCATTGCTTTTGATGGCTCAAATTGTGTAGCGTTTTTAATATTTGCTTTAGTAGCCATCAAAGCAGAAATGGTTTCGGTGTTAAGCCTGTTCCTATTTTCTGATTTAATTAATTTTAGCTGACTAAAAATCCGCTCGACGCATGCATTTGAAAAAGGCAACACAAGTAAAAGCCCTATAACTTTTTTTAAATTTGGAAACATCTCAGTACCAGTCAAATCTTTTAATTTTAAAATTTTTTCCCAGTATTCCTCCACATTTTGTGATAAGTTTAATTCCTGATGGTCTAGGAAGGCGTGCTTCTTCCACTCCTTTTGTAGTTCCAATAAATCAACATCATCTTTTAAGTTCTTAAATCTGGTCAACACACTTGATAAATCTTTTATTTCAAATTTTTGTGCTATGCTTGGTTCAATGACTTCTATAATCTCGTAAAGCGGGTCAGAAAAATCGTAACGTTGTATTATTTGTTTAATTGTTTCTATGTAAAAATTTAGACAGGTTCTTTTGAAATCAGTAATTGCGGTTTTGGGTTCAGGAATTTCTTTTGATAATTCTTCAATTGATGATTGTGCAGCTATTCCTAAATATATTTTCTCAAGAGTCAAAAAAAATCTCGGATTAGCATATTCAATTCGGTAGGCATCGGTAGTTTTACAATAATTGAATTGCATGTAGTTGCTGGCTACTGTTTTAATTAACTTATGGATTTCAGGTTTTAGTTGGTGGAGTAGTGGTTTTTCAGACTGGAACAGGCGGTTGAAATCATTAAATAGATCTAGGACGTAAGACATAAATTCTAGGTAAACTTTTGTGAGTTTATTATCAAGTACGCCTATTATATCCTCCGTGATTTTACTTGGATCTTCTATAACTTCAAGTCTAAAGTACTCAGAGAGTACATCATACTGTTCTAATACTCTGTTGACGCATGCCTGTAGGGATAACCATCTTGTAATTGAAGGACTCAAAATTTTATGGACATCAACCTTAAAAAACATTTGTAATTCTCTCAGCTTCTCCTGTCTAAGAGAACTGCGGCTAAAATGAGATCCAACATTTCTTAAAAAATCCTCCACAAACCTTGGAAGCTTTAGACAAGCTTTAGAAGCCACTAGATGGATCATATGACAGCTACACTTCACACATGCAATGTGTGGTATTTTTTCTTTTAAGTGGCTGAAAACGGAATTATGTTGACCAACCATACTGTTTGTGGTGTCAGAAGCAAAGCCAACGAAGTTTTTTAAAGGTATCTGTTGATTTTCAAGCCAATTCAATAATGCATTTGTGAGGTCTTCAGCTTTTCCAGAAGTAACTTCATATATGGCAAGGAATTTAGTACAAACTAAGAATTCATGCTCGTCAAAAAATATCACTGCTAGTGCACATTGCTTTTTAACACTTATGTCTGTTGTCTCATCCATAATAACACTAAATGTTGTTTTTTTAAGTTTTGATACAAGTTCTTCTGTCAGTATTGGACCGAGGACAGTTTTTACAATATTAGTTGCTTTTGTTCTTCCTAAATTAATAGATTTTATAATTGCTGAATCAGGAAATGTATTGGCCAAAAAAGGAATTAAATCGTCTGACAATAACAATGGCAAATTATGTTCGGCGAGAAAAGCACATAATTTAAATTCAGCTCTTTTCTTTAGCTCTTCTTCTTTTTTAGGTTTAAAAGCTTCGCCTATGGATGTAGTTTTACTAATAGCGTTCACATTTTGTTTATGTTTTGTTGTATTTTGATGCTTTATAAGAGCAGGCTTATGGTTAAGTAAATTGGAATTACAAATTTTACAAAAGGCCGTAAGTGAGCCGTTTTCTTGTTCCCTTTTTGAAATCCAATTTTTTAATTCTAAGTCAGATAGCCATTTTTCATTAAAATGATAAATTTGCTTCTTTTTTTTTTCAGGGGGTACCTCATCTACTGAGCTATCGCTTACTATATTTTCTGTATCTACTTTTTTTGGTTTAGAAGCAGCAGTCAAAAACCTGTCCATTATCTTGTTCGACATGTTTATTTTGTTATCACAGCAATATATGCAGTATATTAATTGACACCACATCATACATGAAAAAAAAGCGATAGACAAAGTTAGTGCATTATGAACAAGACCAAAACCATGCATCCATGATGAAAAATCGTATGATTCGATACTGTAAAGTATATTAAAATATAAATATCAAAATATAGAATGCCGAGATGTACGTAGGTAAGTACATCTCGGCATTCTATATTTTAATATTTTTATCCTGCTAAGCAATGTTCATAAGCGAGTCGCGAATTGAATCACTCGATCGTCATGCATCAGAAAGTTAAATTATTTTAACGTAGGTAAATAAAATACTTTATGTTTCTTCATATCAAGACTATACTATACATACTTATAGACAAAACTTTGTACAGCAAAGTTTGCATGTAGGTGCAGGTACAGTAATTGTGGAAAGAAACGGCAATAAATGACGAGTAAGCATAAAAATATTAAAATTGTCCTATTTCGAACGATCTGGCAACACAGAGAGGCTACGCGAGTGACAGTAATTTTCGCGCGTATTTTTTAGTTAAGTTAGGAGTAGGACCGGTAAGTAACAAGCTTTAAATAAACAACAATTATTACAAAAACAAACATATTTCAGTTACAAAGGCAAACAAGATTTTAATATTGAATTAACATTTACTTACCGAGTATTGTCAGCACACCACACACAAGTCGATAATGCACAAATTGGTTTGTTTTGACGAAATAAAAACTAAAAATAAATCACAGAGACTATTACAGTACTTAATAAAGCATAAACTAAACACAAAATATAACAAAACAAAGACAAGTTGACTGAAGTCTGAAACTGAACTGAACTGACGACACTAACGCTACTAGCGGGATGTGAGAAATACTTAGTAAGTTAGTATTACTCTGAAGGAGAAATAGAAATACAGGCGAGTGAGTGAATACGAAGTTTACAAAATCTATTGGTCTAGTGCGCCAACACGACAAACAAAACTTTCTTAGACCAGCTCCACACATTGGCCCCAATGGCAGCACCAACGCTATTGGGCCAACGTGTAGGCCAGTAAATAGTGTTGCAATTGCAAACACCATCTATCATGCTAACGCAATTTGATTGGTTCTAAACGCTTAGCGCCAAGGTTGGTCGGCTCGTTGTGTCCAACATGTAGAGTTGATGTAACAGGCATTCCGTTTCACGACAATTTTTTATTTCTTGGAAAATTGTTTAAGTCCTAAAAGTAACGTAAAAGTAACATGTACAGTCGTGTAACATGGAGGTAACATGAAGGGGTCATAAGTAACGTAAAATGTTACAAAAGTAACATTCTGGCAACGCTGCTTACGCTCACGCGAAGCTCACGACGACCCACCTAAAAAGGTGGGTCGTAGTGATCGTTCCGCTTGAGTTTACGACAATAACGCTCACAAACAAGTGGAACGGGAAAAACTGCGGTCGTGAGCGTGATCGTTGTGAACGCCCTTTGACTATCTATCCCTGGACAAGTGACGCGCTTAATTCTATGAACAAAAAAGTCTGTCACTTTTGGTGCGGGGGGAGGAAACACACATAGACATTGCTGCACACATACTCAAAATCATTTTGTATCGCCACGAACTCACACATATTAAATTCTTCACCACTAACACAATTTACGCACACATAGAGGTCAAATACGTCAACATACAAGAATTGACGACAATACGAACGTATAATACAATAAAAATAATTAGGAAGCTACTATGTCGATATTTTATATCGATAGATTATTTTAGGAAGAATGGAGAAAAACGTAACAACATTACAAATTATTTTTATATGTAATTATTTATTTGCAAAATTAAAATCATCCATACACACCTTTTTAATATCTTGCGTCGTAATTATTTTCAATGCAATGCTCTCATTGCATGCTAATGAAATACAAAACAAAGGAACTGTTTAGGTATAGATAAATAGGTGTAACATACTATGTAATTGGAAAATAAATGCACGGGTGAGCGAAATCGCAAACTTTTCGAAATACATATTCTATAGCCTATGTTAATCTTGAATAATGTAGCATTCAAATGGTGAAAGAATTTTCGAAATCGGCCTAGTAGTTTTTGAGTTTATTTGTTACATACATTGATACATACAAATCTTACCTCTTTATAATATTAGTATAGATAGAGCGGATATTGGGGACGTTATGTTACAAATACTTTGATACCAATTAGTTTGATTCTTTCATTTTGATTTTTTCTTTTCTTTGCCAGGCTGATATAAGTATTAGGAATAACACTAGACAGAGCATTTTGTTTCCCACGAGATATAAGTAGAAGTAAATACGATTTGGTTCATTATGTCGGGCGTTAATATGAACAGAAGCGCTACGCTAGAGGTCCTGGGTTCGATTCCCCGGTCGAGTAATGTGTTATTGGAGTTTTTCTATAAAATTAAGGGTTGATGCCCGATTAATGGCAATAGGCTCGCCCCCTAAGTACGCATCTGTCTAACCCTTCGGGGAATAAAGACGTGATGGTATGTCGTGTTCCGTACTCTCGTTATTTCTTTGAGCCGGATATCGAAAAAAGAAAATAATGTGTTTGAAGAAACACCCCGAGAGGCAGGGCATAGTGGAATTGAATAACTCACTTACAATTGGAGCTGCCCAACTGGGGAAACACCTACACTTTGCAGAAAATAGTAGCCAAATAACATAGCACTGTACTACTAGTATTCTATTATCTATGACTGTACTATGTTGTGTTCCTAACGGTGAGCAAGATCGCCAGAGCTCCGCGAGGAAGCGTTATGTTGCCGGGGGGTACCGGTGTTGTGGGTTGTCTACCGGGTGTGAAAAGATTTTAACAGGTTCGGCAACGGGCGAGTGATACCCCAGGTGTTGCAAGCGTTCATATAATAGGGTACATTAACACTATATATACACTTACCATCAGGCGGGACATGTGCTGGTTTTCCACCTAAGCGGTAAAAGAAACCCCAGACCTTCTAACCATACCGTATCTTAGAAATCATTTTCAATGATTTTTGAAATACGATTTAAATATGTTAATTTATAAATTCTTTTGTCACCAAATTTATCCGCAACGGCTTAAGCTATTATTTATCAATCACACCTATATCATTTTAAATGAAGGTCTTTTGTAGATCTGAAAAAGTAACAAATAAAATATCTAATACTGGATATCAAAAATAATCAATAATCTTAGTTACGTCATTTCCAAAAATGTTATTTTATTAAAATATAGTGATATCATTAATTCATGATATTCATCTTTAGTGATCTTTAGCAATTATTATAATTTGGTCTTACATTGAACACGAAAATAATATCGATATCGATTCGAAATCGTAAACAAACACTATCACATCATTAATTAAAATGACAAAACAAAAGAGGGACATAGTCTCGCTACACTTTTTAAAATTCGAGTTTTATGCATTATGTCATAATATATATAAGGCCTATAATTGCCAAAAAACGGTAATTCTGCATTAAGACCTATAATTGAAAATCAGAAATGGTGACATCCTATTGGATGATATATAATTGAAATCAAAAAATGACATTTTGATGGATATTTCAAATTTAAATCTTACGTGTATTAGCAGAGGGCTGATATTGTTAGTAAAAAAAATTTGCTAGTCTCGTGGGGAGTGCGGATAGTCTCGTGGGGAGT
This sequence comes from Acronicta leporina, assembly GCA_947256265.1. Taxonomy (NCBI): domain Eukaryota; kingdom Metazoa; phylum Arthropoda; class Insecta; order Lepidoptera; family Noctuidae; genus Acronicta; species Acronicta leporina. Next base: position 9,934,576 of record OX366514.1, read on the forward strand.
GCGGGTAGTCTCGTGGGGAGTGCATGCTTGAACTAAACGATTATTTTATACTCGATTATTGAATCGGTAACGTCCTCGATCTTTATTAATAAATTGTATTATATGATTTAAATAGAAATAAATGAACTTTAATACTTACATACGGAAAATAACTCCATCTTTATCTAAATAAGATATTAGATATTTTTTTTGCATACATTAACTACACGTATATCGGTATTTACACGGAGCATTTATGATGACCTTACTGAGCGGAAACGATTCTGTTAATGAAAAATCGATTTCGGAAACAGTTTTGATAAACGCGTTAGATTTTTTAATCCACTACCTTGACAGAGGGGAATGATCATGAGAGGCGGGTCCTTATAGATAGATAGTCAAAGTGAACGCCATGTGGAACGCACCCTCAATTGTCACCATGACCAGCCACAGCCAGTTGTCAGTGCCAGTGCCACCGTTTTTGTAGCATTTTTGTCACTTGCTTTGAAAAGCTAACGTGAAACGTCAAAGTATGTATTTTAAAAATAGTCGTTAATCAACTCTGAGGTCAACTTGTCGTATTCCTATTTCACACCTATTTACGATTTACCGTTTCAAACTCAAACACCAAACAACGATGTAAATAATGGGAAATGCTGCTCAAGTTACTTAGTACTAAACGTTTGTTGTTATGAAAATGGATTCCCGATTTCATAAATGTAGATTGTGCTTAAAACTGGGTGAATTTTGTTCTATATTCGAACAAGATGACTCTATCAAATTATCTGAGATGGTTATGTCGTTTACTAATATTCAAGTAAGAATGAATTTCCGAAGTCCTAGTTACTAGTACCTACGTATTTGCTTTTAAATGTTCAATAACTTCCCTTTTAGATTTATGAAGGTGACGGTTTGTCCGATCGTGTATGCACTTCATGTATAGAGAATCTAAGTACAGCTTATTTGTTCAAACAACAATGTGAACGAATTGATAACTTGATACGGCAGTGTCCAGGTAAGGATAGCATTATATTTTTTGTATTGATTTATGAGTGATTAATGTATTTTAGTATGAACTAGCTTCTGCCCGCGGCTTCGCCCCCGTGGAATTCGGTCTGTCATCACATCCCACGGGAACGGGATAAAAAGTATCCTATGTCCGTCTCCTGGTTCTAAGCTACCTCTCCACCAATTTTCAGCCAAATCGGTTCAGCCGTTCTTGAGTTATAAATGAAGTAACTAACACGACTTTCTTTTATATATATAGATATAAGATATGCTACTTAGTAATATGAATTGTAAATATTTTGATTATAGACACCAGCATAAACAAGCCCTCTATAAGCAACTATAATGACTTCTTCAACAAGGAGTTTCACATGCATGATGGTACTATGGAAGAATATGTATCTGCTGAGGGTGATAATGATGAAAACTTTTTCAAAGACAACATGGATAGCAACAGCTTCCAAGAAATAAGTGATGAGACAGACAGTGATGTAGACTCTATTAAGTGTGGAGGCTGTAATGAGTCCTATAGTAAGTTAGGCACCCACACTTGCAGGACTACATGCACTATTGAGCGCAACCAGCTGGAAAGGTCGAGCAGTAATGAAACACTTGTGGCCTCTGACATCATATCAAATGAGAAGCTCTCTAGAAACACTCAGTTGTTAGCCACAAGGGCTACACAACCTCTACCTGATATACCTGAGGACATTGATGTCACATGTGTGCTATGTGATGAAAAATTTGACCAATATGATAACTATGTCATACATTTTAACAGGTGCACAACAAATGTAAAGTTGCACCATTATGTTTGTCCTGTCTGCCATGACATTTACACTGAGAAATTGGCATATTTGGAGCATCTTAAAGCTGAACACTTTAAAGTAACATCAAATGACACTACTGTGCATTACAAGGCCGGCTTCAATGAGCCTGGAGAGGACTGTGTGGATTTTGTCCCATCTTTAGAAAAAACTAGGAAACCAAAAGCGGTGCGGCGTCAAATAGGTTGGTCTGTTGAGGATATTTACCAAGAGATTGATTGCAAAAAGGTTGAAGAAAAACATACCCCTACATCAAGTCCATTTAAAAATTTTTTTTCCAAGTTGGGGAATGAGTGAGTTACAGATTGAATATTGGCATGTCTGGGATCTACCTGAGTATATTTCAACATTGTATATTTTTACTAATTTTTTCATGCTTATAACTAATGGGAAACTAAATGCTTAGTTGCTCAAACAATACTTCTTATATTTATTTATAAATTGACACTAAATATGTTCATTCTTTCTTCTAAAGGTAATGTCTGTCTTGTTCACAGTCTTGTTGGTTTAAAAGTATTTGTAGGTAGGTAGCTACCATGGGATATAACCTTGTAGACATATTAACCACCCAGTATCACTGTTAGTGTAAATGTACCTTATCCAATGACATGTCAGTTTTGATGAGTAACTGGTTATTTGAGAAATAACAGCTGCTTAAGAATGTTTAAGTCACATCCCAATGATGTGTGGTATACCTTCGCTCATGGGATAGTTAGTTGGCATGAGTCAGTCAGTAATTTGTAATCTGAACACAAACATTAATGTTAATCAACTAATTTGCATTTTTTTAGAACTTTCAGTAGGCAGAGCACACCCAAAAAAGTGAGTTTTCGGAAGTTAATCGAGAGTGGCAAAGAGAAGACTGCGAACTATTTGCCGTTTCAGAAATATATCCAGAACTACAAACTTAAGAAGAAAGCATCCAGTTACAGCCCTATAAAGGGCAAGATGCAGGTGTCTGCTAAAATTAAAGCAAGTCTTTCAGAAATGACTTCAGGTCAGAAATATTATTGATATTCATTTACTAAATCACTATTATTATAAAAATTTAAAGTAGTAAAAAAATATATATTCACTAATTACATAACATACCATCACACATGTATTCCCCGAAGGGTTAGGCAGAGGCGTACTAGTGTACACCCACAGTTCGCCGGTATGTTTAGGTCCCATGTAATAGGGGGCGAGCCTATTGCTTAACCATGTTAGTGATTAACTGGGCACACATTCCAAACTCTGAGCTGCTACTGGGAATTTCCCAGACAAACCCAATAACACTTTGCTTGACTTGGGAATCAAACCCAAGACCTCTATCGTAGCAGTCGCGCTCAGGACCACTATGCTAACGAGGCATTTATTTAATTTAATAACATAAAAATCTCTTAATACATCTAAAGGTAGATTTGTACTTAACTTTTGCCTAACCTAAGTAGGTATTATGCAGTGAGCTGAGAACCAATTACTGGTTCCTGCTGGCTGCTCTAACTCATTAATTGTCATTTGTTTATCAGAATGAATATTTTGAATGTTTTCAGACAGTGATTATCATTCTCCCAGTGGTACATCAGAGGAATCATGGAAGTTAAAACAAAATTTAATATGCGCATGTGAGAAGAAGGTGTTTATGCTCTCTGAGAGTGTCAATGTAAGATGAAACGAGATAACTATTTATTTTTGTATATATATATATTATATATATATTTTTTTTTTATGATTTTTAAAAAATTATCTATTTTAATTTTATTTATGTGGGACCCTCAATAAACGCATTGAGGAAACTACTTAATATCTGCGAATAAAATATTCTATATATAAGATTTAAAAAAAATAGATTGTAGCCGATTCTCAGACCTACTGAATATGCATATAAAATTACACAAAAATCGCTCAAGCTGTTTCGGAGGAGTAGGTAACTAACATTGTGACACGAGAACTTTATATATAAGATTCTATTAACTTATTATATCATTTTTTAAGAATCGCGACAAGATTGCTGCCATGATAAATGAATTAGGCGGAGTTGTAGCAGAAAATACAAAAATGGAAATGTTAGCAACACATTTTGTAGCCGTGCTGCCAAATGACACTTTTACTGGGATGATGGTGTGCGCCCTTGCTACCGGAAAATGGTTGATCCATGTCAACTTTATATATGACAGTTTTCGGTGCAAAAAGTTTCTACAGGTGTGTTTTCAATTTTATATTCATTTTGTCTAAGGATAAATATATAGCAACCATATTTTATGACAAAATATATCGTGAGATTGATGTCTTTTACAACTTAGTGTATACAGGCAATAGGCACGACTTTGAATTTGTTGATTGTAGTTCTGATTTCTCTGACCGAATATTGGAACGTTAAATTAAAAATCAATTTTTAGTTTTTATATGCACAGGTGGCGTTACGACATTAGCGGTAGACCAATTTTCGACTTCAATGTTTTGATAATAAATACGGTTGGAAGTGTATAAACTTTTGTCTGATAAGTTTGTCAAAGATAATCTATCTTATCTTATATATATATAAAAGAAAGTCGTGTTAGTTACTCCATTTATAACTCAAGAACGGCTGAACCGATTTGGCTGAAAATTGGTGGAGAGGTAGCTTAGAACCAGGAAACGGAAATAGGATACTTTTTATCCCGTTCCCGATACTTTTTATTCCACGGGGGCGAAGCCGCGGGCAGAAGCTAGTAATATATAAAACGCGTATTTTGATGATAATGCTATTATTATTTTAAAAACATATTAGCCAAGTGGTCCTGAGTGCGACTGCTACGCTAGAGGTCCTGGGTTCGATTCCCAGGTCGAGCAGTGTTATTGGGTTTTTCTATGAAATTCCCAGTAGCAGCTCGGAGTTAGGAATTTGTGCCCGGTTAATGGCAATAGACTCGCGACCCTATTACATGTGACCTAAACATACCGGCGAACTGTGGGTGTACATTAGTACGCCTCTGCCTAACCCTTCGGGGAATACAGGCGTGATTAATGGTATGTTATGATATGTTATATTACAGGAATACCTCTATGAATGGCTCAAGCACCCAAGAATATTGGAAATAGACACAACAAGTGTGGAAGTGGCGAAAGCAGCAGTGTACTGGCATTTAGAACTTGATGCCCTTAGTGCTAAGTACCCCTTTGAGGGCAAACAAATAGTTCTCATTATGAAGAAGAAGTACAGGCAATATTATCAAATGATATTCAAGACTTTAAAGGCAAAACCTGTTACATATGATCCAAGGTGAGAACAATTAATTGAATAAGTATGGGTGGTAATGAAACCGTTAAAAGCACATAAAATATTGCTAATACTTCCAACAGAATATATTATACACACTTATAAGACACTTTGTAAACATAATCCCGACAAGGCCCAGCACTACATCGGATTTGATAAACTGCAAGTCCTTGCAAAAAAAGCCGATTATAGACCAAGCTGATCCACGAGGTTATTACAGAAAATGGCTGGGTTTTACCACCTGCTTGGAACCCCATTATAAATTCCATTAAATCTAAATCCAAAATCAAAGGATAGGATAAGCTCATTCTGCACAAATCGTGTCAAAAATAATTAACAAAAGTGTAAGCTAGCAGTTAGTAATCCTACATCTGAATCTATTTGTGAGGGCAGATGCTATAGATAGCCTATAACGGATCCGAAACGTGGGGAATTAAATAATATCAATAACACAATAAAATCCGTCAAAAATCGTTTTATTTCAGTTTTTTTTTTTTTTTTTTTTTTTAATTATGGCGCCACACTTTTTGTGTATTTGCCAGTGTCAAGTAATAAAGTAATCAAGTATTCAAAGAATATTTCCCATCATGGGATTGTATTATGGCACCACACTTGTGTTCGCCAGTGTCAAGTATAAGTTCAGTTGCCCCAATAAAACGGTAGAAACTTTATTGAGGCTTCGATGGAGTTTAGGAGTGAACCCAAAAAGTCAAGATTTTCAATTTTATATCATTTGCCTACACTCTCACACGTTCACGAACACTTAATGGTTAATTATCCACCATAATTACACATTAAACTTCGGAGAAATTCAAGTTTTGAAAAATAATATAAAATCGACAATGTGCACTTTTCATTTTCCCGCCTAAACTCCTTTTATTTCAGTTGTAAAGATGCGACTTTTATTCGTATTCAGTAACTTGACAGTTGAAGGGTTACCAGTTTTTGACAAAAAAAAGATAGTGAGGTGGTCAAAGAATGAACATAAATAATGTACTTACATGTAAAAACTTTTCATGTTAAATGTAATAACTTGTTTGTTTATAATGTAATCAAATAAATCTCAATCTATAAAATGAGAAAAGTAAAAAATGTAAAATTACATGATTTTAATTTTTGGTTTGTTTCTATTAGAAGAAAATAAAAAAGGAAATTACCTTTATAAATTTTTATGATTCTTTTATTTCACATCTTATTTACGAATTTTTACTTTGATTTTATATTAAACCATTTTTATCCTTCATTCTTTACGTAAAATCATTCACTACGCCAACACTAAATGTCCAGTTACTGAATACAATTAAAAGTAGAAGTATAGAGTCTTTCTCGATTTCTCGCGAAATAGTCGAGAATTCTCGAGTCCCGAGAAAAAAAATAAGTCGAGAAATAAGAAACTCTAGTACCAATATCGTTTTTTTGCCAAATAATAAAAATTGCTATTGTTTACATTTTATTAAATCTACATTGTATACATCTATATGACGTGCAACGTGTAGACTTATATCTGATTGCGTATTGTTTACAATTCATTGTCTTATTCATGTGTACTTAATTCTTACACAATATGATGATTACATCATTTTGAAGCAGAGCTTTTATAGTTTCTTTTGCAACGTATTGTGTTGATATGAATTTGAAAACTAATTTTTGTATATTTACCGGCCAAACCCGATTTCAGGACAAACTAATTTTGCCTAAGATAAATTCTTCCTATACGCGATAGAATTAGGTAACTGTGGTTTACAAAAAAAATACCACTTCTTCGCTCGCTCTACTAGTTAATCCTATCGCGTATAGGAAGAGTTTATCCTAGTCAAAACTAGTTTGTCCTGAAATCGGGTTTGGCCGGTAACTTACGTGGCTGATGACTGTACGTGTACATGTAGATAAATAGGTGTAAAGTATTTCATGTACGAATATTTTATCTGGTGTGCGATTTATAATTCCCCATTGAATATATCTATATGCAAACACTGTGTTCAGTTATTTTAGCGTTCTTTACTTGAGTATTTCCTCTATCTTATTTACATCTACATTAAGTATTCTAGACTACAGAATCTTATCTTCCCACCATAAACGAATCAATCTAATAAATAATATGTAGGTACATCTATTTTTTTGTGCCATAGTATAAAAAAGTGATGTTTCAGGACCCCAGGCAGTTGCTGCACAGCAGATTATTGTTTCGTAGACATGAAAATTATTGAAAGAGTGAAACTCCGCTTCTTCGCTCGCCATAATGTCCCAGTATTCCCATACCAGTACATTCTTGTGTACTTGTTAAAGAGGGGCCAAGTAGAAGACGAATATAAGTATCTATTGCAAGACTGTAAGAAATATTCGAAAGATACTATGTTCTTGCTAAATGACACTTATTAAGTAGTATAATTTTGATGAATTGAAATTTCTATATTTTTGTTATTTTTATTATTGTTGCAATGGTGTATTGGGTTTATAAAGTGACATTATACATTTTATTTTTTCTACATTTATATTCTATGCGAAATAAGCCATATTATTTTTTAGAATAAAGATATATTTCTATAATATTTGATTTTTATTTTATAATCACATGTGTCCTCTACGTGTATTGGCCGTGATCCTTGGTTTGCCGTGCAGAATATTATGATGGTCTTGATACCTTTTTCTGCCGAACCTGACCTGTTAGGATAATAATCAGTGATTACGTTACGGTGGTTTGCTGAATTACTTCCTCTTTTCAAGCTGCAGGTTATATTCATTATTTGATGATGACACACTGTAGGTACATAATGCCCTTTGATAGGTTATTATAACCAAATTATCTGCATCATTTGATCAGGTGCATCCGACACAAGGCCGGAAATGTCATATACCTACTTAGTCACAGCGTAATTAATATGCATAAAGCTTGTTTAGCAGATAGTACAGTGAGGTATCGAACGGTGGTAACGGAGGAGGTGCCCTCTGCTGCGTACTATCACAGATAATAATAATATATACTTACTTTTAAATATCTTGAACGTACAGACAGATTTTTTACGATTTTATAATAGTAGAGATACTAGTAGTCGTACTGTTGTTCGTCATATTGTTATTCAATGGTGGAGTAGTGTGTGTGTGAGTTTAATAATAATAATAATAAATAATAATTTATTTCATCAGCTTAAGAAAATATAACATATCTAGTGATAGGAATCACCTTTTAAGTAAAACAATACTTGTATTAGGAGGTTCCGCTCTTCCGTCGAGTTGTAACATAATTTTCCTGTCGCCTTTGAGGAAAGTAAGTATAATAATAATATTTAGAGCGTGAGTGTATGCGTGTGTGTGTGAATGCATGAGTGTGTAATGTGTATGTGAGTGTATGAGGGTGTGTGTGGCTGTGAGCGCGCGCGTGTGTGTGTGCATGTAAGAGTGAATGTAACATACTTGAGTTGAATCTCAAGAGTTCAACTGGTAATATTGCTCTCTTGTGATTGGTATTATACCAATGACTTTTAGAACAGTTATGGTCGTTTTAATACGTATGGCCTACAAAAACGGATGGAAACGGTACGGTCTAAAGTTCGCCTAATGCTGTTCTAGCAGCTAATGGTATATTTTAGTGAAAAAATTGTTCATACCTTTGTATACACAATCCAGCACGCAACTGTTGCTAATATAGTTCCTATCATTCCCCAAATTTGATCGGAACTAGGAAACGTGTCGTCGTTAAAATTAGATTTGAGTTCTGGTTCATCACAACTACAAAACGAAACTATGTAAAGAAACATTGTTACTATAATTTATCTGACAATTTTTAAACAGTAAGACATTGCCATTGACAGGTCTTTTGTAAGGTAATGATAGGTATTATCAGCAGAGGTTGGATATCAAAATACAGACTACATTTCCAGAATCACGCATTCACGCCACATAACTTTAATGTGTAACTGGAACCGCCCGTTTCACCCATATTTAATTTTGTCTCTACGATGACTGAAGACGCAGATGACGAGAACGAAACCGCGTCTAAAGATCGTCTGCCGTCAGGAAAGGCGGACTTGTACCCTTTACTTCCCTTTGTTGCCAGAACCATGGTACAGATAACTTTTGGGAGATAAGTTCATTAGATGCGCATTTGTTATTTTTTGCTGTAAGTACAGTTTTTATTTTTGATATATGTAATTATTATTTAACTAGCTTCTGCCCGCGACTTCAGATAAAAAGTAGCCCATGTGTTATTCCAGACTATAATCTATCTCTGTGCCAAATTTCATCCAGATCCGTTCAGCCGTTCTGGCGTGAAAGAGTAACAAATATCCATCCATCCATCCTCACAAACTTTCGCATTTATAATATTAGTTATTGAATTAATATTTTTGTTGTGATTTTGCAAAAAGAATAGATGATAATTATTAATTTATTACCATTTATTTGGTATACATAGATAGCTCATTAGGTGTACAGTATTAGATATATAAATTTACTTCCATCTGTTGCCGGAGCCATGGTACATTTAGTTTCTAGTCAGCAGTTCGGTAATTATATACCAGGGCAAGTCAAAAGAGCCTTTTCATAGTCATTTGTAGAGGATTTGAACCTGGCTAGAAACGAAAGGTACTCCAGCCCGCGAGGATTTAACGATTGTCTGCTTAGCCTAAGCTAGGCTCAATTTGGTAAATATAAAAAAAATTACAGTAAATATTTTCAATATTTGTGATCGTAAATTGTTCATAACATTATATTTTTTTTACAAACCTACATTATGTTCAAAACTGACTGTTGACTTATATAAGAAAGCGCGTTTATTGTTGCATATTTATTATAATTATTTTACAACGCTACTACTTACAATAAATAAAGTTTATGCTGTGAATGTGTCAATTTTAACTATGTAATACTTACAATTACTTTACCCGTAATATGCTTACCGTGTACAGAGATTCAAACAAATTTTAAATATGATAGATACTTAAGGTGGACAATGTGTTCCAAGTATATTCAACAAAATAGTTGATTTACAATGATAATGCTAAACTATATGTTTCAATTTCCATAAAATGCATAATTATTTATAATATACCTAATTATGTATGTGTCGCAGTTAAATTGTATAATACTTACGTTGTTTTACATATCTGCTAGCTGTTTGACAAAACAGTTCTGTTAGCTAAAACATCTGAACAATAAATTGAATGAACTTTTTGTGTTCTTCAATACAGCGCGTTAAAATTTAGCGGTATGGTATATTTAAAATACCGTGAAATGAAACATCGGATTGTAAAGTTTAGTTACAAAATTAAGCGCTCGTAGCGCTGTATTTTTTTTTAATGTGAAAGTAGGCAAACGAGCAGACGGATCTCCTGATGGTAAGCGATCACCGCCGCCCATGGACACCTGCAACACCAGAGAAGTCACAAGTGCGCTGCCGGCCTTTTAAAAGGGAGTACGCTGTTTTCTTGAAGGTTTGAAGGTCGTATTGGTCCGGAAATACTGCAGGCGACAGTTTATTCCACAGTTTTGTTGTGCGAGGCAGAAAGTTTCTAGAGAAACGCACAGTTGTGGACTGCCAGCCATTAAGATGATGGGGATGGAACTGTTGTCGCGTAGAACGATAGCGAAAAGAGGCTGCAGGGATCAATCCGAACAATTCCTCGGAGCACTCCCCATAGTATAGGCGATAGAGGATGCAAAGCGAGGCCACATCTCTACGCAGCGCCAAGGGGTCAAGCCGGTTTGAAATAACTTGGCAGTCGACGATTCGAATCGCTCTTCGTTGGATGCGGTCCAGAGGGAGAAGTTGATACTGGGGTGCTCCTGCCCAGAGATGAGAACAGTATTCTATATGAGGCCGGACCTGCGCCGAAAGTAATAGGTATATGTCATAACAACAGTAAAATCTCGTCAAAATAACCCTATCTTCCTTGTAAGTATGCACAATTGCTACAATTCGGTTCTGGTAATAGCCGGCCGCTGCCGCCAAAACTAAATTTGACTGCCAAAATATAACTAAAGTAGCTTCCGCCCGTGACTTCGGCCGCGTGGAATAGTTACTTAGTCTTAGCGTTTTGACATATAGCCTATAGCCTTCCTCAATAAATGGGCTATCTAACACTGAAAGAATTTTTCAAATCGAACCAGTAGTTCCTGAAATTAGCGCGTTCAAGCAAACAAACTCTTCAGCTTTATATATTAGTATATATAGTTATAGAAGTATATAGATGTAGCCTAGCCACAGATACGTAGTTCTACAAAACAACTAAACGTGGGTAGCGGTATTGGTAAACGTCTTGCAATGACTAACTAGCTGGACGTTGCACAGCTGTCTTATAACATAACAGAGCTATCTTGTAAAACAGCTAGTGGTTATGTAAAATGGCATGATATACAATCCGACTTCGGCTTAATATGTGTGGAGCTACATCAGAGGCTAATGATGAATTGTAAAACGAAGTCATATTTTATTTCTGTAAATGGTATTATGTATGGGATTAGAAGCAGGATTATCCACTTAAATCCATTTTTATGTGGTTCCATTATTACCATCATTACCATTAAATACCCTAGATAGTAACACATAGTAATTTGTATTTTTGAAATAACGGGGTATATTAGTGGTATACTGGTTCCTGTTTTCCACCAGGTAGGCAAACAACGGCATCAGTCTCGATGCGATGTCGTCGACGTCGTCTTCGTTGGTTTCTTTTAGGAGCTTTGACAAACTGAAGGCGACGGCGATCACTTGCCGATCTGTCAATGGCTCTCGGAGGAATTTGTACTGAAAAACCAAACACATTATATCCGTCGACTTCTCTTTGGCATTTGTATAAGCTTCGTGGTTCTAATTCGCCCATATCGGCTATATAGCAAAGTGCTAAAATGTGTCGACTAATCAACAAAACGTTTTTGGAATGATGATTACGTTTTTGTTTTATATTTTATCTATTCTAGAGACTAGACTAAACAAGAGGTTGTTTTTTATTATTAACTAGTGTCTGCCCGCGACTTCGTCTGCATTGACTTAAGAATTGGGTCCGAACTGGATAAAAAAGTGTGTGCCAATGTTAATACAAATCAGTCCAGCAGTTTTTGCAAAACTTTGGGTCAGTTAAATAATTTATAATCCAAGAAAGCCTGGGCCGATTTTATGATCTTTGATTTGTTGTATACTATGTTGTTTCGGCAAGGTCAGTAAATGGTGTTGTGTGCATTGTCCGAAGTCTTCCTAAGCGGCTGGTACTATTTTGATGAAAGTTAATGTTTGTGGGTGGGCTTAAGTAGGTAGGTAAGTTAGGTGGAACCGCAATCAGGTTCTGGGATTTTTTCTTAATTTCATCTACGACATTTCCCAGGACCGCTAGTTTATCATATTAGTATGATAAAGAAACTAACTTACCCTTATTATATTAATTAGGTTTTGTATACAATAATATAAGCATGCTTTGGATGTGTAATTGCGGATGCGTTCAACGGCCTTCGTAATCATTATTACGGCTTCGTGGAAGATGTACAGTACATCAACATCCTCGATGTGCCGCGTTAGGTCGCCCCACACCATGGACCACTCCTCTTGGGTACCTGAACTGAGGATCTGAAATCAGTACCAAATAATTTATTATATAATCTAGCTGGCCTGACAGACGTTGTCCTCTCCAAGTTTCAACTAGTTAACTACCTTAAAAAAATATATTACTTAATTTCAAAAATTTGTTCACATGATATTGACGTGAAGCATGGAAATATAAACAGACATACATACATAGATAAAAATCTCAAATAACTGTTTCGGCATCAGTAAAGATTAAAGCACGTTGCAATTATTATTATTAAATTATCCATAAATACGTGGTATATTATTTTATGATTTGATTAGATGAAAACTCTTTAGTTTCTCAATAAATTGTACACACTGTATCTACACTATAGAGGTTTCACATCATAAAATATGATAAAATTCGTTACTTTATGGCTGGAAGAAAGCAATTATTGACAAAATTTTCAACTCAAAATGACACCTGTTATGAATCAAATTTCATTGAGATAGTAACGATGTCGTGTTAGTCCTCTAGAGAAAAAGTTGTCATTCTTTGTTTACTACTTTACCCTACTCAAATATTTAGTTTTAACACCGGATGGCCGGACTCTATTTTGAAGCAAATTACCAACGCTCCTTGGTTCATTAAGAACTCAGAGGTTCACCTGAGATTGAACACAGTAAAGGATGAAATAAGATCCTCTTCAAAAACCTATAAAAAACGTCTCCAATGCCATATAAATCCACTAGCGGTTCAGCTCACTCTTCCCGACTCATTGTATCGCCTTAAGAGACGTAAAATTTTGAACGTGGATAGTCTGTAATAAGCTACCAATCTTACAAAGAGTCGCTTCCAAAATGGAAATGGCTCCGCACGACATTAAATTCTATTATCACATCTACTCATAGTCATTATAGTTAGACTGATTGCATGATAAGACATGGAAAAAAAAAACACCGGCTGGTGCTCGCTCGATAAGTTCCATGTATGTCCTGTAATGCCCTGTATGAGTGTAATGCCCTTTTCGCCAGTGCGCAGTGCTCACGTTCTCACTGTAGCATCGTCTCGGTTTGAAGTTGAATCTTTTGGTTTTGTTATTTAATTTTACAACAGCAAACAAAGGCTTGGAAATACGAACTAATATTGCAATGGCGTGTACTGTGTCTGAAACTGTATGGGGGTGCTGTGACAGGCACTTTGAGGATGAGAAACATGTTAAATGCAATAAATGTTCTAAAACTTATCACTTCACCTGTCTGTGTCTAGCCCTGAATAGCGAAGTACGTACTGACTGGCTTTGTCCGGAGTGCTTAAACTGCGGTCCTAAACTAAGTAGATCGGACAGTACTCCTTTGCGTAATATATCAACTACTAGGGGGAGCAAAAGACAGGCACTTTCGTCTCCACCTCAAGCTCCTCCTGTGACAAAAGTATACGAAGAGGATGTCCGCCAAATAATTAAAGATGTCCTAAAAGACGAGCTTAAGGAAATGTTATCTAAATTTAGTTCCAATATGAACGAAATCTTGAACAAAAAGTTACAACCTATAAAGGAAAAAATAGAAGCTATGAACGATTCAATGATGTATATGAACAGTCAATATGAGGATCTCCTGAAGGAACACGCTGATTCTAAAGTGTTTCTGAAAGAACTACAAAAGGAAAATATGGACATGAAAAATACTATTAACAACCTAAGTGTACGATTAAATCAACTGGAGCAACAAGCCCGTTCCAGCAACGTTGAAATACAATGTCTGCCTGAAAAAAAACAGGAAAATTTGATCCAAACCGTGACTGAACTCTCGAAAGTTGTGGGATGCGTTATTGGTGAAAGGGACATCTTGCATTGCACCCGAGTTGCCAAGCTTAATCATAACAATACCCGTCCCCGCTCAGTTGTTGTGCAGCTCGCCTCCCCTCGCCGTCGTGATGAATTTCTTGCAGCAACATACAAATACAACAAATCGAACCAGGATAACAAATTAAACAGTACACACCTTGGCTACACTGGACCTAAATCACCTATTTTTGTTACGGAACATCTATCTACCACTAACAAAGCCTTACATGCTGCTACAAGAATTAGGGCTAAAGAAATTGGGTACCAATATGTATGGATTCGTAGTGGTAAAATATTTGTGCGGAAGGCACAGGAGTCTGACCATATCTGGGTTAGAAATATGGACACATTAAAGAAATTAGTGTAGTTTTTAATAATTTATTTCTTCTTAGATCTGTTTAGTTTATTTTTATGGAATGTTTATATATTAAATTCAATGTCTTAAAAATATACTACCAAAACACAAGGGGCTTACGCACGAAAACCCATGAATTCTATTGTCAATTAATGTGCGAAAAATATGACATTGTAATTTTAGCCGAAACCTGGTTGAATAATTCTGTTATTAGCGCGGAGCTGTTTGACAGTCGATATGTGGTTTATAGGCGGGACAGGGATAATGGAAAGGATGGAGGTGGAGTCTTGATCGCTGTTTCAAAGGAAATACCATCAAAACGTATCGACCGTTGGGAAAGTAAATGTGAGGACCTGTGGGTTGTTGTTGATGTCCCTATGACAAAATCGATTCGTCAAATTGCTCTGTGCGCTGTATACTTACCTCCGCCTGTACTACGTGCAACTCTAGAGTACTTTGTGGATGGTTGTAACAATGTTTTCGAGCAATCCGGCTTACACACTTGCTTAGTGGGTGATTTTAATCTAAGCAATATAGACTGGAGCTTGGTAAGTGATTCTGCTACTCCCTACACACCGCCTGGCATGAATCAACTATTGATAGAATTCACTCATGTTAATAAACTCACACAGCTGAACAGCATATGTAACAACGGTGGACGCATATTAGACCTTATACTAACTAACTTACCTACTGGTAGTGTGTGTGCCGTTCAAAATCCTTTAGTCACTGTTGATCCTTTCCATCCACCGCTTGAAATAAATTTTGACTCAAAAGTAGATCCCAGTCTTCACTATAATTCTAATAACGTTAGGCCGAATTTTTTCAAGGCAGACTATGAATTAATATGTAGGAAAATTAATGAAGTGAACTGGGGCCTCATTCTAGACGCTAAAATGAATGTGAATGAAATGCTTGCTATTTTTTATGATAACATACGCAATATTATTAAAACGCACATCCCTCTTACAAGAAAAAAACAAAGCAAATACCCCCCTTGGTTCGATAATACTTTGATTAAGTCCTTAAAGGAAAAGGAAAAAATAAGAATGCGCTTTAAATTATATAAAAACCCTAGGGATGAAATAGAACTAAGATTATTAAGTAAGCGATGCGCACACTTAGCAACTATTTCCTATAATAGGTATATTGCTAATTTGGAGGGTGAAATATCTAAGAATCCAAAACTTTTCTGGACATACATCAAGGCTAGGCGAGGTGGTTCAAGCTCTTTTCCGGCAACGATGACTGATGGTACTGCTACAACCTCAGATGGTTATAAAATTTGTGAAATGTTCGCTAGGCATTTTTCTTCTGGTTTCACTTTGACAAATTCAACGCATCCTAACCATATTTTAGACAAACTTGAATATATGAATACCAATAATCAGTGCCTTGCAACACCTATTATTGATCATTACAGTTTAGTTAGAAAACTAAAAACTTTAGATTGCCGTAAAGGGGCTGGCCCTGATGGGATACCGCCTATTTTCGTGTCTAAGTGCGCCTCCTCTTTAGCGTCTCCTCTTCTGCTAATATACAATAAATCTCTCAATACTGGAATTTTTCCTGACACCTGGAAAAAAGCTAAGATTGTACCCATACACAAATCTAGCAACACTGACAATGTGACTAATTACAGGCCAATCTCCATATTATCTACTATTGCAAAAGTCTTTGAATCATTAATATGCCCGTTCATACAATCACACTTAAAACCCTATTTGTGTGAGTCTCAGCATGGTTTTATAGCCTCCAGATCCACCTGTACGAATCTGGTAGCTTTCACTGAAATGTTAATGGGTGCTATTGACAGTGGAAAGCAAGTAGACGTCATTTACACAGATTTTAGCAAAGCCTTCGACCGTGTTTCTCACAATATACTCTTACGGAAGTTGTTGGCTTACGGAATCTCAGGCAATTTACTACTTTGGCTCAAATCGTATCTAGAGAATCGCTTTTTCTTTGTTGCTGTTAATGGATTTAATTCGGATATCTTAAAGGCCAACTCCGGTGTCCCACAAGGTTCGCATATTGGTCCTGTCCTATTTAATGTCTTTGTTAACGATATTCCTCTTTGTCTCCACTCTTCTGAATGCTTCATGTATGCTGACGACCTAAAATTCTGTAAAATTATTGAATCAAGTATAGACGTTGAACTACTTCAGAAGGATCTGGATAATCTGGTACAGTGGTGTGCTGATAATGACATGAGTTTAAACACAAAAAAATGCTACCATGTCAAGTTTTCTAGAAAGAAACAAATAGTATCCTCAGTATATCATGTCAATGCTGATTCCATCCAAGAGACAGAATTAATCAGTGACCTAGGCGTATTATTTGATCCAAAACTTACGTTTACACCTCATACAGAACATGTAATGAAAAAATCGTCTAGACTGCTGGGCTTCGTAATCAGGAATGTAGCTGGTTTTCGAAAGTGTAAAACCAAAATCTTGCTATATAACTCCCTTGTGCTTTCTTCTTTGGAATATTGTAGTCCTGTCTGGAGGCCACACTACGCTACTCACAAATTAAGACTAGAGCGAATTCAGAAAAGGTTTCTCTGGCATTTGGCATACTCTTCAGGGATAGCAAAAAAGAAACCATCATATGCAACTAGACTATCGCACTTCAAAATGGTTTCATTAGAAAAGCGCAGGAACATAATTGATTGCCTTTTCCTTGTTAAAATCCTCAAAAATAAAATAGATTGTTCTCCCTTATTAAGTAAAATTAAATTCCGAGTGCCTGCCAGGTACCCCCGTGCTCCAATTACTCCACTACATCCACCACTGCGCCGAACAGTCCTAGGCGCCAATTCACCAATCCCGCGGATGTGTAAGCTCCTGAATAGCTGCAGTGATCTGCTCGATATCCACGCTGACTCACTTAGCAAGCTCCACAAAATTATATCTAATAATTTCAGTATGTAGTATTTTTATGTTTTAATCATTTCCTTTTATTATTGTCAATCTCAATGGTTGCTGAATCAATAATTCAATAACAATTTTATAATAGTATTTTTTATTGTAATAGGTTAAGTTAGTTTTTACTCCTTAATTCATAGTGTATGCGGTGCCCACCTGTAACTGGTTGTGACACTAGACTTTATAATATTTGCTTTATTTTTATATCTGTAATATAATGTGTGTCAACAATTGTTGGTGAGCCTAATAATTAAATAAATTAAATAAATAAATGAGTTAGAATAACAGTCCTAATAATCAATTCACGCAATAACGGTTTCTGATTTATCTGTTTTATTTTCTTGCTTTATATTATTTAGTACCTGTAAATGTATTTCTTTAACTTTATTTCTTGATTCTGTTATAATTTTTGACGCATGCTAGTCTAGTACAGAAATACTTAAAAAGGATAGTTTAGATACTTTGTTTGCCCCGTTTGTTTTTGATAGAGTGATTCTTGACAAATCAGTTGATTTGAATTAAATATAGCCTAAATGTTAATCTAAGAAACAGGATAATTATGAATTATTTTCCACTTCTTCCGAATCTATTCAGTAGTTATCATTTGATGCGTGTTCAAACACATAAATAAACCGACAGACAAAATTTCCAAAAATGATAGAAATGGATTGTGTTAATGATTCTCAGTCCCCCAAATTAGTTTTTTGCCAATATAAGCAATGTACAGACACGGATAACTTACATTCGTATTATATGTAAGATACCTCCACTGTAAGATAATAAATACAGCATAATATAATACACTAGTGGTGGTTCCCAAATTTCAGTGTGGGGACTGGCCAGGGAATGTTGGATAATATCAAGATGCATTAAAGATTTATCAGTGGTGGGCCCAGATGCTTTTGTCAAGTAGGTATACTGTCCAGGAATCCATAACACACAACAAAGAATACACAGAAGTAGTAAGTGGGCGTAACCTTGTTTCCACTGCTATGCGCTAAGCGCTCACATGCCGTATAAAGAAAATAAATGATATTCTATTCTATTCTAAAGTGCTCTCAGTCGCGGTCACAGACAGAAATTCGATAAAACTATTTGATAGACCTATACAAATTGTCTGTCATATTTTTTGACATTTCTTTTGTTGGCTTAAACTTCGTACAATTTTCGTATCTTCTAGTTATTTAATGTTTGGCTAATAATATGCTCTTCAATGTATCATTAGATAAACTATTTACAAGTTTTGTTTTGATTCACGATCTGCACTAGAATGGGGAAAACATAATAAATTTAAAGTAAATTAAGTCAGTGTTTTCGTTTATCAAATTGTTTATTGACGACGCCCTAAAACTCGAGTAAAAGAACTAGGCACGTGGTAGGTAGTTGGGGATTTCCCCGGAATATATGCTTGCCAGTGGATGACGTTAGTTTCATTATGAAATGTTGCAAAGTATATAAAAATAGTACATTATACGTAAGATCTTGGTCTAGCGATCGTACATGAGTGAAAATGCCAAACAATCGTATGGGTAGGTACCATTAAAATCGTACATCTGGCAGCCCTGACTATTTCTATTATCGTCGTTACATTACATATTAAAAACCCTTAATGAAATAAGAAACAGTCGTAAAGGGATTTATACCCATTTTTTAATGTGAATTATGTGCAATGGTAATTAGATTGAATTTAATGCAAATAGTTTTGTACGTTACATCTAAACGAGATTATTCTTGATTGTTATTTTTGACCAGTCACAATCGAGCTACAATAGTATGTGTAATACGTAAATGTGTGCGTTTGGCAACACTGGTTTTTATAGAAAACAGGCATTATGCTCCTTCCACTGTTTTTGTTCCGTCATCCATAACATAACCAAATGAATTGAATGAGGGAAATTAGCAGTCACCTACGATACCTACCTACCTACGATAGCGCGGGGTTGTCTGTAGGGGGCGTACATTCACCTATTTTGGGCAACCTAGTCATTGATGACCTCATCACCAAGTACTAGTATTCTATTATTACCAAGCTAAATGAGAATCACGACTATACCATAGAATATGTATATGACCTGGCTATTCTTGTGTTAGGTAAAGTAACATAGTAGAATGCTGGTGCAGGGAATTGGTCTTATCAATTAACCCCACCAAAACAGAGTTCATAATGTTGACCCAAAAACTATCACTAGGGTCATACTGCTTACCCAAGAAGTTCAACACTGAACAAACATGTGGCCCACATGCTCCTGCACTTTCTTGGGGTCAATGCTCATAGGAAAAGTACCTTGAAAACCAAGTACTCTCCGAAAGGTCATCAGCGAAATTGCCCGCTTGCTGGAGTTTCTTGAGTAGTGGGGGTGGCTCGAGTGACATAATCTTTACCACCCGCATGCAAATGACACAATTTTTCATTTCATTTTTTTTGAAGGTAAAAAAATTGAAGGAAGCTTTAACAAAACAGGTGACAATGGATAAGATTAATGATGCTATTGAGACTGACCTGTGTCGCCCATATGATTATTTCATTGCGGTTAGTATCCTTCTTAACTTCCATGCCACTGACTGATTGAAAGAAACTTAAATCCTGCTGACTGAATAATTTTCTAAAATAATATTTATTTTGTGGCTGCAAATTTTTTTGCTTCAGCCTTATTCTTAACCAGTCACCTTCTTTTACTGTAACCCAAAATATTATGACATGAATGTAATTTGGATATTATGTTTATGAATAAGCAAACAGTTGTGGTTGATACTTACTTGGTATAACATTGTCATATGTTCCTATCAAACATTTTTGGAACTTTAATGCGACATTGAGTGTGGATGAAGCCTTTGGTACGAATGCTTTAACAGTACCCCATCTAACAACTTCCAATATTTGACCCATCATTGCAAGCATAGGTGCCCTGTATTCCAATAACTCATGTGTAGTGTAGGAGTTATCCAAAAGCTCAATTTGATTGCGTATCATGCCAATATTTTTGTGCACAAGTGCCTTATGAATATTTGGCATTATAATCAAAAGCAGTAATTTTGTTCCTGGGATTATATCACTATTCTTCAATTCACTCAAAAATCTTACAAGATTATCTTGTTTTACTTCAGATTCTAAAGTATTATCAAGATTTTTATTTATAATATTTATAATACAAGGTTCTGTTTCAGTAACATAATAAAAATTGGCATAAGGTTTGAGTAAGTCCATAATTTTGAGCATTGTGTTTGTAAGGTGTTTGTTTTCTTGGACCATTTGAATTATTTTATTAAATACCAGACCAGGATTCTGGAGAAACACATCCAATACTTCTGTGAAGTCTACATCAGGAGAGGCAATAAACTTGTTAAACATTTCTGTCAACATATTGAGAAAATCTTCATCATCCTTAAGGTTATGGAATTGTTTATCATTGAAATGTTCCTTCAATAATTTATGCTTGTCTGATGAACTGCAGTGTTGGAATATTTTGATTGCTACTGATGTTACTAATTCTCTATTTACAGTATTACTTTTGGAGTAATCTGTATATATGTAGTATAACTTCAAGCATTCTTGTTCATCAAAGATATCTATATTTGTTTCAACCACAGTGATCAGTTCAACATGCTGGCATAGTTGTTCTTTATTTACTAATGCATGTATCCATTGTGTTTTATCTTCATTATTGCTGTTTATATTCTGTATGATTACATTAACCTCAGTTGAGTTGATGATATCATGTATGATGACTGGTTCACGAGCCATCAGTTTAATCATGTCAACAACTGGGTGCTCAGCAACACCACTCACATTGAGTAGTTTGGCTCTTACTTTATAGCAAAGTTCTCCTAAATTCTGCTGCATACTTCGGCCACCTACTTCGAATTCACTCCAAGCACAAAATATATCAACGCTGACATCCATTACAATTTCTTGAAAAATATCCAGTAACATCATATTACAAGTGTTCAGACATTCTGTTACAATATTGCTTGGACATTCACAGACTTTGTCTGTGGGAGGATTATCTTTAAAACAGCCATCCTTATAAGTTAACATGTAGATCTCATTGATGCAACATGAGTTAACTTCTTGAGTAAAATAACTAAAACATTCATGAATTAAACATACAAATGTTTGTAGGCGGTGTCCTTTATATTTATACAATTCATCTTTGCTTAATATGTTCAATCTATAGCTGTTTGGTGGGTTTGTAAAATAATTTAAGCATTTTTTTAAAGTGTCATGACCAGAACATATAATATTTTTAAGTATTTCTGTCTCAAGCTCAAAACAGTGCAGCCGACAAATAAGTGAATAACATGCAGCTGACAATTTGTGCAGTTTTGTGAGACTCTTTATGGGATCATAATACTTGAAGTTACCTGCAAAAGCTCTTGCTACCTCTACTGCCAGTGGGGGGTAGGTATATGTTATTATTTCACTAGCAAAATCTTCCATCTGAAGGTTCCACAACATTTCACACATGAGGTATTGAGGTATCATTGGTATTGAAGATATAATTAGGAAAAGTCCTTCAAGTTCTGCCATATCTTTCAAAACTTTTAAGTCTGAATTTAATACAATAAACATTGCAAACTTACGAATTTTTGATACCATTGTATGTTCTATACCATTTTCACTAAAATATTTCTCATTCTTTAAGAATCTCGAAAGGCTTTCAATGACATAATTAACTTTTTCTTCATTTCCTGAAATAATTATAAAACACAGAATAGAAAGAAATAATTTTATAAATGGCCGAATAATCGCGTAACATACAGTACTCTCCAATCTTTTTGGCCGGGCTGAACATGCTGCTCAGAATGCATTTTAAGGTATCATAAGGGAAGATAGAAGAGCGCGGGTGGACGGGGCGCGCGCCGCTGTCACCCGCGCGCTGCCTCCTTCCTGCTCGCGTCCTCGCATCTGTGTAAGTGTTGCGTCCGTATGTGAACCACACGCTCATTGCGTTCTGAGAATACAGTCAAGTTCAGAATCGTTCATTTCGTTTTTCTTATTTTTTTTGGTAGTTAGTGTTTTTGCTATTATTGTTCTTAAGTGTTTTGTTATTATTGATTGTGGGTATCGTCTTATCGGATTGGAAGGCATTATGCTATAAAGTAGATAAAAAATATCAATCAAGAATATAAGAAAAGCGACAGAAGTATTGATAATTTTGACTGATGTATTGTGCATTCGTGGAAGCGAAATGAATCGGACGAATCGGAAACGGATTTTAAGACTAAGACGATCATTCTTCCGATGGAATGTACCGATTCATAATGAACTTTACTTTTATGGAAAGTGTAACCCTGCTTCAAATAAATATATTTGGTATAATATATTATGTTATGCATGTGTATAAAATAAAAATTTATCTACTTACTAATCTAATACTAAATAGGATATTTGCATTAGTAATATTCCACTCGACTGTACCATGCGCAAGGAGGCGGGTGAAACAACTTCAGCCCGGCCAAAATGATTGGGGACTACTGTACATACAAAAAAACAAAAAATACAGATGAATTGAAAACCTCCTCCTTTTTGAAGTCGGTTGAAAATAAAAGATAATTATGGTATTGCGTTTAAATGCGTTTCCTTGGCATCAAGTGGAAGATAGTGGGATTACATTTTCTTGAAATGATAGTTTCACAATCACATTGGCTATTCTTTCAAAATAATTAAAACAGGAAGGTTTAGAGTAAACTCAATGAGTCAGTATGTAATATAATACATAAATACCAGTGCTGAAACTATGAAAAACCTCTAAGTAAAATAAGTTTAAAGTAAAATACACATTACTTACCGCCTTTTGATGTTAATCTTGAAAAATGGTGCACGTGATCTACGGATACGATTAAACCTTGAAACGCTGATAGTTCAGCAGTGAAATCCATTGTTATTACTTACAAATTGAAAGTAATCTTATAATATTCCGGTAGTCCCTTTCAGTTTCAGCCAGCAAAAATGTGAAAAATGGCTTGGCTATTAATGATTATTTAGTTTTTTTTTATGGCAACCTGCCGATATTTTCAGCAGTTTCTGATTATTATTTTATGCTAATTATTCTGGTGCTAGTTTCAAACCTGAAACACAAGACAAAACACAACTATGTATTAGTAAATATAACTACTTATATTAACATTATACTACGTACAGACAATTTGGTATGAAATATAATAAATATTAAAGCTTTATGGAGTCAGTGAATATAAATTTAATGAAAGCACATATAAGCGGATTTGGGAAAAAAGAAAGGAGATGACGTACATTGACTGGATATTGAATGTTTAAATTAGAGGAGGATAATTGTTATAGAGGGAAAGTTTTGTTTAATGGGCAGTTAAGGAAAATGTGGTCTAGGGTACCCTCGACAAGACCACATTAACATAAAGAGTTATCTCGGACCCTAATTTTATGTAGGAACACTGGGGTGCAGCAATGTCCGAGGCGGATTCTGCAAATCACGGATGTTACTGTTTTAATAATAATATATACTTTATTGTCAGACATTACAGTCCATAGGTTGTTAGCGATGTGTTAGTAACATATTGTGCTTATGTTCTATATTAGTATTGTTAGTAGTTTATTTAATTAATTTTAATTATGCCCGCCCATTCCTAACTCCATCCAGTGTTTCTAGAAGGGACAATCTAGCCTTTCAGCAATCATCTTCAGAATCCTGTTCCGACTGCTATGCAGGCGCTGCGCCATGGAAGCCGCTTTCTTACGCATGATAGCGTGAAAGCCATCTGTGCGGGCTTCCGTAAACATGCCAGGCGCACTGCAGCGCCACGGCAGCCGCAACAGCATCCTGAAGGCGTTGTTGTACTGTACGCGCAGGACATTATAGCCTATAATTTATAGGCTCGGGTTGTATATGACACCCACAGGCCGCTCGAGTAAAACGACTGGCAGAACGCCTTAAATAAACTAACTTTGACGTCTGTCGTACAGCGAGCGAACCTGCGCTCTCGCTCTATATCACTATCATCCCGTAGATCCCGTAGATCACTAAGTCGAGAAAACACGCATACACCGGCGTCCTCCTCGCAGTGTAGTACTTGACGGTGTGCTTTAGGCTAAGGATGGCACTCTCCGTGGACTCTCCCGCTTTGAAGCCGAACTGTGCGTCATTTACTAAAATGTGTTCTGAGAGGCAACCATTCAACAGGCCGTCAAGCACTTTTGCCGCGGTGGTAGCGAGCGAGATGGTGGTAGTTAGGGACAGTTTTAAATTTATAAAACCAAGGTTTAGCTGGTATGTTAGGTTGAATCCTGGCACCTTTTAACTTATTTGTCTCAGTCCAGGAAGACTCCCATGATTTATGCAAGTCGGTTTTACAGGAGTGTAGCAAATCATAAATTTGAATGGAGTAGTATTTCAGGTCAGCGAAATTGCTATAAATTGCAGCTTTAGCAGCTGAATCCACACATTCATTTCCTCTTATCCCAGCATGACCAGGTATCCATACTAGTGTAACCTCAATTCCCTTCTTGAAGCAAGAAAACAATAATTTTTTTATGTCCATTATAATGGGGCTACGGAGATTATCCTTGAAGGGATTTTTGATGATGACCTCCAGGGAACTCTTGGTGTCTGAAAAAATTACTGCTTTGGAAATAGAGTCATGGGAAAGTATATAAAGACATGCCTCGAGAATACCGATGCACTCTCCGGTGAAAACAGATGACTCTGGAGGACACTGGATTTGAAGAAAAATTTTTGAGGTGGCATAATAAACAGTAATACCAGTTTTACTATCTAAAGACAATTTGGAGGCGTCAGTGAAGAACTCATGGTAATCTTGCCACTTGTCTTCAACTATGGCAGTAAACTGAACATTGGCTTGAATAGTTCCCTTATTCAGGCCAATGTCTGGGATATAATTTGGGCGATAGTCTAATATTTTATATGGTGAATCATACAATGGGGTATAGGGGTATTTTCCTTGATCAAGTTAATTTTTCTGAATGAATTTAGGAATAAAGGTGGGTTTTTGTGTCTCCAATAATCACTTTGTCGAAGGATAGAGTCTATGTTTCTTTAGGAAGAATGCTTTATATATGTATTTATCGGCAAGATATTGTCTGCGAATCAGAAGTGGGGGTTCGCCACTCTCCACTTGTAGTGCATTGATTGGGGTCGATCTCATGCAACCTAATATTATACGTAGAGATCTCGACTGTATGAAATCTAATCTAGCCATTGCAACTTTATTATACGGTTCAAGCATAAAGGTGCCATAATTTAATAAACTTCTAATAATTGCATTGTAAAAAAGTTTAAGAGTGAACGGGTGAGCTCCCCACCACACAACCGCAAGCGCACGCAGCATATTAAGTTTCTTCTCCGATTTATTAGTGATGTAGTTGATATGGTGGGCACCAGATAATTTTGCGTCCAAGATGACACCTAGAAATTTTACATTATCTTCTTCTACCTTGATAGGAGATCCTTCAATTTCAAGATAAACATTTGGTATTAGCCTTTTTCGGGAGAAAACTACGGCAGAGCTTTTGGAAGCAGATAAGTGAAGACCATGGGAAATGAGCCAGTCATTATACGAATCGAGGGATACCTGCATGGATTCCTGAGCATCACTAATGGATAAATTTGGTAGGTACAAACACAAGTCGTCTGCATATTGTAAAATTTGGCAGTCAATGTTGAGGGACCTATGCAAATCAGAGGTATAGATGCTATAAAGAAGAGGGCTCAACACTGAACCCTGAGGGAGTCCTCGCCAGACAGTTCTGGGATCAAAATTCTCTCCTGGAATGTGTAGCGTGACTTTACGTCCAGACAGAAGGTTGCAAATGCAATGAAGTATCTTTGGCGGGATACTCAGCTGGCGTAATTTACTTCTGAGCACGCCAAGCCATACTGGGAATTAGCTAGAAGACCTTGATTCTCTACGAACCACTCCAATCCGTTTTATTATAAGGTGTTCCAGGATTTTATCTATAACAGGGGATAAAGCTATTGGGCGGAAATGCTCTGGGGAGTTGGGAGATTTTCCTGGTTTTAAAATGGGAATAATAAGCTGAGTCTTCCACTCATCAGGAATATAACAAAGATTAAAACAAGAGTTAATTAAGGATAGAAGATACTGGCGGCTATGTGTAGCAGACATTTTGTAAAAAGAATAAGGGAAACCATCGATTCCAGGAGCAGTGTCATTAACATGCTTGAGCACTGCTTCTAATTCTCGTATGGAAAAAGGAGCATCGAGGGGGTTGTTAGATATTGTGTCATAAGTTAAAGGTAATTCATCTTTTAGAGGGACAAAACATGGGGCAATTTTATTGAAGAAAAGTAAAGCTAAGTCTCGGGGCATAGAGGAAGTATTTCGAGGCAAGCAGCCACGACTAAATTTCTTGAAATTTTGCCAGACTAAAGACGATGGGGTTGAGGGAGAAAGTGAGGCACAGAATTTCTTCCAGCCTTCATACTTTTTCTTTTTAAACATTATCTGTATACGTCTGGATTTAGCAACTATCCGGTAATATTCCATCAAGTTATCAAAGGACATATTACTGACATCTTATCTTATCTTATCTTGTGTAGGGCCGAGGCAGCAAGGCCTCAGTGCACTTCGACCCAATGGGATCTTTTGTGCTTCCCCTAGATAATCTATTCCTCATCCCCTCCCAGTTCTACAAACAGCTCTTCCATGAGCTTTGTAATAGGCCTGGGGGTATGAGTCTGTAGTCCTCTGGTCTTGGATAACCCTGACCCAAAAGGCACATTCGCTTTCCAGCCATTGCATCGCATGTACACAGAAGGTGTTCCATGCTCTCAATTTCCCTTTTGCAGGCCCTGCAGGCTGATGTATCCGTCAGACCCATCTTTTGTAGGAGAGCGTTAGTCCCGAAGTGTCCGGTCAGCGCCCCCATCAAAAGACGGGCCTGCCGCCTGCTTGAGTTCCAAATGGCATTTTGCCATTTCGATGAGGAACCTATGAATTTCTTGGAGTGAGCAAGTCCCGTGAGGCTCAACCACTCATCCATGTGCCTCACCCTTGCGTACTCCCGAAATGCCGTTTTGACTGTGCTTGGGGCCAGTCCTACAAATGGTTCCGGTCCAATTAGTGAGGTTCCAGAACCTTCCCTAGCCAGCTCGTCAGCATGCTCGTTGCCCACAATACCCCTATGACCAGGGACCCAAACAAGCCTGACCTTGTTTCTTTACTGACATACTTTAATTCAGCCTCATTTCGGGCTTTAATAATAGTAGTACATTCACGATCCCACCAGGGAGGAGAAGGTATCTTCCCTGAAGCTGAATTTTTCAGTGGAATGCTCACATTGGCAGCATTTGAAATAGCACCAGAAAATTGGAATAAACAGGTGTCAATGTTGTCATTGGAAATTTGGAGAAGGGGAGAATTTCATCCTCTAGAGTTTGTTTAAATAAATCCCACTTAGCTTCAGAGAGTCTATATTTCAGAAGTGGTTTATTTTCTTTATGGGGAAGAGATCTATTAATTAAAGTTGAACATAAAGGGAAATTATCACTGCCGTAAGATAGGTTAAGCTGCTTCCACTCGAACTGGGTGATCAAGCTGGCTGAACATATGGTGAGGTCAACACAGCTTTTACCCTGGTCAGGCCTAGTAACCCGAGTAGCAGATCCATCATTAAGGACACATAGTCCCAGCTCATCAATAAGGTCAACCAATTCAATGCCAGCACTGTCACATTGGACAGACCCCACAGAGAATGGTGAGAATTATAATCACCTAATAATATTAACGGATTAAAGAGATTACAAATATTACGAAGGTATTGGAAACATAAAGAGTTTGGTGTGGGAATATAGATCGAAATGAAATTAATACCTAGCATATTAAACAGCATTAATCTCGTTTCCGTGTCTGGGTAAGGGAAGAGGGGATAGAGGAAATAAATTATTTACCAGCATAGCAGCACCGCCATAGCCATAGGGACGGTCATCGCGGTGCGTGCTATAACCGGGAAAATTAAAATTGAGACGAGGCACAAGCCATGTCTCAGATATTGCGAAGATTGCAGGTTTGTAGAGGTTAAGTCAATGGGAAAATTCATATTTTTTGGGAAGGGCGCTCCTTTGCGTTCCACTGAAGGCAATGGAGGTCCATTATTGCGGAGTTGGATAAGGCTGACGATGTCGTTGGCGACGTGGTCCGGTATATTATATTTTGAAAGCAGGGAAGAGAGTAATGTAAATAAAGTATTCAGTTCTTTAGAAAGGTCATTTCCAAGAGAAGTTGGGTTAGGACTGTGAGTTGGGGTCTTAGAGGTAGGAGGGGCTGCTGCAGAGACGGCAGTATAGGATTTGTAGTTGGGAGGGAACTTATTTGAGGCTTCTTCATATGACAAACACTGTTCAGCCATGCATAACTTAATGTTTTTTTGTCTCATGAATTCAGGACTGTCCTTGCTATTGGCAGAATGGGGCCCAGTGCAGAAGCATAGAGGTTCCTCTATGGAGCAACCATCCCCAAAGTGTTCTTCACCGCAGCGGAAACACAGTGGCTTCAAACGACATTTGGATTTGGTGTGTCCATATTTACAGCAGCCATAGCATTGGATGGTTGGGAAATGGTACAGGACTACGGAAAGGGAATTGAAATAACAAAATACACGTGTTGGCAGGGTTTGTCCATCAAAAGTGATAACAACAGAGGGGGTTGGTTTCCACTCTACAGCACCATCAGTAGTAACTTTATGGTTTAGCCGCCTAATCCTTTGAGGATTGAGCCACATCCAATAGGAGATTTAAGGGATTCTAATATTTCCTCTTCTGTCCAGTCAATTGGCACTCCTTTGACTACACCCATTCTTGTTATGTTTTATGTAGGAATTTATGTAGCATAGCCTTTATTTATTAAGTCAGTATTGTTTAGGAAAGCATTAGCATCTTCAGGAGACTTAAACTCTACTGAAATTCTATTGCGTCCTACTTTCTTGACTCCATCTGGTAAAATATTATAGGGTGGATGGAAGTGCTAGCAGAGGGATCATCACTTTTAACAGCGGCATGGACCAGGAAAGGGGCAGAATCTCTTGTGGAGTATCTTATTCAACTAGGTATTGACGAGAATTGAGGAGGGTCTTTCTGGGTATTTTGTTTTTTAGGAGGGGGGCCGTCTGAGTCGTCTGTACGTTTTAATAAGCGGTTTTCTATGTCTTCGAAGTTGGATAATGGGGCTGATAAGCCCGGGGAATATGGAAAGGCATCTGGGGAATTATTAATATTGTACGTAGTTTCTACTCTGAGAGCATTTTGTTGGGAAACATTGGGATCATTTTGGGGAGGGGGATCTGGCGGGCGGCCATGGCGTTCGAAGTCAACTTCCATGGCCGGCTCGCATGCCACAGGAAAAGCGTAAATAAACTTAAGAACTTACCGATCCAAAGACAACACACAACGAGGAAACAATCACAGGAACATAAAAGGCACTGAAAATAACACCACTATGTCGGTTTACAGACTAAAAAATAACAAATAAAATGCTTTGAAATAAAACTATTTTTACGGATTTTATCGCGTTGTATTAAATTTTATTATTTCCCGACGTTTCGGATCCTTTACACTTTGCACTCCGATACATTGAAGTTAGACGTAAAATATCTAATTCCCAGTTGTGCTAAACCACCAAAGCTGTATGGGCTGCCCAAGATACACAAACCCAATGCTCCGCTAAGACCAATAGTCAGCCAAATCGACTCACCAACCTACAGATTGGCTCAACACCTTGCTAAAGTACTCACACCACTAAGAGGAAACAATGCAGCATATGTGAAGGACTCATACCATTTTGTCAGTGAAATAAAACATCTACACCTCACCGACAATGAAACTATGGTCAGTTTTGATGTTCAGTCTTTATTTACATGTTTACCAGTGGAAGATTGCATCAGAATTGTATCTAAGAAACTATTAGATAATAACATGCCTATTGAATATGCTGAACTACTAAAACATTGCCTAACATCTGGCTATATGTTGTGGAATAATCAATTCTACACGCAAGTGGATGGTGTAGCAATGGGTTCTCCAGTATCTCCCATTGTTGCTGATATCTTCATGGAAGATTTTGAGGAGACTGCCTTACAATCTGCACCTGTAACACCAAAATTCTACAAGCGGTACGTAGATGATACTTTCACCATTTTACCATCTAATAAAGTAACAGCATTTTTAGACCACATTAACTCCTTAAATTCTAAAATTCAGTTTACTATGGAGACAGAGGCCAACAACTCTTTAGCTTTCTTGGATGTCTTGGTAATTCGTACCCCCAATAATACCTTGAGTCACAGTGTGTATCGAAAGAAAACCCATACAGACAAATACTTAAATGGTGAATCACACCACCACCCAACACAGTTATCTACCGTCGGTAAATCTTTGTTTCAGAGAGCGCGTGGGATCTGTGATGAGCAACACCTGGCTGCAGAGCTTCAACATGTCAAGCAAGTGCTACATGACAACAAGCTCCGAATACCGCGCCCTTGTCACAGAAACCGCGTGAAACGTGCCACAGTCGAGCGTCTACCTGCTGTATTGCCATATGTTAGAGGAGTCACAGACAAGATTGGCTATATCTTGAAGCGAGCTTCAATCAAAACATACTTCAAGCCGCTGAAGAAGATTAGTCAGTTCTTACCACCTGTCAAGTGCCACATACCTCTTCAAGATGCAGGAGTATACAAGCTTGATTGTGATTGCGGTCTCTCATATATAGGCCAAACTAAAAGAAGCATAGGGACCCGCGTAAAAGAACACATTGCCGATGTCAAACACCGCCGTTCCAGAAAGTCTGCAGTTTGTGAACATACCCTAGACAAGACCCAGCACTACATCAGATTTGATAAACCACAAGTCCTCGCAAAAGAAAACCGATTCCTACCTAGGATGATTCGTGAGGCTATTGAAATTAAAAAACACCCAAATTTCAATAGAGAAGATGGTTGGGTCTTACCAGCTGCTTGGAACCCCATTATAGAATCTATTAAATCTAAATCCAAGCCCAAAACTGCAAGACCAAAGGATACGGTGAGCTCGTTCTGCGTGAATCGGATCACTAATAATTAACAAAAATGTAAGGTAGCTGTTAGTAATTTTAACATTAAGACGTCCAACACCTCAGTCTACCCGTGACCATGGATGCTGTAAAGGATCCGAAACGTCGGGAAATAATAAAATTTAATACAACGCGATAAAATCCGTAAAAATAGTTTTATTTCAATGTCTAATATTCGCGTAAGTGTCAGAAACCAGTAAATAAAATGCTCCACATGTGTTATCCGTTTATACTTACCGGAGAATCCGATTATTTAGTTAGATTGTTTACCTATTGACGAGTGACAAGAAAATGACAATGACATCTGACCAGTGCTGCCACTTCGAAGAAAAAAAGTATACCTGGTTTTGATCTGAAATTTCCCCAGATTTAGGGATATTTTAACTAAAAAAATCCCTAGAATTCACTAAATAATTTAAAATAAATTCAAGAATTATGTAATTACAAACATATTTTAATCTTTAAATTAACATTTGGAAAGGCTAAAAATCAATATTCAATACTTCAATAGGTATTTCTTCATCATTTTGACTTGAGTTTGCCGACGTAGAAGGCTGAGATGGATCATTTTGGTTAGACCTTTTTGAAAAATATCAATGACAGAAAGTACAAAAGGCTTTTGTAGGACCGTTGGTTCCAGGTCGTAACCACATCTTGAATTCTTCTTGGGTTTCCCATTCTTTCCGATATTTTTATGCATATTTTTTTTTCAGAGGCACGTCCATAGTACTTCAAAAACTTTAGAACATAGATCAATTTTAGAACTAAACGAACTAAATACAAGCAATCTATCGACATCACTCAAATTTTACTCAAAAGTCGGGAAATCCCCAAGATAGGTTAGCTGCAGTGTTGCCAGGGCCCTTGAGTCGAATTTTTTAAGTTTCAATAAATATCACTAAAATTCATTAAATATTTTTTAGTGTTTTTTATTAGTTTCAAGTCTATCGATAGATATCTCTTCTATCAACTGTCAAGCAATTAATAAACTCGGTGCACGTACGTATTTTAATTGTAATTTAGAATTTACACACCATTTATAGTCATGTCGGATCGAGACATGGTTACGGTGGCTTCTTCTCGCAATGATAGCACTAGTCAAGTCTCAGAGGGCGGGCGTTTTGGGGTTCTAATATTGACTTAAAAGTACTAAGTACATAAGTATAAATGTTTGAACCGACATGACCCACAGCCCACAGTAGCCCACAAAGTCATTAAGTATCACTTCAGATTATACAGAAAAAAATATCACATTATACTATTCATCCAACACTATGGTGAGACAGCGCATTTTACAACATTCGGTAGATTCGAATTTTAGCTTGCACATTGAAAAATAAAACTACGCTGAGAGCTAATAAGATCTAATTTAGATTGTTACTATAACGGTGTGTACTAACCGGTGTTACGGGGCGCAATGTAACATGTACATTATATTATTTGTGTCGACGTTTTTATGTGTTCTTGCTCATTTCCACATACTGACTGCACTAATGCTCGCTTTTGTTACATTACGACTCGTAACACCGGTCAGTACCCTTTATGGACGATAATAGTACGATCGAAACGGTTATCTGAATACCTACACTCTAAAAACTTTTGTTTCTCTAGAAACAGGTTTTGAAATGTATTACAGAATCTGAAAACTAATTTATATCAGTTTTAGTCAAAATCCAAAAAAACACCATTAATTTTAGAAATGTAGGATAGCAATTTGGGAATGTAGGAGGATAAAAATGTTGACAAATACAAATAAAGAAGATTTTTATTTTTTCATGAGCTTATGTAGAGATTCCAGATTTTTTTGAGCAGTCTCAAACATTGGATCAATTTTCAAAGCATTTTTGTACATTTCTTCAGCTAATCTATACTTTTTCCAGCGATGATAGAGTACACCTGAAATTATAATAAAACAATTTTTCACTTTGAAGTTCACTGCAAGCCTATTTATAATAATAAATTAATTATTATATCAGCGTAAGAAGTTGCTTGTGAGGCAGTTTTCACTCAGCAACCTGCCTGCCGTTAATGGAGATAACTAGCTACACCTACATATAGCTAAATCTAACTAGTTTAAAACTAAAGTAGATTTTACGAAAGTCTTGAAAGAGGAGTCTACTTTACTGAGTTTTTTTATGTCCGTTCTTACTTCTTACCGAGGTTTGCATAGTGAATGGCTTGGACTTCTTTATTAAATAATTTGATCGCTTTAATAAAGTGTGTCTCTGCTTCTCCAAAGCGGTTTATTTTCCCGTACATGTTAGCTATGGCAAAACTGATCGACGGTGCTTCTGGTAATTCTGTGAGGACTCTTGGGATGACCTTTAGTGCTCTTTCGATTTGTCCTGAAATTTAAACATCGTTATCCGATGAGGAGATTATCAGAGGCCACCATAATTGATTTCCCTAATCAACTCAGGATCAAGGCACGACACAGAATCGAAGTGCATTAAAGCGTCAATTTAAAATATTGCATTGTACATTGACCCTTATTACTTTAATGTAATGCACATATTTCCATCGAACTCCAGCATCTACGCGAATCAAATAGTCTGTCGGGTCCTGAACTGTCAAACTAAAATAATATAAACGTGAAAGATTGTGAGGATGTATGGATGTTTGTTACTTTTTCACGTCGGAACGACTGAACTGATCTGGATAGCATTTGGCACAGAGATGGATTATAGTTTGGAATAATACAGGCTATTTTTTGTCCAGGTCGGACCCAATTCTGAAGTCCACGCAGACAAAGTCGTGGGCAGAAGCTAGTGTCAAATAAGAACACAATTCCCTTACTACTACTTAAATGCGCGCACATCCTAGAGATTTTGATGCCTCGCTTCGATTCGGTGCTATGTCAGTGTGCTTTGACCCTTTTTTTATGCAGCACTTTATAATCATCAAACTGAAATTGAAACTAGAGGTGCCAACACATTACTGATTGCATAAAAAACCATTGACTTAAAAACCTCTTATTTCTACACTAATTTGTCCATTTTAAGTTTAATTTAAGAATTTTAAGTTTACATTAATAATAAAATATTTTTACCCGTATTATCCATTAATGCCATTAAATTAGTCCAGGCCAAGACATGTTTGGGGTTTTGATTGATTGCTTGAAACCAACTATCTATGGCTTCTTCACTTCTATTCATCTCAAGATACTAAAAAGATGCGAAATTAGACAGATGAGAATAAAGTGGATCAATATCTTATGTACCTGATAATAATTTATATGAAGCAACAATACTTCGCATCACACAAGGCGACGTCTCCGAACAAATTAAAATTTGTTATCCGCGTTTGACTTGCGATTTCGCTGCATCAGCAAGTCCTTATTATAACAAGCACAAAAGAGTACACTGTACGGTACAGTGTGCTCGTAGTAAATACTAGAGTCCGACCGAAACTGGTTTTCCGACCGAAACCGAACATTCGGCCGTGGCTTCAGTTTCGGCCGAAACCGAAACTCACGTGTTCAAGTATAAATATCCTTAAAATACTGAAATTTGGTGCATTTTACCCATTATTCTGCATTAATTAGGACATGAAATGGAAACAGTATATTCATTTTGTTGTAATCATTTATATAATATACATACATACATACATACATAAAGTCACGCCTCTTTCCCGTAGGGGTAGGCAGAGACCACAGACTTCCACTTGCTACGATTCTGACATACCTCTTTAGCTTCATCCACACTCATTAATCTTTTCATACATGAACGTTGGTTTAGGGTACTCTTGACCGAGCCATTTTTCAGAACGTCCTCAATCTGATTCGGAACGTTCGCCTAGGCCTTCCCCTTCCTACATTCCCATTCACTTGACTCTCGTATATCTGTTTAGTCAGTCTCCTTTCATTCATGCTTTCAACATGACCAAACCATCTCAACATACCTTTCTCGATTTTAGTCACTACATCTTCATTCACACCACAACGTTCCCTTATCACACTATTTCTTATCCTGTCACTCAATTTCACTCCAATCATACCTCTCAAAGCTCTTATCTCAACTGCATTTATTCTACTTTTATGCTTCTTCTGCCACTGCCACACCCAACTTTCACTACCATACATTAGTGTCGGTACTAACACCCCTCCATGAACAGCCAAACGTGCCCTCTTGGACACTTTCTGACTCCTCATAAAAGCATGCAACGCTCCGTTCACCCTTTTTCCAGCATTCACTCTCCTTTCTATGTCACTTTCACACTTTCCGTCTTTTGTGAACACACTTCCTAAATAATGTATTTAAATATAATATAAAAAAAATATTAATATTAGGTCTTTACCAATGAAATTGCCGTTTTGTATGAAAAAATTTAAACGAATTTTTTTTTCATGTATTTTTTATTTGTATTAATCGAAGTAATCACCCAATGCAATCAATGCATCTTTGCCAACGCAGTGGCAGTTTATTGATGCCCTTCTTAAAGAAATCAGTTGGACGGGAGGCAACAAATTCTTCAAAGGCATTTTGTACTG
This sequence comes from Acronicta leporina, assembly GCA_947256265.1. Lineage (NCBI taxonomy): Eukaryota > Metazoa > Arthropoda > Insecta > Lepidoptera > Noctuidae > Acronicta > Acronicta leporina. The sequence goes on from OX366514.1 coordinate 9,970,808, forward strand.
CCTCTCGGGTATTGATTTTTTTTCCCGCCAAGAAGTTATCCAAATTCTGGAAAAAGTAGTAGTCTGTAGGCGCAAGATCTGGAGAGTAGGGCGGATGACGGAGAACTTCCAACCCCAGTTCTTGCAACTTGGAGACCGTCTGCCTGTGCAGTATGAGGTCGCGCGTTATCGTGCAGGAGCAGCGGACTAGCGATTGACCAATGCTGGTTGGAGATGTGCCAGCTTCTCCATCATTGTGTTCAGTTCTTCACAGTACACATCTGCAGTAATGCTCACCCCGTTTGGTAAGAAGCTGTGATGAATCACACCGGCGCTAGACCACCAAACAGTGACCATTACTTTTCTAGGGGTAAGTTTTCGTTTAGGGCATTGTTTAGGTGCTGAACCAGGATCCAACCAACATGCTGAGCGCTTGCGGTTATCAAACAGAATCCATTTTTCATCGCAGGTAACAATGCGGTTCAAAATTCCTTCATTTGTGTGTCTGTTGAGCAGTGCAAGGCACGTTTCGACGCGTACTTCGCGCTGGCGATCATTGAGTTCGTGGGGCACCCATTTGTCAAGCTTTTTTACCTTGCCAATTTGACGCAAATGGACCAATATTGTTTCGAGGCTAACTTCGAAAGCTGCTGCTAATTCAGCCGTCGATTGTGTATCATCAGCTTCCACAATCGCCTTTAATTCGTCATTGTCGACCAAAGTCTTCGGACGACCGCGAGGTTCATTTTTCAGGTCGAAATTCCCAGAACGGCAGCGAGCAAACCAATAACAGGTGGTGCGTTGGTTTGTAGTGTTAGCTCCGTAAACGTCGTTGATGTTGCGTGCCGCTTGTGCAGCGTTGCTGCCACGACGGTACTCATATTCCATAATTACTCGAAATTTTAACGTATCCATGATGACGAAAAAGATTGAAATGCGATGAAAATGTAACACTAATCAATAAACAAATGACTACTTTTGGAAAAAGAATTCCATGTTTTTAAAATAAAATTAATTTGAAATTAGAATTCTTAGCCAAACAAAAATTATTTTGATTTGAAATGGCCAGTACTGCGGAACGGCAATTTCATAGGTAAAGACCTATTAATATTTTAATTTTTTGTCAAATTAAGTTCTCATAGCAAAATGTTTATCAGTTATCAATAACCAAATCACTAATTGTTACTGTTTCATACTAATTATTAGTATTTTGAAATCTTATTTTTACAATCTCTTTTTAACATGTGACTTGATTTGTTAATAACAACAACAACAAACAAAGTTACTGACTCAATATTTAACTCTATAAATCATTCAAGTACAGAAACGAAACAAAAACTTACATGTAATCAGTTCCATCAAAACATAACCACTAAAGAATGTTTACGTCGGGCGATAACGCACTGACTAAGTTGTGTTGTGTTGCTATAGAGCTATCCGAAGGGCGCACGACAATTCCCGAACAGGGGCCGCCAGCGTCCGCCAAAGCGTTTCCGCGAGAAACGAAGTTAGGCAAGCGTGTACAACAACTTCCGAAATCAGTTTCGGTTTCGGCAAAAGTTTCGGCCAATTTGGCCGACACCGAAACTGCCGCCGAAACTTGATTTTTGGCCGAAACTCGGCCGAAACCGAAACCGAACTTTCGGTCGAACACTAAAATACAACACGAAAGGTTAGGCAGAGGAGTACAAAAGAACATCCACAGTTAGCCATTATGTTAAGGTCCCATGTAATAGAGGCAACCCTATTGGCATTAGCCACAACACAATCTAAAGTCCAAGTTGCTACTGAGAATTTTATAGTAAACCTAATGAAACTGTTCGATCGAAGAATCAAACACAGGATCTCTAGCATAGCAGTTTACGACCACTAGACTGATGACTGGCTATCATTTTATTGTTTTACGTAACATAGAAAAATACATACCAAATTGCCTAAATTGTAATAACAGTCAGGATATTTCTTTCGGTAACTTATAGCAGTTTTGTAAGCTGATTCAGACTCTGAAAATCGTCCAGTACTTGCAAGGACTATGCCCAAATTCATCCACGCAGCTGGGAAATCTTTTCTGTGAAAATATTATAATAAATATTAAAATAAAAAAAAAACCGTTTTTATTAACCAACATCAAACACATTTTTAAAACCACGATAAAACGGCTCAATATATTTGGATAAAATTTGGCAAGCAGATAGTTTATAACCTGGATTCATACATAGAATATTTTTATCTTATATAAATATTATAGCATTAGTGTCAAAATTCAAAATGTTCAAATAAAATAGAATAGCTACCTGTGTCTTACAGCTGACCTAAGATAATATTCAGCTTCACCAAATTGTTTTTGATTTTTAAGTATATTGGCCATGTTATTCATTGCTTGATAGTACTCTGGATACAACCTGCAAATAGTTCCAGATATAAGACTGCCTCATAAGTTAACTTAATGTTGCAGCAACAGCATTGGGTGTTATTATAATGAAGGCATCATGTATCAGTTTGGCATCAGAACAGTTGGTTTGCTGATGTTTCATTCATTCAAAATAATAGGCTTGGGGAAAAATATAACTTATAATTTTATACTGCAAAAATAATTTTAATCGACTAATAAAATTCTATGATATACGCGATTAAAGTTTTTAGTGGGGACAGAGATGGGATGTACTGTCCTCCTGCAAACTGAGTGTTAATATATAATTGGTTTGCGCACTGAACAATGTCACATCTTCATATATCTAGTGTGCTCTATATCTATCACAAATTTAAAATGTGTAAGTATAATAACTTCCTTATTTTTAATTTAGTTTTTGTTAATCAGGTCTATTTATAGTAACTTTTTTCATGTAAATAGGTAATTTAGGTCTTCATGTACCTACAAAATAATGTAAAAATCTAATATTAGTTGTCATAATTATGTTTGATGATATTATAATCTAAATATATTTCGCGCGATTGTAAACTGTCGAAAGATTGTAATTAAACTCATTAATATTTTTCGCTAGTTTATAATCTATCGAAGTTAAATATTGGTTATGATAGGTTAGAAACTGTTACCATATGATGGCAGAACCGCAGTAGGTAACGCGGAAATTGTAAGCAGTAGGTATGTTACAGTTAACCATGTTTCGACTGTTTACGATCTCGGGAGATACATTATAATCTAACGGTATTACAATTTCAGGGTGATATACATACCTTATAGCTTGCTTATATTCAGATAGCGCCCATGTAGTTTGATGCTTAGCATCTGCAGCCTTAGCAACATTGTAGTGAACTTTAGCATTCAGTGGGCACACAGATAAGCCACTGGTGAACAAGTTGTATTCATTCTGCCAATCCATTGACCTCTGCCAGCTCCTCAAAGTGTATACCACAAGTAAGAATAAAAACATAAACACACCAACCTGTAATGAAGAAAATTCCGCACTGAGGGCCAAGTTAATTATTTTACTAAAATTTGATCAGGAAATAATTAAGTAGTTCAATAGGCATTATAGTAAAATTCTGTCACAAGACAGTCTCATGGATATACAGCTAGCTAAATGGTTCTGAGAGATGGCTCTTTTAAGCTAGATCCTGCATTCCTGTGAGCAAGAGTGAGACGGATTTAGATAAATTCAGTAAGAGATTAGTAGAGTACTGTTTATTATCATCAAAATCGGATAATGTCTAATAATTACTAGCTGCTATCCACGGTTGCACTCACATCTCAAATGACTAGACAATAAGTAGCCTATCCCTTCTCGAAGGTCCAATCTATCTTTATTTACGAAAATTAATCACGATTGGATTGGTTTTCTACCAAAATAATCACGATTGGTTGAGTGGTTTAGGTGTGAAATTGTAACAGACAGACAGAATTACTTTCAGATTTAAAATAATAGTATGGACAATATTACCTTACAAACTGCCAGTGTTCTTCTATGCAACAGTTTGTTAAAACCAATTACTAACAATAGACAGTAGCCAGCTGATGGTATATATAAAATTCTTTCCGCAATCACAAAACCCACTGGGTAAAATATGTTTGAGGCTGGCAGGAATGGTATGATTATTAATGATACCGCCAGGATTACAGCCCTGCAACATTTTTGTTATTGTATGATATTATGTTTATAAAATAAATTCTAACACAAAAAGTAAAGCCACTTTCAAAAACAAAAAAAATAGGTAAACAAAAAAATCATCTCAAATTTTCAATCAGTTTTATAAGTAAATGATAAGTCTAAATAAGAAATTGCTTCATTACTTACTTATTAGTAGATCTTTTGTTTTTGCTAGTTATAATTTTTGCCAGCAGTAATATGCCATAGAAATACATTAGGCAAATCAGAATAATTCTACTGTCATTGAATTTTTCTACCAGCCCTATGCATCCCATTGACCAATCATAACAAAGCCATTTAGGCCAAATAAATAAGAGAAGATTTATAAAATATACATAGTTATGTGTGGCTACCTGCAACAATATTAGAAACAATGCTCAAGAATTAAAGAAAGGAGTTGGATACATTTTACAATAGTACAGTAAAAAATGAAAAAATCTAGCAAATGTTTAACTTTACACTGTAGTTGCACAATCATATTAACACCATATTTTAGAAATATCTCATCATTTCATTTTTTTAACCTAAATATACACAGGATCATCATAAAGCAAACTATTTGAGTAATTAAAAAAAGGTTACCTTTGCATAGAAACTTTTTGCAAAAGCAGCAGGATTGTCAGTTAATTTAAATTCTGGCTTAGTTCCACCCATCACAACCCACCTTGCTAATAAGAGGACCAATATGCCTACTGTGATTATTATGATTCTAATAATTGATTCCATACTCATATGCACTGTGTTATATCTGTTCTTGCATTTCTTAATCCTTAACATAGTTAATAATTCACAAACTAAACAGAAACCCTGCAATAAAATTAAAGTTATAATGGCTTAAATAGAAATAATAGGATGCATGTTCTGTTTAAAAAAAAACATTGAGATACTCACTAAAACGGTGACACCATTCTCCTTACATAACATAGATATCCCAGATAAGATCACTGTTGGAAGTAAATAAAAATACCTAAATCTTTGACTAGATAATGACTTATTATATACAAGAAATGCTAAGAAAAATGTTATAGCAGCTAAGAGATCAGCCCTGCCCACTACACCACACACAGCCTCCACATGGACTGGATGCACAGCATACAACAAGGTTGATAAGTATGCAGTGTCCATCCACCACTTCTTACTTCTACCATCCTGGTAACTATATGATATTTTGTTGATTCCTGCATCTTGACCAGCCAATAAACTCTTACTTTTGTTATTAACAATACTTTGAAATACTTTCCAAACCAATATGCAGCATATAACATGACATATGAGGTTTGTTAATTTAAACTGGAATGCAGACAAACTTCTTTTATTCAGGAAATAATTGAATCTGCAAAATAATTTAAACATTGAAACGATTAAGTTCTTGCTTTTTAATAATGTCTTATCTTAGTTTTAAGAATTATTTACGTACCTGTACGTTAATACCGTAAGGGGCCGGTAGGATTTGTGACTCAAATTTGATTTAATATCTGCACCCCAGAAGTCATTATTAAATGAGTTGCTCCACGACCCCAAAGTCACGTCCTTATTTTTAACTACTGCTTCAGAGTCGTCAAATACGAAATCACCGTTTAGAGTAAACAAAAACGGTAAAGTCGACATGAATATGATGATCAATAATTTACTGCAGTTCATTTTCTTTGTTTTTTTATGGGACTGCTTTTTATTACGTTTATCATTACAAGAACAGAAGATTGTCATATATTTAATTCGGGACTGCTTTTTATTACGTTTATCATTACAAGAACAGAAGATTGTCATATATTTAATTCATAAAAAACATTTTCTAACATTATCAAATAGCGTTAATAAATTTTATAGTTTTGTTGTTTTTCTTCACAGTCACACGACACGACGTTTGTTTACTTATTTTGACATTGACATTTACGATTGATACTTTCGTTCAGAAATATACAGCACTGAGATACATTATCACCAGATCTCTTACTTCTCATACTCTTAGCATTTCTGATGCTGTGTACTCTTTGACTAGATAGATAGTCAAAGCACAGTATAGTAATTATATATACTGTGGTTAAAGCATAGACATCTAGTATATTAATTTAGAGGTGTTATATTAGGATGATATTTAAGTAATACTATTATTGAATATATTCACTTAGCCATATTAGCATACCATACCTATTACTGGGTAATAGTCAAATATTAGTCAGCCATTTTGAGATTCATATTCTCTCCGTATTCATTAACTCTAATATTGATATCGTAACTATTCTCATAATAGGCACGATATCAATATTATGTTAGAGTAACGAATACGGAGAGAATAGGTACGATATCAATTTATGTATCAATGTCACCGGGAATATCAGAACACTGATCTCTCGGTGTGCCTATTATTTGACTTATATCTGGTAATAGTCTACGCTAAACTAATATTAATATACAGCTCGTATCATAATATCTATACCTATTACGAATATATTAGTTACTTCTCTAATATTAATGTCTATGGGTCAAAGTGTGTACTACCTACTTATATTTTCCCGTTTCGGAGGAGTTCATTTTTTTAAAAGCTTACTAGCGATGTGGGTCGCACGTCGCACATTACTAGACCCCGCGTGCTAACTTAATGTTTGTGTTACGAGTGGGCTCAAGACGGTAGTGCAATGGGTAGGTTTCGAACCGGCAACCACATGATCACAAGTCCGACACATATATCTATACTTCTATATAAAGCTGAAGAGTGTTTGTTTGTTTGCTTGAACGCGCTAATCTCAGGAACTACTGGTCCGATTTGAAAAATTCTTTCAGTGTTAGATAGCCCATTTATTGAGGAAGGCTATAGGCTATATATCATCACGCTACGCGGACGACGTCGCGGGCAGAAGCTATGTACTAATATACAAAGCTGGCGTTTGTTTGTTTACTTGAACGCGCTAATACAAACAAACAAACAAACTCTTCAGCTTTATATATTAGTATAGATATTGCCGAGCTTGTTTGTTCGGGCTAATCTCAGAAACTACAGTATGGATTTTCATACGGCTTTCACTTTAATAAAAATACATTGAACAGTTTAAGTAATTACTTTTTTAATACAAAAGACTACATACTGTGCGATACGCCTCTCACCCGGCATCGCTCAAAAAATCGATACAAGGATTTATGGTGGAGTCATCAAATTCTAACAAACAAGTTTCTTGAGATTATTAATGTGTCATTGGAGTGACATTATAGCTAGGTCCCAGAGGTGTGAGCGTATGTTTTATATCCAAAGCTGTTCTCGGATCACGTAGTGCGTTTGCAGCGTGTGCGAGTTGTAATGCACATTCAGATGGCGCTGTCGGCGGCAAGGCCGTGCATTCGCGTTCTAAGGCGTTGCCAATCGCCGTCAGCAGTTCAGAAAATCCGAGGGAAATCGCTGCTCGACGTAATCGGTTCAATTCCTGCAAAAAGTAATATAAATACATACATACACGTTTTTCTCCCACAGGGGTAGGCAGAAACTATAGACCGCCACTTGTTACGATTCTTGCATACTTCTTTTGTTTCTGCCACATTCATACATCTTCTCATACATACGCGCCGGTTGCGAGTACTACGCACCAGTAGCCCAAGCACGAACAACTCGCGAAAACGTATTCGTATCGAAATCGAGAATAATTAGTATGAGAAGGAACTTAATGAACGTAGATGATGCGAAAGTGGAGTGCCAGGATCGTAGCAAGTGGAAATCTATAGTCTATCCCTACCCCAATACAAGATAGGCGTGAAAATATGTATGTATGTATGAGATTTGTAGCAGAAAAAAACTAGATACGTTTACAATACGAATTCGATAGTTTTTCGTGCTTTGGCTACAGTAATGTTGAATGAGGTATAAAACAGAAAATTTAGGAAGTATGTGAGCTGATGAATGATAGAAGAATAGATGCATTGCGTAGGTCAGGAGCGTAGTAATATAAATTGTTATTTTGTTATAATTAATTATTCACTAACGGCCGAAATAAATAACTTATCCCTGTGTTTCCTGCAGGTAGCCAGTGTATGCACGGACAATCAATACTCTGTATAATATGAATAACTAAGTAAGTAATATTATTTAGACCTTTAAATGCCCTTCGGGATTTTATGAATATCAGGTACCTTGAAGAGATGCTGTGTCTTGTCCGGTAATTTTCTGGCATGTCTGAGTACTTTCTGGACGTCTGCGAGTAAGGCGTGCGGCCGTGCCCATGCGCATGCAGACCCTCCACTGCTGTATGAACGCCACGAACGCACTGGAAACGTTTCTGCTGTAACATAATATGAATGTTAGTGCACATTTTGGTAACAAATAACCTACAATTGTAGCTGTCTACAATTTTTTCTTGGACGTCTAATTTACGGTTCATACCATACCAGTAATGCTAATTGGTTGAAAGTCTGCAAGGTCAGTAAATGTATAGTGCTGAAAACGTAATTTGGAATAATGGCAGGAGGATGATAATGTTGTTAAGGGCCAAACCAGAAATAGATTTACATGGTTTAGCAATTGCTACCTATACTTTTCCAATATAAGGCGACTCATTGCAAGGTAAGCCTAGCCAATGCGAGGTCTGTTTATACTGGATATTTATATAGCATATACTCAATTCGCGAAGATGTTATATTTTAAGGGCAGTAAAATTTACACTTACCCGGCACACATTCACCTTCTATCTGACTACTGCTATCTTCGAAAGGGGCTATTTTCCCAAACATAGAATTATCTTATATAAAATAAGTGTAAATAATTACTTGAAGAAGTTCCTTCATCCGCTGGTCCCAGCTGGTCTAGTGGGCCGAGCCAGGGCGCGGCCGAGGCTCCCGGCCTCAGCACACTCAGTAAAAGACAGGAGCGACGCGCTCGCGATGCCTCGCACCACGCTGTCAAAGTCCCCCACCAGTCCGCCCCTAGGAAAACTACCGCAGCCGTCCCTTCCACCTGAACATTGTATTTTTTTGTGAAGTCAAGAATAATCTTTTGGAATGTTCGTGATAAATAAAAAATAAAATGGTCCTTAGAAGTGCAATTCAAGTTTTAACGACCTACAAAGATCTTCAGTGACAGAAATGCCATAAACAAAGTGCACAATTTGCATTATTTTAAGGGAGTAGGTACGTTGGTAGATGTCTATTATTAGTATTATACTGCACAAAAAACAAGGGTAGGTACTTAAAAAAGGAAAGTTGCTCACCTTGAGAGCTCCATGAAGCAGGACACAAAAATTTGGAACTTTACTAGGTTCTGACATATCTTCCTCTGTAGCGGAACCATCCGTGCTAGAACCTTCCTAAAAGATGATTCGCTTGTAAGATCCTAATATTATAAATGCGAAAGTTTGTGAGGATGGATGCTTGGATGTTTGTTATCTTTCACGCCAGAACGGCTGAACGGATCTGGGTTAAATTTGGCACAGAGATCTTATCTTATCTTGTGTAGGGCCGAGGCAGCAAGGCCTCAGTGTAATTCGACCCAATGGGATCTTTTGTGCTTCCCCTAGATAATCTATTCCTCATCCCCTCCCAGTTCTACAAACAGCTCTTCCACGAGCTTTATAATGAGGCCTGGGGGTATGAGTTTGTAGTCCTCTGGTCTTGGATAACCCTGACCCAAAAGGCACATTCGAGCCATTGCATCTCATGTACACAGAAGGTGTTCCATGCTCTCAATTTCCCTTTTGCAGGCCCTGCAGGCTGATGTATCCGTCAGACCCATCTTTTGTAGGAGAGAGAGGGAGGGAGTTGGCACAGAGATAGATTATAGTCTGGAATAACACATGGGCTACTTTTTATCTGAAGTCCATGCAGATGAAGTCGCGGGCAGAAGCTAATGATTAAATAAATAGCTGTAATGTTCTCTTGATAATATTATTATTTATTGGGTGGATAAATTATGGAAATATTGTGTACCTTGGTGGGGGTTTTGGAGCCATAATTTTCTCTGGGCGTCGTATTATTACCTGCTTGTGCCTGAGGTATAACTAAGTGTTTGCTTATTGCTATAGGAGTACCTGTAAAATATCAAATGTCTCACTAGAAGTTTTGTACTGGTGCTATAAAGCTGTGAGCGACTGTTAGCTAATCCAACTTTTGATTACCAAGTTCCTGTTGTTGGAGGAATCCAATAACATGTATTTGGTTGGCTAAGCTATATGTAGCATCCAACCCTTCGTGGGAGACAGTCTGTGGCGCCGGAAACAATTGCACGCGCGCTTCTAGTTGACCACATTTGAGTGTGCACCAAAATTCTTGGTAGTGTTGCTCACATAGACGAGTCATGGCTGTTATTACCTACAAATAATTAAAATCATCTATATTTATCTATACTAATATACAAAGCTGAAGAGTTTGTTTGTATGCTTGAACGCGCTAATCTCAGGAACTAGTGGTCCGATTTGAAATTTTTTTTTTTAAAAAAAGCTTACTAGCAATGTGGGTCACACATTACTAGTATTCTTGTTAACCCCTCGTGCTAAGCTAAATGCTTGTGTTACGAGTGGGTTCACGTCGGTACTGCAATGGGTGGGGTTCGAACCGGCAACCACATGATCGCAAGTCCGACGCCCTAGCCATTAGGCTACCGCCGTATATATAAAATTTCTTTCAGTGTTAGATAGCCCATTTATTCAGGAAGGCTATAGACTATATATTATTACACTACGCGCACGTAGTCGCGGGCAGATGCTAGTGTTTTATATAAGTTCCGAGTAGAACTAGTTTATTGATATGGCCGACGCCAAGATCGAGAGCAACATATCTCGGCTGAGGCGAAGAATCGCAAAATTAAAGAGTTGTTAATGTTTATGCTTTAATACGAAATTAAAGTATGAACCCAGTGGCACTTGTTTATTATTTGCTTGTTGAGTCTATTTTTTTATGATTGTCTGGTTTAACCAATCACGCTTCGCATTAGCGACTATGCGAGGCATATTTAAAAAAACACTTTTTAACAATAAATAAAGAGCTTTCTTTTCAGCAGTTTTCTTAAAGTGAAGCCAAGTAGGGTGATTTAAAATCACATGAGCCTTTAAGATTTTGACTCTGTTTTACATATGTTTGTGATCATACTTACACCAGGCACGGTTAGTTGATCAGGACAGTAAATAGAGCCACGCGACATGTTCCCATTAGAGTTGGTGGTCGTATTGTTAGCTAAGTCCACTATTTTCTGATAGAGGGGCATTGCTGGAATGAATATCAAGTTTATTAAAGCTTTCTTTATTTTAACTAAAAACTGATGCCTTAGCGAAATTATTTTTTTTCCAAATTTAGAAATGGTTCTTAGCTTACCTAAGTATATTTTTTTTGGTAATGAACAAATTTTTTATATTATTTTTCACAGACAGGGTATTTGCCGTTTAGTGTACATTAAAGGACAAATAAAAAAATTGAGTACAATTAATAGGCTATCAGCAATTTTTTTTGAGAATAATTGGATTAACAACAATCAAGTAAAAGTGACTAAAGGCTTAAGCTGTCCTCAATAAATGTATTTAGCCTATTGTTAACAATACAATGTAATGTTACAGTTGTCACATATGGGTTTAATATAAAATGTTTAAAGAATGTTAATATAATAATGTTCAACCTTAATTTTCCATAGAGTCTGGTCAAATTATACTTCCAAGATGGGCTCATATAAATGTGGTTCTGATGATATAATGTTTTGTTAGTCTTCTTAACATACAAAATTATAATGCTGGTAAATACAAATATCCTTGGGATGTCTATGGGGGAGATCTTGGTTCAGCAGTGCATCTCTACTGACTGAAATAATGATAATGAATCTACTAACCATGTTGTAAGCAAGAGTCATGTGGAGAGACTATAGGCAACACATGTATTTTTGCTGGGTAAGAAGGTGGCAAAGGCAAGGCTTGCACCATTCGGTTTCTGCCTATGGATCCCACACCACTACTGCCATCTGTTATCTACAACACCATATTCAAGAGAACATAAAGCAATATAGTTTATTTTTTATTAGAATTACATTTGTATATCTATATATATCTATGTATCACAAATAATAATTCTGATCCTGATTCTAAATGTCTAATGTTTGTTTTTGTCAAAGCAAATTGTTTGGAAATGAATAATATGTTAGTGTTTATTTTCACATTTTAGATGAGAGAGGCAAATTCACTAAATTCAAATGAATTTAATAAATTAATAGTTTAAGTAATTTTTATTATTACAGTATTAACAGTACCAGCAAAATCTGCACGGGTGTTTGGCACCCCCACTCATTTAGTACCAGTTGGTTCACTCCAAGGAGAGCTGTATCTATGCAGGTCTTATCACCTTCTTCCAATTGTAACAACTTGCTGCGTATTGAGTCAAAGTCACGTGTAAATGGAACAGCCACTGAAAAAACGTTGTTAGTAAACATGGTTTGGGGACTAAGATAAGTGCAGATCGAGTTTAGTCTTTGTAAATAATACTTTATGATAGAGATACCTTTAAATGCCTTACCTTCAAACTCAGATGAGAATGCGGCCAAAGCGACATATTCAAGTTTAGCGTGGACACCTAGGTAGTCCAAAAATGTGTTTACAGCAGTTGTGGCTATCGTGAACCGGGTATGAGTTTCTGTTGTGTCGGAAGTCGGTACCGGCCTTGACATCGACAGGGACACATCCATTAGGATGACAGTAGGCATTTTGCTATTATTTACACTCAATGCCAATAAAAAACTAATAAAAAATTAGGTATTTTTAATTCAACCTTATCAAATAGTGGAAGTTGTCACTGAAAAAGATTAAATTTATACATATAAACTTATTTGCTCAATAACCTGGACAAGATTTTTAATGTGTATGCTAAGATTAGGAAAAACTGAGCAGATATTTACTTGTAATTTCCATTTACTTGGATATTGGGATTTTTTTGCCGAGACTCCGAGAGGCAAAAACAACTAAAACAATATTACAATGATGACAGTGACACTATTGACTTTGAGTTTTGAACTTTTGACAGCACTGTGACTGTGACTGTGTCACACTCATTGACGTAACTTCAGGGTACGTTCCATTATACGCCCACAACGATAGTAATACTCGACAGTTCGACACGTTTGGCGTAGCGGCTGAGCGATCGGCTTCTACACCACGTGTTGTGGGTTCGATGAGTTCCATCACCACACGGAGTAAATATTTGACAATATGATCTACAGGGAGTTATTTCGGGTTTGGAATTCGTTCGCGTCTGAAATTCTGGAAAGAACAACGATGGCATCGATGAACTGGATGAACTTTCCGAGTCATTAACTTTTATTTATTTTGTCATAAATTCACGAGAATCCATATTGAATTAAATTTAACTCCAATCCATGCGAAATATTTTCTCACTACCCTCACATCTGCACCCTGCCTTCATATTGCGAGCATACAGCCCTGTAGATGTACGTTCCACGAATAAAATTCGCCTAGGTATATTGCCCGTGGCCTTTACGTTAGTGGAACGGTAATTTCAGCGGTCGTGGTCGTGGGTCGCCCGGCACCTACCCCAATTGTTGTTAGGTTCGCACTTCTGGCCATAGATTATAGGTACACTAACTACCTAGGCTATGCCTGCTTTGACCTTCTGAAATTCCCAGTATCCTAAAATTCTAATTCTATACATGGCTTAAACCACAATGGACCGATTTTAAGAAGATGAAATAGCATTCGGCGGTTTCTGCGGTATGGGGTTCGCTTCTAGTAAAAACGGATAGGGGTAAAATGTAAGGGTAGGTATAGTATTCTAGTATCTGTGCTAAGGGTAACAAATCCAAGTTGTTGTGTATATCAGATTTCGGCTTGCTCCTTGCTTGACGGGAGAAATCTAATCAAGAAAGTCTAATCAAACATTTCACGATAAATTTAAACATACAGACAAGACATACCTAAAGGTAATTGTTCCGTGTCTGGGTGTTTCTGTATCATGTGTACCTACCTACCTATGTGAGAATTTGTGTTTGTAAAAGGAGCCACGATACAGAAAATCCTAGTGTTTTTTTAACCGACTTCAAAAAAGGGAATACGTACGATTATTTTTTATATGTACACTAGCTTTCGAATTTCGCCTATTTCCTTCTCCGGGATCTACTATCTATAGGTACTATCTCGATCGGGATCTACTATCTCGATACCAAACTACATCTAAATGGGTAGAGCGGTTTAGCGTGACGAGGTACACATCACAGACTTATACTAAGAGATACTAGTACCTATGTACCTACACATATCAGTGGCGTGCATTCAAAAAGACACTAACATAATTATCATTAACTTGCTACTGCCCGCGACTTCGTCCGCGTAGCGTGATGATATATAGCCTATAGCCTTCCTCAATCAATGGGCTATCCAACACTGAAAGAATTTTTCAAATCGGACCAGTAGTTCCTGAGATTAGCGCGTTCAAGCAAAAAGACAAACAAACAAACGTATAGATTATCCCACTTCGGCCGTAGCCGCAGTGTGTAGGTACCTACTTATACTATGAGTGCGCCCCACCGCCCTGCGCGGAACGGATCGCAGAATTTTATATCATCGAACTTTTAAATTATTTGACCAAAGGACCATGGGCGATTTTGTATGGACCCCGTCCCCACCTCCAACAGACATGGAAAGCGCTTTAATGTGTTTATGCTACCATAATATCAAAATATCTGCCTAAAAAGACCTTTCTAATGACATATGTCTGAAACCTGTTGGAGGGTCTGAACGTCTCTTACAGACGATTTTAAAAATACTTTCAAATCCAAATTCCGGCCAAACCCCACATATTTGAATAATGGCGCCATAATATAAAAATATCTGCCTAAAAAGACCTTTTGAATGACATATATTATATCTGAATTTCTGAAACCTGTTGGAGGGTGGGGACGTTTCTTCCCATTGTCCTTTACGAAAATACAAAGTTTATCTACTTTGAATATCAGAAGCGATAAAAGATATTTGGATGATCCCTTTTTTATCTTCAAATCCTATCATCCAAATCCTAAGAAGAAAGATCTGGTAAATTGGTAATGACTTGGTCAATGTATCCCACTCTGTTTGTCCTGGGCATGGTTGGCTATAATCAACTGCATGTCCGACGGGATTTTACGCTGGTCGCCTACTTGGTGAGAGTGCTTCGTGGAGTGAAGAGTAATCCGGGAGTATTACAGCGCTTAAGTTTGTGTGTGCCGGATCGGTACGTGTGGAGGAGGCATCGCCCGCCACAGCTACTGGTACCTACAGCCAGGACTAACCTGCTTGCCAAGGCGCCCATAACCAGAGCTATCCGTAATATCAACGACCTTCAAACTCAGATTGATGTCTTTACATGTAGTCGGAGTGAAGTCGCAAGGGTATTATTGTATAAATTGTGCTACAAGAAAAATAAAACTTAAATATTTTAAATATATGAATCTATTTAACTTTATAATGTCATTGTATGTATGAAGCAGTAATGTTTGGTTTGTGTGTATAATTTAATAATGTTTTTATTTGTAGTTGAATTTCGGTTATTTTGTAAATACATACCTAGTTTAATATTTTTATAAGGTATAATATTTTAAGTTCGTATCTGTAAGTCATCTTATCTTACATATAATAAGAATGTAAGTGAGCCGTGTATGTGCATTGCTTATATTTACAAAAAAACTAATTTGGGTGACTCAGAATCAGTAACACAATCCATTTCTATTATTTTTGGAACTTTTGTCTGTCTGTTTGTCTGTCGGTTTGTCTTTTGGTTTGTCTGTGTGTTTGACCACGCATCAAATGATAACTACTGAAGAGTAGAAGAGTACTGGACAGGAATTTATAGCTTTATTCTTGGATTAACATTTAGGCTATTTTTAATTCAAATCGGTTCTCTCTATCAAAAGTTATTAACATTTGAACCATTGAAAACGTTGAATTTGAAAAATAACCATTGAAGTAAATTTATTTTTCAAGTATTTCTGTACTAGACTAGCACGGGTCAATAATTATAACAGAATCAATTAATAAATACACTGACAGGGACTAAATAAAATAAACCAAGAAAATAAAGCAGATCAATCAGAAACCATTATTGTGACCAGGAATTGATTATTAGTACAGTTATTCTAACTCTACTTATACATGGCATCACGGGACATACATAGGATTTATCCACAGAGCACTAGCCGGTGTCAAAACTAAATATTTGAGTAGGGTAAAGAAGTAAACAAAGAATGATAACTTATTTTCTAGCGGACTACCACGACATTGTTATTACCTCAATGCAATTTAATTCGATAACAGGTGTCATTTTGAGTGGACAATTTTGACAATTATTGTTTTCTTCTTTATAGCATCGAGCCATATAGTAACACATTTTATAATGTGAAATCTCCATAGTGTAGATACAGTGCGCACATTTTATTTGAGAAACTAAAGAATGTTCATCTAATCAAATCTATACTAATATATAAAGCTGAAGAGTTTGTTAATTGTTTGTTTGCTTGAACGCGCTAATCTCAGGAACTACTGGTCCGATTTGAAAAATTATTTCAGTGTTGGATAGCCCATTTATTGAGGAAGGCTATAGGCTATAATATATTATCACGCTACGTGGACGAAGTCGCGGGCAGAAGCTAGTAATTAATATACCCAAAGAATATACCTACCACATAGGCATGTATAATAAAAAAAATTGCAACGCGTTAATCTTTACTGATGCCGAAACAGTTATTTGAGATTTTTATCCGTATGTCTGTTTATATTTCCGTGGTGCTTCACATCAATACCATGTGATAAAATTCTTGAAATTAAGTAATTTATAGGTCCGAAATAAGGTATTCAGAGGTCAATGGCGCTAAGTGTATTAAAATATGGAATACCACATTTTTCGAGGTGGTTACGGTTAGTTGAAACTTGGAGAGGACAACGTCTGTCAGGTTAGCTAGTATGCAATAAAATATGTTCCATGAACGATTGAACGCACAACACATGGCGAAGAAGCCGATCCTTTAGCCATTACGTCAAACGTACACCCGGTAGTATGGTAATAAATATATTTTATACATACTTAATAAATATCTTGCGAAAGAGCCACGCTTGAGCACTAATGGTTGGTTCAATCGGAGTGGTACCACGGCCTAACAGAAAACCGGCGTGAAACACCACTTGCGTTGTGTTTCGCCTAGTGAGTGAGGATACCGGAGCCCCTTTTAAAAGGCATATGTTGCGGGTGGGTATCCATGGGCGGCTATAATCGCTTACCATCATCGCTTCCTGCTCGTTTTCCCCTATCCCATAAAAAAAATATAAGTATTTGAAAAAGTTGAAGTTAGATGTTATATGTATTTCATCAGATGAACGTAATGTATCTAGATTTGTAAACCTCGTTAAACGAGAGTTAAGGGAACTGGATGGGGATATTGACGTGGGATTAACTTAATTTGTATAGTCTTATATTCTTCTTGTTAAGTAAGACCTAGGTTATTAGTGTAAAATTTGATTGTGATTGAAAATATCAATAAATAATGTTTGACTCAAACAATTAAATCACTATCAAAGCAGACAATGAATCAACATTTCCTTAATAAAAATGTATGCAATGGCAGTATTTTAGTTTTATTATCTCATAAATGTTACATAATATACTGTTGTAAATTAAATGTTAACATTCTGTTGATGTTATTATCGTTTGCCCCTATCCCATAATAAAAATACCTATAAGTAGTTGAAAAAGTTGAAGTTAGATGTTATATTTCATCAGATAAACGTAATGTACCTATCTACATTTGTAGATAAGTAGGAAATTATAAGAAAAATCAGGAAAATAATGCATCGTAATACTCACCTAAGTAGGTAACCAACTAGATTTATTAAATTCTCGGCACTTTGCAAAATGGATGAAAATACAGATGACAATAAAATAATTGATAGTAGTAATCAACAGGAGCATTTAGAATTTAGTTACAATTTCATTAATATACCATGGGATGAGCGGTCGAAAAAAAGCAAGGCCGGGGTCGTTATCTTATTGGTGTCCATTTTTGTTGTAACTATGGCCCTAGTAGTGAATAATTTTGTTACGCACTTTAAAGGATTTCAGTCTATAAAAAAATACAACAATAATAGCGAATTGGCTTGCTTGCGAGTGAAGTTGGACGATTATCGTTTTGTGGCTAGAATTCATTCTGTGGCAACGCAACAGCTGTTGTGTGTGGGTGCAGTCGTGAGCTCGACGTCAGTCCTCGCAAACGGTGTTTGCGTCAAGTCTGGACCAATAAGAATGTACTTGGGAAGCATATTAAAGTAAGTACCTACATGACGTAATGTATTCTAAAAATATTCTTGCTGACGAGTACGACGTGCTATAGTTACTGTATTTAATTTTCAGTCCTCGCTGCAAAAAAGGCTTTTCTGTCGACTTATTTGAATCAATACACCACGATGGAGTAATGTCTAAAAGGCTAGTCCTCTTATCTAGTTACGAAAGTATAGAGGGATGCTCAGAAGTGATAAAGATCGGCAGGCGTTTGGACTGGACAGCCAAAGTTTACATTCTCGGGCGATCTTTTGTTGTTGGAAGATCTCTATCACGACAACATGTCAGTTTAGCTGACAAAAACTTCGAAAGTAACGGTGGCCCGAAAAATATCAAGTCGAATGCTACAATATGTGTTAAGGATTTGGCGCGATGTCCGGTACGCGTGGGAGATCTTATGTTACAAAACGGTGAACTGTTCGGATTTGCATCTACAAGTGTGCAACGTTTCAGGGTGGCGTGTTTTGCTGATTTAAACCTCGTTAAACGAGAGTTAAAGGAACTGGATGGGGATATAGACGTGGGATTAACTTAATTTGTTTATTCTTATATTCTTCTTGTTAAGTAAGACCTAGGTTATTAGTTTAAAATTTGATTGTGATTGAAAATATCAATAAATAACGTTTGACTCAAACAATTACATCATTATCAAAGCAGACAATGAATCAACATTCCCTTAATAAAAATGTATGCAATGGCAGTATTTTACTTTTATTATCTCATAAATGTTACATAATATACTGTTGTTAATATTCTGATGATGATATGGTGATGTTAGTATCGTTTAATGTCTGCGCAAATGCGCGTGTTTCCGCCGGCAAGTATGTGTAGGTACTTGAACTGCTCCTAGGTCCACTTCTTCTGGGCTTGTGTAGCCTTTCCAATCTTTAGTTGCGACGTATAAGAGTAGCACTACAAAGAAAGTCAGCGCTGTGAACATCAGCAAATTGTAGCTTTGGTGGAACTTCGTCAGGGCCGCAGTATCTATGGTCACCTTGAAGTTAGGCTTGCCTCGCGATTTAGTTGACATAATGTAGAAGTTATATTCGTATCGATTCTTTCCTGTAAGTAAATAAAAGTGTGTGTTAAATAAAAATTGGCAGATTCTGGGATGACTGCTCGACAAGTTGCGATTTTACTGCGTGAATAACGAAATCAAACAATATGACAAAATATTATGCTAGTACATAAGTAATTACTACCTACATACATACATACATACACTCACGCCTTTCTCCCACAGGGGTAGGCAGAAACTATAGACCGCCACTTGCTACCATTCTTGCATACTTCTTTTTAGGTACCTAAGTACCTAAAATTGTTACAGAAATTCAGGTAAAACAAAAAATAAATGTGGTTGGGGTCTTGGTAATATCAGTGCCATCATAATATTTTTTCTCCTTAAAATTACTCAGATAAATAATCCTTTAAATTAACCTGTCAGTACCTACTAGGGATTTCATTTCAACTTCAAGCTAAATTTCACAGGTGTTTTAACCCTGTGAAATGCGTAAGGATGAATGGCGCGAGTCAGACTTCCAATAAATATATAGTAAATTCGCAGTTTAGATCTGAAGTACCTACCCAGGATACCTAACTGCGTAGTAGGAATATTAAAACCTTGATAATAAACTGTAAATTGGAACGTCGCGTCGGTTTAGCTAGGGTCAAACTGAGCGGGACGTCGCGCCGTTGACGCGCGTCCAATTTAACCTATCTGATAGGTCGACGAAAATTATAATAACCCATTAAGTGCACGTCACACGCACGATTGGATGTCATCCGCTAACAGTGATTTTCCGGAGGGTAGGCGCGACACCACAACAACAGAACAGGCTGACACATAATGCTCACAATTAAAATGTTAATTTGTTGCTCACACACTATCACGCGTCACGGTTTTATTGGGACACTGTTGCATCTAGAGACTCCATTACCATTTCACACAGTAGGTATAATTTAATAAACATTAATTGTATTTAACCAATAATGTTGTAACCACAGTTGATAGCATCCACTTTTTGACCTAATGGCAAGACGCGTAGTTGTCGAACTGTTATCGATTTTGGCATAGATATTCAGTCTAAAATGTTCTAAAGATGCTTGGAATTAGTTATTGGGGTTGTATACCTATGTATATTGAAAGTTAAGACTTCAGCACAATAGTTAATCTACCAGGGTCAACCACACGCCTCACCTTTCCTTTACTCTTCGCAGGAGCCTGTAGATAATGAACTATAATGGTATTCTTTTACGATAGATCAGATTTTTTACAACACTTTTTATGCTAACATTAAACTACTTACGGCTCGTGACTACTCCACGCTAAACGTCTAAGTAAAAATTACTAAGTACAGTAATGCGAAGCCGCGGTTCACTCACGAATAATTTCATCATCACTCCTGGTAATGCAGACAATTTTCATTAAGTGAGCAATATCTACTTTAAGAATTTTGCCAGTAAAATGTGAGATTAGAGAAAATTCCATGCGTTGGACGGCTCACTTTTTTATGTATAAGTAAATGCGGATTTCAGTTAACCTAGGTACCTATGCTTGGCGAGTGTAGACAATGATTATTTTGTAAAAAAACTGATTTACAATTTTGCCTTTAGTGTCTCATCATTACTCATCAATATAATATTTACAGCGCAGTATGTATCGATAATGTGGGCAATAGATCTAGGGCAGACATAAGTAGTCATTGGCAAAGAAAGGATTTTGCGTGTAACATAGCTGGCCCTGCATTGTACGTTATTGCAAGCTACTACCTAGCTACTACTAGGAAACATAAACTAGTACTAGGAAACATGAGGCCCTATTGGCTATTAGAGCACTAAGGGATGATGTAACAATAGCACCAACACCAAGGTCAAAAACCACAATCAACAATCTTATAATATTTTTTTTGTAACTTCGGAAAATTGGAACTGAATACGTTTATGATGTAGGTTAGAGCCCCTATGGATGATGTAACAATAGCACCAACACCAAGGTCAAAAACCACAATTAACAATCTTATATATCTTTTTTTTGTAACTTCGGAAAATTGTAACTAAATACGATTATGATGTAGGTATACCTACGTAATATCTTAATATGTAGACTTACAAGAAAAAAAACACTTTACTGTTCATGTAATGCTTGCAAAGTGCTTTCTATTTGCTGGTATACTTGATAATCATGATATAGCTTAATTTTGATTTTACATTATATTTTTGACTGCTTTCGGCGTTTTGTGTGACTGTTGTTTGCTAATTTGTCATCATGACATCGTGGAACCATAGTCCCTCATAGTCCATGTCCTATAAATATTTTTTTGTACGACCTCCTTTCCAACTACAAAATCGTATTCATGTACGTACATAGTACAATATTATTTTTATAAGAATAATTGCTGTTCCCCGTGGTTTCTCTCACGACCTAATGTAATGTTAAACTTACAGATTTACTACACATTTTAAGGGGGCGTAGAGGGAGGCTCCACGCCCCTTTAAAATGTGAAAATTTGAAATAATGACGAGTAGCGACACTAGCGACAATACCTACCAATTTTCACGTTTCTATCTTTAAAAACACCAATTACTCCCTAACTACATACAAACAATACAAAAAAAAACCACCAACATCTTTATTACGTAAGTACAATTATGTAGGTACTGTGAAACATGCTAATTTCACCTCGGTTAGGAGATTTAGTGGATTTTTTTAAAGGAGTTCTTTGTAAAATAATAATAAAAAATTTCAATAAATTTAGTGTAGTTTCAGTAATTTAGTTTATTTTTAATTAAACTCATGCAATAATATAATAACATAGGTATAGCATATTATAACAGTAGGTAACAAAAGTTTATTAAATTATTTTATATTTATTTACAAAAGGAAAGCTACGTAAGTAATATGTGTATTAACTTCAGAAAACACTATAATAATCTGTATCTGTATGTAGGTAGATTAGAGCTGTAAATGCTGCAATCGCCTAGATTTACGTCAACTACAGGACATAGTAGATAAGTCAGAGAACGCCGAACAAGTCTGACATGAGCCTAATGTGGCCGGATCTAGACGATACAGGATGTTACTCGAGAATGTCTCTCACTCGTAAAATAAGTTGTATTTTCAAATGTCCAAACTTTTAGATGTACGTTTAACTTGTATCTACGTTTCTCCAAAGTCATCTCCCCATTTAAATGTGGGATTTTGATAAGACCGACGTCTTGGCATTTGACAAAGCTACATTAAAAGCATTTTTTTTTTTAAAAAAAAGCTTACTAGCAATCGGTCGCACATTACTAGTATTCTTCGTGCTAAGCTAGATTGCTTGTGTTACGAGTGGGTTCACGTCGGTAGTGCAATGGGTGGGGTTCGAACCGGCAACCATATGATCGCAAGTCCGACGCCCTAGCCATTAGGCTACCGCCGTATTTGACGTATTAGCATTACGTTTTGTCTAAACGTTACGGTTTAAAATGGATGCTTTATAGACTAGACTAGAGATGGACCGCTTCGTTAACCTAGTGCTTATTGGGTATTTCTAAGAAGTTCTCAGTAACAGCCTGGGTGTATGCCCAGTTAGCATTAGGCTTACCACCTATTACATGGGACCGAAACATACCGTTGAACTAGTGCCTAACCCTTCGAAGAATACAGACGTGTTGGTAATTGGTATGATGTTGGCCGTTGTAAATGCGTAATATCGATAATATGAAGTGACTGAGTAAACGATACAATGTAGTTCAAGGCAGAGTACTAGCTTTCACTAAAGTTCGAGAAGTACTCATACTTCGAGGTAAAACGAATAGGAACTTTACCATAATACGACGAAAACAGTGTTTTACCTTTTCCAATAGCTGAATTGAATAACAAGTAGGTATTGTAGAGACCGCTCCAAGAAGGCGATAATATTATGGGTTGCCTGGCTAGTGGCTGTTTTCAGAATAAAGTATAATAAACACGCATTTAAAATATCGTAGAATTGTCTTGAAAGTGAAGTGCAGAAAATTTCGTCATTCATCTGAAGTCTTCATTTTCTTATAATACAGAAATAGTGATAATCCTCTTTTTAACTTAAAATGTCATTGTGCATTTTTCCTTTAGAAAACCCACGTAGTGTTCCGGTACTCCAGAGTAGGTATCTACCTCTACGAATGTTATATTCTAGTCCTGAACTTCGAGAACTATTAAATATCAGTCTCGTCTCTGTCAAGTACCTACGAGAAGTAGGGGGTTAACCATAATATTTGTTCCTAACTGATTAAATATTTCTCTGCTGAAGCCTACGTATAAAACTATATAAAAATGCTTATTCTGCAATTTTTTTCATGTTATGCAACGAGTTCACATACCTAGCTGTTTAAAGAATAAGGATGTTGAGTGTTAATACTTATTTCTCAGTTTCGTTACTATGTGTATATGTTAGGAAAATTCCGATAGTCTTAATTGCAATCAACAGATAATCATAAACAACGAATATCAATCAGGGGGAAGTTTAATATTGATGAGCGGACGTCGGACGGCGGCCATCTATAAAAATATTAATTGCTGTCTTGTTCGCCTCGTAAACAATTCAGTGCACATGAAATATTTAGTGCCCCTATACACGAAACGTCATTTTTTATTTGCTGACTAGTCTTATCTCTGGATATGCTTGAAATTTTTGATATAATAGTTTTTGTGGTAACATTAATAACTTTAACTATATGTATATGGTATGAGTTCCCTGAAATTGTAATTTATGAGCTACTCAGTCTCAATTAATAAATTCTTGGATAAACACAACCTGATAGCCAGTAACCAATATGGCTTCCGAAGTGGGATATCCACGGAGGATGCTGTATTGGACCTAACTCAGTTTGTTGCCAGACAGTTAGATAGAAAAAACAAATGTCTTGGTATCTTTCTGGATATGGCGAAAGCCTTTGACACAGTCTCTGTCCCAATCCTTCTAAATAAACTGGAGCAAATAGGCATCAGGGGCATACCTCTACTCATGTTTAAGGACTATTTGACAAATAGGTCACAACAAGTAAAAATTGATTCATATCTCAGTGACGAACAACCGATTACATATGGAGTACCACAAGGAAGTGTTTTAGGCCCCACATTATTTAAAATCTACATAAATGACCTCTGTAAAATGTCTCTACCCAACGCAAACATATATACATATGCAGATGACACCGCAATTGTGGTACATGGTTCAGATTGGGATTCTGTTAAAGAAAAGTCTGAACACTGCCTTGAACGGGTAACTGGTTGGCTAAACTCTAATCTACTAACTCTTAATTTGAACAAGACTAACTATGTTAGGTTCTCAATAAGAAAACAATCCAAACATACTGAGGAGTTTACCATAACCGCACATACATGTTTAGACAAAACACGAAACTGTAATTGCCAGATTATAAAACCTACGAGTACCGTGAGATACCTAGGAGTGGAAATTGACGAACGTCTCCGATGGGATAAACAACTCAGTAAAATTATAGCCAGGCTTAGAAATATGATTTACCTGTTCAAGACTCTCAGAGAATCTGCACCACCTCAGCTTCTTATAAAAATATACATGGCGTTGTGTCAATCCGTCATTCGATACTGTATTTCAGTGTGGGGGGGGGCAGCAAAGACGATGTTTCTAGCTTTGGAGCGAGCACAAAGGGCGATCCTCAAAGTAATGACGAGAAGGCCTTTCAGATACCCGACAAAACAACTCTACGTCGACTGCCAGGTACTTAGTGTACGCAAACTATTTGTGCTTGAATCCATCTTAAGAAGACATCGCTCTGTTCCCCTTCCCGATACTGGTAGACGGAGACAGACATCAGCCAGTCTTTGTATCCCGCACAACACAACATTTGCAGAAAGACAGTACTTTGTGATAAGTTCACATCTATATAATAAAGTAAACAAAAAACTTAATATTATACGATTAAGCAAACATGAATTAAAAACTTCTGTCATAAGATTGTTACTACAACTAGATTATCAAGATGCAGAAAAACTCATGACCTTCAGTGCATAAATCTAAATTTAATTTCTTCACACACAAACACAGATATAAAAGCCCACACAAACACATACATTACTAGCACACTCCGTTCACACGCCACACACACATACTCGACACACACACGCCACACATAAACACACAAATCCATCACACTCCACACACACACCCCTCACACATCATACTCAAACACATAGACAGACTTTTACAAAGATATACACAGATATACTGCACTCAACCACACACACAAACCTAACTAGCTTCATAAACACCTATAAACCATAATACATAGCAGTGACACAAGTCATATAAGTAATGATATTCATAGTATAGAAAGTTCACGGCTGAGCACTATCTCCTGAGATACAGGCTCCTACCTAGTTCAGGGGATAGGGTCACTACTGAATAATCCGCTACAACCACCACAATTACTGTAAATGTGTCTACCTTATTGTAATTAAAAAAAAAAAAAAAAAAAAATTGTACAAACCAGTGGTGAGAAATAAACTATTTTATTTTATTTTATTTATTTATTATAGTTACGCGACAGATTCAAATGTTAAAATCATCGTCATCATTTTTAAACTTCACTTCTAAGTAATAAGGTTCAACACGGTATAGTTTGATGGTTGTTGAGTCAGGCTTTATTCCATAAGTACCTACATCTTATATCTTATATATATAAAAGAAAGTTGTGTTAGTTACACTATTTATAACTTGAGAACGGCTGAACCGATTTGGCTGAAAATTGGTGGAGAGGTAGCTTAGAACCAGGAGACGGACATAGGATACTTCTTATCCCGTTCCCGAGGGCCGTGATGACAGACCGAATTCCACGGGGGCGGAGCCGCGGGCAGAAGCTAGTATATATATAAAAGAAAGTCGTGTTAGTTACACTATTTATAACTCAAGAACGGCTGATCCGATTTGGCTGAAAATTGGTGGAGAGGTAGCTTAGAACCAGGAAACGGACATAGGATACTTTTTATCCCGTTCCCGTGGGATGTGATGACAGACCGAATTCCAGGGGGGTGAAGCCGCGGGCAGAAGCTAGTAAGTATATGAATCGGAGCGTGAGCAAATCAGGTTAGTAATAACGTTTCGGAAAACAGCAACAGCAATGCACTGGAGTCGTATTTGCGTAGAGCAGATAGGATGCCTGTTATAGAGTAGCAATACTGAAACTGGTACTTGTTTAATTTGTAGTGTGGTACCTAATACTCGGTACCTACATCGATTTTGATTTCAAGACGACCATAAAGTTTGTTAAAATTTGTTATTATTTTTCAACCGAAAAAAGGAGGAGGTTCTCAATTTGACTGTATGTTTGTTATGCAATTATTCTACCATTTAATAAACGCTTTGGAAAAATGTTAGTTAATTGGAAGAGTACCTATTATACTCCTGATGTGGGCCCATTAAAAGGTGAAGATCTGTTCACAACAAAATATCAATAAGTTAAGTAGGTACCTACCCACTGAGTAAACTAGAACGTACCTAATCGAGGTAGGTAAGTAAAATTCTACTCGCCACTCAAAATGTTGAAATAAAATATATTTAATTCAATAATACTTATTATTTTATTAAATTCAGGAATACTCGTAAGTAATGTGCGACCCCAATTTGGCAGGAAGATTAAAAAAAAATCGATAAATTATATCAGGTTGGGATGCAGAGACTAACGGCACTCTGCAGTAGGTAGATACTGCAGGCTTTTACTGATTTTTAAAAGATTGATGGATTCATCTATTCACTAAATGGTTATATCGATGCAGCTCTTTTACGCAATAGCTCTCTATAGCCTGTAATCGTAGAATTTTAGAGAGATTGCTACATAAAGACTACTTATACACAAATATTCTGAACGGTTATAAAAAAATCGGTATTTCCTACTTAGATTCCGTACCGCCTAAAAATATTTTTTTACGGTACGGAATATAGTAAGTTTTCATGAAGATCCTGTCATTATAAGCTGATCAGGACATTCTCACAACCAAGGTATAGTTCCTACTACTAGGTAGGTAGGTATTTGTTTTTAATAAAAAATAATTTTAATGCTTACCTACTTGTTTTGGTTAGGTGATATTTTTCTTGCGCAGACGCCGTTTTGTCTGTAGTTATAATAAGCGTATTTAGTTTTTAAACATCAGGGGGCCATATATTAATTACTGACAGATTCTCTTATGATTCTGAATTCATTGAATGACTACTGTGACCTTAGATTGTGACTCAATAACGTAGTAGACTTGAGAGGAGGTCCAAGGTCCAGTTAGTTAGTTAGTTAGTTTCATAAAGTAGGTAGGTATGTTGTGTAATAATATTATAGCTAGTAGGTAGGTCTATGCTCGTTAGAACATGATTTCTTTTTGCAGGTAGGTACTTACAGAAAGAAATAGTCGTATTTCTCTTCGCCTTACATTATTGTCTACCTACATCATAACCAAACAGAGCACGTGTCTTCTATAACTAAGTGTACAAACATTATTATCTAATTTCGCAAAAGAAAAGTCTGAAATTTTCCTTAGATACTTACCTACCAAATGAAGTCTAAATTTTGTTTGTTTCTTTTTTCAGCGACCTCATCTTCACATCTTTTTCTTTAAATAAATCCAAGCTAAGTTTAGTTGTAAGTAAGTAAGTAAGTACAAATATTGGTCCAGTTTAAACTTCACAAAAGTTTGCTAGTTTATGAATTTATGTCGGATTAAGCGTAGTTAGGTACCTACATCTGTGACAAATATTTATTGCTATAATTCTTTCTTCGATCTGAAATTAAACAAAACTTCAAATTTTTTTAAACAATTATCTATTAATTTATTTTTTTTTTCGTTTTTTTTATGAAGTAGGTAATTAGGCAAACTTAGTATTTAAAAATCATAGATTTGCGAAAACTATGCCTAAAAAAAATATTCAGGTCGAAGTCCCTATAAACAGGATTACTTTAAAGCCATATTATGCAATGTAGGTGTAGTTGCTAAGCCTTGAAAGGTCATTGTCAACACTGATAATCGATATTTTGCCTAGCCGCATAAAAAAGTTCGTAAACAGTTGTACGCCATGCACACCGTGCGCATGACTAGTAGTGTTGAAACCAAGTTTATAAAGGGTTCACTGACCCTTAGTTATCTTCCACGCGAAACGCGCTGTTTTGTATGGAAAGCATTGTTTACCGATTTTTCAGAAGAAAACGAGCCATACCATCTTGTCAGTAGCGAAAACTACTAAGGAGTATTGAACATTTTAAGTAAGTACATTGTAGAGTTACAGTTGGTAAGCGAAAATACCTATTTAAAAAAGAACAGAGGCATTTCTGAGCGTTCGGATATGATGAAGTTATCCTGGCAAGCTCAGACACAATTATTGCAGCTTGTGTATGGTAGGTAAACTATGTTTATGACTTATGACTATGAAGTTCAGTGATAAGTAAATTTTATTTGGTTCTTATTATTTTAGCTTATACCAACAAAAAGCTTGGCGTTATTCTCCAAGTTTAACGAACATAATATCTATAGCTCAATAACGAAGAGGGCCACTAAAAGCTTAAAGTTTCTTTCCCTTAGGATCCTTGAAGTCAAGTATTTTTTTTTTTAAACTAGGCCGACAGCGTAATATGGCAAACAAAGAAATTTGATATAAGACTAAGAAAGTATGAACAAGGTTAATAGTTCTTGTCGTAGTTGCCTATCAAAATACCTATCTATTATTTATTAATTTTCATTATTGAGATAATTAGAAAACTATCATCATGCACTTATTCCTATTTTCCCCTCTCAGTGCAATACGTCTTTTTTGGTATATTAGAGTGTTATCCAGTGTCCTGATGCATTTCCTCAAATTAGAGCCAGCCAGTTTAAAACCAAACGTACGTTTCTTATTAGTACAATAGAGGTAAGTACGAAAAAACTTTACTTATCCGAAGTCGCTACTTATTACACAGTGTTTCTACATTTCTGCGCAGTACCTACTTATCGAAAGAAATAATTAACTTAAGATAAATAAAACTCATGTAATTTAACTGTTTACTTTTACGAACGTTTTCATTTGCAGCGAGCAGTGTTCTATATGGGACTGTAAACTTAAATACCGGTATTAATAATAAGCTTAGATACACTGAGAACCATCTGTCTATCACATTTTCCTCAAGAAAACATGGAAAGTTAGAGAGAGACAACAATTTATATAGTCGTAACAGTGCTGTTTTAATTTTATGAATACAGAGAAAATACCTTGATGCCTTGTTTCCAGTTGCTTTAAAAGCAGTCGTCATGTTTTTGGGTAGAAACTCCTTAGGGATCTAAACGTTCTACCCAACATAATATTTTCATTTTAGATCTAATATTGTACTACTGTAGTCTCGGTAAGTGCAGAAAATATTAGATTTGTCTTTATTTAAACTCATTCATGGTGTTCTGTTCTGTCACTACCCTCTCGTCCCCGTATCTCCTACTGCGGATCAAGAGCGGCGATTGTTTTAATTTTCTCGAATAACATTTTAGTGTTATTTTAGTATCAGACCACAGTTGTTCATAAAAGGAAAAATAAATGTCATACAAACTTACAGAATAACAATATATTGTATCGTTTTTGATATCTCACTTTATCCTTTAACACTTGTTACTTCTTCGTACCTATTAACTTCTGTTAAGTTAACTGAATGAGCTATGATTTATGCAAGTTTCGATATTACCCTTGAATTCTGTAGCTGAACAAATCCCGCCTTACAGTGTAGGCTCACAACTTTTATCGGCGGTTCGTAAGTGACATAAATCACTTTTATCGTGTCGCTTGCGCTACTTATGTACTTACATGCATCGCGAAAACGCTTGGCTTCACTTAGAACTTTGTCTAATCGATGTTCAAGTCTATTTTGTATATTTAATATGTAACACGCAATGAACGCTACTTTAATAAAGTAGGATAATTATGTTTTTCGGTCGAATAGGGTTTGGTGAAAAGATAACACGTGAATTCGATACTTGCCGTTCTTGCTCAGTAAGATTTGACATTACCTGCAGATAACCAATAATCTAAAATAGGGTAGGTCTAGGTATCTGTTACATATTTTCGCTTAAGTAGGTCCCTATAGGATAGTAAATAAGATTTTTTGTGATAGTCTTAATTGAAGATAAACTTAAGAGTTTATCTACAATTAGGACTATGATGATATAAGCATGATCGCATTGCTTCCTTACAGTGTCGTGTAAAATTATATGGACTCTTATGTTGTATGAGCTTTCATGTTGCATGGAGTCTCATGTTGTACGGACTTTCCATGTTATATGACTAAATTTACATTGAAGAATTACTACGGGTTTTGATCGATTAGAATATAAAGTTAGTTTAGTGAAGGAAAAACCTGACTGCGGACAGGATTCGTACCTAGTCTTGAGGTTCAATACACCAGACGCTATGACCAACTAAGCCACCACGAGTCCCAATCCCAATTTGCCTTCACATTGTGAATCTTACGTCTTAAAGGTAACGTCAGTGACAACTATTGAAAAGTAAGTTACAGATTATAATCTGTAACTTGCTTGCTTAATTTTCAATTTTGAAAAATTGCATATCATGGCAAAAAGAAAATACATAACACGATTAGATTTTTTATAATTAGGTTTTTGGTTTCTTAGTTCATTGCTTATTAATTGTGATGCTCGACCATAGTTGCTGTTATTAACCTAAAAGTAACCTAAATATATGTTAGTTCTATCGTAGCTTTTTAATTGTCTGGTTTAAATATAACTATTACATGAACTTAGCCATCGCAGGTATAACTATTTCAAGAATACAATATATAAATATAATAAGAGTAGTTGCCCCGTAATTGATTCCCGATATAAGTGAGTTGATAGAACATTTTGGTGATGCGGAAATAACCTCGATCGCATAGGCAAAAACAATGTTACATTAAAAGATTTTGCTTTGATCACTTATATTTTGTCATTGACATAAAAAAAAATCTGGTATGATTGAGTTCTCTCCAGGCTTTATCAATTCATTATTGTAAGTATTACCTATCAAAAGTTAGGTAAATCATTTTCTAAAGGTATATTTTTGAGACAAAAAATCGTTCCCGCTGCTGGAAGTGGAATTCTTCATTAAAAATATAGGTACTTAGTATCTTTCTTTATGGAATAGGGGAGCAAACGAGCAGACGGATCATGATGGTACGCGATAGCCACCGCCCATGGACACCCGCAATACCAGAGTGTGATAGTGACACCTACCGACAGTATAAAAACGTGAGTGTAAATACTTACGAATGAATTACAAATCTTCAACCATTATTAATTCAAACAAAAAGCATTACTGACACTTACCTACATTTTTGAAATGGCCTTTGCACCTAGTCAGTTTTTTTGCCTATTTCTGCTATACTTATATAGGTAATAGCGAATGACATGATATAGGTTACAAAGAAAACCTTTACAATAAAAGTGATCGTGGATTGAGAATTGTGACAAGTTGATGAGTCTGTCAAAGAAATAATCCGGGGCAACGAATTAGGAAGGTACATCAGCGACTGCACCGATTGGCTAGACTGTGCAGGCGCGAGAGTTTCACTGTGACGACATGACAGAGAAATGGGGTAATTTCAACAACTATTGCGTGACAAATCAGCTGACTATCTTAAGTTTACACAGACAACTAATTATGAGAAATAAATATTGTATATTATGAAAAGAGTATCATTATTTGTTTAGCAATTTTACGAGATATGGAATAAGTTTTATCCCTGAGAAACGCATGAGTTTTTCTTATCTATCGTTGAATAAATCTTATCTGATAATTATATTAAAATTATAAATTGCTACAAGATGATGTTCAAAAGTACAGTCAGAGTGTAAATATGGATGACATAAAAATTAAAATAATTAAACATGATGACGTGTGTAGGGGGCGGTCATTGAGAGAGTGACATGAATGGCAGTCGCGCATGCGCGCAGGCTCCGCTTTCAGAGAGATATAAGCACGCCGCCCGAACCCATCGACACACAACTTTGGCGCGCCCAAACGTTCCAACAGAGAACTTGGCGACGGACAACACATATTATATACTCTAATTTACCAACCTTATTTAACTTCAACATATTTATTTTCTAACAACGACATCATCCAGTGAGCTGTGACTAAGTTTTTAAAGTGAATTTTACTTTAGCTGAACATTATCCGCGAACTTTTAGTTAGTTTTGAAGTTTTCGACGGCGCGGCAACTCCTAGCGTCGAAGGTGAGTACATCATTATATTGTAATTTGTAACTACATATAGTCACGTAAAGCTTCTGCTGATTATCTTAGCATTATTTTCTTAAATTGAAAATATATATATGTGGAAGTTGTTAGATTATAATTTTCATTTATTCCGTATATCTAATTAATAATAAAATGTCAGTTGAGACATTATAATTGGAAAAAAGGCACAAACCGTATCAAAATTAAATTATGACTTCTTATTAACATATCAATACTATAAACTAACTTACATTCGGTTTGCCATAAAAATAGGTAGGTACTAAAAAATCAAGTAAAGAAAAATTTAGTAAAGAATGCCATTACAATAAAAATACATTAATTTAGTTATGTTTATCAGTTACGTTTTGACCTAGGTAGTTTTATAAAGTCATTTAGTTTAAAAAAAATTGGACAGATTTTTATGAATTAATAGATAAATCATAGTTTATATATCTGATGTAATATTGGATTTGATTGAAATAAAACTAGAACATATAAGATAAATGAAGCCATGACAATTATATACGAAAAACGAAACAAGCGCGAAAATACCGCTACTTTTCTCCTTCCGTCCAAAGCTTAATTGTTTCATGTTTCCCGGGGGAATAAATTAAGAAATTATATTTAAATCAGAGCGCAATTTAAGTGAAACCCGAGACGAGTAAAAAATTAAACGGTTAAATAAACCAAAGAATTGAAAAATATAGCACGAATGAGGAAAAAGGGAGATCAACGGGCAGTTTTACGGCGAGATAAAGATTGCATACGGCAGTTTTAAGGCCGTGGAAAGATTTCCAACGTCATAGATTTTTTTGACTAAATACAAGGATCACAGTTCTTTAAAAATATTGCTAATTTAAGTATCTACTTTTTTACTACGCGATATCATTATATAAATTTGGAAATCAATTTTTTTTTTTGTGTTTTATTTCACATCAAATTTATAAATTAAATTAAGTCGTTAATGTAATGAAAAATAAAGCTTATATTTTAATTTTACATTTAAATTATGTTGCTATTGTAATACAGTGAATAATGAAAAAAAAATACGTAAAATGAACAGGTAGGTGGCTAGCCTACTTTCTTAATTCTGTGTATGACTGTACTAAAAACTGTAATAAAAAATATGCATAAAAATTACAAAGATATATTTACTTTACTAAGACAAAAAAGAAAACTAAAAGTAGGTATTAAAATATGCCCACTACGACTAGAACCTGACTCATGAGATCCTAATTACGCATCACTCATAAGTTCACCATCTGATAGCAAGAATGACATCTCCAGTTGGAGAAATATTAATTTTATCTACACAGATAAAACGGTAATAAATAAAAACACATAGTACTCATACGATTTGTCATATTACGTCGTGGGGAATTGTCAGCTTATGGATTTGAACTCTGATAACATAGGTTGTCCGTTGGGATGCCAGTTCCTATTACCTGCCCACAGTGATTTATGATCCGTGTATTAACAAAAATATGGGTAAAACTCCTGTTAATTTCACCTTGGAGCATCATAATTTACTTAGTGATGTGCCATACCTACGCGTTTCAACTTTAGTCCTGGCACCATAAGATAACTCGATAGTAGAAAGCATTTCGAGAATTTTGTGAAGTCTTTAATACCAAAGAACGAGTCACTAAAATAAAAGGAAGAACCTTAGTTTCATCAAATATAATAATAACTTTGACAATGCAAATACTAATTACATTAACGCTTTAAAGTGGGGACGACATGAATTAAAAAAAATCAGCAGTTGCCACTATTTTAAACTTAGTTAATTTTTGTTAAAATATTGAACGCCATGCGTATTTTGTAAGTAGGTACAGTCCCAGCAAGACAAATGAGAATGGTCACACAGTATATTTTCTATCTTATTACATACCATCGATTAGCCAAGAATGTTCTGCGTGAATGGGATCGATAATAATTTACAAATGTAAGGTGGCTGTTAGTAATTTTAACAAGAACTGCAACGTCAGGAATTCAATAATATCAACACAACGCGAAAAAATCCGTAAAAAGTAGTTTTATTTTAATGTCTAATATTCCCGTAAGTGTCAGAAGCCAGAATATTGTTCTGATTGTCCTTAAAATATTCCTTATGGTGTAAAAGTGTCAGAAATGTGTTGTTGCATTCAAGTGTTCGTTACCATACAAGAAAATAACTCCCTGTCGTACGTAAAACAATCTGATCTACCGCCATATATTGTATCATAAAACAATAAAAGCTCATTTGGACAATATCACATTACTCTGTTACTTGGCAATTATAATTCATCACGTTTTAATATATCACTATTTGCTCAGACGAGGAGGATCTAGGTTGGTTTTCCGTCACATTTAATAGTAGCACGTCACGTCAACTTAATTTGTATAAATAAAATACATACATATATGCACTCAATTTAGTCGGATTACACTTTTAATATTATACTTTGGGTATAAAATTAATTAAACAACAAAAGAACTACACTTGAAGTTAAATCATGAATAACTAAATTCAGAAAAACTAGTCAACAAACTTGCATTTTTCGCTTTAAATTTAACGTCAGTTCCAACGTAATTTAACACTTTAGCGTCATTTTAACGAAATGTTGGACATTAGTATGATGAATCCGTCATGTAGCAATTTGCAGACACAATGAAAAACCTATTGTTCTCGTACCCTAAGGGCTGGGGGCCCTTACGCGCTTTGCTGAATTAAGACAAGTGCAATAATTTAGTAGTAGTTTCAGTCCACCGCGAATACCAATTGTCAGTGTTAACTGACACTAGACCACCGTAGTGTCAGTTTACAGTTTTGCATAACACAATCATTAGGTATGCACATATCTTACAAAAGAATTGATCAGATTTGTCTTTAAACGAATTCTGTCAACAACTGACAAGTTTTCAGTGATTAGTAATTATTCAGCCGATTGTACTTACCCGTATTTTCAGTACGTAGATGCAATATTTATCTAGGAACTGATAATAACTATATTTTCTTTATTAGAGAAGATCAAAGTGAAATATTCCAACATTTCCGCAATTCACAATCTTAAATTAGGAATCTACAAAGTTGACAAGCTCTGTTATCTGCTCTCGCACTGAAAGCGCTGAATAGTACATACAGGGCATTGTGCGTCGCAACACGCTGTATACACAATTTTATTTACATACATACTTTAGTACCCGTTTATAATTTTCTAGTGTATATTTACTATGAATTTTGTGCGTCAGAGTGGTCATGACAATAAGTAAAGGGTGGGTAAAGTTTGCAGTAGAATGCGGCAGAACAAACCGCCGCTAAGTGGGATCGGCAGGAACAATGGTGTGTTCTTGTGACGGCTCCTGAATAATTACTGCAACCCGTCGTATTGCTGGATATTTTCAGTTAGTTATAAGATCATCTTTGTTCTGTAGACTTGGTTATCGAATAATGTAATCTTATTGTTTGAGGAACAATCGAGTTAATTGAAATTAACATTTATTGAAATAATGAATAAGTAGTAATAATTTATTTGGTTTTATTATAATAAATATCACAAGTTTATAGTAAACTAAAGCATTTGCATTCGAACAGAAATCGTATGTCCGTCATGAATTCTAAGTGAATTTGTCACAGTAGAGGGCAGGGAAAATAATAACCCTCTTAAGAAGTTAATGCTCAAGTAGTTTTTAATCGCGTCTCGTACTAAGTGGAAGTCACGAGCTTCGTATACTTTTTGTACTGGTAATCCTGAGAAAAGTTACTAATGCCACGATCCCACACGCGAATCTTTTCTTGCTTTTGATACTTTATGGCTTAGACAGAACAACAAGATCTAGAGAGAGTTAAGATATAGATTATATAATTAAACTGACCATTTGCAAAAAAAACTATACCTACCTAGGGAAAAGTAAATAGTTATTAAATAACTTTATTTATAATTTTACTTTGTGTAACTCCATAGAGGTTTTACTAATGAACCAATCTATATGACAAAAGTGTAAATACTAAATAAGTAAATTTAGGAGATATGAATAGGTATGTATCACTGTGATGTGGCTTTGTGAGGTAGCAATTATTGTTATAAGTACACAAATTGCCAATTAAATCGCGATAACTGCCTTTAGTAAACAACAGTTGGTAGTGCGCCGTGATTCAATAAATTAAGCAATGGTTCACTGGTTTTATACTATGCACTACAAAACTTCAGTCTTCTCGTTGACAGAGTGATACTTGATAAGAAAGTCAACGTTATGCTACCTATTTCAAATTGAGATTTGCAGGTGTTGCAATGTAATAAGTCAGATTAGACGTAATTATCATTTTGCATACCATACCTAATAACTTTGTTAGGTTATGGTTTGATGGGATCATGGGATTGACATATCCTTGTGGAAAAAAAATCAAATTACGACGTAACGGACGTCTGTATATGTACACAAGAAATGGTATAGTGCCAAATAAAATATCAACCGAAATTACTCGAAGATCCGATTCCAGAAATGCGTCAGCCTATCTTAATAATTTCGATACATTTTGTTTCTATTCGATAGTAAGATTGCTTAACTTGTTTATCTACATAGGTACCCGGTACATTGTTCAAGTGTGTTGCCATTTTACCATTTAACGGTTATGATTTGCAATTACAAGAGCGAATATTAGTATTAAACATTGAAAGTACTAATTTGACTATTAATAATATTAGGATAAGTCTACTTAACTTCTTATAAATGATTGATAACCCGGAAAGATATTTTTCAATGTTGCGAGTTTCCCCCGGGCATAACACCGAAAATCACATATAACCATAATATTAATCTAAATCGTAAATATGATTAATAACTATAGTATTGTTTAAAATAATTATGGTGTATATTAAGTCCAATAAAGGCAACGTCACTTCCGTAATTGGTTCCTGATTAAATTCCGGTCGTAAAGAGCGCGATGCATGAACGCAGCTGTTGCGTCTCGATATCTCGCGCATAAATCCGTCATCACTATCCATATATTCCTCATATACATAAAAATATAAAATACTCATTAAATTGATATAGGTACTAGGTATATTTAACACACAGACCAAAATTGGGAAAGGATTAAAGATTATAAATCTTATAGCAAGATGATTGAAGTTTATACCTGCGTCTCCAACTGCCTTAGTTCTAATACATAGTATGTCCTGACAAGACATTTTACAAAATGTTTTAATGGACATCTCTTAAAGGCTCTTGTGCCTTTCTCGTTCTCGACTCGTACAAAAATAATTATATTTTCCACCATGGGTAATATATAGCTTTCAACACTAGCAAGTGCAAAAACTCGACTTGAATCTTAAATAAGTATGTAGGTACATGTATAGTTTGATAGTGCGTTGAGACATAAATTCTGTCACATAAAACAGTATTTTCTCACTCAAGAATAAATCATTTCATGAATCTTTTGCGAGGTCAGAATGTCAACTCATTCTTGGTGTAAAAGTATAATTACGAGAAGATACCTACCTAGTTACCTACTTGGCTAATTGAATTCAGAAGAAAGAGTTAACTAGACCTTTTAATTTTAATATAATGTTCATGTTATTTCAAGAATCCTCGATTCGCGTTATTCATCGCGTTCTAAGGTAAGATTTTTAAATATAATTTCTGCTTTATTTAACATATTATATTGTATCGAAATGTACCTTAAGTTATCGATGAAGTTTATCATAAAGATTAGACGATACCAACGTTTACGAGTCTAAGACGGCCGCTCGCTCCAGGGGAACTGATAAAATTACCACAATGAGGTTAAGAACTGGTCTGAAATTACATGAGGATGCAACCTACTTTTCTAGTACCTACACGAAAATTATAAATTTTAAAGGGAACCGTAATATTCGGTTAACCATGTGTGTTGAACGTAGGTATGTATGTGGAAAATTAATGTCATTATTAGGGAAAGCTTTGAAAACAGATGATTTAGAAGTTTTAATTAGAACCACATTCACCAATTATTTAGATTCTAAGGTTGTTTTGAATATCAGCTAAATAAAATGCCAAACTTTTTTCATTTCCTTTCTGTGCAAGAAAAGGTAATGTAAGATAAAGCCTGAATGTTCTGTCCATTTATTTTCAGTTGAGGAATCTTTTATTTCATATCTAGATAAGGAGGTATGTATTGTACATTTGTAAACAAGAACAAATTTCTTTGCTCTTATTTCAGTCATTTAAAGGTGAATACGAAGTATTTATTTAAATTCTGTTTTATCCGAAAATGCTGGCGTATAGCTTGTTCTTGTTCAAAAGATGCGAAGACTTAAATACAATGTTATTATTAAGTTATTTAATGAAATATTATCATGTAAACAATTAAGTTAAAAAATAACGTTCCATAGATAGAGGTCACCAAAAATACATATAAAATGATAGATTAACTTCGATGCAACACCGGTTGTGCAGATTAATTTTAATTTTTGATGTACCTAGGTACCTTATTTTCTTCCCAGGACGATGAATTCTTATATTCCTTGTCGCACGTTCAGTGAAAGAAAACCACGCGAACCTAATATTTTAGTGAGTTCTCTGAAAAGTAGGTTCATGAGGATCATGAGTGATGATTGAATGAACTAGGAATGTGTCGTCATATATGTAAATATACAAGTTTTATTAACGTCATAGGGAGTTTACAATGACGCCGAGTGTTACACCCGGCCAGTGCCGCGCCTGCCTTTGATTTATAGCTGTTTGCTCAGCTACAATAAATCAGTTCTATTGATTTATTCTAGCTTTCCAATAGGGTTTTCCAATAGAGCACTTCAAATGAGTTTATTGATAGTTATGCCATCGGTAAATTAACAATAGTCATCGAAGGACTAGTGAATGTTATATTACGTCTGTAACATGTGCATACTTCTTATTTATATGTTAACGTAGGTAAGTATAATATGAGTTAAACCCACCTCATTGGTATAATGGTCGCGAGAGCCACTGCTAGGTGAATTCTCAGGTGGAGTAGGTAGTGTTATTGGGATTTTCCTGTGAAATCCTACTTACGAACTAAAATTTTAATTGCGACAAGTTAGTGGTAATGGGCTCGCTCCCTATTATCTACTTGGCATTTAAACCACACCGCTAATCATGATTAAACAGGCGTACATCTCTCCTTTGAGGCATGTAGACGTGATGGTATGTTACGTGATGGTTTTGGTTCTTTGATTAACAGGTCAAAAATGCTTGACACAAGTAGCGATACTACTTAATGAGTTTTTTAGCCGTTTTTTTTCGTTCAAAATTGGCATTGGAACTAGATAATCTTTAACAGTGATTAACACAAACAATAAAGCAGACAGAACATGCAGTAGGAATTATACTAAACTGAGGGATATATTTATTCGCTTAAGTCATAAAAAATGTGATAAAAAATACTCGCATATCTAACACAAAGGTAAGAGAGATCGTAGTACAAGTTTAACCTTTGAAAAATGGATATATATTATATAAGCAAATTCTTGCGGTTTTATTTCTAACAATAACTGACATTGTCCTGTCAGTTGGAGAAGTGGGTGGCTCTGCAGAAGGCAGGGCATTTTATTCCAACCGAGCACACATTTCGAAATATTGTGTCATTTATGTGACCTTCCACGGTACTTTTTTTACTTCAGGTAAACAAATGCATGATGGGCATATTAAACTTGAAACCCAGGTAATTTGTTTGGAGTCTTCAGCAGATAACAAGATTATTTCGGGATTATTTCAGTTTTTTCGGCGACGGTACTTATGTTTTATAATTGGAATTTCATCAGAAAGGTAGGCTGGGGCTTTTATTCAAGTTTCTTTCCTCCTAGTACAAATTTATACGCGGCAGCGCGTTGATTACAACAGAGTAACAAACAAGAATCTTATATAAATAGGTAACAAAGTAAATTATCGATCTAAACACCCAAAAGTCGTCTGACGAAAAAAAGATGGCAATATTTATTCATATGTATTTCCTGCGCTCTTTTCTTCGTATGTACTTATATTAGAACAACTAGAACTCTAGAACATACAAATGAATAGGCGGCGGTCTCTTTCGGTTTTGCCATTCGTTGCTGGCTAATTAGGCATTAATTCCATATACCCAGGTACCGCATTGCATATTTGCTTAAGTTAACTTGGATTGCTCGAACATGTTTGGCGAGATTTTCAGTTCCGGCCAACTTTTTATTTTTATATTAGTCTGCACACTTCATCTTGTTTTACATACATAGCATAATAAATCTAAGTTTAACATAATGTTTTTGAGTTACAAAGATGTCGGTACCTACTTCACTAATTTGATTAATAAATTATAATTAAATATAATAAATTCGAAATTCTAGGCCCACTTGCACCAAATTCTTAAATGCGTTTAAATTGTATTTAAACACGAAATTTCTATGAAAAGTTGTGTTTAAATTCAATTTAAACATATTTAAAAAGTAGGTGCAAGTGGGCCCTAATTTCTTAATTAAATGTGCTTCAACCACACCTGCAGAGCATGTTAAAAAGCCCTTTCCGATCCAAATAAAATAAACGTCAAATATTCATGAAAGTGAATATATTAATGGAGTTTAAAATTTAAGATTTTTAAGCCAAAAAGTACCGCAATTACCCCAAAATCTAGTTTTCTTTTTAAATGTGATAAAACCATCGTCGTTTATAAATGTATGGCACCCAGGAACGGTGTCTCTGCCACCGTAACGTAAGTAAGTATTGTAATTTCAGTTTCCTCGTTTTATATGTTATTTTCGGAGTTTTTTTGTTTTACATATAAAATCAAAACGATTATATTAATAGAATCCGTATTATATATATAGACACCTAACAATATCTCCATGGGTCGGTTTTCTTAACCGTATTACTCTAATCTGTGGTTTCAAAAATACTGGTTAGCTTATTAAAATAATAATTATTTTGAATTAGGAATAATGGAATAATTTAGATTTGATTTAAACGTTTGGACTTTTAGATAGGTAATTATGGTGTCGCACCGCAGCGCAGTATCATTACCTGATGTTCCATAATTTGAAAATGGTTGGCCATTTCACGCCCATCCAATTTGGCGGATGTTTACCAGTGCCCGATTTGGCTCTTGCTCACAGCTTGGTCTCTTTGTCGTATTTTTTCATTGCCTAATTTAACAAGCCTATCGCATTTTGACTACGGTACAAACACTCACTTTACTTCTCTTTTTATTGTATCTAAGGCACGTGAAATAGTACCTACTATATTTGATAATAACTTCTATAACGATCGACTTTTGTAGATTTTACCATAGAGATGTTGCTTTACTTTAAGAATTTATTGGTATTTCATAAAATACAAATAAATGTAAATAGAGATCACTATATCTATAATTAATTCTGGATTACATATTTTCAAATTGTAATTATGATTTTCAATTGTAATTATACTGTCCCACTGCTGGGCACGGATCTCCTCTTAGATTAAAATGGATTAGGCTATAGTCCACCACGGTAGCCTAATGCGGGTTGGCAGATTTCACACGCCGTCGAGAAAATCTCTCAAGCATGCAGGTTTCCTCACGATGTTTTCCTTCACTGTCACAGCAATTGAACTAGCTACATTGTACTACTTTAGTTTCTTTAATATAAATGATGTCGCGCCTGTATTTCCCGAAGGATTCGGCAGGGGTGTACTAATTCGGCAAGATTGCCAACAGTTGGTAAGTATGTTTAGTTCCCATGAAATAGGGGGCGAGCCTTTTGCCACAAATCCAAACTCCAAGCTGCTACTGAGAATTACATACAAAAACCAAATGTTATTGATTTTGAATACAAGACTTCTAGCGTAGTAGTAGTAGCGGTAACGACCACTACTCTAATAGGGCAGTACCTATAACTATAATTTACCTACATTTTTATGTGATAGAATCTCGAAAGAGTAAAAAGAACGTCCTCATTTCGTCGGGGCTAACCGGCTCAGAGGCTTTCCTATATCTTTAGACTATTCTTTTAGCATGTCGTCTTCATTGTTGCCTTATTACAGGCGCAATCTCTTTAAGGAACGAGCTCCAGATGCCTGAATGAGATATCAAATTATACCTTTGGTGTGCTCTGGACCGTCGCCGTGGGAATATTTTATCATCTGACTTCATATTCGTGGGCGAAGGTATTTAGTAAACAGAATTATCTAAGCATCGCCCACAACATTTAGGCAATTTTAACTGGCACGGACCCTCCCTTAATTTTCCTGACCGGATAATTTTACCCTTATAAAACACTAATGCCTTCAATATCTATACTTACCTGCTACTACTAATTACCTGTCTTATTTGTTTTCTTGGGTACCTATTTTAGTTTTTGCCTCCTTTCGCTTGTGACTTTTTATTGAAGAACTACCTACTGATAATTTCATCGTCGAAGATAATCGACTGAAGCATGAGATTTTATAACGACTCCAAAAATATTGTAGCGTTCACTTTGATATACTTACGTTCACTTGATCACAAATCAGGAATTGTTTTCATGATAGACCTGTATGAATTTTTTTTATAGGGTAGGGGAGCAAACGAGCTGACGGATCACCTGATGGTTAGTGATAACCGCCGCCCATGGACACCCGCAACACCAGAGGAGTCACAAGTACGTTGCCCGCCTTTTAAAAGGGTTGGGGCCTACGGTAACCTCATTCACTCGGCGAAACACAACGCAAGCGTTGTTTTACGCCGGTTTTCTGTGAGGCCGTGGTATCACTCCGGTCGAGCCGGCCCATTCGTGCCGAAGCATGGGTCTCGCACGTCAATCGGCAGAAAAATATGTACAGACTCCGTACTCCGTATTTCATTAATTATAGAATATATTCCGTATTGTTTTCATTTGTAGCAGATTTCTTCTCATCCATTTTTTGGATGGATGAGAAGAAATTGTATTGCCTGCCTATTTGAGGCAGATATGTAATAGTCACGAGTGGAGACTGGCGGCGGCGCAGGGTATTGTTAGTATAAAATACTCATGCCACGATCGCAAGCATCTATCAAGAGTTCCTCGTAGGCCATCTTGGTAGTTTTTAATCAAATTAAAATGTTCGTATCGGAGTGGCGAGGTTTCTTTGTGAACTTGTTACGCGGCGGTTAGCGCACCCCGTCTTGTCCCTTTTTATTTCCATAGTTTTTATAACTAAAAGCTTTTCTTCGTGCTTTCTAACTGAAATTTAGTTGTAGAGAAGTTTTTTTCCATTATTATTTCATGTATTTTTTCTACTAAGAACCGTTAACTTATCTGATATTTTTTCATCCATTGTTTTGTACATCTAATTGACTCGCCCCGTTTATATCTGTTTTGTCTTGTTTTGTATGATCTTCAACAATCTGTTAGCTTTATGACAAAATAATGTTATCACCAAGCACAGGTGCTAAAATAGCGACGTGCTCGGTCACCGCTTACAACGCACCATTGCTAATCACAAACATTGACTAAACGGGTCCGTAATCTCTTTTTCAACAGAGGATTAGGTACTTTACGTGTAGGCAAAAATAAAATAACATGATTTTAGCTTCCCAAATCACATTTTCGTATTCAAATCCATTATCTCATAAACGAAACTGGTCCTATGTAGACAATATTTGACGAATAATACCCAGGAAGTATGAACCATAAATGTGTTGTGTTAAATTTTGATATATAAAATTCAGTGTTACGCAGGCATTTTCACCGGAATTTTCAATGTTGGTTGAACTGAGCTTTGAGCTCCGGGAAAAGGAGAAACCGTTTTCGCCAGCTCTGCATTAAATTGCATTTGAAGAGCTAATAAAACTATGCAGATTTAAAGCTGAAATTGAGAAAGGTATCAAGGTAGCTGGTCTCTGAGAGTATTATAATGAGACTGTCTGCCAAGTAGAATAAAATGAAGATAGTTTCAGGAAATGAGGAGTAAATAAATATTTATTTTTATTTATGATGTAGATTTGAATTTGGGATGATCCTGTAGGTATTTGAATTAAGTTATCAATAAATTTCCGTCAGGTACAGATGTGCCGATCCAAGACACTGACGCAGGGATATCGCCTAGCGCTGTTGTGGGTCGGGTCGTCCTGTCTATTTTATATTGACAAATTGGAACGTCGACATAAACTGATGGGACTTGGAAAGCGAATGTTTCACAAAGAAATACACCACTGGGATCAGAGAAGCCGGCGACAGGAACAATATGTGACGTAATATAAGCAATTGAATCAAACTGAAAAATATTCAATGAACTCTTTGTTCCGTATTTGACGACATCGCCTACTGAAAATAGCTTCATTCCCTTTGTAAATTGATATAATGTGTGAGAGAATCAGAGAAAAACATATTTC
This sequence comes from Acronicta leporina, assembly GCA_947256265.1. Taxonomy (NCBI): domain Eukaryota; kingdom Metazoa; phylum Arthropoda; class Insecta; order Lepidoptera; family Noctuidae; genus Acronicta; species Acronicta leporina. The sequence continues at coordinate 10,015,686 of OX366514.1, forward strand.
CATTTCAAATGTGAACTAAAAAATAATAACATGTATCCATTATTTGCAGAAGTTTTATAAGATGTTGTTGTAGCATTTATTAGAATAACATCTTCTTATACTTGTTTATCCCCACAATGGCAAAAGTACTTATTAGATTTACGTGCAATAAAATCGTTTTATTGGTACTAAAAATTATGTCGAAGATGTAAACCGTGTTACAGGTGGCACTTAATCGCAGGTTGTCGGCAATTCATTCGTTAAATTACAGGGCAGACATTACTTTCACCATTAATTTTTCTGACGACAGCCATTCGAAGTCATGGCATATACATCATTCTTCTAAAAGCTTTGATGTTCCGAGACTTAAAGGATCAAGTGCTTTGAATCGCTTGATAAATGTCTTTACGACGATGAATACTTACCCCCATTTTGTGGAAATCCGGATGCCTTTGTGAATGCGTGTTCGATGATGGGATATGAAAGAACGAGTTAAACATTTCTCACACCGGCGGACCTTTCCTAGTTAAGGTTTTGTCGTTTTGAAATGAATTTTTAAATTTGATTCGTTATGGTGTAGCCTTTTTTACACCTATATGCCACAAAAAAGTACCTATGTATAGCTGACGATGTTCACTTATTAATTCGTAATTACTCAGAATATCGTAATGTTTTGCATAAAATCTTATAATCAAACTCGTAATCAGTTATTTCAAAGTCCATACACGAATTATGTTACGAAGGGATTAGTATCTTGTTTGTGTATACAAAATATATTTTCCTTTGAAAAGGTTAATTGTCATAAAATTAATTTGTTGTATCGATGATGTCAATTATTAGATCAGTAATGAATAGTAAAGCTACTTACTTTTCTTTCTAATTACATAAATACGTTTCGCACATACTACGTAGAGCCTGATTTATTGTTTTTGTTACTTTTAAGGGATGCTTTTAGTAAGCCAAATTATGTTTAACCGAAACCAGCGTTGTTACAGCGGTACGCATCAATTGGAAGATCAGTCAGGCAAACTTTTAGTTTGCTAACTTTTAATGCGGGCTCTCACCTTCTCTAGCATAAGTACCTATTTAAATTGAAATATGAGTATGTTTGATTATCACTTTTACTGGCGAGAAACAATATTACTGGCGATCAAGTTAATAACAGTCTCATTGGTGGTAAACCAGACTGCTTTGCTAGAAATCTTATAGCTAAAAATAAAAAGTTCCTATCCCTATTGTAAAATGAATCGTAAAATCAAAGTAAATACAAACTACATACAATATTGAATGTGACTCGATGGAGATGAGAATCTAGCCGGCTTGAGGAATACGCTGTAGTCGGGTTCACAACAAATTGCTCCTATATAAAAACAAAAAAGATCAAGTACAAATGTTTCTCGCTTTTATCGCGTCGTGCTTGGGGCGAGCGCTAAGGCTGACTACACATCTGATGGATTTTCATATAATAATACTAAGAAGTTCGTGAAAACACCATCGTAAAAATGTTATATTAAGTAATGTGTAGTGAAAGTGTGATCAGTTGCCGTATGTATGAAAGATCATCATCTGAGAACGGTTCGACCGTATTTGGCAGATTTTTTCTTGTGTAGTTTAAAAAATCGTCTTAGTATTACGTTTCTTACAAACAGTTCTCATGAAATGGGTATGAGAGAAACGAATATATACAAAACTGTATTTACTATTTGCAAGTAGAGCAATTATAGTATCAATTTAAGTACATTTTTACATACTCGATATCTATAATTATACTACAGTTTACTTTTGATATCATTCGAAACTGCACGCTAGCGGAGCTGCAGGGAAAAGCTATAGTGCTTGCAATTCTGAACGTGTTCCTTGTGGCCCAGCTCGTGTCGACAACTACTTTTTTAAATCTATCACCGACGATTGCTCGAACTGGCTCCCGTTGCTGTCACTAGTGTGATGGAGGCATAGCGCAGACGTGCCATTATGACACTCAGCATAAACCAGTAATTACTTGCTGCTCATAATTATACTTCTATAGACAATGGTTGCACGTAAGGTGGATTTAATCCCATGTTCAACCTTTGGGTTTAGTTATAATTAGGAGGTACAAAATCACATTTAAATATCTACTTCTATCTATCTCTAGTGATGCAAAAATGTGATAAATACCATATTACATTTTGGCTTAGGAAATCTACAGACGGACAGGCAACAAAGTCTATTCATAAGGGCTTCCTTGAACTTTTAGGACCATGACCATGACCATCACTTTTCGATTCTTCCAACGCGAACAAAGATTAATATAACCTACTCAAGAAATCATTGTTATTAGTCCTACGATTCTGTTCCATACAATTGAAGCAAAATGTCATGAAAAGAAAGAAATGGTTGAGTTTTTAGCACAAGTATTTCAATGAGCAAATACAAATTTGTATAGCAAGCCAACATGAACATGTTAATAAAGTTTGTCGTAAAAACTAGAGAGAGTACCCGTGGGGGCCATGCAACAAGTAGTCGTTCACCAATAGTGGGTACATGTTTACCATTTAGTGTCGCCGTCCGCAGTTCAACTCCAATGCAAAAATTATACAAATTACTACTCTGTGGTCCTAATAAACATACATTGTTATCATCGTTGCGACCCTCGCTCCGATAATTTGCATTTTTACCCATCTTTTCGTAGGAGCTGCAATAAAATTATCATACAAATGTCATGGTTGGTGACGCGAGTACAAATAAACATGTGATCATGGTACTAAGACAAGGGGTGAATGGGTACATATATTTTTATCGATGTCGCCCCCTCCCTCCCGGCTTATCATAGCGTTAATCAAATTCATTAATGTTTGCATAAGAGATCCGACTCTGTTCAAAAGATAATAACCTACCATTTTCTTTACCAAAATTTTGTTATGGTTTTATTTTCTTTAGTAAAGCAAATAACTAATATTTATTCTAGTTTATTTAGCCTGAATTTTAGCATACAGTTCAAGAGTTTTGGAAAACATTTTTTTTACTTCACTGGTTTTATTTTTTCCAATACAATTTCCTTATCTTTTAGATTGGAATTTAATTAAAAGCTAATTTATAAATCTAGCTTTTTCTCGCGAATCATACTGTTTATTACCGGAGCCGGCTTTATGGCTATTAATCTCCATGGCTGCAGCGTCATCAGAACCTAATCAATCCTGTTCAGGTACTCATTTATAACGCAGAGAATCGAAGGTTCTTCTCATTTCGTATGTTTGACAAGCCTTTATACTGTATGTAACTCGCTTCAGAGAATCAATCACGTCGTAATAATTTGATATAAGTATCACACATTATAACATAATCATTATACTTATAGTAAAATTATTATATCAATATTTTGATAATCTTCATCTATCGCAAGAAGATTGGTGATGCTGATGAATTGTTGACTTAATGAATAACACTAATTAAATACTCCTATACTTTGAAGTAACTGTCTGCTAACATTTCTGTTAATGAGTTTATAGATTTAAACGATATAACTCAATATTTTTCCCATTAATATAAATTATTTCTTAGATCCTAAGACGGGTTCTAAACGCCTTTAAAAGTTAAAATTGGCAACCACTTACCACTCTGATTGAAAAATTAAGCTAGATGTAATTATGTAAGTCCCCTTCAAAAGTTTTTTGACTGATTAACCTTGTGTGACATTGCTAGAGTTTCTGACCACTTATATTTTATGTGAAAATATCAAACGTAGCTTAAACATGAAGATAAAATGTACTTAATCCGATTTGTTTCGTGGCTTTTAGCAGAAAGCACTCTGCTACCGCATCGTAGCGGCTCGCGTAGCTTCGTAGCAGCGTAGCAGCGTAGTCACTAACTGTAAAACGAGTAGTTCTGTATTGTAATTGGTATAGTATTTTATTTTATTATTAATCAGATTTTTACTTAATATTAAAGTAAAATGGGTTCGATCATCACCCGAGGCAAATATTTGTGTGTTCTACGGAAACTTGTTCCAGGTCTGGTTGTATTTTGTATGTTTGTGTAATCATTATTAATTAATTTGTGAAGTATCCCGTAATAAATAAATATTCTGCGACGTTTTACACAGTACCATCTAGTCCCAAACTAAGCGGAGCTTGTACTATGGGTACTAGACAATGGATAAAATACTTATATACATTTTTTTTTGTAAATACATACTTATAATACATAAGAAACACCCAGACGAACACAAACATAGGTGCATTCATCACAATTATAGGTGCTGTACTTTAAGAAAACCAAATCAATTCTAAGAACCTTTAATTTGGAAGTGGTAAAATAATTAAGAACGGTAAAAAATATTGTAATGTTAATTGAAAGAGGTCTTTATTGACTTGTTCGTCTTTATTGTCGAATTTTGCAAACTTACTTCGATATCCCATTTCTTCATCCAAAATCGTACCTAAACAACTCTACTTATACGAAATACGTATTTTTTTATTTTCTTTATTACCGAATTCCATTGAGCCCCATCATTCTGTAATAGGACCATTCACCGTAAATTATTTTACCTACACCAGCAAATGGAGTGGAATAATACAACCTCATTTGTGAAGTCTGATGAATTTTATAAAAATGAATACTTACAAACATGAATAGAACGTAAATAAAATATTTTTGAATAAAAAAAACTTGTGTCACTTGTTTATCTGTTTATTTATATAAATAAAATATTGTTTTCTTTAAGTTAAGAAATTTTCCTAATCATTCAGTCAGTTTTATGTTCCACGAAGATTAAGTTTAAAAATAGAACACTGAATTTTTACTTTTAATTTCAATGAGATTGGTTTCCATTATTTGTCGTAGATTAAGCCAATGGTTTATATTGTAGTTCTTTTTCAACGAATCAAAAATTAAGTATCCAAGTATCTAATATTGGATAACAGATTGGATAAATACTAGATTGGATATATACTTTTATATCCAATCTAGTATTTATCCAATCTGTTGATTTTCAATAGTATTGTAATTAGCAAGTATGTATTAATACATACATACATACATACACTCACGCCCTTCTCCCACAGGGGTAGGCAGAAACTATAGACTGCCACTTGCTACGATTCTTGCATGCCTCTTTTGCTTCTGTGACATTTATACATCTTCTCATACATACGCGCCGGTTGCGAGTACTACGCACCTGACCTTTTTGAAGGATGTATTAATAAGTATTATTTAAGTATCTTCTTATAATTAAAGAACTTGTTGAACTTATGAAACGATTTCTCTTAGGAGCCTTAAAACTAGAAACATGAGAAAACAATTGGCTTGGTCATTAAAATTGAGTAAATGAACTAAAAATAATGATTACACACGGGGTTGTTTTGTGGTAATTTCATCAAGCTCAAGTATTATGCATAACGTTTTGAATTTAAATATTAATTTTGTTTACACTTCTAATATTTTAGCCTTTCTTCATATTCTATACACAGAAACTAGTAAACCTGGGTCGCCTGGTAAAGTACTGTGTTTATTGTACACATTGTGGTATGTAACTAATTTACTTACAGAAACCGGTAATTGTAGTTATTTGTCCTGCAAACAGTTTTTTACCGTGTGCTCTCGCCTTAATAAAGCCAATAGTTGGTAAAGTCCAAACCTTTGAGAGCACTTTATTAAAGAACCGGACGGACTCGTTAAGAGTTATTGAATAAATTGCTCCGGGGTGATTAATTGAGTCTTAATTACGATATCGTTTAACGCCACCTCTGTTCATTACGCGATAAACAAAGGTATACAGTTAATTTGAAATTTACAATAATGTAATTTAATGTTTGGTCTTAGAAAACATTGTACAATACCTTGTTTCTGAAGATCATAACATCTCATCTATACAAGTATATTATGATTCAACGTATTAGTTTTGAACTCGTAACCTCAATAATAATCTCGACTAATAAGTGCTATAAATTTAATTTTTTAACAAGTTACTTATTGAAATAAAACTACTTTTTACGGATTTTATAGTATTGAATTGATTGATTTGACGACACGTTTGGCGTAGCGCGACACGTGTTGTGGGTTCGATCCCCACATGGAGCAAATATTTGTATGATCTACAGGTAGTTGTTCCGGGTCTGGGTGTTTGTGTATGTGAGAATTAGTGTTAGTAAACGCACCCACGATACAGGAGAAAATCGTAGTGTGGGGCAACATTTTTAAAAATAAAAAATAAATTATTGAATCCATTTTAGAATCGATTAAATTATCTAAATCCAAATACAAAACTGCAAGACCAAAGGACACTGTGAGCTCACTCTGCGTGAATCAGATCGCTATTAATTAACAAAAGTTTAAGGTAGCTGTTAGTAATTTTAACGTTAATAGGTACATCCAACACCGTCAGTCTGCCCGTGATCATGGATGCCGTAAAGACCTAGAATATCAATACAACGCGATAAAGGCCGTAAATAGTAGTTTTTATTTCAATGTCTTATATTTGCGGATGTATCAGAAACCAGTAAGTAACTTATTAGCAACATAGTCTTTTGACATTAACTACATACTGTATCTATGCCTATCAGACCTCCACTACGACTAAGTTAGTTTTATTTTGAAGTTATTTTTAAAATTAACTTCAATAACACTTCAAACTGTCCAGGTTAGTAAGCTGGACAATTTGTGTGCAAGTGTCTGTGTTATATACAAGTATCTTATAACATTACCAGTAACGTACGAGTATGCCTACATGTTGAATTAATTATACAGTTTAAAAATAAAACTTATGGAATATTTACTGAATTTAGTGACTTTAAAAACATTTTCAAGTCGCTTTAACATGGAGATTTTCCTCACTACCCTGGAAGGAAAATTGATATACTTACTCAAATATTTTTTAATTTCAACTAATATCATGTTGTTAGATATTAAAAACCTATCATTATTATCGATGTCCATTGCCTTAATTAAACCATAATGTTATTACTTTCTAAGATCCGATAAACGGCGCGTTAGTCTGTGTCATTGAAATTACATTAAAACGCAACTAGTCAGCAGTCAGCAACGCAAGTAACAGTCTCAGGAGACCATCAATCTAAACCAGTAAGGTCAGCTTTCCACAGGGACAGTCAGCACAAAAGAACATTAGAAATACGAATAAGGAGCATCACTAACTGAATCCTTTTTTACATGCCAGAGTTTTCCGGTCAAGTGTTGCTCAGCGTTAAGCGAACTGTCTGGCTTTTTACTCGGAGTTAATTATTTTTTTACTTATTTCTTCAATAAAGAGGAAACACAATGACCATAGTAGCAATTCGTCATTATATATAGAGAATGACAAATAAAAAATTCAATTACCATAACTCAGATAATTCCAGGCCATGCAAATACATATTCTAGGCGCCTAGGAAAAGGCACAAATCGGTTTGATAAATATAATATTCCATGAAAATAAATATGAAGCGCATTAAGAACAAATTGATTCCGCAGTTTTCCATCCCGGGTCTTGGAGTTTATACTGAACTATAATTACGCGGTGCTCCGCGGCTGGGACCGCTCCTATTACAAAGTTCAATCAGCTATTCGAAACTACTGAACGGCGCCGAACTTGTTCACGGAAAAAGGGTGCGTAGAGAGGCGTCGAGTAAGCCGAAACACCTAACACAACATAACATTTTGAATATTTTAATACTTTAAAAGGGTTACAGGTGATTTAAAAAATCATATTGAGAATATTGGATGTGAAGTGCGAGATTTTCGCCAGCGGTTATATTATTCAGTATTAACTTCTTACTTCATCACTTACACATGCACCTTCAACTTTTTCAAATTATAATAGGCGCCAATTTGTTGAGAAAGAACAGAAGAATATATTATCATAAGTTAATAAAAACAAAATAATAAGCATCGGATTGTCTACTATTAAACAATATGAAGACATCTACACAAGTTCAATATTTGCATAACGGATTAATTGTCGGCCTTCACAAACATCCATCATCTACGTTGTTCTTGGCAAAGTAAACCGAAAAGTTTCGGGTTAACAAGCACTCTTGTTGATACTGTGCAATCGTAAGAAATGTTTTGTATTAATTTTTAAATGTACAGACACAATAAATTCTTTATATAAAATGGCACAGATAATGCAAATAATGTAAGGTAAAAGGTCTAAAACTCAGAACTCAGAAGACTACTTGCTGCCGAGAACATGAGATATTCCTACTGGAAAAATCTTAAACTTGAAGGTTTTTTTTTTCTTTTCAACGTTAACCAAAAAAAAAACAATGACGTAAACAGAAGACGCACTCATCTAACTCATTTAACTCACGCACATACGCACACATACACACACGCACCAACATAAAATACAACACGCGCACACACACACACACATACACACACAAACACACACACACACACACACACTTAGAGTAGTTATAAGTCTTAGCATTAAGGAAACAATGGGTCCAGGTGAAAAACAGCGCCAAGTACCTTGACGTACTTGACAATAGCTGAACCTGGATGCCTATTTGGTCGGGCCGGAAAACGACATGGACCCACTACTTATAATATACCCGCTGTAATTGATATAATGTTTCTTCTCCTTCGCCTTGGCCAAATAAATATATTTCTTTCTTTCTTTTTTAAAACTTTTTAATAATAACGTCAGTCAACGACTGAACTTTGAGTGAATTTTGAGTGCGCCGGGATGAATAATTAATTTTTATAAGATTCCTATTCACAAAATGTTTTTTTTTTGGTAAATTGATGAATAACAATTAAGCAATTACGTAGGTATATAAGAAAAGGCACATTAAAACCTCGAAGTACAATAAAGCTTCGCCTTCAAGATGCTTTAATTAACGAAACTAGGCACATTAAGCACGGCTTCATTACTCACAACGATCCCTTACTATATTTTAATGTATACCTTATGTGCGTATATGATACCTAATATTCAACAACAAGCGTGGGCATTCCATAATTTTTCACTTTCATGTACCTACTTACAAATCATTTATCAAATAAGTAGGTATAGATTAGTTTTCTATTGAATCAAATAATACTTTTGATTTAATAAGTTGAGTATAACGAAGTCTATGTATGTGTACAAAGTATTTTATCCCCAACTCAATCATTGCTACGAAATTTATATATTGCTACGGTATAGGTAATGGACAATATTATTTCGTAGTCGCTACGGGCATGCTACGAATGTAAACTTGAACTACGAGGCTACGACGATCACATAAATTATATTCCATTAAAATTAATTTTTATAATACCTATGTTATAAATCAATATATTGCGTGTTGGTTTTATAATGATATCTACTTAGATATTCCTGTTTTACATATGCAAACAAGCCTAACACTTGTTTACTAAGAACCTGTTACGTTGTATCTGATTAAAACGGGTTTTAGGATGATACGCATTTTCGATTAATTTTGACTCTGGAAAGCAATTGTAATCGCAATTACCTAGTTACAATTAAGGTAGCGTTTTCAAATAAATGTTCCACCTTCCAAGTGAAATATTATGCGTGAAAAACACCCTCCGTGAGTGAGTAATTATGTGTCTGACACACGTACCTACACACTCGACACTGGTTTTAATAAAATTTCAAAGGATTACTTTGTTATGCCAGATTAGACCCTTGTTCCACGCAACGTTGGTGCTTTCTTCAAAAACGGTTCAGACTTGACAATGTAATATTCGATTTAATTAATTGAAGTTTAGTTATTATTTGTGCGTTCACTAGGCTTGTAATTAAAACGTTGTATGACCCTTATCAGGATTATGAAGTGGCGATGTTGTTATATTGCGGCATTGTGGCAGGTTAGTTTGCGCCTCCGTTATTCAGAGATAGATATTATAGTTAATGCTCGGTCATTTTGATGGTCGTTCATCAAAGTGGTGCTCTGTGATTAGGTCACTTCATTGTTTTATTACAAAGGTCGTTGTATTTTGATGGTTTTAGTTGGTGACTCTGAACAGATCGAGCATAATAACAATAAGTAATGACGTATAAATATATACACATATGTGCATATGTTAGTAATACCTACTAACAGGAACTGTGGAGGCCATTGCAGTGAGTATTTATGTCGTGAATTCTAGCAAACAATTTTTTTATGATGCATTTTGCAGCAATTGTCTGCAAGGATGTTCCTACATTACTTTAGCTACGCACTTGACTTTAATTCATTCAGGTCTATCTAAATAGACTTCTTACAATAAGAGCCTTACACTACCAAGCCAAAGCATGTCAGCTAAATTAATGCCGATTCACTTATTAAAATTAAACGAGCTAATTAATCACTACTTACAAGTAAGACAGAAAACATGCCTGTTCAGCTCCCGAGATTTTACTAAAAGTCTGTTTGTTAGACGTCTTACATAATGTTCTTAAGGAGCCGAACGCAATAGTCATTTGTTACGTTGCAAAATTACCCACTTTACGTCATGAAGGTAGGACTTTCTGTTACGGTATTATACATACACACACAACCTTGCATTATGGCGCACACCAATAAAAGGTTAAATTTCACCTGTATGAGTTCGCGGTTAGATTAGTTACCAACATAAATAATGAAGGGATTTGCTCCGCAAGGGGCGAAGCACCTAAGTTAAGCTGAGGGATCAGGTACGACAAGCAAAATGTTAGAAATGTTGACTTCTCAAACTTTTCCCTTTGCAAAACCCGGAATTAAGTTTGAAAGTAGCGAAAGAATTTCCTCAACGCTAATTTAAATACCGACGGAAATCCAAAGAATAAACATTTTAATTTCAGCCTATGAATAATTTCAGAGCTTTATAAATATGAGCTTGTATTCCGCAGCAGTGTATTCATATGATGCGGTTGATGCACGTAACAGGACGCTTGAATGCCCGTGAATGTGATGAGCAACAAAACGTGGAAAAGTATAGGGCTCGTATGAACTGATATGACAAAAAAATATGCTACGTGAAAAGAGTTACGTGTATCGCAAGTAGCTCGGGCAACCGTGGGAGTACCAATACTATTCTTTTACTGAAAATTGTGCAATAATTGCACGAGTTCTCTCATTGGAGCTTCTGAGGTTATGAAGTTTTATCAAGTTCCGTTCTTAGTAACTAAACTCTTTTTTTTCTGTCATGAATCGTCACGTAGCAAATTTACTTCTAGAAGAAATTATTGGAGCAGCTTGGTAAAGTCTCGTGGGGATTTTATTTTGTTTGATTATATTACCTTCCAACTGATGATATCTAAAAAATATCCAAGTATCGACCAACTTAAATGTATATCAATCAGTGAGTTTTTGTCCCTATTCACGTTACATTTATAAACTTTTGTCGAACAATTTTGACCATTCCTACTTATATTCATATTTTTTATATATCAACGTATAAACCGAATCTATTAGTTTATATATTCATTTTAAGCAGGCAATTGACATTGATAATTTTAATTCAAAACAAAAATTGATCTAATAGTAGAGTGATCGAGAAGAGAAGTTAGAGAGTAGAGTAATCTAATTATGGATTTGTATTTATGTACACTGGGCAAAAATATTTTTTCTTTGAAATTTCGTTAGTAGAAAAAACAACATTGTTATTCATCTGTAGAATTATTTTCATTAACCGTGACTCTAATATACTTATTTATATTCACGGAGACTACTAAGTTATGAAAATATTTTTTGTAAATATACAGTTTTTTTTGGAAAGTATTATGTATTCTAATAGATCAGTGAGTAAGTTATGAAAAATTTAACCCAACTTCCTTCAAAAGCGAGCCGAAAACAAAGAACTTGACATGTTTAAAATAATAATTAACTTGAAGAAAACTGACTTCAAGCATTCTGTTGTGTATTTTCAGAACTGATCGTCAGATACTGAACAATTTTATATAAGATAATCCCGGGAGCATAATTATATAATACAAAAAAGTGGAAACACACGAATTGAGGTCCTCTCCCTTTTTTGAAGTCAGTTAAACAAACATAAAAGTGGATTGTAGGTAATTTCACTGTTCCTCAGAGAAACGAAAATGTGTCAAATCCAGTAATAACTAACTATAATATTCATCACATCAAGAAAATTATCATATTCATGTTTATTTAGTAGATCAAAACACTGTAGGGAACTGGAATCGTGATTTCATAGAAACCATTGCGTTAGTACTTACCTGAATATTGTCGGGACTTAGTGTTACTGACTTCAAGTCTCCAACGCGTAGATAGATGATTATTTACCCGTCATTAGATGATGTGGTCTAAAAAATCTTGATTACAGGAATATAGTGCCTATAGTCGGTTTTGAGATACAATAATTTACACATAAAAATATTTTATTATATAATTTTGCCATCAATGCTAGCGCAGAAGTAGGCCGAAATACTTATTCCTGTTAATTAGTTGTGATGACTAACGACATTTTTACCTTAGGTACTTCAATGTAATTTTATTATAAACACTAATGACAAACTGCCGCTAACAATAACTAGGTCTACTAGGCGTTATTAGGCCATTAACTGCAATACAAATTGCGGTGCAAATACCGCACGTTACACAACTCGGTAACCTCACAAGATTTTGATGAACAAGATTTGATATTAAACAAGATTTCCCAAAAGGGTCATTTACAAGGCAACACTACTGAAATTTTAATTCAACTTTAATTGTTGCGTGTCTACCCGTGGCCGTGGTGTGTCAGCTGTAGGGTTATAGGCATAGATAATAATATGTACCTGCTGTATACAAAACCTCCGTCCGAGCCTATAAGCACACCCAAGTATCCCAATCATCCCTACTAATATTATAAATGCGAAAGTAACTTTGTCTTTCTGTCTGTCTGTTACGCTTTCCCGCTTAAAATTCTCAACCGATTTTGATGAAATTTGGCACAGACAATCTTTAGACCCTGAGAAAGGACATAGGCTATATATCATCACGCTACGCGGACGAAGTCGCGGGCAGAAGCTAGTATTACAATAAAAAGAAATAAATATTCATGAAAATAATGGTAATGGAAATTAACCCAAAAAACTAGCAGATTTTTTAAATGTGAGTACTTTTGTTTTGCAACCATTGACAATTGCCACAGTATTGCCATTTCGGGTTTTCGTAACTCTTGTATATCTAGAAGCATCTGCATTCATTACCGGCTGGATGATAATCATGAATGCTAGTTATGAGCTTATGGTTATAAATATTGATTTAAGTAGTTTATCTGAGTCTGGTATTACAAATGGCAATACAATTTTGCAGGTTTCAATAACCATAAGCTCATAATATTCAGCGGTCGTATCAATAAAGTCGTACAATTCGACGAATTTTCATTATCAGGCCTACACAGAATCCCAGAGCTATTCAGACATTGTCACAACAAAGCTCTGAATTTGTCAATAGACACAAATCCGATGTAATTGATAGTAATTAGTGTTGTAATAGTGGGATACTCTGATTATCCTGAGTCCATTTAGCTAAACTATCACGTACCACGCTCGGCGGCGCGCTTCATCCTTATACTCAACGCCAGACACGTTCGCCTATACAATCATTCCAATAATTATTAAATTATTATGATATTATACATCGCATTATTGTATTATTATAGTGTCGCAGTTTATATTGTGCGGCTAACCAGCAAATATTGTTTTGTAATTGACTATTGATTAATTGGAACAATAGTTCACGTTGACAGCGCTGAAGAGGTTGGGACTGCATGTACTCGTATCTACTTGCCTTGGGGGAGTTCCCGTAGAGTAGGGTCATAAATTTAATCAATGTGGGTTGCCCTGGTTACATATACATAATGTTTTGTTTAAGATTATTGATAATCGACTTACACTACAGAAGTTTCCTTTGATGAAGTCGTTCCTTTCGACTTTGCGCAGCTGTATTATCATCGTCATCATCATAATTTGGCCACTTGACCTCTACTGATCTTTGTTCAATTTCAACTATTTTCCAAATAATTTTCTATACATAAACGCCTATTATTTTCGTAAAACAGTGTCAAAATAATACTTTGAGTATACCGAGAATACAAACTGATGGTTTTAAATGTTTTATATTCCGATTACACTTATTTTCAATTTTAAAAATGTTATTTACATATTACTTTCTTTATTGCTTTTTACTATTGAATATAAACAGCACCGTTAACTTTTCATTTCCTATTAAAAAGTTTTTCTAGCATTTTATTTTGTTTGACTTGGTTAGGCGTATAAAGGAAAATCAATTTCAGTGTTTAAAAGTAATAAAGTACCATCTCCGCACAGAGGTTGATCACTTCGAAAGCTGTTTAGTGTATATTTACATACACAATTTAACTTTATGTTACACAGTTTCGATACTGCAAGGATCGAGTTTTTCAGGTAAAGTAAAATGAGGTAGCTAAATGCTAATGGAATCGGATATGCCGAAAACAGAAAAATATTAATAATACTTATTACATTATATAAAATCGTTCGGCAGTAAACTATATTAATTACTCTATCATCTCCAAAATAATCAGTAAATGGTTTATTGTATATAATAGCGCAGATGTAATTTGGCGCGTCAATGTCAGCTACGTGTTGACCGGCTGGGATCGATTACTTGCGCTGGTCTCCACAAAGCATTGTTCACGTAATCAGGATCCGTCCTGTGTCGGTACTTACGCGTCGATTGCATACTCACGGTGACACGGCTAGGGTGACGTCAAGCAAAATGACTGATGCAAAAAAAAGTAACAACAATGGAATTAGAACCTAATATATTGGTAAAATTTTGCCATAAATAAACTTATCTTTACTGCTGGGTACCGGTCTTCTATAAGATTGAGACGGGTTAGGAAAAGTCCACCATGAGTTAGCAGACTTTTACATGCCGTCGAGAAAATCACTCAAGCATGCAGGTTTCCTCACGATGTCAAGACCTTCATGATTCATATCGCTAGGCTACCAGTGCTTTCTTTCTATATACGATCCTATGATTGCAGTAGATAAAATTAGTCTAGTATGTGTCTGTAAGTATAAATCATGAAGGATTTTATTTATCCTAAAATTTTGATATTTACCTTTCTGTATTGGCTTCATTATTCGTCTTAGAGTGTATTGTAGGCATAAAAATGGGTTGATTGATGTATACCCATAATCAAAAACGTTAAAATAAACGTACCTACCTATTCAATGAAAATTTAATATAGTTCTAGTTGAGATAAAATACTTACGGATAACGGCTTGGCGTAATTTATTTCTTGATTTGATGTTTTTAAAAGTTCAGACAGCCGAAGACTATTTTTTACAACTTTCACGCCTGTATTCTCCAAAACGTAAGGCTGAGGTGTACTAATGTATACCCGCAGTTCACGCTATTAACTGGGCAAGGGGAAGCATGGGCGTTTTTATTCGGTTCGAGTTCAAGATGCCCTGCCATCTCCCTAGTAGGCACTCGATGCATGAGCATTTTCCACACTCCAAAAAAGTGAAAAAACTTATTCTGAAGCTTTATCTACACTTACAGAGCGTGCAATTTATATTTACATGCACAGACGATATTACGAATTTCTTACATCTTTTTAATATTTAAACAATGTTTCGACATGTATATGTACACATCGCAACATTGTTTGCCATAAACTTTACATCCAACCCTTTTATGTTATGTATTTCATCCTGTTGTATTGTAAAAGGTACACAATATCTTTGATTTCTTTATGATTACCAAATGATTACACGAGTAGGTACGTATGCTAGAATGCCACGGCCCCTTGAATGACCCCAGACAGAAAAGATACATTTAAAATAGGAATGCCTACATGTCATATTGCAGTTATATTTTTAATTTTAAAGTAAGAAAGGGAATACTAAGGCCCACTTGCACCAACTTCTTAAATGTGTTTAAATTGTATTTAAACACGAAGTTTTTTGAAAAATTGTGTTTAAATATCATGTAAACATATTTAAGAAGTTGGTGCTGAAGTCACATTCTTTACTGATTAAGAACTGAATGGTTTTGATTATGTTACGTCGTGTGTGCGATAAAACATGTCCAAGAAGATTATTATTTTAGTATTATGCATCGATTCGCATAAAATAATGGTAGTATTGCAAAATATAACGTGATCAGAGACGAGTACCTAGGTTTTATTTACAAATTCTGAGGGTTACGTGACGTATATTCCAAATACTTCAATCGCCAGAAATCATTTCGAATATAATACTCTGCAAACAATGTTTTTGATCCGAAGATATAAGTTTATCAAACTATTTCGCTTCTCGTCTGCACCGACAAAGGTGCTATTTTCAGAGTTATGCCTTTGGGAATACCTACAGATAATAATTATAGTTCACCGCGTGTACATAAAGTTATTGTCGACGATATCGTTAGGATAAGAGATTGGGACAGTAATCTGTTTTAGAAGCAAAGGAAATTAAGGAGTAGGCGGAAGTTGAAAATTTAGAGGAGACACCATATCAGGGCCCAAGTCTGCTATTTCAGTTGTATCAAAATGGTCGTTCAATGGCACTAAATGACATAAGGACTGACAGATTTCGTAGACAATCTGTCTAAAATCAACAATTATGAAGCCATTGAATGACGATTTTGACGATTTTAGCAGACTTGGGGCCCTGGATAAAAATAGATATACTCATAACAATGAGTATACTGTTGTGAAAATATACATTTATCCGCATAGTATCGTTGATAGTGCAGAACATGGCTGCAGAATCACTACTTAATCTCGGCAATCGGCAAAATAAATTCTTCAGCTAAAGACTAGCCTGGACTAGACAGCTAGACTGAGAAATAAACATCAATTAAGTAGTCAGTTGATGTTCTCTGTTAATCTAATATCTTCATCGAGCTCCACTGATACTCGCTACTCCTCATGCGCCTGACATTCCAATTTTTTCACTATCTCGTCCGCATTTCGCTGTCTCTGGAAGTCTGAATTGGGTCATGTCGATCATTTCACTTTACTGCGAATGCAACACGATATCGAATATTGCCTTATTGGTGACCGAAATGTTACCTGAAAACGTGCTAGTAAATTAATTAGGATACACTATCGAAATTCTGTTTCATATTATATAAGTTAATTCTATATTATATATAATTAAATTGATACCCAAATCTATTATTTATCATTCTAATTAGATTTATGTTTTGGTTACAGGTTCATTCCGGATTTATCTCTGTCACTTCATAAGCAAATATGGTATGTACACTGTTTCATGTCACATTGTATTCTTTAAAAAAAAAACGCGTTGCACTCCGGGAGTGTCGGTAGAAGTGAAAACTTGAACATTAACGTTGTGCATTTTTTATATTTTGGAATGGTTAGGAAAAAAATCGCATGAATTGCTTTAATAATTAGTATAAAAGTACTATCATTTATGTGGTAAAACACAATATTCATTTATTGCGCTATTGTACATATAAATATGACAATTTATATTAAGTAAATTAAAAATTTAACACTACAGAACTAGGTTCAGGTCACGTGCCCTGACGCGAGTTTAACATTTTTTACCCATCCCAAAAAGTGCACAACGCCGCTAAAAAAAATGTTTTCACTTCAAAAATTACGTACTTAAAATTATAGTCTTTGTGCTTCTTATTTTTAGCAAATATGTAACAAGGGTTCTTCATCATACTAATTAAGATAAGTACTAAGTAAAATAAGTAACAACTTTTAATAATGTTTGTTTAGTATTGTTATTTTCTACATAAATCTAAGTACCTATTTCGTAAGGCACAAATTATGACGTATTGGCTATTCAATCATATTGTATTACGAAAATAATCTAAATTTTCTTTTGTTTACGAACATGATGGTCTTTTGTTAATGTTTGAAAGGAGCCTGTAACAATACATTGTATTAGTTCTATTATATTCTTCCATATTTCTTTTGTACGCTATTATTATAGTAGGTATGTGATCACAGTCCGCTTTATATTAAACTTTTGTTACAAAAAACAAAACCAGTTTTAGGTACACTGGTTTTTATATAAAATGGGCATGTAAGTAACAAGCCACAACACACAGTCTAGTTATAAAATTAGTTTTTGCGATTCCGATTCTAGTCCCTTTTGCCGCAGCAAGTACCTACTGAAAACCACATCCAAGTAGAGTGAATTATTATCAGGGACAAGTTCTTAGTTCGTGATACCTACATATTATTTTAAAAGCTGACTATTGAGGCGACCATTTCACTGCAACCCGGGAAAACCGTACAAACGCTTTTGTACGCTAATGATGTACCAATCAAACTTCCTCGGCTCGCCTCTACGGGATTGCTTTCGTGTAAAATACTACTGAATATAAAAAAGGGTACTCATGAGTCGATCCTTTCGAAATTGCGGATCAAATAGTATGCAGGCGAGAGGAAACGCCATTCGCTGCGGACTTCCGGTCCGGAGCGACGATGTCAATATTTGTAGCGCGGAAGCCTGCCAGTGACACTTGTTGCATTGCATTGGGTTTCATCGTGTACTTCAATTCCTAGAAATCCGTAAATGCGATTTCGGAGGAATAATAGTATATCTATAGTATGCCGTATATCATATCAAATGTTAGTTTTAGCATTTGATATGATATACGGCCATATTAGCTTAGGTTTATATAGGTAAACATTCCAGTAAATATCAAAATCAAAGTCAAATGTTTTATTTCAGTTAGATCAATATTACAGGTACTTTTCATTTTCAAAATAAATGTCGTAATCATTAATTATTATCGTTTTAATTACAGAAAAACTAGGAAATATTTTTTTTGACATATCATACCATCAAGCCTGTTTTCCCCGAAGGCTTAGCCAGAGAGATGTTCTAATATACAGCCACTGTACGCGGGTATATTTAGGTCGCCTAGTAATAGCATTTTTTTAAAATGCATTAATAATGTTAAAAATGATATCGTAAATGATTTCAGTGGATGTAAGTATCGACTGAAATCATAATAAACTGCCATTGCTTTATATAGCCAATCTATCTCACTCTTAGTCACAAGTTTTCTTCAGAGGAAAGTAACAAAGCATCCTTATTACAGCTGTCAGTGTAATAAAAAATATTGTTTGCAATAGAATATACGTTTGGTAATCTCAGTTAGTGCGACCATAAGGCTGTACATTTTCTGTAAAAGATGATTCATTTTCTTTAAAAGATGATACATGAAACATATTATTATATAAGTCAAAAGATACAATCAGGTCTAACCAAGAAAATCGTCCGACTGCACTGGCTTAGCTCAGGAATTTATTGTGAAATTGATCTTATGGATATTGAAATAATCCTTTTAATTTACTTGTAGCTTCGACCTTGTAAGGCTTATTTGGAAATTCGATATTAGTAATTTGCATAATGTCACCTTCATCACTTCAATTTTAAAACTAGAAATAAAATAAATAATCTATTTACCGGGATGATAAATATCCTTGGCCAATAGGTCCTGTCGTGTCTTCAGACACGAGGAAATAAATGAATAGATATTTTGTTAAAGCTTTATATACAGTTTGAATGTTGAATGGCCCTTAACCTTTCCATAGGGTTAATACCTAAGCCTAAAGCACCTTTGGGTCAATGTATCTACCTAATATTTTCTATGCAAGCAAGTAGATTCGTCATTCAAATGATTTCCGATTAGTTCTTGCGGCTGGAGCGGTACCTATGGATAATTACTTTTGTAAACATCAAAAGAAGACCTCACCTTACTAGTCGACATAAATAGCATTTAAATATCAAACGAGATTTTATTATATTGTACCAGTATTGTATGTATAAAACCCGATAGGTAATTGATTTATTTACTACACGCGAACGAACTTTACTTCGACCTGTGCTTCATAATACAGTGTAGGTACATTTACATAATACTAGAGTATCTGTACAATGTTATCGAAAATGTAAACAAGTTGACATGACTTCGATATCGACATATCGTTGTGTGATATGACACATACTTACATATATGATGAATACTTGAATAGCTTCTGCCTTGAGCTTCTTTTAAATAATTATATTGAAATTTTGTCCGAATTTGCTCCTATGCCAACCAAACTTTTTATGGTTAAAACACCCACGGTCCTAGTGAAAAATTTTCGTAGTGAGAAGATTCAACACCTTTATTTTAAACTTCAAGTACCTATTGCCAGATGCGGATAAAAATTATTGTATTAAACGGAAAAACTGCCGACTGATCATTAACCTAATTACTGAGCAATGCCGAAGTCCTTGTCCTAAGGCATTTTAGGTTTCGTGCTAATTTTCTGTAAGTTATAATTATTCCGGAGACTAAACTGGCGTTTTCAGAAATACCGTATACCGTTTTTCGACATTTTTGAACATTCCCAGGAAATATTTGGTCCCAAAAGTAAAAAAAAAATAGGTATTACATGATGGTGAATATCACGAATCCCATGTCTGTGACTATAGGGCCAAGGAAGGGAAGAATAGTTTTTAGTTCTAGTCCGCGAAAGTTCTAGTCCGCGAAAGATTAGATACCTATGCATTCTATAATTATTTTGTCATCCATTGTGAATAACCTTGGTCTGCTATAATAAAAAACTAACTGGATTATCTAGCCGTAGATGTACGGCCATGATGTCTTCAAATAATTTGTTAGAAATATGAAAACCATCAGCGGATATTGAAAACCGACTAAACGCGATAATACATATTGTAATGAACTGATAATATCGGAGAATTCGAGTAATCAACATATTATCGGCCCAAAATTATTTGACTACCTATTCAGTTCGGGAAGTGGGTAGCAGAAACGATGTAAAATTTAAGTGAGCAGTTTCAGTTCTATCGAAAATTGGCTCGAGTTTCGGGCTACAGCGCTGTGCCAAAGTTGTGGCGGTCATTTTACAGAGGAACGGATAGCAATCTCCACGGCAGCACAGCCTCCAGTTTGTCCATCACACAATACCTCTCTAAACCACGCCCTGGTGGCTTGAAACAAACCTTCATTATTCGCAAACTATCGTATCTCTATATAACTTAATAATAATCTAGACACTTCTACCAAACCAGAGCTACAAATTTTATTTCTATTTCATTACTGCCCTAATACGACGTTTAACATTTAGGAAGTGTTAAGTGAATAGGTACAATTACCTTAATGAAGTAAATACGCAATATCTTGAAAATGTTGGGAACAAGATTCTGCTCCTAAGCCTACAAGGCACTAAAAAGGAATTATCATTTAGGAACAGGTAAACCTACTTAATCGTACCTACCTACCTTTCTAAAAGTCGGGATAAATTAGGTCCTTTTAAAAATATATGGTAATAACTTGCTTCTAAATAAAAATAGTGTTGACGATCCGATTTAAGGTTAAGCTACGCTTGCCAAATTGTGGATGGTTGGTCGTTTATAAATTTAAAAAAAGAACTTTCCGTTTGCTTAGGGAGGACTTTCAATTACCAGCCCCGTTGGTCATCCGAGTATGTAACTTGTACCAATGCGTACTATGTACTATACTAGATTTTGCCCGCGGCTTCGCTCACTTGAAGTTAAAAAACCAACAGTGATGATTTCTTCTTTGTATGGGTATCTATACATCAGAGTGGTCAAGCTGTATCTCAGGTTCCGTTTAATTATTTGAGATAAGAAGTACCTATACAAGATTTTAAGCCCATACTTTATAACAGTGATATCAAAATTAAATTATATTCAGCAGTTTTGGCGCCAACCCGTAACACACAGACGGACAAACAAAAAAGAATTAATATAATCACATTTTTTGGGTTCGGAGACGTTTATATACCCTAACACACTTGTTTTTTTTAAATATTACACATTCAAAGCTTTTTTTAAATTTTACTATAGTCACAGATAATAGAATACTAGTACTATAGTAGAGATTACACTAGCCATAAACATGTTTAATTAATATTTGGTCTATCCAGTATATATTAGACTACAACATAATTCGAAAATACAAGGTAAGATATTAAATTTCATAAATTTCCATATTAAATTTGTGTGCCAGTTTTAAATATTAATATTTTGCCTTTGCGGGCACAATTGCAGCGCACACATATATATCTCCACATGTTGTCCCTCATTTACTTATTATATTTTATCGTTCACTTTTAAATTTAAATGTTGTGTGTTGGGAATCGTTTCTGTTTCGTACAAAAATACAATACTTTTTAACCGACGAAAAAACGGAGGAAGGTTCTCAAGTCGACGCTTATAACTTTGTCATGTTCAAAATGATGCGTATTAAATATCAATGTCATGAATACCTACTACATACCTATATCTATTATTTGGAGGCTAACTATCGTTCTAGTTCAAGTCCGGTGTGTAAATAAACATTAGTTAAATTGTGCACTTAGGTGGCTAACGAGTGTTTATCGCAGAGAGACAGGTGGTCCCACCATAAACACACCACTAGTTTGTTGAGATGTTGAGGACGACCCTATGTAAATAGATTTCTCCAGTTTAGTTAGAGACTTGGCCGAATCTCATCTCTACAGCCCGGTGACAAATTACAGGTACCTACTGGAAACTAGGGCACTCAATTTCTACTCACAACAACTATTTTACGACGTGACTCACCGCGATCGTTTTCTTCACGAATTCTAGAATAACATTTAAATTGTCCTATATATATTATACTTATTATTTTTTTGAGTGTATATTTTAATATAAAAGAGTTTCCGTTGACTGCTTTTTTTATTGCCTCTTATTTTGTTTATTTTAAGAACTCCTGTCATTTTCACAAACAACGGATAGGTACTGACATACAGATTTTATCTAATTTTATGAATTGACGTCATCCGAAAGCGGGCTTCAGTTACTATTGAAAATATTTTTCATGGATAAGTGCACTATTTGATTGAAAGGAGCTTTTTTAGGGGATAAGGGGCAAACGAGCAGACGGATCACCTGATGTTAAGCGATTACCGCCACCCATGGACCCGCTACACCAGAGGAGTCGCAAGTGCGTTGCCCGCCTTTTAAAAGAGTGTGGCCCTCCGGTATCTTTACTCACTCGGCGAAACACAACGTAAGTGTTGTTTCACCCCGGTTTTCTGTGAGGCCGTGGTATCCGGTACTCCGGTCGAGCCGGCCCATTCGTGCTGAAGCATGGCTCTCCCACGTTTGAATGGCACCCACAATGTAGATCTTTAAATTTGAAATTAAATTATTAAAAACATATTGATTTCTGAAGCTTACGCGAATATCAGACATATTGAAATAAAACAACTTTACGGATTATATCGCGTTATATTAGTATCAAATACAATACAAATCCCAAATCAAATTGTATTTGATACTAATATAACAATATCAAATTGTATTTGATACTAATATAACGCGATATAATCCGTAAAGTTGTTTTATTTCAATATGTTATTAAAAACATGTCAATATTAATGGAACACTTTCATTGACGTTTCTCAAATTTTCTTCAATTCCTACGCTAAAAATTGTTTGTTTTGTAGTGATTTTCTTTTATAAACATATTTACGAACATATCTAGTAAATGGATGATCTTCTATAAGAGCTGTGTGAGATGAGCTAATCTCGTGGCGGACAAATATCAGACGCACCAAAAGCCGATAAGTCACGCCGTCTTAACCAGTGCTTGCAACAGCTTAAATAAAAACCGTAAAAGCCTTTTACTTTCGATTTTCAATATATTTTTCTGAGATTATCTCATCAAACTTATCTTTTCGTGTTCAAAAAGTGTGCGCATTTTTTTAGCTCATAATATGATTTCCCGTACTAAAAATGAAATAAGGGTCGTTAATTCTAAAACATATCTTTATTATTATTCTATGACTAATTATTATCTTCATACAGTACTTATTTGTCAAATTAATTAATTATTTTAAGGAGCCTTCCCGGTAAAATATAATCACAGGTAAGGTATAATTATAACTTTTTGATAAAATCTTATACTTAACGAAGGGTAACCAAAATGAAATTGGCAAACAATGTAATGAACCGACTACTTTATTATAGGATACAAAAACAAAAGCAATCTTCACTTTTAAAAGGGTACCCGCACTTGATCGTAAATTAATAATATAATAATAAGTAATATAATTAATAAGTATATAAATTGTCTACTTCTGTTAGTGTACTTCTCTAGTCTATTCTGTTAAAAGGCATTTCGCAATAGAATAAACTTAAATAAGTTTCTTTTTTACTGTCGGAAAATAACTATTTCAAGTTCGAACAGTTTTGGTGCGTATGTATATAGGACGAAAATACCAGACCGAACGCACCTTTGTGTTCGAATATTTTGACAGGTTCATTTCTCTTTTACAAATAAATAACTGAAATTCCATCAAAGTATTGCGGAAAAGAGCCGTCCAAAGTTTGTTATCTGCTTTGAGGAACCAATTCTTGAAAGGAGTCATTAATTTAATCCTTTACTTGTCAAAATGTTTTCAATTATGCGGTAGCTCAGATGACTTATCTATTTGGACTTTTAAAATCAACAAATCTTCTATAATTATGTTACTTTTATAAGCTTCAGCCATATCTGACATCAGATTCCAAGATAACATTTTTCAAGATAAAGTAAATGTAGTCGGTAATTCGCTTTATTATTCCGCAGCGAAATACACCTGCTGTTTTCAGAGAAGATACAAACCTTTGCTAATTCGGTAAGAGGAGATGCTTTGAAGCAAAAACGTGCCGATTTAACAACAATGGGTTACATAATTACGAATTTAGATTAAATGGTTACGGTGCCTGCAGATTAATGGAAGCCCTGGTTTTAAAACTTAGTGGTTTCGTTAGCCGAGAAGCGTGATGGGAATAAATGCAAACGTTTGAATATTTATGAGAACACCTTCCTAAAATGCACACGACGGTGTTGTGTGGTTATCCGTTACTGCGATCAAAGTCAAAAGCAGGCACCGATCGCTCATTTTAAACCGCTCTATTACATTTTTCATAACATACACTAAGGTAGAACGTTGTTTTCCTTTGAATCTTGTTATGCAATCATTAAAATTCAGTCCATATTACTTTAATTTTTATGTAAAAGGCACTTTCTCTTGCAGTAAGGAAAAATATTTTATTACTAAGAATTGTAATTTGCTTTATCTTCCTCTGTATTAAGGACATCTAATATTTATTAGGGTACAATATCATCTTATTAAAGAAATTAAAAATCCTTTAGATACTTTGTGTAGATAATACAACAAAATATATTATGTATCACGCTACTGTATTCGAATGGTTAGGCTGGGCTCACCTCTTACAAGTAACTCTTCTATGTAACTTATACTCAGTAAGAGGCGAGCCCATTAAATAAATAAATAATTCCATAAGTTTAAATATTCACACAAAAGATAAGTATTTTTAATCAAGTCAACCTTCACGTAATTTACCGTCGACTGCTTGTACTGAATAGCTTTAACATTTATAATTATTACCTCAATAAAAGCAGTTTGTTCAAAGCTACCCAGCTAAACAGCCATAGGAAGTGCTTCCTTGACTATAGTATATATTGTTTAATTAAAGCGGGCAACCTTGGATTTTTGTATGTTAGGCTTAGTTAGTATTAAGTACAGTATTACTTCTACCTACGCATCTTCATACGGTTTTCAAAGACGAATTATGTAGTAAGGCTATAATTTAATAACATACTCGTTGAAAACCAGGGCTAACGAGTTTATACTAATTTTGAATATTGTCGTAGATGTGGTGGGCTCTCTGGTGTGCTGTGGTGGTGGCCGGAGGCGCCGGCGCAGCGGCTGCACCGGCACCCGACTCCCTCACGCCCCTCGACATGGTACAAATGGATTCCTCCGCACCTGACGATGTAAGTAGTCATTTCATAATACAATACATAGTACATACTGATTTCATATCAGTATCGTTTATCATGCTCATCAACCCTTAACTGTCCCGCTATTGAATGAGTCCTTTCTCAGTATGAGAGGAAGATGGTTTGCAAAAGTTCACACGTCGTTGAGAAAATATCTCTAGGACACAAACTTTGCCACGATTAATCCCTTCACATGATTTCAAATTCTAGATATTATTTTATACATAAACTTAAATACCTAATCCCATCAAAAACATTCTGTAAAAAACTAGCCAAGTACAAGTACACGTCAACGGCCAAGTCACACAACATTAACTAGAAATAATAAAGAAACGGGAGTAAGGAACCCTAGACTTGGCACGACTTTGTCTAGATTTCATTACTTTTTAGAGATAAACAAGCAGCTCTATCGAGACTTGGCTAGTTTTTTACAGAATGTTTTTGATGGGATTTCACTTCTTTTTGTAGAAACGTGGGCTTATTGATTTATTTTATTAGCGATATCTCTAATAGTTTGGTTGGGCTCTTGTGTTTTCTAATCAGGGTCACCAGATACTCCAGATCTTCGATTATCCTAGTTTTTATAGTTTTCCCTTTATGTGGCCATTAAACCCTTACTCTGTACCCAATTTCAGCCCTCTGAGTTTATGGGAAGTACGTACTAGTTCTATTTTGATGATCATGAGTGAGTGAGTGTCATAAATGCGAAACTTTGCTTTTGCTTAACTTCGGAACTACTTAAATGACCTACAGACTTGAAATTTTCGATTTTAAGTATGTGATTATAGCTTACCGGGTCACGAAAATTTCTGCGTTCTGGTCTTATCCAGAGGTTCTCAAATACAGACCTGAAAATGCGGCAAAATGGGTCGAGTAAAGGATGGTACGGCAGTGTTTGCTTCGCACTCGTCTAGGCGGGGGCACTGCCGTGCCCCCCGATCCAAAAATCAAGTCATGTCATAAGGATAACACTGCTTCTAAGATATTTTAATTCTGTATATATTTATATGTAGGTACCTACGAAGATTCTCAAATTAACGCACAAATCTTCAAATAGGTACCTTTGTACGTCAATAATTATGGAATTCATGACGTGTGAAGGAAGAACTTCTGTTATCACTTATGTAGGCAAGATAATAAATGCTTCATATGATGTTCGCCTTTTATTTATCTGATTTGGACATCATAAGTCAGACATCTTGTCTGACCTTCAAAAAATTTAAGTTAAAAACCATGATAAATACCCCTGGCTTATCCTACAGAAATGAGAAAGACAGGCCTGAATTCTTTTACTAACTGAAGCGACTGTCTGTATCAAATGGCAGTGTTAAATCTGTGCTCAAATGTAGGTCACTGCTTCTGTAAAGACTAACGGCATAAATAAACGTTACATTATCTCTGTTGTTTAGTTAAAAAGAGCTGATTAATGTACTATAACTACTCTACTTATCTGGATGTTCTAAAGGACCCGAAACGTCCATTTAAATAATATAACACAGTAGTTTTATTTCAATACTCTATTTATCTCTAAATAGACTTTACAACTGTACTTAACATAAAAATTGTTGTGCCCTTCCAGGCTTAATGTGCAAGTACACAAATTATACATGATTGCAATAAATAACTTAAAGTTAAACACATAAAGGCGTACTGTGTGTAATGTGAGGAACATCGGCATTACGTCGGCATCCCAGAAAGGCTAGAAAGGTAAGGTAGAACTTTTTCGCCGCCCCTCCTGCAAGTGATTCACATATTATGCATTTTCGCATTAAAAACTAGAGAATTACCTACACCTACCTTTCTCCGATGTACACGTTCCAAACAGGCCCAAATCCAAACCGAATTGAAGCTGCTACTAAGAACTTCATAAATACGTAACACTTTGTTCGACCTGGGATTTGAACCAAAGACCTCACGAACAGCAGCGGCGCTTGCAACTAAACCAATGAGGCAGAAATATCAGCTATAGTTAAATAAATAGAAATGAAACACTGAAATGTGTGTACCTTCGCACATAATTTCCGATTCTATAGACCAAATTTGAGTTTTTTTCATTGTGTTCGTTATTAATTTTAAAAATAATTTAGGGATACAAACCTTGTCTTGATTGTATCCCTAAATTATTTTTAAAATTTAGACGGGAAATCAGGCGAAGCTGTGCACGGGCCTCTAGTATAATATACATTTATGATTGTGAGCGTTTTGTTTTTTAACCATATTTTCCACAGGCAAACTCTTTCTAATGCATAAAAAATGTAAGAATAAAAGTACAAGGCGGCATCACGTCTAAATTTTACGAATCCCTTAACTTTGATTGTGTTTGGAAAAAATACCGTGGTAGGTGTTTTTCGAGAACCGCAAGCAAACAGAAAAAAAATGCAAAGATTTTTTTGGTAATATTCTTGTATACCGTGCTCGTATGGTGGAAAATGGGTGAATCCTCAGGGAATGAAGGGGGAACACAAGGAAAATATCCATTCCTCATTTATACAATATTCGAATCGATTGTGTCAACAAGTCGTAGAGTAGACGCTTGTTTAGTTATGGATTAAAATAATGCCTGAAGTTTGTCGAGAATATCGTTATTAAACTAAGATGTTTTTAAATTGAAAAAGATTTTTAAGATTTCCCCATATAGTTCATGGTCGTCAGCACGACTGTTGTGCTAGAGGTCTTGAGTTTGATTCCTAGCTCAAGTAAATGGCTGTTTCTATGAAGTAGCTTTAAGTTGCTCCTACAGATTCCACTACCTTTTCAGGTCATCAGTCTATCTGCCTATCGTATTTTTTTTTACAATCGATGTTCTCTATTAGAGAACTTAACTCCATTCTTTTGCCGGTCACCAATTAAAACAGGGGTCTAAGGGTCACCGCACTGGTGAATAGAATTTAGCAATCCGCTGTCACCAATGATCAGTTGTTTCGGGAAGATAACCGAACTTTGTAAAGAATCTCGTCATTATGTGTTTTATTGGAACATACTTCCGCCACTCCTACTCCTGTAAGCCTGGAATAATGATGTAATAATTGCCAAAATTATAAAGCAGAAGTCTTGTAACCGTAACGAAATTAATCAGAAAGTAAACCGGAGGAGTATGAAAAGGATCAGTTTTCCTTTATCCAAGTCATCATGCTACTACGTAAAGAGATAAAGGATAAATTTGGATAAACTACACGTGACACGTGTCTATGTTTGCCCATGCGCAGGAAAGCCTCGGGTACGCGATGTCGCCGATGGCAGCACGCTACACTGCCGGCGCGCCCTGGCTCTACCTGCTCGCCGATATGCCCCGCGACTCACAGGTAAATAACCCCCTTTATTTTATACGCACTTGGAAAATGGTTAAAGATGGTTTAATTAGTATTGTGTATATACATTTATTATTTATTTATTTATTTAGATAATAAGGTACATGGTAATAATTAATATGAAGTACATGGTGTCCAACAAAACTATTCTTAACAAAACTTAGTTTGTCTGTTGGATCACTTTTACTAATCATTACTAATACTAAAACTTACAATTATTATAAGTATTTATACATGTATGTTATTTATATATTAGTTATATAGACTTGATTATTTCGAATTATATTATATTATATATATGTATGATGTATAAAGCTGACTTGGACTTGCTTACGCTCAGTTATAACCTCACCCAATCACTTTGACTATCTATCTATATCCAGCATATGTCAATGACAAGAGAAGATTAAATACCTCAGAAACATAAATAGCAGAAAGCCGTGTCTACGTCGAAGTCAAAGTCAATATTTTATTTCAATTTAAATAAAAAGGTGCACGGTTCCAAATAGTGGTCTTATGGAGAAGAACCGGCGAGAAACAAGGAATACAAAATAAATATTATAACATCATCGTTATTTAGATACAGCATTTGGCCTCAATGCATAACAATATTAACAAACTTTTTAAAGAAATTGAATGTTATAATACCTATACAAATCCCTTATCATGAAATACGCATATAATTCTGCCGATTCGACCCCAACGTACAATAGAAAGCCAGAAATAAAATAAAAAAACTGAAGTTTTCGACCCAAACGACACAACAGATCCATCATCATGCTGTTATTTATCATAGGATTTGGCAGAGACCTACTGATCCGCTCTGTTTTAGGTAAAATGTGGGTATATTTGTGCTAGGGGGAACATAAGATACGTAGTACCAAAATTCTGGAAAGCTTGATTTGGAATATATCTAGTTTCTGGCGTCAAAATCATTTTGTGATGCTTTCATTTTAATAACGTGTTATAAATATTTTCGTTACTTTGTCACTTTATCCCTCTAACACGTTTAATTTTTTCGTCACTCCAGGTCAAAGTTCACTTTGTCAAGGAAAAAGTGTCCCTGTAATTAGTAAAACAAATTACGTCGTCAATTAAGGGTGTCCCTCCCGTGTCCACTCGCGATCGATAATCGTTAAAGGTGTCAGACTTGCCTAGGATTTGCGTAAAAGCGTGTTGAAAAAACCATTTTCAATTATTTATAGCTAAACATAAAGCTTGCGTGCCTAAATTAACAATTACTCGTCAAGTAACTAATTATCAGACACAATAGAAAATTTATTGCCCCAATTTTCAGCGCCACTTGTAATTAAACTTGAAATGTAAGTAGATACTTTCGCAATATAATCTCAAAATGTTCAATCATACTGAAATTTTCTCGTTAAATAATTCGCGCTAAATAATTAATTTAAAATACTTTTAATACAGATAGTTGTATTAATGGGATTGGACAGATATAGTATCTACGTACTTAACTAAAAACTTTTTGCGGTTAAACTCACGAGACAGTACAAAACGTTTTACCACAGACAATATAACAGTACATAGTACTCGGGCAGTGCTCCTAGCTTAGAAGTAAACTGGTGTGTATCCCCAGCTTTATAACAGTCGTTATGTTAAACGGTGCATTGCTCTTTAATTACGTTTACCTGTAAATAAACTTTTATATGGAGTCCTGTTCCATCAGCGGCACATATATTTATTACTATACTCACTGATACGATCTCTGCATCATCAAACCTCAATGATATCTACTATTGAAGTCTCAATAAGTACATAAACAAACATAACCCTTACATATTATTGGAATTGCCAAATTGGGTGTGGAATTACCATATTAATATTACCCGCACATCGTAACTTAATAAATTTCTACTTAGGTACTTTGGTGTAAAGATTTATTATTTATCCATGGTGTGTGAGTAAAATGCTGGATTAACTTTCATATCATCAATGTATCAATCAATCATTCACCTATTTCTTGATATATATTTCTTGGGGCTTCGCTTTCACACTCTGCTTGCTTTCCTCACATTTTACCTTCCTATTCCGGGCTATGGTTTTACAACGGTGGATATAAACATAAGTGTATAACGAAGGTGGCCAGTAGCGGCGCGGAGATGCGCACGCGCCGTTCGTTCTCCGTGAACCCCGCTGTCGAAGTGTTGCAGCGAGGAGCCTACAACAACTATATGGAGAAGGTTGCACAAAGCAACAGGAATTTCCTCAACCGAGTCGGAAAGCGAGGTTAGAACAACCACATTATACCTCCTTATTTGATCAAACCAATTATATGCCAATATGCACGAACTGTTTGAATGTAGAATTAAAGTAAAAGGTACAACAGCGAAATACATATCTACATGTTCTTAATATTTTGGACATGGTCGCAGGGTCCATGCATACAATAAAATATAATTGGCACAAAGAGCGGCATGTAATTATTATTTTTTTCTATTTGTAGGTTCCTGGAATAGTCAAAACTAAAGAGGTACAAGAAACCCAGCTGCCTTCAGACCACTGTGTGATCCACTTGTAATCAAAACTTGAAGTTACGCGCTTCCAATGTAGATTTGTACAAAGTTTACCCTTGTTATTTACAACATAAGACATGTATTAGAAAAAATCTATTGTGGGCAAAAATAAAATATTTGTTTTATAGATGCAGCATTTTTATTATATACTGAATATTCCCCGAGTTGAAGGCACACATTCAGGTTCATAGAATACTTTTATAGTAAAATATTTTGAGTCTAGTCTATGTTTCAGAACAGAAGGCTTTATATGAATATCAAAATTGTTATAGCATTAGCATCATTTTAAGCCAAGTATCTGCACATTGTCACGTAATTTAAAATTGTGAATCTATTTGCGAGAAATTGATAATCATCAAAATGAACAAACCTTTATAAACTAAATGAGTTCCTGTGTGGAATACATGGATATTGCATTTTGCACAAATATCAATATGAAATTAAATTGACCAATTCAGGAGAATACCAATAAAGCCAATTGTTATTACAAAATGTATCAAATAAACTAGGTCATCGAGTTCAACTTATCCAGCCTCGTTATGATATAAATGTATTGTTTAATTTGATGCTCTATTCAATGGTCTAGTATAAATAGATCTTGTTTATGTCATACATGGATACCTACATTTAAATTACATCTAATCGAATTTCGTTGTTGGACAGGGGCTTTTCAAATGATCAAATTTATGAAACATTCTTTTTCTTAGCGTGTCGATAGCCATTATTAATATTAAAATTAATGAGAATCACACTTGCCCGGCCCGAAACTCAGCAAATAGCTGAAAAACTTTTGGGCTATGTTTCTACGTATGATTAAATAGTCTTGTAGTAACTACTGGTTCAAAGAACCGTACCTATCTCCTTCGCATTGGGTGAGATAAGTAGCTAATGTGATGCTCGTGGTACATGAAGACTGGCAGTGGTCGTGTGAAGCGGCGCATGCCCTCGCTGTCCATCGACCTGCCCATGTCCGTGCTGCGCCAGAAGCTCAGCCTCGAGAAGGAGCGGAAGACGCAGGCCCTCCGCGCCGCCGCCAATAGAAACTTCTTAAACGACATCGGCAAACGAGGTGGGTTCACTTATGCCCTATTGTAAATAGCATTGAAGTGACTGTAATTATCTGCAATTGTAATGTGTGGCACCAGATTACTGCTAGAGCATTATTCTAGAGTGAGTCAGCTTCTTAAGTGCTGTTTCATCAGTTGTTTTGAGGTTAGTTTAGTGCCACAGATTATTTTCGGATTCTATCGTCCATGTCATACAATTACTGGTTGTAGACCATTCCATCTATTTAGCTAGGCACCCTCACTCACACACACGTATAGCTACAGTGCTAAAAAGCCGAGATGTTAAGTGTTGTACTTTTTGTGCTAGACTTATTGAGATGCAAAATTTTTTGATAATAATAATTTTATAGCAAATAGCTCAAAAATAAAGCTGTAATTAAAAAAATCGTTCCGTCTCGCGTCTTTAAAAGTTAGTAGGCCTTGTCTAGCAAATCTTTTGAAAAATCCTCACTGCATGTAACAGTCTCGTCTCCTTAAAATAAAACTAAACTATGCAATGTTTTACAAACTAATAGTGTTTTCTGATTTGCAGGCTTCCAGTGGTCCCCCTCTGCGCAAGCGGTCAGGTACTACTAAGCTAAATACCGCCAAGAAATGCCTGAATAAACGT
The DNA here is from genome assembly GCA_947256265.1 of Acronicta leporina. Classification (NCBI taxonomy): domain Eukaryota; kingdom Metazoa; phylum Arthropoda; class Insecta; order Lepidoptera; family Noctuidae; genus Acronicta; species Acronicta leporina. Next base: position 10,048,917 of record OX366514.1, read on the forward strand.
TCTCCGAGGCCCACGGTTCTAAACTATTTGTTATAATAGCCACAATTAAATGTATATTCGACTTAGCATGTTCCGTATGTAATCCATATAGAAGTCGTTGGAAAGTAGTTTTGTAGAAATATAAAATGTTATCACAGTAGATAGTCTATTAAAAATACGCATACATGTTTTTATGCAGCTAATTTTATTGTGTTTTAGTTTATTGTGTATACCAACTATGATAATTATTGTGTTAGTATAGTAAATTACTTCTCATCTATTATAATTAATTGTGATATAAAGAGCTAACAAGCATACTTATTTTCTAGATATTGTATTACTACTTATTGAATTATCACCAAATAAAATTATTTTTAAGCCATAGCTAACATTGTAACAGCATTCATTTTATCAGCATAAGATGCAATAAACGTCTTTTAGATTGTACATGTTGTTTCATTTATCACTTTCATTATTCTTCCTTCTATTAATGATATAAGTATATATATGCATACTACTGTTGTATGCTTACCAAAGACTTAATATAATTATCTATTTAACCACTTAAGCAAAATAGGACATCGGAAATTGCCAACTTATTTCAGGGTCGCATGCGCATTACATCTGTTATCTTATAAACATATAGACAACCAATACCTTTCCATTTGACCTGCTCTATTTCTTGTCGATATGTTAACTCTGGCCATTACCATTAAATTGATATAAAACAAATCTCTCTATTAATATACATAGTTGGCCATTGAAATGTAGAAGGATAATATCGCATGAAATTACTAACCTCTTGAGCAAGGACAGACATAAATGACGATAGGCATAAATGTGAGTGGTACGGAACCCAACACCTCATGTAGTACACAAACATTCACCCCTTTATTAGGAAATGAATCGTTCGCGTTCTATCGACTCGTGAGATGGGAAGAGTAATTCAATATACATAATAGCCCCGAAGAAGATGGTGCTTCCGTATCTTTTATTTCGACCACTTTTTAAATTGGTGCCCATCTGTTGTGACTATATATCTAATTAGGTAGTTGTTTTCTTTCCCGTAGATACAGTAAGACCTCTTTGCAAGTATACGAAAGAACTTTTCTTCTACCCTCGCATATTTTTGTTAATTAGCCATATCGATTTCATGATATAATTAGCGACTTATTAGGTACAGTTTATTTATTTTAAGATGGTAGCGACGAGCCTATTAAATCTACAACTCTACTTCTAATCTACTTACTCTGAAAAAAATACATAATATAGTATAGATCCAGAAGTAGTTAGCACCTTTTCAAGTATATAGGTACTTACATCGTATTTAATTGTGATTCTGCCTGTATTATATCAAGGATACATATTTTCTCAGTTGTTCAGTATCGTTTTAAGCCCCCTGTAGGTAGTAGTGCCACATTTCATTGTTTACTTTTGATCTAAAATACAACAATAAGAGTGGTTGGGGTTGCCGCAGAGGCTGGCGGATCTGCACGAGGGTCGCGCGCGGCCGAAACGCAAGATGCCGTCACTGTCCATCAACAACCCCATGGAGGTGCTGCGGCAGCGGCTGCTGCTGGAGGTGGCTCGCAAGCAGATGCGCGAGGCCAACCAGCGGCAGGCCGTCGCCAACCGATTGTTCCTGCAAAATGTTGGCAAACGAGGTATGTTTCATTTCTGGGCGTCATTAACTTTGGGCCGCGAGTCAAATATAGGTAATCGAAGGACAAGTAAAATAACAACTTCACAAAACGTCAAAGCGAGTTCAAATTATTAATGTGTCAACTACAAACTCGTCAAACCGAGCGTTTTGATTGTGTCTACTTAATTTTAATAATTTTATTTGTACATTAAATTTATACGTACTGATTAATTAATAGCTTACATATTCAACCAATGGGGACATAATAATGATTCTGTCCCACTACTGGGTACGGGTCTCCCCTCTGAATAAGATGGATTAGGCTATAGTCCACCTCGCTGGCCTAATGCAGACTGGTAGACTTCCCACGCCGTCGAGGAAATCCCTCAAGCATGCAGATTTCCTCACGATGTTTTCCTTCACCGTTAACCATTAATACACAAATGACTTCGGTAAATCAATGGTGCGTGCCTTCGATTCGGACTCGAGGCTTTTGAATTAGCAGTCCAACGGTCATGTCACTAGGCTATCACTGCAAGAATATTTAAAAATTATCTTTAATTTTTTTGTTGTCTATTTCGTTGATAAAAAATAATACCGTGTGAATAATTTTTAAATAAACTGCCTCATTAGCCAAGTGGTCCTGAGCGCGACTGCTACGCTAGAGGTCCTAGGTTCGATTCCCAGGTCGAGCAAAGTGTTATTGGGTTTTTCTATGAAATTCCCAGTAGCAGCTCGGAGTTAGGAATTTGTGCCCGATTAATGGCAATAGGCTCGCCCCCTATTACATGGGATATAAACATACCGGCGAATGTGTGGGTATAAATTAGTACTGTGTACTGTGGGTGTACATTAGTACGCCTCTGCCTAACCCTTCGGGGAATACAGGCGTGATGGTATGTTATGTTATGTTATGTAATTTTTATTTTTTTGTGATTTTTTCTTGACCAGGATTCTGGGCCAACTCCGCTCCAGCCCGCTACGACAACTAGACCCTTCAGCGACTGACTCCTTCCTGTTTCCTGCTAGCTGTCATCACTGCCTGGCTGGAAACAAGACGTTAGGCCAACAAAAACTTTCATATTATTTGCCGAGTTCAATATGTTCTAAATATGAAATTAATGATTTTTTTAAACTTGTATTATTGTTATTTTATGATTGTGCACAGATATTGTTACCTAATTTTATTGTTCCAAATTCATTATTAAACGATTCTTTTTTTAAAGGTTCTTAAACCTTCATAAAATATGTAAGTAATAAGGTTGCAGGTTAGAACTTACTAAATTTATTATTTTTACGTCGTCTTTTGTCATTCGTTACTTTCTTTTCCCTGCGATCACTAATGGCACGTTGACGTTAATTATGTACCAAAAAGTTTAGTTATGTATTTGGCAGTTAGTAGCCGATATTATAATTATGTTATGTATTGTTGTGTTCCTAAGTATATCATTTCTCTTGTATATGATGGTGTATGCTAACCAGCTCAGCATGCACCTGTGCGTTGTCGTAGCGCCTTGTTTGTGGTGAACGCAGTTGTCCCAACTCTATTGTATTTCCATAATAGTATTTTTCTACGCTTGTTAATAATTGTTACTTAGAATGTTACTTAGGTACCCCAAACTTTCCACGATGACACTCGTATGTTTCTCTTTCATAGTTATGTTTTCATATAAAAATATTTCTTTGTGCCAAATGTTTCTATATAATAGAGTATCTACTACCTATCGATAGAGTTATAGAGTATCATTTATATTCAAGAAGCCATTACCTAATTATTTGTCATTAAATTATTATGTAAGCGTATTAGACGTTTACTATTCGTTTCTACGTAATTTGTACAGAGTAGTTTAATGTGTATGTATTTTTATGTTATAAATTGATCTCTAATAGCATATAAATGGTAGACAAAATGTAATAGTTCATACAGTATAAATTACGTTCAATAAAAACGTTAAATTATTAATTTGCGTTTTATTTAATAACACTGAAAAGGTGCTCTGTGGTCTTCCTCACGTAAATCTAATAAGTATTTTGTATTGAAATTCTTAGGTTAAATAATATTTGAGGGATTTACGTAGCGAATATCAAAGAGTTGCTTTGATATAGTATCTTTGTGACGATGAAGGAATCCATAATTAAATTCAGGTACAAAGAGGAATAGATGTTGCACGTAAAGTAGAGATTTGGGATAGTAGGGACCTGATCTATTATTACGTAATTTTGTTCAAAGTTGCAACCAATTAGCAGGCTCAAACAAAAATAAAAGCTCAATCAACTTCCGTGCCGGTGAGACCGGCCGAGGCCCTTTGACCGACATTAATTAGTTTATTTTTTTGGATCTGTGTTAATAAATCTTGTTAACCTAACAAATTGTATCATACTGGCAGAAGTCACTTCATATTATTATTAAAATATATCGTGTGATGAGGTTTATATTGAGATAAAATCGATGGTGGTCTATTGAGAATTAGCATTTAATTAATGAAAGGACATCACAAGTCGTGTCTATTAGGGAATAGTTAACGAGCAGTTCCTCACTCTTCGGTAAATTATTAAAAACAAAGCCGAGTAAGCACTACCTAGCTACTGTGAAAATACATACATTGAACTAATCATTAAACAATACTAAAATGATATTTTGGTGACACCCGCCTCCATAATCCTCTGTAACTCTGAAAGCGATTGACCAAAAACATTTTTATTGCCATTTTGTAAGTTGCTTTACAGTGTCCAATTTATAAATCTCTTCTCTACTATTATAAAATTGTAAAAAAGCTGTGTCTGTACATTGAAGATATTTAAAAAAAAACAAATGGGTTAGGTTAGGTATATAAACGTCTCCGAACCCAAAAATGTGATTTTTAAAATTCTTGTCTGTTTGTCTATTTGTTACGGGTTGGCGCAAAAACTACTGAATGGATTTAAATTTTGTTATCACTCTTAGAAAGTATGTGCTTCAACTTAAAAACTGGTGAACTTTTTATCTCAATTAATTGAACGGATCCTGAGACACAGCTTGACCTCTCTGATGTATTTTTTTTGTATGTATACAGTCCCATACAAAGAAGAGATCATCAATATTAGTTATACCATTTTTACTCCTCATATATCTTCACGTGAGCGAAGCCGCGGGCAGAGGCTAGTTTCTAATAAACCTATTGATTAGACTGTCAGATTTCTTACTAGGCCCTAACGTAACTAGTGTCCTATATATTACTTAGGTATTATCTGTCAACTTACATATTTGACAGGGACAACCCGGGCTCAAGCTTTCTGTATCATGGAGGGGTCTCGATATGTTAAACATAACTACCCTACATAAAATGCTTGGATTTTATTTAGCTTGCCTTTAAGCTAAATAAAATTGAACAGTCAAATACGCCATCTGGACAACATCAACATCGCACAGCCGCACTAGCTACTTATTGCGCTAGTGCGGCTGTTGTGCGTGAGGTCCTAGGTTAGGTTCGATTCATAATGGCCGCCAGAGTTTAGATCTGTAGCCGGTTAGTGGCCAATAGGCTTGCTCCGTATCACATTATGGCTTAAAACATACCGGCCAACTGTGGATGTAGCAGTACACACCTGCCTATCCCTTTGGAGATACAAGCATAAATAATGATATGTAGTTAAGCCACATGCATCATCATCATCAGCCTATAGAAGTCCACTCTTCACCGTAGGCCTCCCCTAATGTGCACCATTCCACCCAATCCTAAATCCTTACTACATACCTACTCGTAATCAAATAGTACAACATTCCTCTACCGCTTCGGTATACAGGTAAGCACCCACCAGAAATGCACGCCGCATTACATATTATCTCCATAGGTAATATCATAGAGGGTAACATGATAGATACTTGCTCAAAGTGGTAAGAGAGCTCCGGGCTCCGTCTCCGAGCGATAATTAACGTGATTTAATTTGGACCGACGCTTCGAGAGCCACGAGATTTCATTACTCTTCAACACATTTTCGGTACCGTGAGAGATCTTGCTATAATACCTCGACTACATACATCTATTCTGCGAAATAATATAAAATTATACACCTATTTTGCACTTTTATTAAGGCTCATTTACGACGAAACTTCGATTCACATATCTATAGCATGAGCCAGGGAAATGAGTAAGTGAAGGGGATGAAACTGTGATAAAAGTGAATTCGAAGGATTCGTCGATTCTAAAGTGGCATTTCTAGGCTGGGAGCTAGGAGCTAGTGGTAAAGGATGTATGAGTAGGAAATTTGAAATGGAAAACCTCAAACTGGGTTACGAAAGGCCTTTGCCCAGCAGACTAACGGAAAGGTACTACTTACAAAAAAGCCAATCAAGCAATCCGATTTTCCACGCATATTTATGGAAAAATATTATCCCACCAAAAATATAAATCTGAATGAAAATGGGAGCCAAGTTCATATTAACGATAGGCGTAGTTGCCGACTTCGCCGACGACAGAATTGAGATCTAAAAGAGTGCCAAGTTCTGTAGATAATAATATCTCAAGATTTGACTAGGCTAGTTTTTAGAAGAGAAGAATATATATGAAGATACGGTGCAGCATACGCTGGAGGTATGCCTAGCCTGGACAGAGCAGCGCCGTGAACTTGTTGCGGTAGTGGATGGTGATTTCTCGCTTCCAGTTATAATTCCACCCATCATCGGGAGCGAGAGCACATGGGAAATTGCCACCTCCTATTGCAAGTAAGTTATGCTTGTAAAAGAAGCGGCGAAGAGGCGGGACAGAATTTTTCACTTCTCTTCCGATCCGCAGTAAGGGTACAGACAAGGGCACAGACAGACCTCCATCCAAAAAGTCCAAGCTAACAAGGCCGGTTAAAATATTTGAACAATTCTTAATGTACCTATGCCTTTTTGTTACTACTTATACCTACCTACATATATCAGAGGAATCCAAACTCTGATTCGGTTTTCCATGAATAAACTGCTATGCAATTAATACATGCCCCTGCTATATTAAAACTAAACAAACGACGGCTCAAAGACTGCACTTGAATTTTAATATTAAAACCTCTTTAGACTGCATTTCTGCAGATAGCTTGCTGCAAAGTTTAAATCACAGCCATTTCTTTATGCATGGTATTTGATGTACCTACATTAGAAAACATCTTCAGGTAGCATTAACGAATAGCTTGTGCCGATAAATAGCAATATTAATATCGATATCGGTATTGAACGATCTCAAAGTTAGGTTAACATTTTTGCATTTTCTTTCAGCACATCATGCCCGGGCAATAAGTGCGGGTTTAAAACGTTCCTGTCACGCCCGCTGCGTCCTCTGACGTAACAATCAGGATGAGAAGTAGCGGATGCACTGTTTCTTTTTATTCCTAATTCCTTTTAATTCCTTAATGATAATAGCTTCTAGCTACGCGATTAGTTGCAGTAGTATGGTTACCGGGAAGTCGGAAAGGTGTGCAAAAAAATGTCGAAACCATTTTGTATTCAATGATGTAACCGTGAGAGCTTATTTTTTTCTCAGACACATATGAACATGCAAACCTGCATCGTCCTGTTTTTAAATACCCTTATAAATAAGTTCGATTTTACACACCAATCACGCGCCTATTCAAATACTCACGTAATAATGTCTGTATTGAAAATTCGTACTCATGCATTATTCCATATTTAACATTCAAGTCCGACTCGAATTAGTTCTCGAAATTTTTGTGCCTACATATTAAAAACAACATGGGGAAAAAAACAAGCATTATTGTTACTTTAGTAGGTACCTACCTAGCTACTTATTAATTTGGACAATATCTAATCTTATCGATCATACAAATAGACCTCGTAAGGTTGCTAGGAGATAGAACTACCTAAGCATTTTTTTATCAGTGTTCAATTTACAGACAGCGGCAGTTACTATATAGGTATTATTATTACAATAATTAATGGAAATATTATAAACATATATTTCTTAATGGTTCATAATAGACTATATTTTTGCTACCGATATGGACAAACATGTGCGGTAAGTAGCTAAGTAGATATTTGTGAAATTTGTTTTACGTTGGAAATTTTAGTTAAATAGGTACCTATAGGTATTTCCCGTTTTCCCTATAATAACTATAATTTATTTTGTATTACCGAGTACTTTTATTTATTTGCAGTAATCTAATAAAAGCAAAAGTTCCAAAGTTTTTCAAAAATACAATTCACATAATAACTTTAATAAGCAAGGCAAGGTGTTAGGGATTTTAAAGTGTTAAGTTAAGGATTTTAGTGCTATGTCCATTTACTTGTTTTTGATACTTTGGATTTGCTAAAGCTACAAAATTTAGTTAATTTAACAAAAAGGGGAAAATCAAAGCTTGCAAATTACATAACTATTGCCTTACTTGTGAGGTTCGTCGTTTTTTAATTAATTCAATATTCCTAAAAATGAATAAGAAATATAGTCATACAAACAGCCTGAGGTATTTTCTCTAGTTGTAACTAATACCTATATATTTACTCTAGTTGTAACTAATATATATTCTACTTGTCAAGCCTGTGCGTCGTGGAAGCTTATTAGAGTGTCTTGGCAGGTTCCTTGATGTTCCATTGTCGAGCACAACGACTAGCGACCGCAGACAATATTGATTACGGCGGATATTACTCTTACTTCATAATTAAATTTAATTGCCTCGTTTAAAAAAATATGTTCGTAATATTCAGAATAACGTGGTGTGGGAAAGAATAATTGGAAATAGTTTTCCGGAAATAGGCTAATTTGGAAAAAGCCAAAGATATTTTTTTAAGTTTGATTTATTGAAAGGACAGGACAACAACGACTGTCGGTTCAAGTTGTAGATAATATTATAGGTATTTAAGTTATAAAATATTAAACGAACGCGCCAAATATTATTTTCAGTCTTTATTTTTATTGGCACGAAAATTGTCTTTGTAATCATAGAGGTATTAAAGTCTATCGTACTGGAGCAGCAAAGTCCTTCAAGTTTCTGCGCGAAAATATATTTCTTAGTTAGTCGCTGATGCGATGAAAATATACACCCTTGACCTTTGTTTTTCTAGATTCATTTTGGTTTTACATCTTTTTAAGAGACAATAAGACATCTTTTTGTTTTGGAATACTAAGTACATTTATTTTTAGATAGAAATAAGGATCAAGCAATACGTTGTCACCTCCTTCGTTTTTAGTGTGCAATAAAGAATATTCTATCTACCTACCAACAATCACCTCTTCGGTTTCTTCAACTTCAGGTATAATTAAGTTTTTTAATTCAATACGTCTAACTACTTAATTAAAAGGGTATCTGTTTACCTACTTATTTAATTAAAAATACCTGATAAAGTAACCTTGTTTAGTTTACATTTGACTCTTAGAATTTTCCGATGCTTGCCATAGTATGAATGGATCCAAAGGAGGGGTTATACTTAATTTATATGTAGTCTGCTTAGTCCTAAATATACAAGCCGTTAATCCCTTGTTTAGTTAGTAGTATAGACGTGGAAAATCAAAATGTGACATAAGTAATATCTAGTTACTTATTATGATCTAAAGTAACTCCTCATGAAATGAAAACCAATTCTTCAAAACGATGGCCATCAGATAAAATAACAATATTATCAGATAGTAAAAAGAGTAAAAACGCCGAAATCAGATCACAATCACAGAGAAACTATTGCGTGACATAATAAACACAAAAAATATAGTAAAATTGGAGACTTACACCTTTTTCGGTCAGTTAATATGTTTGCATGTTGTTTTTTACCCCTTATGAAATATAAACAAACCTAGGTACCTATTTAACTATTGGATCAACATTAGCGAGTTGCAGACAAAAGTCAATGAAGACACCGACATTATTTTTTACTTTTGTTTTTATGACACTAGAATCCAATTCAGAACAATCTAATCTTATGTAGAACGATAAAAATGACCTTGTACTTATGTTTACATAAATGTTTAATAGTATTATTAAAAAATATTAAGGTTTTAAAATTGTGTTTTGTAGCAGGATTAGTGAAATGGACGCTCTGCTCTTCGCGTTGTCATTTGAGGTGGTTTTACTGCAAATGAAGATTTTGGGTGAGCTTACACAGTTTTTTTTTTAATTTTGTTTGAAATTTATATTTCATAATAATATTACTTTGAAACTCAAGAAGATTCCCATTAAGGTACAGGTCATTATAGGTAGGTAAGGTACTGGTTTCTATATATAATAATTTTAAATTAAAAAATTGTACCTATGGAATAAACATTACCATCATTACGTTATATCATATAGTCTATCATAGTATAGTATAGTATGTTAACTCATAACATAACATAGGTACCATCACGACTGTATTCCCCGAAGGGTTAGGCAGAGGCGTACTAATGTACACCCACAGTTCGCTGATATGTTTAGGTCCGTCCCATGTAATAGGGGGCGAGCCCTAATACCATTAACCGGGCATAAATTCCAAACTACGAGCTGCTACTGGGAATTTCATAGAAAAACCCCATAACACTTTGCTCGACCTGGGAATCGAACCCAGGACCTCTAGCGTAGCAGTCGCGCTCAGGACCACTGGGCTGATGAGGCAGTTAACCGAACTCCAAGCTTCTATTAAGAATTTCGCTAACCCAATAAGAAGTTTCGACTTAGCAATCGAGTCTCACGCTCAGCAGCCGAGGCTAAATAGAAGAAAAGTATTATTACATTCCATTATTATACACAGTAGTTAGTTAATTACTTTTAAGCGTGATATCCTAGTGATATGACCATTGGAATGCCAAGTCATCCAAAGGTGTCGAGTTCAAATTCAAGGCAAGCACCTCTGACTTTTCGAAGTTATGTGCGTAATAGTTGAAGGAAAACATGGTGAGGAAACCTGCACGTTTGAGAGATTTTCTCGACGGCATGAAGTCTGCCAAGCCGCATTAGGCCAGCGTGATGGACTAAAGCCTAATCCCTCTGATTGTGAGAGGAGACCCGTGCCCAGTAGTGGCACATAATTATAATGGGTTGATTATGTTTTGTATTATTAAATTTAGAATGACGAAGCAATGCGTTATATATATTTACTTAAGGTGCATGATAGTCTTGTGTTGATATCGCGGGGCAAACTTTGGTTCTAAGGTGCAAACTTTTTTAATTAAAACTAGGTAACTCTAACTAAAATAACCCCCAAACTGTTTTTAATGCTCAGTTGTGAATATTGTATAGCTAATGCCGCAATTACTACAGCTAGGAATCTAGAATGTGTTATAGACCTACAAATTGCGAAAAACCAATTGAAATTTGAATTTGGCGGGCTCAGGTGAACGATCAGCCTTAATATGGGCAAATTTGAAGTTTAAGCACTTAATTATTACATTCAGACCCACTTGCACCAACTTCTTATAGGTGTTTAAATTGTATTTAAACACGAAATTTATATGAAAAATTGTGTTTTAATAAAATTTTAACATACTTAAGAAGTAGCCAAGTGGCCCTTAATGAGCGTTTTCCTCGTTATCTACTAGTCTTGTAGCGCCATCTATCGACTTTCTGACGTTTGGTTACAGAGGGCAGCTCGGAGCTGAGGATGACTGGGTGGCGTCCAGCCAACAAAATTGAAAAGTTTCAGCGTGATAAGCTCGTGAAAGACCGGTGAGTCGTATATAACTGAAGGAAGAGGGCGCTAAGGTGGACGTTGACGAACATTTCCTGTAACTTATACCTATTTGCCTACCTTACCTATTTGTGAGGTATTCCGGATTACAGGGACTTGGTAACGGACGTAATAAGAAGAACTCTGATAGAGGTCGCCGAGGCCGGCCAGTGGTACTCGGCTAAGAAAGCAGTGGAGCTGCTCAAGCAGTCAGAGTGCGATGTGGAGACACTGCGACTCACCAATGAACAGCTCAGAACGTACGGCAACAAAGTATATATAAATTTGCTTGCTTTTATTTCTAGAAATACTATAAACTCATATATTGCGTAGGAGTCGATTTACACGAAAGTCGTCCAAAGGACATTTTTCTTCTTTACTGCAAGTCTTTGGAACCATGTACCTGGAATCATTAAACCTTGTAAGAGCTTATTATCGTAACCAAAAAACTTTGAACAGCTTACAAAATTTGTTATAATATTTACACATTATTTTCTTAAATAAAATTATACTTGATCTAAACGTCGCGTCGTTGTCTCGAGTTAAAGGACAAATTTCAATAAGCAATAAAATTTTATGAATGTCATAATTATTCACTTACAAGCCCGGAGGTGGTTATGACTTCAAAGTAATTCTTCGCCTTGATTCTTCGTAATAATAATATTGAATGCACTGATCAGCTTATTATTATTTCTAGATCTCGCGACGCAGTTTCAGTTGATTTGGATGCTAAAAGAAACCAGTGGGCAATGGAGCTAGGCAATGCTGATCAGAAAGTAGCTGTGCTACGAGACAAAATGTCTGTACGTATTATGAAGTTAGTTCTCAATAATGAGTGTTTGCTATGCGCCAATTATGAGATCATCGATGCGTTACCGAGATCGTAGAACATGCGGATCTAAGAAATGTTGTGAGAAAGAGTTATTGTACCTGGAAGTCTAAGCGAGGGGAACGTGAGACGTGAGTCGAAACGGCGGCGGGCGGTGCTTTGCATGGTATCACACAAATGCAAAGTCTTAGTCACAGTCTTGTAAATCATTTTTTAACCTCCAAGCCAACCACACGTAATTATTAGGTACTTCACCATGATAGCCTATTTTAAAAGCAATTAATCTATCTATTTTTTTATTGAGTATCTATCTTTAAATAAAAAAAAACATGTTGTGTATGCCATGGTAGATGACATTTGAAATTAATCGAGTCGAGATCAGTGAGTGTATGGTGTATGGTGGCAATTAGGCATAAGGATATAGGTATGTTATTAAATCCTCTTCGGTGTTTTTTTTATTGTATAGGCAGGCAAACGAGTAGACGGTAATCACCTGATGGTAAGCGATTACCGCCGCCCATGGACACCAGGAACACCAAAGGAATCGCGGATTTTGTCCTGCATCGTTAGTGCGTGCGTTTACAAACATTATTATTTTCACATACAAAAAATCTCTGAGTCGGAATAATTACATGCAGCTCTTACAAGCTTTATGTTTCAGGATGATCTTCATAACGCTAACACGCGACTCTGCTACGCAGATAAATGGTTGTTTGCGCGTCAAGAGTCTCTGGAACTAAAACTGAACGCACCCCGTGCGCCTGCACCGCGCAGCGATCACGAGCAGCGCGTTCATGTCGAATTGCTCAAAGCGTTTGAGCTGCAAATCAAAGTAATTTATTGTTATTAGGTATTACAAGATATTATAAACTATAAATATAATTATATATTATATTTATAGTTTATAAATATATACTATTAAGCGGCGGTAGCCTAATGGCTAGGGCGTCGGACTTGCGATCATGTGGTTGCCGGTTCGAACCCCACCCATTGCACTACCGACGTGAACCCACTCGTAACACAAGCAATCTAGCTTAGCACGAGGGGTTAACAAGAATACTAGTAATGTGCGACCCGCATTGCTAGTAAGCTTTTTTTAAAAAAAAATAGGTATAATAATTATAAACTATTGTTGTGGATACGTACGTTGTGGTACGGTTTTATAATGAATTCACAGCGAAACAGTACAGGTACCAAAATTTTTCATACATTTTTCTTAGGGACTTTAATAATCCAGGTATATCAGAAATTGCCATTACAGATTTAGGCTTAGACGAGCCGAATACCATATCGATTTTTATGAACTAAGTGCCTAGTTGCTTAATTAACTGATAAACACGGCTTAATTGAATAGATATTACCTATATCTAGAAATGAGACATAAATCCATTATCCAGCCTACCGATACCTATTCTTTCTTCCAGTAGGTACTTGGCCACCATTCCGCCACTATATCACAGGCTCACCCTTTCCAGTGGATGATTCCATAAAACCTAATCATGAATTGTATTTTAAGGAACACGAGAAGGCTTTAGAATATTGGCGCCAACGTTACGACACAGATATTGCCGAAATAAGTGCCAGGAGTCAAACGAAATTGGAAGAACTGCTCGTTGTTAGCGCTAAGAGAGCAGAATTGCAAAGTTTGGTGAGCTTTCTTAGTTTCTGTAGCGAGGGAGTGCAGACCCGAAACGTTACCCTTTTTTGAATGGCTAAAGACAAATAAACAAGTTCCTACCGATATTATCAGTGGGTACATGCAAGTACACAGGCCGGCAACGCACACGTGACTCCTCTGGTGTAGCGGATGTCCATGCCTCCATGGGCGGCGTTGATCGTTTACTATCAGGCGGTCCGTCTGCACGCTTGCTCCCTCATCCATAAAAGACAAAATGGAATATTCTTCCTTTTTATTTTTAATTTTAAAAGTCTATGACCTTTTTGTGCACGGTTTAAATAAACTAAATAATGTTGTGTATCAATATCAATCATAAAAACTATCTTTCTTGGAAAATTTAAATAAGTACCTACCTGATTATTTTGTTTTAGTATGACTTACATGAAGGTGAAATGAGAGGCTGGTTAACATTTAAACGGGAACGGGCTGCTCGTCTGGCTCGTGAAGAGAAATTGCGACTCTCCGCTACACGCATACAATCATGGTGGCGCGGCACTATGGTGCGCCGAGCTCTTGGACAATTTAAATATTTGCGTCATACGAAGGGGAAGGGTAAAAAGAAATAAACCTGTTCCTATGACTAAATCATATTACTTATTGAATCTTATAAATTCCGTATTGATAGGTACATATTATATGTAGCATACTTATTAGTATTTTTTGGGATAAGCAGCTGAATGGAATGAAAAGAGAGAAAAATTTTGCAAGTACCCACTACCCTATAAAATGTATTTCGTTTTTAAGTAACTATTGAACTACTTATTTCTAAAAAACCACTCTAACAATATATTACCTACTTGTCATTGAGTGAAATTATTAATATATTAGCGTAAGTACGTATAGGATAAGATTATTATGATTTATTTGCATGTGTTTAAACATTCTCATGAAGTGAATTATTGTAAATTCTTATGAGAAATAAAGATACCTCTCAAACCTCAAAAAAATCACTTATTATATCTGCTTATTTTACCTACTAATTGAATAATGCATATTAATTGAATAATAAATCTAGGGCAATAAAATTTACTTAGTTCTGTGGTACAGATGAAACCTCAGAGGAATGACATGATGAAACCTGTGAAATCTCAGATTATGATCTGAGTGTGAAAATCTGAAGTGAAACTAAACGCTTTGACATCTTAGTGATTGTCAGGAGTGCTGTCAATGTCATTATGTCATTGGCTGCTTCAGTTTGCTGTCAGCAGTTCGAGTGTCAGACTGTCAGTCGCATGCGTTTGCTCGGTAAGGTTGGCGAGTTTTGTGTTTTTTATTATTATAAAAATTAAAGTTGCCGAATGAAATAATATAGTAAAACGATTTAATTTATAAGAATAATACACAAACAGTATAGAGAGTGTGGTGTGATATATCGAACTATGTTAAATATTGTCTACTAAGAGTTTGCGGTATTTTCAATTCTTGGAAAGTTGGACTGTCATACAGCAGATTCGGTGAGTAATGCCGTATTTTTTATTTGTAAAAGCTTTAGATTACAGGCCTTGTATGAATGCACTTACTATAAATGGTAAATCTAAAGATGAACATGTACTTACTGTATTATAAATTAGCCTCCCATAATAAAAACGTTGTCTTGGTTATGGTTTGCAGATGTGAATACGCCGAATTTAGATTCGTGCAGTAATATACTTTCACTTGCGATAATTCAACACAGTTTTTACTGGTGAAGTCACGTTAGTTTTAGTTACTTTCTTTCAATATACTTACATTTTCCTTTTAAATTAAAGGTGTATGAATATTGAATATCTAACTTTTTGATGTACTTGCATAATTTGGACCTAGTTTTGGAAAGTTGTATTTTTATAGGTTTAATTTTTAATCAAAATTGATTTCTTGCCTGCATTTTATAACACATACCATTATGCCTGTCATCCTCAGAGTTAACTAGAGGGTACATTAGTACACCTCCTGCGGCCAAACCAGTGACAAACTGGGTGTTCATTAGTACACCTGTAGTTTCCCAGTAAATTTTTAGGATTCATGTAATAGGGCTGAAACTTTTGCCATTTTAACCAGTCACAAATACAAATAGCTACCTACTAAGAAAAGCCTAAAATACACTGCTGAACCCAGGAATCAATCCCAGGATCTCATGTGCATGAGTTGCAAAATTGACCACTTGTCTATCGACTCTGTATATTATTTAATTTAACTTAAACTATTATTATAAAATCGAAAAAAAGCTGTGTCTGTAAATTGAAGATATTTAAAAAAAAATACAATTGAGGGTAGTTAAATTAACATATCTGCACCCAAAAATTTGATTTTTAAAATTCTTCTCTGTCTGTTATGGGTTGACACAAAAACTACTGAATAGATTTTAATTTTGTTACCACTGCTAGAATGTATATGCTCCAATTTAAAAAGTGATGAACTTTTTATCTCAATTAATTAAATGGATCTGGTGATACAGCTTGACCTCTCTGATGTATAGAGACCAATATAAAGAACTATACAAATACCAACAGTCTTTGGGATTGTTTTTTTTTGGGATCTATTTCAAATAAATAAAAATAAAATATGCAAAAAAAGAAAATAATATAGCTTCAGGTGAGTGAAGCCATGGGCAAAAGGCAGTTATCTTAATACTTGAAAATTGATTATGTTTATGTTTGACATATGTTTATTTTCATTACAATGACACAATGGCAAAGGGTCTCCCCATATGAGAATTTCCCTAATTCACATATTATGTAAAGCTCTTCTGAGGATTTTAGAGTAGAAACATAACTTCATTCAATGTATTTGTGTAAATCATTATAAGTATAAAATAAAATATTAAATGAATAAAAATAAAACTGTGCTATATCAAGGACAAATTGATTTTATTAATTAATTTTAATTAAAAAAAATGTCCTTGATGCCAAATTTTTGTGTTTTCCTCTTGAGCACAGTAATTAGGTACTATGATAACACTAAGTTGAATTCTATAATAATACTTGACTGCCTTTTTGATATTTATTGGTATAAAGTAGACCTGTTAAGTATACCTGCTCTGCTAGAATTTAGAAATAAATCTGTTGTAAAAAAATACAATACAGGCTGTTTTAATTTTGATTATTATAATGGACCTCTCCACTCTTCTTCTTTTTCCTGCCTGTTGCTGATAAGGACCAGTCTTTTTTTGAAAAGTTAGCCTACTTAACCCATTTAGTATCCCACAACTAGTCATATTTAATTTTGCTTCCATTCCATATCAGTTGAATACATATTACTAAAAATCATTACAAAAACATCTAGTCGACAATTTTATGTGCCTTTCATAAAATTAATGTAATATTAATTAAATTGAAATAGATGTCAATGGAAAAGGCTAGGTGATTAGCATACCTATAGACAAAATATTAAGCATCTTGAATACAAATGTTGAGGTAAACTCATGAATGGCCATTCAAGATTCAAATTCTATGCATACTTGGAGCCTTCTAGCATTTGCTACCATTAGCAACATTGCAATATTAATACTTATCCATACTTTTATAATAATTATATTAAAAAGGCGTTGTGTAAGCAAGGATAATTTAACAGTACAACGAACGAGCAACTGAAGGATAAAAAACCAGCAATTAAAAAGCAATTGGCCAGTAGTTTTCACGAGCTCGGACAGAAGTCACCGACAGAGGTGGTATTATATACGTCGGCGGTGCGGTGGCGGCGGCACACGGAGGCCGTTCGGCGCGCGGTAATTAGTGCGTTAATCGCACCAACCGGGTACACAGTTGATGCAAGTGCGTTTCCGAGAAACCGATCACCGGCGCTCGCAGGAGGAGCGGCAAATTGCCGACAGATATGTGTGCCGCCTGTCGGTAATTGCAAAAATCACTCGACTCACCGCAGTACGAGCTTGTGGTCCTTGTATTACAAGTACAACTTGTGTGTGCAACTGCTGTACGTCTAAATAAGTAGTTATATCTGTATGTTTGGCTCACCTGTGGGCCTGCTCTCGGACTCTGAGAAGTAACGTTATTGTATTGCTTTGTGTAAGTTAAGCGACATGTTCAGTTTATGACTATAATTATTATCATTTCCATATTATGCCGATCCCATTCTTAAGGCTGATCGTTTCGCTCAGCCCGCCAAATTCAAATTTCAATTGGTTTTTCGCAATTACTACAGCTAGGAATCTAGAATGTGTTATAGACCTACAAATAGCGAAAAACCAATTGAAATTTGAATTTGGCGGGCTGAGCGAAACGATCAGCCTTAATAAATTCGATAGCTTTTGATGTCGCAGAAAAGGCATTCTAACTAAATCGATCAATACAAAAAAAACCTTGTTTTCAATTAAAACGGAGCCCGGGCACTCTGTTATTCACACATATCGCGGCTTCTAGTTAATCTCGACTCAATGACCACAGCATAAACTAGTGAATTTATTGTAATGAAGCAAATATTAATAAGCGCTAGTGACGTAGGACAAGATACATCTCATTACCATAACGTTGATTACTAGCGGCCCGCCCTGGCTTCGCAAGGGTATTTAATAAAACAGTCAACAAAACAATTAATTGATAGTAGCTGATTCTCAGACCTAGTCAAGCCGTTTCGGAGGAGTATGATAACTAACATTGTGACACGAAAATTTTATATTTATAAAGATAGATGAAAGTCGTTGACTACGTGTCGGAATGGGTAGATTAAAAAAATAAATAAATCCTTTGATTGAATAAAACGCATTTGCACACATTTCTGTGATTTTAAAAGTTGTATAATAAAATACCGGGATTGGACATCACATCAAAGGACTAAAGTATTGCGTTGCGTACCTATCAAACACGCATATTGGCGGCACGTTTGTCGTAATGGTTGAGCTTTCGGCTTCTGCGCTAGGGATTGTGAGTTCGATCACCGCACGGAACTGATATTTTTATAAAATACAGGCAGTTGTTGCAGGTGTGGCTGTAGAGGTATAAATTATAACGTTATAGTACGCAACTACGATACAGGATAAAATCCTTGAGCGGGTCAAAGTTGAACTAAATAATGTGTATTTTTTGTACCGTGAGACTCCCTGAATGCAGTTTAATAAATACATAATATGTGTATGTAACTAATATGAATAAACATAGCCTATATATTATACAATGACGTGCAATACTAAAGCATGGTCGATTAAAAAGCTTCAAGCTAACTAAAACGGATAGCCAAACGGAATATTCCTAATTAAACTTCATTCAAATTCATTGTGATCAGCGTGTAATTGGTACACGATAATTTTACATAATCAAATAGCTATTTCATCGTAGTCATGTACCAAAAAACTAGTGACTGCATTGCCAGTAAGTATTGCTTTTCTAAGAACGGCTGGGCTAGGACCCCGTCACTCGCGCAACTGCCAATTCGTGGAATAACTTATACCTAGGTCGTTTTATTTAGTAATTCATTCGATAGAGATCATTATTTTATGTTCAAATAGTTTTCAGTCTGTTGTTATTATTATTAAGTGTTTGTATCTTGATTTCAGATAAATTTTAATATTGAAGTGGTTTTTACTGAGCAATAAAAATCTAATTGGTACAAGAGGATTATCTCGCATTCCTTGTAGAACGTAAAAAATTAAGCGGGTTAACTAAGCTACTTAAACAAATAGTTACTTAGGTACTTATTGTATAAGAAAGCAGAACTACCTAAGTAAGGTTAGCATAACTTCTGCAGTAGGTGTTGCAGTAGGTGTATAATCAGCTTCGGATTAGATTTAAACTTGAATACGCTGGAGAGATACAGAGATAGACCGTTCACTTTCCTATAGTGTAATTGTCTATTATATTTCCCTTTGTCTTGTTACACGTTTCGATATCTAAGTTGTTAAAGTTGGAAAATAGTAAATAATTATTACCAGTATAGAGGTACTTATTGGCAGAATCTAATGATAAAGATGCCATGCCATTATATTAATAAATCCTTGGACTTTCTACTCCGATCTGAGTGATTGTTCTTTCATGCCCTTGTTTCAAACGCGTTCGATTTTCCATTGAAATAGAATTACTTACCAACGACATTCAATTTCTATTGTATTTCGGGAAACGGCAAACAACAGTTAGCCTCTACTTAATGCCCAGTTATGACTTACGTACGTACCTAAGTGACTGTTTGTTTAAATGTTCCGAGAAATGTCATTAAGTTTTACGTGACTTTCAAGTTGTCTTTTCGATAGGTTTTCCCGTATTAAGTACTTACCACGTATCATAAGATTCGCGAGAATCGCATTCCATCAGCAGTTTTCCTGCCTTCACAAAAAGAGCTTATTTCTCTACCTAACGTCTGCTGGGCCCGCTAGTAATATCTATAGGATAAAATTAATGTGGTGTTCCGACAATATGAATAACCTAGGTGAGCAGTTGAGCACTAATCCTGGATTTTGGGAAATTTTCATAAAAGTGGCAAAACGAGATCAATACGACATACACCATGGGTATCAGCTAGTGTTCTAATTTATAATTATTCTAATATGACAAGAAGTAAAAAGGAAACAACGTGTGCATATATGTATTTGCAAATTAAAAATCGTATACCTACTTACAAGTTACTTCGGAAACACTTTTTATTTTGACTTTATTCTATTATTTACTTATAGTATTAATTACGTATTCTATCTGGAAAAACCTAAATAAGCAAGCTTGCACTACGGTAAAGATACCTTTACGGAGGCTATCTATTACCTAATGCTTTCGTAACAGGAAAAGTTTTTTTGAGTAGTTAGAAGTCAACACAAATTCATTCGATACAGAACTTTAATTAAACATCCTATCGGTCAGTTTATAAATATTACCTAACACCGGATTACGCCACAATTGTAACAAAAAATACAAACTAATTTATATCCCTATGATTCATAAAATACTTGACTACTCTGTAATGACTTAAAAACTTTGATAACAAAGAGATTAGATAATAATCATTGTTCATTCTTGATTGAGTTTTAAATTCGAACATGACACCTTCTGAAAGGTTACAACAGTAACGCCAAAGGAAAATAGGCCGATAAAATGAAAGCTATACCCATGGTCGACAGTCATGAAATGAATGCTAGAGTCTCACTCTAGCATTCATTTTATGACTGTACTAATCTCGGGCATGCATGGGCTTTTGAATGGCTATGTCCACCACGCTAGCGTAATGTGAATATTTCTTTGAAGCATACTCTTAGAGGAGCAGACTTCATTCACCAGCAAGCGTATTTATGATCACCAGGTGTCGAGGAAAATGGTAAATCATTGCCTCTAATTAAGTCACAAGTGCGATTGCTACGCTTGATGTCTTGGGTTCGACCTCCAGGACAAGCAGTGTTATTGGGCTTTTCTTTAATATTCTCAGTATCAGCTCACAGCGGACATTTTCGGATGATTAATGCTATCATCCGAAAATATCTGCTAGCCCCTATTTACATGTGACTTAAATAAGAGGTGGGTGTAGATTAGCACAACTGCCTTACTGCCTTATCCTAACAAAAAAAATATGTTTACGTATATTTAGTATCTAGATATGAGAAACAGTCGTAAATATATTTCATACCGCTCGCTAGGTGATTAGGGTGTCCCTATCCAGCAGAACAACGTTTGCCGGGGCAGCTAGTAAAATATGATTTTACAACATTTTGAAAAGTTCACAAAATCACGGCAGAATGGAGAGACTGGCGCTTTTTTATAGAAGACTGACGTAAAACTTAATGTTAGCTGTATACTGTAGCTATACATAAATCTGCTACAAGTTTTTTTATACAAGTACCGCGTCCACTACCAGGCACTTGCATATTATTATAAAATTTATTTGTTTTATTGTTCCAGGATGCTACACTAGTTCAAAATGTATGTGCGGATAGCATGGTGTGGCCTTCTCGGGCTACTGATGGTATCGAGCCAGGTATCTGCGCAAGGGGCCAGCTACTGCTCCATCAACACCTTCACGACGAACTCCACGTGGATGCAATTCACCAAGGAGCCTGTACCCTTCGAATACGGCTTTGAAGACAAGTTCAAGAGCATACACTGCTGCGTAAAGGGATACAGGAGTATTGAATGGTAAGTTGTTGCAGTCAATATTTCAATGCCTAGCTACCGGTATTACGGTCTTCACAGGTAGCAGCACGATTCATATTCCTATGATATCCTAGAATAAGGTATAAAAAATGGAACAATGACAGCAGCGGTCTCGTGTTATCAGAGTCGTTCCGAATGAATCCAATACAATTCAATATTGCTGAAATGCATTGAACCGAGAACATGACAAAGGATGAGCGGTATTGATTTTATTATGAATTGTCACTTAATACTTTATTTTTATTAAAGCTCCTTGTTTCTTGTCGTTTGATTGGCTGGTCACTTTAGGTATTATATTTACCTAAGTTTAAACACCTATATTCTTTAAGTTTCGTCCGAACTACCTTCGATTGAAATAATTACTATTGAATAACTTCAAAATTAACATATATTCAGCAGATATATAATATTTTTACAGGTACCACTGGACGGTACATTTTTGTAATAAACGTCATAAACAGGTTCACTTTTTTTGTAAAGAGACCGAGTTTTTTGATACCAATTATTATTATACCGTAATCTTCCTATTTTGCTTGCCATTATCCTATCGCCCGCGCCCGTGGTGATAATAAAATGTATTACAATTTGCTTATAAATTCGCACAATTTAACTTTCTAGGTAGGTACTTGCATACATCTGCTACTTATCAATATGTGAGATAAACTATATTATATTGTTCCAAAGTTTCGGGTCGGTAGACACAGCAGGTGTGCGCTACCGCTCGCGATAAGCACAATGCTTCTAGGAAATAATGTTCATTGTGTGCGCGAAAATAATTTATAATCGCCTAGTGTGACAATGGGCATTGCCCCCGCACCTCGCGCCTATGCTGCGTTCACATGCGCCGCCGACTATACTGTCCACAAAATATTAATGAGATCGCACTCCAATCACTGTGAGAAAAAAATGTATCGACGAATTCAATTGCTTACCACTTCGAGTATTATAGGATCTAGTCTTAGAATGACATCATTATCCCTGTATAAATGGAATTTTGGTACATATTCTTTTTACACGTACACGTTCAATTTCCCCTTTAACTTTATATAAGAATACAGAAATGTGTTAATACTTTGAGAAAACAATATCTACGTAATTATTTAATTAATTAGATTTTATATGTATATCTGTAGATGCATTGGAAATATTATGTTATTTAGTTTTAAGGAACGCAAATGGAGGAGTATCGAACGTATAGATTTTTAATATCGCATTCGATTTATTTGTAAGTCCAGGAACGTTCCTGTTTCATATAAAACCTGAAAAATAATGTTGTGTACACAACAGTTTCGGAAGTCAGTGCTTTCGATTAGGTCGGATCTTTGATTTTCGCCACCGTCTTCTCAAACTGTAATTTATAGTAGAATACACTTCTAAGTAATAAAGAATTTTCCAAATCGGTTGGTAAATGGTACAATAGTCGCATAATAAACACACAAAAACAAACAACATACTGTCGAATTGAGAACCTCTTTTTTGAAGTCGGTTACAAAGGATCTAAAAGCCATCTCATTGTTGCTCACCGGGCTATACAGAGGAAGTAAGTAGACTGGCAAAGGCAAACACATCATAAAACAAAAATAGCATTATCATTTCAGAAGAAATCATAGAAACTGATAGCTTAGCTACCGTTATGTGCAGTAGAATTGATCGTGTTCCCATTAGCAAGCGCGCGGCCATTTCCTTTACGCAAAACAGCTCTGGGAAATGAAAATATAGGAAAATATAAATGCTCTGCTTGGCTACTATAATAACATACATTTACTACACTCTAAATTGCAATGCATGGATGTGAACGCAATGCGATCATCGAGAATGTTGATCATAATTTTATTATAGATACCGTTCTGCGATTTTATTTGCGAATTGTATTATGGGTTCTGTGCTGGGTGACTGGGTGACAGTCTACTATTCAGTAACCGAGTGAGATTTTGCATGTCTACTGCATATAAACATAAATTAATATAGGTAGTTTTCTAAATATAAATATAAAACCTATAACATACATACATAACATACCATCACGCCTGTATTCCCCGAAGGGTTAGGCAGAGGCGTACTAATGTACACCCACAGTTCGCCGGTATGTTTAAGTCCCATGTAATGGGGGGCGAGCGTATTGCCATTAACCGGGCACAAATTCCTAATTCCGAGCTGCTACTGGGAATTTCATAGAAAAACACAATAACACTGCTCGACCTGGGAATCGAACCCAGGACCTCTAGCGGACCACTTAGCTAATAAGGCAGCAGTATAAAAAGTATAAATTAGAGAAATTCAGTCAGCTTAGGCTATAGTGCTCGTCTGACATGGAACGTTCATTGATATGATCCTTAGCGGACGGAACAGTGAGGCGGCAAACAACATTTTAATTAATGTAAATTTTAAACAGGTTAATGCTTCTGTTCTTCCAAATCCTCTCCAGTCTTTTTACAGCAGCTTTAGCCATCTGAGATCTTCTGACCACCTCTTGATCGCAGTTGCTGTCGTCGCTAATCTGTGAGCCTAGGTATACAAATGTATGCACGACTTCGAGATCTCGTAGCTAATTGCTTCTTTGCACGGTACATGTCCGATCAACAAACATAAGTTTGGTCTTGCTCCTGTTGATTTTTAGGCCATACTCATTGCTGATGCGCTCAATTCTGCGTAGGAGAACCGCAAGTTCTTGTTCTGAGGTACCTATCACTGTGGTGTCATCTGCGAAACGGAGGTTGTTGATTAAGTGACCACCTACGCGTATGCCACCTTCCCAACCAATAACCTTACCAATACCCTCCTCATGATGTGTTCTCCGATGAGATTGAACAGCTGTAGTGATAAAATGTATCCTTCACGCACTCCTCTCATAGCTCTGAAGGGTTGTGACACGGTGTCCTCTATCCTTACTTATAATATAGAAACTAAAAAAAATATTTAAGTAATAAGAAATACTTATGTTGAAAAGAAGTCTATACATTCAATAAAATGATCGGATTATTATTTAATAAATTGGCAATAGAAAGCCAATTATAATTTATTATGAACTGTACTTTGTAGTTCTTGGTAACGTTATTAATACAATGTTATTATGCCCTTGATGGGCAATTTGTTTTTCCATTGGTACCTATTTTCTGTAGCCAAAGAAAAAAATCAATTGATTGTACGATTTCATCGAATTGGTTTGCTAAACGTACCCTATGTGGTTTGCGACTACTCAAAGAAACTGTATTGCATTGTTTGTGCATTCACTGGTTTTACTGCTAATTAATTTCCTGTTTTAATCTCTTACGGCGACTTTACAATGTGAATCTCTCAGAAAGCGTTACTTGTTTGACCAGAAATCGATTAACTTTATTGCGGATTAATGATCGTATTTGATTCGATAACCAATTTATCATAAGCAGATTACTAGCTATAAATTGGAATAAAACCGATACTACCAATTTACCCGGATGTTTTTCGTGGTAGCATCAAATAGTCATAACAACGTATTTTACTTTTTGAGTAAATCATGTCGGCTCGCACTTATCTTTACTGTTTAGAATAGAATTATTTGACGGAGCATAAATCTGGAGGTGTTATTTTATCAGTGTATAGGTACGGCATGAGTGCACCTGGTGCGAAAACAAGTACGATTCTGAGAAATAGTGATTGCCACTCGTTACACCACCCGCCACCCGCCGCAGCCGTCCGTCCAGCATCCATCTTTATGTATACTTGAACATGATTTAACCCAGAAAAACATATTTTACTACTGTACAAAATAACGTAGAAGACGTTATGTTAACGTTAAAAATAGTCTCATTAGTAGACAAAAAGTTTGAACGGAAAGCATTACCGATCCGTATTGTGTCCCGTAAAAAATTCTGAGATAGTGTCTTGTGTATCAATATTGATATAAATATAATCTCGACAAAGTCCGAATGGACTAAATAATTTGCGTGACTCACAATGCTTGTGATATGAAACTCTAGGCCGTCCGACCGGTGGATTATGACATTATTCACTTGTTAAATTGAACTACAACGTCTACAACATCATCACGAACGTTCTCAGAAAAATGTTTAATTGTGCAATTTTTCAATACTTTCGCTACAGGTCCCCAGCGGCTAGGGATATCCTTAGGATATTAAAACACATACATATGCCAATGTCATTGCCGTAAATTAAATACCAACTTAGGCAGAATCAGACCGCCACTTGTCACGATTCTTGTTCTTGCAAACATCTTTACGACTTCCACTTTCATACGTATTGTCATATAAACGTGTCGCTTCTGTGTACTATAGACCTGACTTTTGAAGGACCTCACCAAGAAGATCAGCGTTTGTCCTAGAGCGACCTCTCCCAACGCTGACATTCCTTTTGTTAATCGTCCTGCATTCATTCTCTCAACATCATTATCATCTCAATATTATGATTGAGGTAATGATGAGAAGAGTTGGGACATTCCAATAAACCCATGCATATAATTGTTTCCCGTTATGTTGCAATGGTTTAACATCACTATCGAAAACGATTGCACTTCTGATAAATTATCGCGGTTGATGAATCACGTTCTAATCAAATTAGCGATTACAAGCGTCTGATATGCAGCTCTTGTTGACTGTACCTTTCATAGACAAATGGTTCTATGTTTTCTCCTTGTAGAGATTGTTTTGGTTTCATTTTCGTTCAATAGAAAGGTATAAAACTAACTAGTTGCGAATAAAGAACGCACATGTCGTAAAGGTCAGCTGTGGCCTGGGATAAATGTTAGGCTCTTACAGTCTGACACACTATTGAAAACAAGTGTTGCTTTGCAATGCTTTTTATTATTTTCGACAATGCTTATCCCCCTAACTCCTCTTAATATTTCTCACGTAGTGATAGCATAGAAATTTCTCTTGATACCGTACTGTCTATTTATACAGAGTATAATAATGTTTGCTACATTTTTACGAAAATCACTTTGCAACAAAACTGATTAAGGGTATTACATTGCCCAATGACCTTGAGGATTTGATCTTTGTGCTAGTATTTGTTAGTACGACGCCACCGGCGGCGACATTTGATCGTACACAATAGAAGGAACTGAAGATTAGGCAAGAATACATATGTGTCGCAGTATTGTCATCGTATTTGCCTATTTCACTTGTTCTCTGAGAGACTGGTGTATGACATTTTGTTCTTACAGATAAAAGTTTTGCACGAGTTGCCTACATCTAGGTACTTATTAAATTAAATTAAAATTATTAAAATTAAAATTAAAAAAATAATCTTAGTGCACAAATGTATTAAATGGGGGGTTTTATGTTTATTAGGCCATTTTGAAAGGTTACGTTTAAACTAATATTACAATATTGAGATATGATGGAGTAAAAGGACTAGTCTTATGAATAGAATGCATTTTTTTTTATTTTACTTGGATTTTCTACTGTTATCGTCTAAACTTTAAAAATCTTTAAAGCTTTCTCCTCAAAAATGAAAATTTTGTAGTTAGTGCAATTGTGAAATAAGGCATCGATATGAGCCCTTTGAAATGAGTCCAAACTCGATGTATCTACGAAGTGCCGTTACTGAGATCCTATACCCACCTTCGGGCTCCATCATCAGGAAGCTGAAACCATCACAGTCACCTAGGTCTCCATGAGCACTTTTAAATGAGCCCAAACATTATGATTCTACATAGTGCCATCACTAAGATCCTATACCCACCTTCAAAGTCCACCATCAGGAAGGTGAAATCAACACAGTATGTACTGTCACCCGTTTCCATCCTCCGTCAAAAGAAAGAATTCTCAAGATACCTAGCTAAAAGCGATAAAACAATAAACGACATAGAAGAGTAGCATGGGTAGGTAGTACATACATACTACATAATTATGTATGTAAATATTAGACCGGTACATTTATGTAGTTACCACGGAGGAGAGAATTCGACTTATAATTTTGGAGAACTCGATCACTCTTCACGTTACTTTTATTTTATTTTTATAGTTAGGCATAGTCTTACTCTATGATATATTCAAACCAAAAAACAGAGTTACAAACTACTTTAAATATATTTACAAACTTAATTTCTACGTAATATTTATATTTGTTCTATTTACAATATAGTTTAATTCAAAAATATTCAAAGTTGCTAACTTTTGGAATTTATTAGCAAAAAATAACGCATGTACAGCCCACTCGTCACAACAGTCGTCAAGACACTGATTCACTGCGTCTTGGGTATGCATCACGGGCATTGCGGGGGTGCTTCACGCGGGGTGATAGTGAAATTTCGATTTTTCTTTATTATTTAAAAATATGAAAAGAAATAAGAAAATGTAATCAATACAAATTGTTAAATACGTCAATACAATTTTTTTGGTATAAAATTCATGCCTAAATATTAAGCCGTTAAAGAGACAAAATGCAATTTAGGTTCAAAAAAGCCTATTTTCTTTAATTAATTTTAAACATTTGGGCAAATTTATACAAAAAATAATCAATACAATTTGTTTGTGGTGACCTTAAGTATAATATATATTTTTTATGTAGCAAATGCACATAAGGATTCATCTAGAAACTTCTTTAAACCTAGCGTGTTTTTGGGATTTGAGCGATGTAATCCCCTTAACCCATTAGGCCTGATTGGTTTCGAGTATTATGTGTGTGTAAACTGTACATAATGTACGGTACACAATTACATGCGTGCTGAACGTTGTACATATATTTGCGGTTTGGCGTAGTTGTGCCAACGTCACTGTTATTTCGCCATAAAATAGCGACACGACTACGCACGTGGTAGGTAGCTGCTTACCGGAGACAATTCCGAGAAATCCGTAAGTAAATAGTTTCATAACAAAATCCAGACAGCATTATAGCGTTTGAATCAATACAATTTAATATGCATGAATCTACAGGTAATTGTACTTTCGATCATATCAATTGCAAGGTTTTTGATTCCTAGACTTCCAATTGTGTAAATGGTTTAAGGCCATTTGCCTTTATAATTTATCTTGCTGACTAGAACAGTTTATGTAAGGAGATATTCTTAGCAACAGAGCCAGCAGACATCACGGCGTGACAGTTGTATTTTTTTTATTCAAGATAAATTGCAAGCGAAGACATTTATGTACAGATTAGCACCACCACTGGGCAATGAGTTAGCAATTAGGTGAGTTGGCACATGAAATTACTTTGCTTGTCATTTCTCGATAACAGCTGTAATCCGCTCGTAAGACGATATCATTACCTTCTTGGTAACGAGATTTTACTGCGTTTGACATCTGTGTGTCATTTCCCTTTTATTGTGACGTGGCTATTCATCGTTTGTCCGTGATTTTTAAACGACTTTAAAAAAAGCGGTGTTTCTATGTACAGTCTATCCCAGTTAACTTGTCTTTTTTGGTAAACAAATATGGCGTCCTAGTAACCAGAGATAATTGATAGTGGTTTAGATAATGTTGGGAAATCATGAATGAATGACTGAACTAAATACTCTTAGCCAAGACTGAATGACGAGTACTGATTTGTTTTTTAATTTTAAATATGAAGTGAATGTGTGAAGTGAATATGAAGAAATAAAACGACAACTGCAAAACATAAATTTATTAGTAGTTCCTCTAAAATACACGACTTGCCAGAATCTGATGGCTCTAAGAGTCATCAGATTCCGACACACATGTATTATGAACCTCTGGTTCGGTGCATCTGATGCAGTATCATTGAACCCGATAGAGTAAACCCACTACCACCAGGTGCCCGACAAGGCAGTCCACAAGGACTTTCAATTAGCTTGCCCACATTGACGAGCAGCACTAGGATCGGAATGCCTACGGAGAATCTGCAGGGCGTCCCGGCTTTGCAAAGAGGATCTGCTTCCCCGTTTTCCATCGGAGTGGAATTGGCCCCTCGTGCGCTAAGGAACTACCTCAATCGAGGCCCGAGAGCCGCTAAGGCCGGGACCCAGTCTTTGCCATGCAAGCCGTCGGGTCCTGGAGCAGTACTTTACAGAACGGAGCGGGCCTTGAGACTTCAACCACCACTCATTTCTACGTCGTTCACCTCGGGAACAACGTCGTCACTGTGGTCCGCATCGGAATGTCTGCCCCTTCTAGACAAAATTCCTAGCTACAACTATTATTGTTCTTAATTCTAATTCTTGTTAATTCCATCTGTAATATTTAATATTTTAATGTCAGCACAGGGTTCATGATTAAAAACGTAGTATGCGAAATAGCAAAAAAATGCTATGGATAATATTGTACAAAATATTATTTTTGTGAAGATAAAGACTTTTTGGATTTTTTGCTCATTCACATAAATCAAAATCATTCATTATTTTGTCACATCCCCTAAAATTCGTAGATAATCTAGAGTTTTGAAATGTCAAATTGTCATGATTATTTTATTCTGTGAAAATGTAATTACATAAAATTTCGTTTTTATTAAAAATAATAGACTTTTATAGTGATTTCGAAGCAGTTTTTGGTGTAATTTAAAGTGTATGTGTATAATGTAAGTGTTAATAAAATCGTTTCCTACATCAAGTGCGTGATTAAAGAAAAACTTGTGATTTTCGCATCGGGAAGGGTTTGTTTACCAAAAAAGACAAGTCCAAAAAAACGGACTGTATGTTTGTCTGTGTTTTTATGTAAATTATGTTCATGGACATTTTTTTCAATTGTGATCAATTTAAAAAAATATTCTTTAATTTGAATTTGGTGGCGGTCCCATTTAAATTTTGTCAAGATCTGATCACAAAATATAGAACAAAACAACATTAACTCGTACTGTTACAATAAACTATGGCATCGAAATACATGACAGAATCATTTTTTTTTGTTTCAAATCCTTTTATAAAAAGTAAAATCGCCCTCAAAAACTGCAGTCCTTGACGAAAACAAAAGATCCGACCAAATCGAAGGCACAAGACAATTTTTCGATTTTGTTTGTTAAACGTTTTTTATACATTTCGTAGGCTAAAAAGCTCCCAACTAGAAGCCGATCTGCCAATATCGTAGACGATGAACAGCTGTTGGATGTGACTGTGAGTAGTGATGTATATAGCGCTCAATATTAGTCTTACGAGGGCAGAGCGAGAGTAACTTGTGCTTGTCAGTGTCTTGTAATAAATCCTCCGCCAACGGCGCACACGCCGCTGGAACGGGTTCGAGCCTGGCAATTTCATTTTATTACTCCACTTTTACTTTTATGCTAAACGGCTTCCTACTGATACAATCAAACAAACCTTTATTTTATTCAACATCTATGATGATTGAATCTAAATTACTTCATCATCAAAGATCTGTAGTGTAGCTGTCCAAAAAAAAATCTCCAAATCCGTTCTGCTTTCATGATCGCTAAATCCTATCCAAACTTTGGCATTTATATATTCTTTCACTCGTATATTATATAGGTATCTACATATTCAAGCTAGTCAACATCGAACCTTATCAATATTCGTGTCATACGTACTGAAATTCCGGGTACAGCGTCGTGCTAAGTCAATGTTGGCGATTTTTTGTCACGTATGATTGCTATCAGGCAGATAATGATTAGCGAGAACACACAATCTTGATATTTGTAGCGGAGGTTCAAGTAATGTTTGTGAAGTCGTGCATTATGTGATTGTCGTCCTGGGTCTCGACGTGTACCGTTGGGTCCTCATTCTTATTTAGCTGACAAAAGCTTGTTGTCGTTATGAATAGTGTGCGGGTGTAGCTGGCCGGTCGCCGGTCGCGGCCGGTATCTGCGAAGGTATCGCACGTCGCCGCAAACCTGTATTGTGGCTGTTCCCGGAAGGCTCTTTGTTGCGCGCCGCCTCCCCCGCGCTCCGCGGTGCATCGTCCCCCGCTGATGCCCACATTGCTGCTGTGGGAAAGATGAACGATCCTGCTCTTTACCACTCGCAGCTTGCTTACACCGTTAAAATTTAAATGCTACGCACTAACTCCTTTTCGCATCATTAAAGATCCATCCTTTAATTTTACCCATTCCTATAACTCAATGTATCGGCTCTTAATGAAAATGACTTCTGAGTGAACTATTTTTGTATAGCAACAGTTATCTTAAAAAGTCAAAGTTATGTTAGTAGTTTATCTTTTTGTGAAAAAGAAACTGCAGACATTTGCAGTTTACTGCAAGCGTCAAAACGGTTTTTACACTTTCTACTCTTAATAATGATGCAAATCGATATGAGTGCAGCGATAACTTCGTATTGCTCTGTTTTTATTACTAGGCTCATTTTTATGTGATTGTTTATGAAAAATCAATTTACTTGCCCTTTTTGTAGAGTCGATTGAGGTGTCAATAGACATGCTCAGAATAAGCGCCGATAGTCTCATACTCTTAATGAAGTGGCCATAAAATACACAAAACGACTATGGACGACCCACTGGGCCCAAATAAAAACCGACAGCATGTCCTGACACGTTCGAATGACTCGATTTGTTGAACAGATTATTTTAAAACGCGGTTTTATAACCGCCCTTATTCAGGTAGGAGTCTTTACTTTGTTTAACAAATTCGGCGATTGTGTTAGATACTTAACATCTTGTAAAAGATTATTTGAAATTGATATTATTTGCATAGCAGTTCAGCCCCTTCGGCTACGGAGTGCTTATCAATTATTTTACCGCTAGGTCTGAACGGAAATACAATTAAGATGAAAGCTGACAATTTCCTGTGTGTTCCAATATCAGGCTACTATTAATTTTAATAGATTTCTTTAATTAGGTATTATAGAGTAATCAAATTTATTTATAATTTAATTTATTCCCCTTGATTGGTGAAAAAATAATGTTAGCTATGTTTAAAATTCGCTAACGGATACTGGTCATTACGTAGAACTGCGTGAATTCTCGATTTAAAATTCCCAGACAATGCGTTCGTGATTGGATGTCTGTGTTGATGAATCAGCCATGAGCTAGGTCATTTCTTTTTGTTCGGCTAATGCTCTAGCATGGAACGAGAGGTCGAGGGTACTCGCATGCGCACGCTAGCGCAGCCTTCACAATGGACCGTTTTATTTATCTACAATATTGATCTTCCTCAAGTTATTTTATTTTTTCTTTCCCTTCCAAAGTAGGTAACAATTCCTTTGTAAATATTTTTTGTTCACATATTTCACCGTAGTTGTTATAAGAAGACAAGGAGGCGTTCCGTGTGAATAGAGCTCTCAATGATGTTGTATTGTCCCTAGAAGATTGCTCCCACCCTATCCCTCGTTTAAGTTTGTTTGCGTAACATTTATTTTGCTACTTGATTTGATAGTTAAACCGTGCGATCTTTAAACGCTAAAACATTACCAATTATCACCAATTAAACAACCATACCCAACAAAATAAATATTATAGTGTTATTGAGCCTCCAATTAGTAGTGTAATCGTTTGATATCTCGAATGTAGGTACCTTTTAAATTTCTTATTTTCAAAAGAAAAAATATATCTTATATTAAAATATTTAATTACCTTAAAAATGGCACTTAATTTACTTAGGTATCTGTTGAACTGCTTTGAAACCTAAGTAATTAATGAGTTTATAGAAGACTCTTTATCCAATTTAAAACGTCTTTGATTAACATTATTTATTTAAAAAGCAACAGGTTTCTTTATTAGAGATTTCTAGTTTTTAGAAAAGCCTTGGGGCAGTCTCGTTTTATCATTTGGAGACGGTCGTCAGAACTGGAATGCCTCAAATTAGTTATGATGAGTTGAGCGTCTACCTGGGCGTCTTCGTATCTCACGATCATTAATTGTCTCTCAACGTCTGTTGTGACACTCGTATCACTTTTTTTGCCACGACATTACTATCAGTTTTTATACCAAAGATAGGTGCTTTTTAAATATAATGTTATTAGTTTTATTACAATTTGTAAATCGATCTGCTTAACAACGTCTACATTAAAAGAAGTATTATAATATCTATTTTCTCGGACCAAATACCTATACTTAGTCCAAAACCTTATGTGTGACGTGTAAAACAACCAGTATGCGTAGATTGCGTAGCATGCACCTATAAGCGACTTCTTTCTATGGAAAGCTAGGTAGTGAACGGTAATGATTTCAAACGGAAATGTCAGTTTGGTGAGATCGGATGGCAGCGCTGCGAGACTCTGCGGCCACCGCCAACACCGGTCCGTTCACACGCCGATGTTTTTACTTCACAAATACATTCTATTCCAATATTGACTTGACATGGATCGTCGAATTGTCCCCTATTCTTTTTTGTCCTCCATTCAACATTCAATAACCGTGTAATGTTCTGTAATCCACTCAATGTTTCGATTGCCCATAGATATTCCACCAGTCATTTTGATTATAGCAATCTAATTACTTTTATCCTCCTTTTTTAACCTAGTATTCATCAAGTATTAACCTATAAAAAGATCGTAATGCCTTTGTAAGACCACCGGTACCGTGTTGAACATTAGCGAGGAATGTCGCATGGGAAACTCGATATTGAACCTCGGGAGCAGGGGACTGAGAAATACATATTAAACGTTTTATTGTGAACGTGATATCATGATAAAAATGAATGTCACATATTAGCTTCTCGAGTGAGAATATTAAACGTAAGGAATGCGATTTTTTGCTGCGTCGATACACACATTGAATCTGTGAATCGATAGCCGGTGTCAAAGCACCGAGCACGAGTGAGCTTACGTCGTGTCGGATCACACTCGCATAATTCATGCAACAATAGACATTGCACAGGCTTCGAATCGTATGGGTTTCGAGAAATGTACTGCGGGCTCGTTATGACGCCGGTGCACGTCCGACAAATGGCTTCATCGTGAAAATTAACATTCGGCCAGCATCTCGGCGGGCGCGGTCGCCGCCCCTCGCGCCTCCTCCGCGAGCAAATATTGAATCGTCGCCGGCTTGGGACCTCCGCCGAGGTGTCGCCTTCCCAGTACACGTAGACACGTCAACATTTTTTACTCAGTCAAAGAGAATTCATTCATGCTAGATACATTGACACTATGCTAGGTAAAGTGTAATTGACACGCGGTATCTGTTTACTTCTTAGAATCGGATGCTAATCAACAAAGTTGTACGGTTTGTAATATCACCTCATGTAATTGTCATAGCTGCAAATTAGATTGTTTATTAATTAGTCACAATTAAGTCGCCAGTCAGGCTACGCTTAATATTGTGAAAATACTTAATAATATGGCTTAACTTATGCCATGCTTTTGGCCGCTCTGTGTAGGACGGATACTCAATTTCTGTCAAACTGATATCTACAAATTGAGAAGAAGAGTGAACAGGCACTATTTGTGGGATCAGGGATTGGATTTAAACGTACTGCCACAGCGATAATCCCTTCCGTGCTGCGCTAGCAATGTGGTGGTGTAGGCAAACTTCAACTCTACAGATACCCTTCTAATTAATCATATGAATTAATTATTGTAAAACTGTCTTCGACGATTACATTAACCAGAGTTGTCGTCGAGCATAATTATTTTTGTAGATATCTTAGAGCAATTTCCATAAACGGGGCTTAAATCCAAAACTATAAGCCGCTACTGATTTCAAAGATACTAAAAAATTGTGCTATTTTTTAAAATTATAAGGGTTTTTTTTGCTCAACCTAGGAATCTAACTCAGGAACTAGGTAGACTAATGAGGCAGTCTCATTCAGTTAGGTAAGCACGTGGTTGTATTTGCAAGACTTGTAGAGTTCACTGAAATTGGTTCTGTAGTTTTTAGTTAATGTCTTATCTAGACACAAACAACTACTAACAACAGTTTCCTATTGAAATTTTTGCGCCAAACGGAATTTGAAATTTAAAAAAACCTTTCTTTGACGTTTTCAAGGGGCAGGCCCTGAATGAAGATATCTCAGAAGTCAGTATTCTCAGATATACTAGGTTATACCGATTTTTCTCTTCATAATGGAGACAAGTTAATGGATAGGCCAAGCTGTAGTGTAAGTAAAACTGTAGTGTACAGCTGTAGTGTAAAACGGTTCTTGAGAACGTGAAAACGTTGCAATTTTTATTCGTAACAGAAAAATATTCCGAAAAGAAAATGTATAAATAACATTAGAAATTCGGAAAATCGATATAAAACCATTGCATTCATAATTACAGGGGTGATGGTACCAAAGACGTAAGTAAATAATGTTCCACAAAGAATGTCACTAATGACAAACAGTCGAGTTAGATGAGCTGCGTAGGTGACTATTTCTTGGTATCTCACTTAATTGCCCAGTTATTTAATAACACTCACAATGTCATGCACGTAATTTACATAAGCTTTTTGCCGTAGTTATAATTGTTCATTATAATGCCTGTGTAACTCAAGCCTGTTCTCTAGTGCTAGGGAATTATCCTAATTCAAGGTTACACGTTGCATGCAAAGCTTTTGCTTATTACTACAACAC
Organism: Acronicta leporina; assembly: GCA_947256265.1. Taxonomy (NCBI): domain Eukaryota; kingdom Metazoa; phylum Arthropoda; class Insecta; order Lepidoptera; family Noctuidae; genus Acronicta; species Acronicta leporina. Next base: position 10,085,049 of record OX366514.1, read on the forward strand.
TCAATATTTCACTGGATAGTGCATACCAAGCAACGGCTTGATCCTGTTGAACGCTTATAAATAATTCTACAGAGCAAGTCGATGTTACGAACGATATTGAACATCCTGATGTAACTCATGCTATGTAACGTAGTAAATAAGAGTTTGTGGGATTGCTTGGCTACCAGGAAGACTAATTGCATGAGTATGTTTGTCGATATATGGGCCGATTAGCAAGAAGATGCTTGCGTGTGTCTAAGATCCGCCGACCGGCCCTGCGGGTGCCTGCTGTTGTCCAGCGCACGCAATCACGCACATAAGCTTACTAGCCGCCCATTTTACAATATCTTTAAAGCAAGCAATGGACAGAATATGTCAATTTTTATATACATACTTATTAAGTTTCTAAACTACTGAAATATCATAAATCGAATGAACGTTATCGCACGTGCATCTTGGCAGTGCGGAGCTCGGTGGAACTTATTATGCTGTCATCGTGTGTCGTGCGTCCGTCGGTCGCGACTATCTACAGAGGTGGTCAACGTATATTACGACCAGCACGCACATCATGTCTGAATAATTTTATAATAAGTACTATTTGCCAGTGTTTTCACACCATTAGCTACACGTTAACTCCATTTTAAGTATGTTTTAGTATAAAAAGCTCCATGTGTGCAGCATCTGAGAACTCATTACTAGCTTCTGTATCTAGTGTAACGATATTACACCATTCTCTATATTAAGAGTAAGTACTAAAGTATGTGAAAGAGCCTATTCGTACGGGCTTATATACATTAAAGAGGTCAACCTCGGTCTCAGTTTTTAACCAATTTAGATAAAAGTGAATGCTATATTTTAAATTTATATAATTACTAGCTTCTGCCCGCGACTTCGTCCGCTTAGCCTGATGATATATAGCCTATAGCCTTCCTCAATAAATGGGCTATCTAACACTCAAATAATTTTTCAAATCGGACCAGTAGTTCCTGAGATTAGCGCGTTCAAGCAATCAAACAAACAAACAAACTCTTCAGCTTTATATATTAGTATATAGCTTCTGCCCGCGACTTCGTCCGCGTAGCGTGATGATATATAGCCTATAGCCTTCCTCGATAAATGGGCTATCTAACACCGAAATAATTTTTCAAATCGGACCAGTATTTCCTGAGATTAGCGCATTCAAGTAAACAAACAAACAAACTCTTCAGCTTTATATATTAGTATAGATAGATGTCTCAGTTTGCAACAAAAAAACTTTTAGGACTTTATCTGAAGCCCTGAAAGGGTGATTTTAACCTTTCAGGCGCAGATTGCGGAAGGTCTACGTCTAGCTGTAAACTGTTATAGGCTGATAATGATGATGATGCGTGAAGGCCGAACAGGCAGATATTATGATCCTAAAAAATGTATTGCCTTATAGCTACACCATCCGCATGACGATCTTAAAAAAAATTAAATGATTTCTGATAAACTATACAATTTCAGTGATAAACAGTTGGCTGGTGCTGCATAAATAAATATAGATTCCTAAAGTTGGCAACAAAATTAATTGAATAAAGAGGGTGATTCAGTCATTACTTAGAAGTGTTCGGCCGACTAACCTTTGTTAATACGGTTGAATCCTTAGTTACGTCCGCTGCTCTAAGAACGATCTTTATCAGGAATTGTGAGAATCTGAGAAGAGCAGTGACTGCGGGTAGCCGCGGGCAGCGCCCGGTGCCATCCAAATCGATCATTTTACGCACCCGACGCGCATAATGAAACAGTCATTTCCGGCCGTTTCGCGGAATTGAATATTTAATATTTCGCACAATCGAGTGGTCGCCGTCGGGGCACGCACGGACGACACTGCTGGCTGCCACCACCCTTGTTAGTATTCGTCGCGTGACACGAAGCAATAATAAATTCTTGTGCACTTGCAGTTTCACGTAGTGCCAAGAAACCGCGATCGGCTACCGAATGCTTAAATGGGTATTGTTTGAATAAATACCATCTACTGTTTCGAGGAAAATGATAAATGGCAAATTATTTACATTTTACTCACTCAATGGCGCTTGGAAAAGCAGATATTATTAAATGAAACCCACGGTATTCTTGGTACAAGCCACAGTCAGTGAAGTCATTCGCATGGCGACAGTGCCGTTGGATTCAATAGAAACATTTACGATGTGATAGATTCCCATAATTGGTAGATGGTTCCTGTTTCCGATTACGCGTTACGCTTACTTCATTTAAATACAAAAGCATATCTCTACATTCAATACCGGTAGCTTGCTGTACGTCCGCCCGAAATTAACTACAATCCAAGCGCTTCGTCTGCACGCCAGACCATCAGACATATTACGCAGTCCGTGCACACGCGTTTCACATCGCTATTGTAATTCGTAGGAGACAGCTTTTGTGAAAATTAGCCATAGTCACATCATTTTATTATATACTGATGAATTATTGATCCATATTACTATAGGACTATAAAAATATTTTGTTAACAACTATTTTGTACGGGAAACTTGCATAGCGATCCATAAAAAAATTTCGTGCGAATTTCCATAAAACACATTTGACACATTCGGTAACAAGTATCGCTCACTGACTCCTAGTTTAACAACTGCAATTAATTGATAAATTATGAAACTCGTTAATTTTTGTAGCAAGAAGCAAATATTTTTTTAACTTTCTTTCAAGAAGTCGTTCAACAATTTAAATTGATGTTGTTGAGTACTTATGGTAAAAAAACTCAATTAGGCCGGTAGCTATACGAGGTTTTTTGCGTAGGTAGGTAATCAAAATGAGCACTTGAAGCGACAAGGCGCCTCTAAACTTGAGCGTCCAAATTGATTGAACAAGTTTTCCAGTATACAAAATTACCACTTGTGCGTACGAAGTCTTTCATATACTTAATTTCATGGTAACAAGAATCATGTTAGGAAACAGTGAGGTCCTAATTTCACCAAGTTTGATTTTCTATAGGTGGAAAATCAAAGTTGGTGAAATTAGGACCTTCGGCAATCCGACAGCCGACCGGGTCGATGCGTGAACTCGAGATGGTGGAAATATTTCACTAGGCTCTGAATCAGGCACCTACTAATGTTTTGCGGACGTGGAGCTGGCGTAGGTTCCCAGGCGTGGCGTGGTAGCGGCGGCATTCCTTGCCCATACGCAGCCGAGCGAGCCACCTGGCTGTTCCGGGACGCGTCATTACCTGCCTACAAACTACATTCTCTGGACACCAGGAACGCAAATACAAACTACCGCCTTCCTTTCCAAACTTTTTCTTTGCGGCTCATGAACATGACAGGTATGACAAACGTTCCCTCGATGTAATTATAAGCTCTGTTGCGTTTTTCATACGGATAATTCTATTGATGTAGTTGGAAGTCGTTTTGCCTTAATGCATCTTCTGGTTACTGCTATTAAATGAGGTATCGACTATTATCTAAACGATGATATCTGTTTTATTATATACCAAGCTTCAATTTCAATAATCATTTACCCTTTTTACGCATACCCCTTGGTTTCTAATGCTCTTGGCGTCGTTTGCGAAGGTTCGTAAGGTGCGTTCGCCGAAATCAAATCTTTTAACTCTTGATTATTGAAACAAATAAATTGTATAGATACTTATCATCATTTTTTATCACTATCTTAATAAATAAATAAAAATCTTCTTTATACTTGTCATTACTCACACATTGTTTCACCCCAGAACTCCCTCAGGTATCTCACTATCACTTTAGTAGTAGGCACTACTTTCGTTATATAAGTTGAGACACCTAAGTTACCTACTTAAATTCTTAGGAATTAAGTTATTCATTAAAAAAACATAATTCCGCCAACTATTGCGATCGATCATATCGCCGCTTTTGGCTTGATTACTGTTATCATTAAAATTACCCAAAAGACAGCTGCGCCATAAACGAGTTCCAGGAAACAGTTAAAATACTGCCAATGTAACTATTTAGGTTATGGCCAGTGATGCATCCGTTGTATAAAGACTGAATAATTTTCTAATGAACGGCATCATGTGGGACAAGGTGGTCATGAATAAAGTTTATTGCGTTTTTTGTTGCTGACGCGGCTTTTCGTTTATAGACTCGTAGTAACATAGTAATGTGCGTTTATATTGTAGCATAGTCCTGCCTTTCTGTGGTGATACTTTACCAACTATTGCCGTCTTCTAGTGTGGAGCGAGCACTGGATTATAACAGTTGTCGCAGATCTCCGGTATATAAGAGGAACGAGCTGTGTCGTCGCCGGGAGATACCGCCGGTTTCTCGTTCACCTGTTGTGCGATCAACTTTTTACCCCGCACCCGGTACTTGCGGTTTTTCTAATTGCAACATTCAAGTATTTCCGACGCGCATTCCCTAAACCGCACTAACTGTATAAAATTGCTACACTTGTTGCCTGCAACGTTAGTTTCTGATGTTCTATGTTATTGCCGCAACACTGTCATTAATACATAGGAGTTCGAACGCAAACGTGTACTTATACACGCATAATTACGTATACCGCAAAAACTGAATTGAGTGCGGCTTATTGAGAACTAGCTTCTGCCCGCGACTTCGTCTGCGTGGACTTCAGATAAAAAGTAGCCCATGTGTTATTCCAGACTATAATCTATCTCTGTGCCAAATTTAACCCAGATCCGTTCAGCCGTTCTGGTGTGAAAGAGCAACAAACATCCATCCATCCATCCTCACAAACTTTCGCATTTATAATATTAGTAGGATTACTTTTGTAAAGTTCGTGCTTGTCAAAATAAAATTTATTGCTTATCTGAAGTCGATGTCATTTGAATAGTGCATCGGATGAAATTCTTATGTACCTAAGTGAAAGATTTAACGAGGGTTGATGGCGCCACGGCGTGGCGTTCGTCTGGATCAGGTGCTTTGTAGGCAACGGTTTAGTTTTCTGCTTGTTAGGTTTAGTTTACAACTAGCAACTGCACCGTTAGTGAAAATGAAATCATATTTTTTTGGTCTCAAGCATATTTTTATAATGAGAAATGCTCTATTAAGCATACCAATATTTACATTATCTCCGCTATTTATCACGGTGACAGCTTTTAAACAGAATGACGAATATAATTCTGCTGGGGCAGTAATTCTAGCGATTTCAAGATATATATGCTTACATCGACAGCGCTTCCTGGAAAATGTGTGCGTAATAAATAACATTAAGAGAAGCTATTTATGTACCTACATTAATATAATATGTATCAATTGCTCCATATTAGATCTTTTATTTCCCTCGACATATTATATCGATTATTATTATTGTCATCGGTGCGTGACGGAACAGCCGTGCCATTATACTGTAATGCAAGGGAGCGACGTCATTATGTAGCGTGTGTGTGTGTCAACTGTTCGCCAGAGAAATATAATTGCGGTTGTTTCACCGAAACGATCACCATGCGAATGGCTTCACCAACAAAGGTTTAACCACGTAGGGAGTACTCGCACACCGAGGCGTCCGCGCTGGGTCCCCCGGGCAGTGTCAATTTGGCGTCTGCGGCCGGCCACTGCTAGCCCTAATTACTTCGAAGAATTGATGCAACGTGCACTTCTCATTAGCTGCTCTCTTTGTCCTCTTTATAAAACTCTGTAATCGTATCGTCTTCCAAATGATGTCATCATCAAAGACAAGACAAAATGAGTTCGCCCTTTACAAGACGCGTGCGCTGCATTACTATGTTAACAAATACGTAAGACTTGTAGTACTATTTATCAATTAACATTCCTTTTCATGATCCATTCTTAGCGATGTCGGCTTTATTGCTATACATTCTTTACAGGCTATTGATCAATGGTATAAGTATTATAGACTCAAGATCCGTTAACAGGTGGGTCGTTGTCAATATGGATAACCACAAGAGTTAATAAAACATTGGACAAAAAATGTTTACCTCCAACCGTAATTTAGGTATTATTTACAACTCAAAATTACCCATGTTCTTAATCATCCTAATTAAAATGATATTCGTTACGTTTCAATTGATTTAATATGAGATGAATAGTTGAATCCGCTTGTTAATAGGAGGTTATAAAGATAACATATAGTTCGTTCACCTTTTAAACTATTCGTTGTGTTAATCTTATACTAATAATTCCTAGTTTTTGTTACACCATCTTCGTTAAAATGACGTGATTGCACTCACACAAAAAACCCGGACACATTTCATAGCTGTTATAAATAACAATGAGCATTCATTCGCTTATCATATCTTTAATAAAAGGTATAATTAAATCTAACGTGACGTCATTTTCCAAACGCATGATTATTTTCAGGGATTTCCCAAACAGAAACACTCTTAAGAAGCTATTTGGTCTTTAAGGTTTTTATTATTTAGCTTGTACTGTCCCACACATGGGTAAAAGTTACCCTTTTTTTTGAGCAGATGGATCACCTTATGGTAAGCGATAACCGCCGCCCATAGACACCCGCAATACCGGAGGAGTCACAAGTGCGTTGCCCGCCTTTTAAAAGGGTTTGGGCCTCCAGTAACCTCATTCACTCGGCGAAACACAACGCAAGCGTTGTTTCACGCCGGTTTTCTGTGAGGCCGTGGTAGCACTCCGGTCGAGCCGGCCCATTCGTGCCGAAGCATGGCTCTCCCACGTCCACCCTAAATTCTAGTATTTTTTCTGAATGTTGCATTTCTTCTTTTTTATCAATAACATCCAGGGAGTCTTCCAGATTGTGCCGCTTTCTACTTCGTGCTCTGCTGGTCTCCAGTTAACCGTCTCAGGACTTTAGATTTGATCTGCTCAGTCTTTCCGCCGACTGTCTTATTGAGTAATGTTGGCAATTTGGGATTTTTCTTTTCTCGCACACATATCGCTGGTTTCCATCCATTCTTACTGAAAATTTATGGGGTTCGTAACTTTCGTAAGACAAAAAATTGGCTTTAAGACGAGTACTTGTGCTATTTACTCTGCACTGAGAATTATATAGATCTTTGTCTTCGTTGACAGTTATAGAGTGACATAGTGAGGTTACTGCATGATTACCGATCAGATTTTTCCGTACCTATTTCAGATTTAAATAGTAAATCCTATTACTATATTTAGTACAAGATTAATTTACCTGGAATTTGAGTACTTGTGCATTTGCAACGTGTTTTGTTAGTGTGTTTAGTGTTAACCTGTTTGTAATAGTTATATTACACTTTCTCGACTGTGTATCTATTCTCGTAGGAAGTTGGAGAACTGAGAACCGGTATATTGAGCTGTTTCCTTCTCAATGCTATAGCCACCTAATGTAAAAATGGATAGATATAGATCGATATAAGTATTCAAAGTTCGCAAGGAGGCTGCATGCGAATGATTTGTGAGTTGCGAGGGAGTGCAACCCGAGACACGGTCAAAGACCGGTTCGCGTTATTTCGGAAATATTCGGTGCTTTTTACAGGAGAGGCTGACGACGCGCCTGCGCCGCCGGAGGATGACCTCATCGAGGATTTCTTTTTGTTCCAAACTTTACAATAACGACGCTTTCCTGTTACACGACAGACGATATTCAATATAACGGATACATTTATATACGTATACTTCCAGATATCGTATAATTGTGTAGATATGTCAGAATGATGAGTGAGCTGCATGTTCAAGTTGACGCAAATTCCAATAAGTTAATGATAAAGAAACATTGCCTTTAACGTTTAGCTTATAAGGCCCACTTGGAGGAGCGTATTATCCACTACATTTCTTCATGCTCCGGCTGGAAACATGTAGGTAAACAAAAAAACTACTCATGTTTTTATAGTACACCTTGTCTTGTTGCTAATTAAATTAAATTATTTCTGTCTGAATCGTTAACATTTGAGTTTTGTTCTTTTACATCCAATAGCTTTAAATAACGATTGGCGGTGATACTGATAATTTGATGTAGGTACAGACAGAGTCAGGCTCTACTTGCTACACGCGGCGGCGCGGCGCAGGCGCAAGAAACATGCGGTTTCTGTCAGTACAGCTACACAACGCATTGCACGCTCCACACTAGATTATGGAAGCCATTCACTTTATAGTAACTACAGTATGAGTCATAAGTATAACATTTCATTATTATAAACCCTTTACAAATACTTATTCACCTATAGAGGTAAGTTTTTTGTAAACGGACGTATAGCTGTGATTTATCAATAATTTCTAATGGACATCGTCATAAATCCATGTTTCATATCAATATACTTAATGTGTGCGTTGCGTGAGTCATTAGTTCATTACTTCAAATAATGTTAAAAATATTCGCATCGTTCTCCCAGGGATGCTGGAAAGTGGAATGAAGATTGTAAACATGCGCTCTTGATATGTTTTCTCAGAAATTGTCACGACTCTATGTAGTGCAAATAATAGCTATGAACAACACCAACGTGAACACTTGCGTATTAGCTTCATAATATTTACTTTGAATTATAGGCTTAGAGAAAAGATTGTTTAGTACTAAAACTAAGTATTATAAGGTATATAGAGATAGGTTTGCGACTAGTGTATTTCCCTATATAGTATGTTCTATTAGTGGTGGATATTCACCAGATCGCACCTCGTCGTTTCCGAGAAACAATTCTAATGCGGCCTTGTGATGAAACATCGCTCAAATGTTTGTTTTCCTTTCAAACGATTCAAAAACGGCTCCCGCAAAATTTTACTGTTCACGGGAATCGGTTGCTCCTCGACGTCTTGTTTGCATAAGACGATTCTCTGAACAAATTACAGCTGTTTGATTTCGCCTTAAAGCGAATGTGCGATTCTGAATATTTTAAAATATAAGTTAGTACGAGTTTGGTATGCGTAGGCTTAGCTAGATATTAGTATATTATTTAAATTTCTTTCTACCCGTAATTATGAATTTGTGGAATATTAGAGTCGTGATTTCTCCATGGACGAGTGACTGCAATGCAGTATTTCGCAGAATCACTTTGCTGTCATCGACAGCGGGCACATTACGCTAGCACTCCGCTCTGGCGGAATGACGCTCCATTAGTCGTGTACTAGGAATTATTTCCTGCACGTAGATAGCCGGTTGATCTCGTCTCGCAATGACAATGCTGCAGCATTAAAAGCGTGTATCTCACAAACGATCATTTTATAGAATGCTATCGTTTGTTTTAGAATGTTTCCTTGTTAAGTACAACGTAATTCTTCATTACTAATACTGCTGTAAGAGTTTCCAGGAAAAAATAATCCTGTTAGATATAACCTAATGAAGAACGAAAGGAAGTACAAGCGTAATGTGGTCTTCACCCCTAGCGTCACTATCGATTAAAATATTACAGATAACCAAAGTAATCCTCCCTCTCCAAATTTGCTGCAAAAGGACACTCGATATACACCATCCTATTGCTTTTACTCCAATTTACATGGACACAGTAAACCGCTCTATCAGCAGTCTTCTCATGTCAATTATGATTAGTGTAATAGAAAACGTGGGAGAGCCATGCTTCGGCACGAATGGGCCGGCTCGACCGCAGTGATACCACGGCCTCACAGAAAACCGGCGTGAAACAACGCTTGCGTTGTGTTTCGCCGAGTGAGTTGAGGTTACCGGAGGCCCAAACCCTTTTCAAGGCGGGCAGCGCACTTGCGACTCCTCTGGTGTTGCGGGTGTCTATGGGCGGCGGTTATCACTTACCATCAGGTGATCCGTTTGCTCGTTTGCCCCCCTATCCCATAAAAAAAAATAAAAAATAAAAATCGTTGTAACAGTGCGGACCATATCATGGACCATAAATACCTAGTACTCCATGATAAGAAAATTCTACAGGTTCAAAGGATGAAAATGAGGATTGGAATTTGAAAGGATGTTTATGAATGAATTAACAACGTTTTGTATTGTGGGGCATAACTTACTCAGAAGTGTCTTTAAGCCTTATAGCCAGCTACCTCTCCATGATCCATGATCTCTTCGGGGAAGCTAGTCTATAAATAAAGTAAATGAACTATAGAGTACAATTGTTCCTAAACATTTTTTTGTAACTTCTTGATGTGTTGCAGGTTCAAAGATGGTGTCGCTTACCCGTGGTCGGCAGGGGTGTCCAACCTGATCCTGTACCCGGAGGCAGCCAACCAAACGCTGTACGCGCGGCGGGCGGCGCGCGCTGACTCCGGCAACTACACCTGCCGCCTCTCCAATGAGACGCACGTGGAGACACACACCGTCAAACTTAACATATTAGGTGAATAAACCATTATATTATTATTCTTGAGCCTAGACAGTAACACTGTCAGAAATACTACGAAGTACATAGGCATGGAATCCCCAGTATTAAAGAAAATTAAAAACGGAGTTCAGTCGAGTCAATAACTCTTGTGCTATTAGATACTAATATAGGCACTTCAGGAAACGTAAATCATTAATTCATTGTTTTCTGGTGGCCTGAAAGGGGAGAAAGTAAAGTGGTGGTTTAGGTTTAAGACAAATGAAAAAGTTAAGTACCTTCCTTAATATTTTAATATCAAGGAAGGTACAAGAACGAGGAAAAGCTTATGCAACAGGTCATCAGCGCCGCGGGAGGTCCACTCGTTATAGGTATACCACAGTCATAAATGTACTCACATTTATATTAATATAGTAGGTTTTATGATACAGCGGCTGTGAATAGCCAGACTTAAGCGCTTCAGCCGAGCCAGATCGTATTGATGCAAATGACTACAGTTATTAAAATAACGACTCTCACAACATATAACCGTTATTTAACTCGTTTTAAGTACATTACGCGTGACCTAACATACATATATTGATTTTACTGTTTTTATAAATGACAATACTTTATGTACCCCGTTTCATACGAGGAAAATGTATCAGCTAACATATCGATTCACAGAAAAACCGACAGACGCCCCGAGAACAATGTTTATTTCGAAAGATCAGTGGGTGGAGGAGGGGGGCGACCTGCGGCTGTACTGCGAGGCTCTCATTGGTAAGCAACAAACAATACAACTTTTATCTACTGAATATAATGTAATGGAGCACCTCTTTGCTATCATCTCATACGATATTTTCAGGAGCTTTAGCACCGGTGATTGTTCATTGAGATCTATTGCTACGCTATATAATTTTGAACTATTTGCATTGAGTCACAATGCACTCCGTTTGAATCATCCAAGAATATAAACACCATTGTACTACTTCTACTTTCTAATCAACATAATGGCAGACGAAAGGAAAATTCGCTCTTCGATTTTATCTTAACCTGTGCTTATAATAGACATTTGTTGAAATCTGATACTTAGGGCCACTTGCACCAACTTCTTAAATATGTTTAAATTATATTTAAACACAAATTTAAGTATAGATTTAAGAAGTTGGTGCAAGTGGCATTTAGTCTTTATAATGTTCGCTACATAGGTCGATCTTATTTGGCGGACGCCCGTAGCGACCTCCGGTGGCGAAAAGTGTGGCCTAACAACACTGAGGGAGACTTGCTGCCCACGCAGACTGAAATCAAGACCACCCGGTGAGTCGCTCATAACATTCGATACATCAATACAAGCATATGTTACACAGAATAACACGTTACGTAATCATTTTACTGGCAGATATTAACAAAAAGTATTTATCGTTCATAACCTACATTCATAACATATCATCACGCCTGTATTCCTTCAAGGGTTAGGCAGAGACGTACAAATGTACACTCACAGTTCGCCGGTATGTATAGGGAAAGCCTATTGCCATTGACCGAGCACGAATCCCAAACTCCAAGCTGATAGTAACAATTTTATAGAAAAACCTATAACACAGCCCAGAATCTCTGGCGTAGCGTAAAAATCTGAAAACTACAGTTATTTTTCACGTGGCAATTTTAAGCTAGCTGTAAGAAATTTTTCTTCACAGCAAATTTTGTGACATCAATAAATACCTGAGAGACTCACCTCCACCAGCCTAACCCCTCTCGTTTTGAGTGAAGAGCCGCGACTATTGATCCTATTGAGATGAAACTTTGGTGAACTGCTGTGTGGTTGCTTGGGGACTATTATGACGAAAAAAGAAAAACAGGCATTACAACGCGACACTGCTAGTGACAAAATAGAAATCGCTCTGCACTTTGCAATGTATTCACTGTTCTGAATATTATTTTCCGATAAAGAAATAAAGGTCGTTAGTTCATCCATGTGTATCATTTTTTTTGCACAAGTAAGCTCAATTCCTAATAGTCAGACATACTGACATTCCGCCCACGGACTGCATAGTGCATCTTCAATAAACTAGAGGTCATCCAGTAACATCTCTATCTAGCAATCGCTTTCACTTAAATGAGAAAATGCGTATGCATATATTTTCGTTATATCGCAGAAGGATAATAAATTAAGTAAGAATATCGAGTCATTATTATAATAACGATATTTCAGAGACAAGCATATTTTTTCAAGAAATTAGTTATTCCAGCTTACTTAATCTTAGCTCTCAAACTCGTGGCTGCACTGCCTACAGTCATACACAAAACGTCTACACAATAACAAAATGTGCAAGTAGGTTTCAGTTTTCCATAACTAGAGCCACTGTTGGATCAGGCATAGGTTCAGGCATAGTTATTATGTTTTCGGAAAAACTTAACACATTTAAAAACCACTGTAATGGATTCAGTAGTTGAGACTGAACCAACTACTTATTACGACAGTTCTATATCCCAATCCCTTTTAAATGGCGGGCAACGTACTTCCGAATCCTCTGGTGTTGCGGGTGTCCATGGGCGGTGGTTATCGCTTACCATCAGGTGATCCGTCTGCTCGTTTGCCCCCCTATACCATAAAAAGAAATTAAGAAGCCTAACCCCTCTCACTCTGTGAGGAGACCTTTGCATATGGGTTGATAATCATTTCTTATTTCGAATTCTTTATTCAGGCATTGTACACCAATTCCTTGTATACAATCTGTAAAAGAGTAAGCACAAGACCTGAAAGAATTTTTTTCAAAATCAACTACTGAATCGATTACAGTGTTTTTTAACATTGTGTTAATTTTTCCTGAAAAGATAATTAGAATTTAGAATACCTGAAACTATGGCCCCCGAATCTACCAGTCGCTCTAATGATGGAAAACTGAAACCTATTTGCAAAAAATGTCATTGTCGTTATGGGTACGACTGTACAACCAACAGTTTTGGCTTAGCTGTTACCTATAACTAATTTCTTGAAAAAAATATGATAGTTTCTCAAAATGACTAAGGTTTTGTTATTATTGGGTATAATTACAACTCGATATTCTAAAGTGACGTGTTTGAGGTCTTGCGCTTATTCAGTGACACGTTGTATACTAGTAAGAATTACGCAATGGAAAAATATTATAGGTACTTATTATGGATTTCGTCGATAGTCTCGAAGGTCTTTAAACTCTTTGCCGTATTTAGTCATGGCTTCCTGCTATCCAACAAGGAGGTATTGTATGTGACCATGTGTTTGATTTGCTACAGAGAGGATGTGGAGGACATAATCGGCTCGTACCTGACCGTGGAGCGGGTGTCGGCGCAGGATTACGGGACCTACGTGTGCCTCGTCCACAGCAATGACGTCGTATCCCGGAACTACGTCACCGTGCACTACAGATGTAAGTAGATATACATGTTTATTTTTTATTACATGTGCGGTTAACGCTGACACGCACACGTGTTCCTTTTTTTATTTTCAACATTCCGTGATGTTCCCGCGAATATAGGACTGAAGTAAAACCGCTTTCGTAGATTTCATCACGTAGTTTATTGACCTTTTTCAGTAATAATGAATGCAATTTGTTGAGAGCGTGAAAAATCCCGAAGTAAGTTATAATTGTGGTAGTATGATTTAATATTCATCATTTCGTTCTATCAAATCGTCGTTGTGTATGGTATTTAAACAGGGCCAAAGATCAACTGTAAGCTTTACGAGCTGATTTCATATTAAATAATACATGTATGCCTATATTAAGTTGGCAACTTAAACCTGACTATGCATAAACTGCGCGTAGGCAGACAATGAGGATGGTTAGATAAACCAGTCTAGTCAAAACATTGCGATGATAGATTGGTATGCAGTGCTAAAACAATATTGCATCGTGTTATTCATCAAAATGTTTCGTGTATAGAAAATTTTGTTCTACAAATAGAACAGTAGCCCAACGAACACATTCGAATCGTATAGTATTCGTATCGAAATCGAGAATTTAATGCTACAAATCTCATCTAAACATACATATTTTCACGTATGCCTCCCATTGGGGTAGGCAGAGACTACACTTGCTACGATCCTGGCACACCGCTTACGCTTCATCTACGTTCGTTACACTCCTCCTCATATATTCGATACTAGCTTCTGCCCGCGACTTCGTCCGCGTAGCGTGATGATATATAGCCTATAGCCTTCCTCGATAAATGGGCTATCTAAAACTGAAAGAATTTTTCAAATCGGACCAGTAGTTCCTGAGATTAGCGCGTTCAAGTAAACAAACAAACAAACAAACTCTTCAGCTTTATATATTAGTATATAGATGAATACGTTTTCGAAAGTGTTCGTGCGTGTTCTATACTACATTTGGGGCAGCGAAACAGAAGACGTCAAAGATAATATAACAGTATTGTTATAAAACATAGGTTCCCCTGAGCCGACACATACGACATTGATTCGTGGTGGATATTCCGAAAACCCGAACGACACGCTAAGTCCAATTTTATCATGCGTACCGCCGAAATTAGGAATGATAGATATAATCTGGGTGTCTTTAAATCACGAATCAATCGGTTTCTTCTAGCCAAGTGCGCTTCGTCTTAGGTCGTAGTGACGCTTAACATGCAACGAACTGGCGATCAAGTGTACACTTGTCAAGAATTAAAAAAACATGAATGCAGGATTTAAGACTGCGTGTAGCATGCGGGTCATTGTTAAAACATGAGCACATAATCATAGACTTTTAGACCAATATCGATTGCCTCCTTAGCCTGAGCGCGACTGCTACACTAGAGGTCCTGGGTTCGATTCCCAGGTCGAGCAAAGTATTATTAGGTTTTTGAATGAAATTCCCAGCCCGGAGTTTGGAATTTGTGTCCGGGTAATGGCAATAGGCTCGCCGCCTATTACATGCGACCTAAACATACCGGCGAACTTTGGGTGTACATTAGTACGTCTCTGCCTAACCCTTTGGGGAATACAGGCGTGATGGTATGTTATGTTATAAATTTAACATCGTTATGGTACAGTCACAATACCAAAATTCGAAAGCGTTTTTTTATGAAATGACGATTGCAAACTTTGAGATAATAACAATATCATTAAGGCATTGGTTCGAAAATACTATGTTCTTAACGTGGGAGAGCCATGCTTCGGCACGAATGGGCCGGATCGACCGGAGTGATACCACGGCCTCACAGAAAACCGGCGTGAAACAACGCGTGTTTTCGCCTTTGTGACTCCTCTGGTGTTGCGGGTGTCCATGGGCGGCGGTTATCGCTTACCATCAGGTGATCCGTCTGCTCGTTTGCTCCCCTATCCCATAAAAAAAAATTAACATCATAAAATTTAAATTAATACATTAAGAGAAAATCGCTTTTGAAATTTGCCAAGTGTATACATATCTGTGCTCGTGACTGTACAGATGGTGGCGCAGACGACGGGTCCGGTTCATCGTGGTGCGGGAGCGGGGCTGTGCCGTGGCGGGCGCTGGCGCTGGGCGCGGCCGCCGGCGCGCTGGCGCTCGTGTCCGCGGCCGCGCTGCACCGCAGATGCACTCCCAGGCTGCTGCTGGCCGCTAGACACGCCAGGGCAAGAGCGCAACCCACTGCGACCAGAGCCAGAGGTCAGTACCTACGTAGTTACTCAAGTTTTTCTAATCTTAAAATACCTCTTTCTGTCATGTACAAAATGAAAACTAGTGCTGCTTTAGGTTTGGTCAACAAAGGTCAACTTTTGAAATATGTTTTAATTGAATTTAAACACAAAATGACGATAGAAAATTGTGTTTAATAATCTATACTGATAATAAAGCTGAAGAGTTTGTTTGTTTGTTTGTTGAAGCCGCTAATCTCAGGAACTACTGGTCCGATTTGAAAAAATCTTTCAGTGTTAGATAGCTTATTTATTGATGAAGGCTATAGGCTATATATCATCACGCTACGCGGACGAAGTCGCGGGCAGAAGCTAGTTAAATATACATACAGTTTTAAATGGTCTGGCGACATTGAGAGTTTTTATATGGTCTACGCAAATGTTACACTGATCTGGTATCGTAGTGCGACGAGTTGTTTGACTCCCTAGATTAGGGTCGAGCTACGCAATGACTGATGCATGCGTGCCGTCAGATGTGACTGGTCTACTCAAAGCCACTACGGTTCTTTCTTCAAAAGGCCATTTCAGACATTGCCTTGTATTGTAACTCACATAAATATATTTGCACTAAGTACTGTCTGGACTTTAAAAGAGACCATGATTCTCTGAGTTTGTTTCGGTATTTCTTCTCAGAGGTCGTCAGTGTGCCATCTAGTTAAAAAAATATATGAAAGACATTGACTTGTAAAAGTGTCCTTAAAAGATCTATTTACAGAAATGAACATCATTTATCATTTATTGTTTAAATACAATTTAAACACATTTAAGAAGTTGGTGCAAGTGGCCCTTAGAATCAAATATCAAAAAGTTCATACCTACATGTTTCTGTAGTTGACAGGCATTTAACGCGGCAAAACATTACTTTTAATAAAGAAACAACTTGCAAAAACAAGTTGAGCATACTTACGTCATAATTATTTGCGCAAAATTCTTAGTAATCGTGATAAGTGCAAACAGAATGCTAACATCGAAACGTATTTATTATACGGGGTTCTGACACTTACGCGCTTATTAGACAATGAAATAATACTAGGTACCTACTTACTTTTTGCGTTGTAAGTATTGATATTAGTCGGTCAGTCTACCCCTGATGGATGAGAGATGAGTGGATGCTGTAAAGGATCCGAAACCTCGGGAATGAAATAATGCAATACAACGCGATTAGGACGCTTTTATAATTATGTCAGATTATGTATCAAACAAGTTAATACAGTGATTTGGGGGGGGGAGGAATCCTACAAATGTTTCGCTGGGCTACTACTACAACCCCTATAGTCCAGAGATTTTTAAAAAAATACCTTGCCGAAGAATTACAAATCAGTGATAAGATGCTATCTGAACTGCAGATTATACTACATACATAGGTACTTATGTAGGTACGAGATAAATGTGGAATATAGTAAAAAAATAGCAGAAAGCTTACGTTTTGTTATAAAACTAACATCATGAATGCTTTAGAAGTTACAGTTATTATTTCTGCGCCAGTGTCATAGTGTCTTATAGTCTACGCGCATTGATTAAGCATCTACCAATGAGCCGGTCAAGGTTTATTTAACTTAGCAGATGCCATTTTCAAAAATCGCCCTTAACTTACTATTTGGTCTTACAAAAATTACGCGTTTTTGACTTGGTGATAATAGTGGCGTAGCGTGTATTTCTGCCACTAAATACCGTCACATCTCTTGGGGGTGGGAGTAGAGAAGTGTTACATTGTGTGATAAGAGGTATGGGAGGGGGAGGTCATCCCTCTCGTTCCTCCTGCTCAATTTACTTCAGATCGACGCAGATTGTCTTTTTCCTCCACATATCTCTAATCAGCTGTCATCTCATCATTCACTTCCTTTGCAGCCATATCATACAGTAGATATACTCACTCTAGCCGTCTTCTCTCGTCATTTACGCTCAAAACCTGGTATAGTTCGCGCAACGTAACTTGACCCAAAACTAATGGAGAGGGGGGAAAGCTTGCGCAGTACATTTGCGTACTAACTCAAAAATCGACTGCGCCACTATTTTGGTTGAAATTATTTTCTGTAACAAGTGTAACATGCGTGGAGTCAGTTAAACAAGCTAACATTGACACTTGTGTTGGTTCAGTACTAGAGAAGGAGTTCGACGTGCTGGTGTGCTGGACGGCGGTGGACGGCGAGCTGGTGCGCGGCGCGCTGCTGCCCACGCTCGCGCTCAAGTACAAGTACCGCGTGCACGCCGTGCTGCTCTCCACACAACCCGACACTTGTGAGTAACATTACTTTATTACAATACAGAATGGGACATCAGCTACACCTAGCTAAAGATTTTACACTAGCTGCCGCCCGCGACTTCGCCCGTCGGTCGACAGTTCTGTCTGTTTCTCGAAAACTGATTTTGCTACATTTTTCATTGATGTTCTGCTCCTATTCGGCGTAGCGTGGTGTTACGTAGCCTATAACCTTCCTCGATACACACACACACACACGACGACTCAGATTTTAAATTTATACGCATCAATGATTAGAATGAAAGAAAAAAACAGTATAAAGTTAGTAGGAAAATTTCCTTATACATTATTTCTTTTCTTTGTTACCTACTTCATTTTTCTTTCACCATTGTCGAGTTGAATAGACGAGAATGGTCGTCGAATGGCATTATATGACGTAAGAACTGACAGATTTTGAAGACGAAGCTGTCAAGTCTACAATTTTGTCAAGTCATCGGATGTCGAATTTGATAAATAAGATGGCAGATTCAAGGCCATCTACTGTTTCCCGTAAGAAGTATTAGTGAACAAACATTACTGAACTGACCCATTCTTTACTGTCTCATTTTTTCTATGTGCCATTGCCAGGCACGGGTCTCCTCTCAAATTTGACGGGTTTAGTTATAATTCATCACGCTGGCCTAGTGCGAGTTGGCAGAATATTGTCCCTGCTATATTGCTGCTAGTTTTTCTATGAAAGTTATATATTGCACTAGCGACCCACCCATAGTTTCACCCGCGTTGCTGTGTTCCTAAGAGTCATAGCGTAATATTAAAATGCTTAAAACCTTCCCCATAAATCACTCCGGCCATTATTGAAAACCGCATATTCGTTATTGAATTTATCGCGAATATACAGACTCGGCGGTGGAATTTATTTTATAATATGTAAGGATATCGACTTTAAACACAGCCGGCAGGTAATAAACAACATCCAATGAAATAGCAGGAATCTCTTCACGTTGCTTTTTTTTCAACATTCTCTCTTCTAAGTGGGAAATCAGATCCTGTCCCACTGTTCGGCAATGATCGTATATCTTTGCACACTTTTTTTCAGGGTACAGCGAGCTAGTGGGCGAGGCATCGCGATGTCGATCGCTGGTCGCGGTGTTGTCTCCCGCGCAGCATTCCCCGCAGCAGCTGCTGACGGCGCTAAGACAACTGAGAGCGCTCCCGTTACCGCCTGTCGTTGTATTACTACAGGTCAGTAATTGCTTTTTATGACATATAAACCTTATTCGTTATACATAACAGAGTAATAGACTAGTGTTGGAATGATAGGTTAAAATCAGCAAACAAGTTATAAGATGAGAGGGGATACATTCTCCATTTCCCGCAAAACGAGTGTATCAGTATGGAAACGTATAAGTCTTAACGTCACAACTCGCTATAGTACGGTATCTGTCTAGCATAAAATTAAATTCTTAAAACATCCTTATTTTTGCGGTAATAATAACGGTTTTCGTTTTTGTTGATCGGTCATTTTCATTAGTCTACTAATCTATAGATACTAATTGTTCTTTGTAATTTATTTAAAATAGACCATTTGCATTTTTTATTAGTCTATTATATTATTTCACAGAATTTTACTTGTAATAGTGATACCATCATTTACGTCAAAAAGTTAATTATGGTATTAAATTATTTTCCGCGGTACTATTGATAAATTCTCAACATTATGTTCACACAGGCGTCATGCGTAACAGGTATTTTATATTACCGTGACGCTTTCCCTGTGTGGTGGTGCGGTTAATTTTCTAAGAAGATGTAATCTATATTTGCTCGAAAGTCTATTATTATTTCTTACCTGGGTTTTTAAATGACGACTGATTCAGGGAATCTACACTACATAGGCGATAGATATATGATTGTCTTGAAACCATGACAAAAACTCAGTGTACACACGTACTGAAGATGTTCTTCGACTCGGATGCAGAGCTCAGCTGTACTGATCAGTAGAGTTGTGTGTGGGGACAAGAAAACATTGAAAGCACTGCTGATCAAATTTCGTTGCGCCATTAGTCTGCAACAAAGCAATTGCCTCATTAGCCTAGTGGTCCTGAGCGCGACTGCTACGCTTGAGGTACTGGGTTCGATTCCCAGGTCGAGCAAAGTGTTATTGGGTTTTTCTATGAAATTCTCATCGGCTCGGAGTTTGCAATTTGTGCCCGGTTAATGGCAATAGGCTCCCCCCTATTATATGGGACCTAAACATACCGGCGAACTGTGGGTGTAAATTAGTATGCCTTTGCCTAACTCTTCGGAGAAAACAGGTGTGATGGTATTTTTTGTTATAAATGTTTTTGTTTATTTATGAAGGCACGATTGTTTGTTTGCAGGACTTGCCGAAGTTAAAGCGTGAGGCGAAGGAGGGCGGCGAGAGCTTGGTGTCCACGCTGCGCGGCACGCGGCTGGTGGCGTGGCGCCACGTGCACGAGCGCGCCTTCTGGACCGCGCTGCGCCTCGCGCTGCCGCTGCCGCCGCAACACGCGCATGCGCATGATGTATGTAAGCGTTACTGAGGTAACCAACTGCACTGTTACATCTATACTGACAGAGGCGGAAAGTAGGATTTCTATTCATATTTACTTTTAATAACCGAAAATTTATTTTGAAACATAAATAAAACTAATACTATATATATACAGTCAGCATCAAATATATAGTGAAACTCAGGGTATTCAAATAAATAGACGCAACCAATAAGTCAATAATATCAGTCCAAACAAAGTTTCCATATTGTTATCAACGATATAGTCGCTCAAAAGGTCGAGACGTTTAAAATGTCATAAAGTCAAATCGCCATAAATATGGTAATTTATGAACACATATTTTTGAACACTTAGAATGCTTGGATACTATTGGCGCCATTATATAAAGGTAGGGTATTCAAATAAATAGACGCATTACATTATGTCTATTTATTTGAGTACCCTGAGTGTCACTATCTATTTGACGGTGACTGTACTAGGAGCTCAGAATATGGCCTATATGGAATATTCGTGAGTAGCCTCTACGATTACTATCGCAATAGTATTCTCTAAAATCTTATCAAAAATTTCCAACTTATTGTAAAATTTCAGACTCAATGCAAAATCTATTGTTCTTACCCGCTTTGTTGAAATAATACCCTTTTGCCGTTATACCCTCTTTCCGCCTAATCAGTATTATGCACCATCATTTATACAACATCGAGACAAAGCAGTAACATTTACATTAAATCACAGACAAAACCGAATCCAGCTGAAACAGAGGACTGCAAGTACTCCCGGTCGGGGAGCCTCACGGCGCTCGTGTAACAGGCGCGCGGCGGCTCGGCAGCTAACTAGCTCTAGCTAGTGGTAGTAGTGTAGTAGTGGACAGTGACAGTGCAGTGGCGGACACGAGTAACAGATTCTTACTCAGCTCACGAAACACGCGCTCCCAAAATTATTCGTACGAAGACTGTGAGTAGATATAGCTATTTGTAATATTAAATTATCACATTACAGTAATTATGACGTAGGTCGAATTGAAACCTGTATACAGTTTTCTAAGATCTCAGCCATCTTTCTTTCGTCTGATTACTTACCATCATTTCATTTTTCCATTTCTCTTGTGCCAATGGAAAAGCTATCATGACAATTTGTTTTAAGTTTGCGGTTGTATTCCACTATTTATTTTATTTATCTTTTTGTCTTACTTTTTATTTATGTGTATTTTTCACTTTCAAGTATTATGGCGGTTATGTTGTGTTAGGTTGTGTTGTCACACGTCTGCTCTCCAATGAGATGTGTACGACATTTTTTAGTTATAAATAAGAAATTAATAATTTATCTTCTTTTATTATTTTATTAAGTTGTTTGGAAAAAGCAGATTGTAATTTGTTGCGACGATTAAGGGTTCTGTGATAGTCGAAGTGTGGATATTGTAGAGACGGTAGTTTATAAACACCATACACAAACCAAAACAATGTTATACTCTAGAAACCCTATATAATTTGGTGTTTTTACACTGCCTGCTCGTTTTTTGATCTTATGTTTTTTTACATTCTTAAATAGTTTTTGTAAGTAACACTCGATGTAAATATTATTATAAACAAGAGTATTTTTACATGATTTGTTTATTAATATGCAAGAAGCTTAGCAGGTTACTGTTTAATGTAAAATTTAGTATTATAGTTTAAAAGATACATTCCGTAAAATAAAAATAGTTAAGTTCACTTAAACTGATTCAAAGTTTTAAAACGAAAAATAATTTCTTCAATAAGAATGTATTTTCTTATATAGAAATGTATATATAAATAAAACAAATGCTATCGATACGTAAAAACTGTTTTATTTTTGTTGTAATAGACCAACAAGTAACAAGTTCTTACCTCATAACATTTTATTAGCATTCATCATTTTCACTAAATTCATTGCATCACATTCAAATTAAGATTAACAATAACTTTTAAAATTATAATTGAATAAAACCTACCAGATATATCTACATAAAAATACAAATTCTCAAAATTAAGCACTTCGGTTCCCTATTAAGTATATGTTTCACAAGATTGATTTCGAATAATAAGTACAATAATTATTGTATTAGAGCTCGTCACGTGTGACGTTACCAGTCAGACCTTACGATTAAGTACAAGATAGCAAATATCAGCATCTCATACTGTTAAAGCTCAAAAGTTATTGGACCGTAATTTATTTTATTATCTATTTTAATGTATTCGAGTACATATGGCATTGAATGCGAAAAAGTAAATTGTAAATTCATTTTCGACGAAAACACCTGAATGCAATTTATTACAATCTAAAATAAACTTGTAAATCTCACTTGTCGTATATAAAAACATATTAGCTAAGTCACATCATAATAAAACATATTCTTAAAAATATCTCATTTTATAAAAATACCTAATACATTTTGTGACATAAAAAATCAACACTTCCAATTCTAACGAGTAGGACTGAACATCTTCACTGTAAGTTTTTTTAAATAGTGCTAATAAATTCTCGTTGCTACAGCAATTTCAATTATCATATTGACCACTGCAATTATGTCATAATTCGTAAGAGGCGTATAAGTACAAGTCGCAAAAAAGTTTCACTTTAATAATTATTGCATATGGTCCTATACCCAGAAGTATTTTACATCAATTAATAACTGGTATAGGAACAATGTGAAAACAAGTGCGGTAAGAACGCACAATGCCGTGAAATATGCGAGTACTTTCTGCGCAATTCGTTGCAGTTATGTTTCTGCGTCGGCGCACGTAGTTTCAGACGCATTAGTTGTGGAAGTGTTGATAATATTTTATAAATTATAATTAATCATTTCACTTATTGAGAAATAACCGTGATGTTAAAACGCATGCGCAACCCATGCAGAATTACTTCATCATCAGATCCTTTGTACAATATCTCGATTGTAGGAACAATTAATTCATAGCCTAACATGACACAAATTTTCTATCAATCGGACGTGCCAGCCGCTTGCTCCCCGTGTTTAGTTTCGTAAGCCTGGAAAATTGAGAACTAAGTATTTGGAAAAAAAAATCGAATAGGAGAAAATTCATTATTGTAATGGATATGAAGAAAAGCAATATGACTGTAAGCTGAAATAGTGTCATCGCAACGCATTGAGGTCTAAATAAAAGAGGCTAAACGTACCTGTTGGGCTACTTTGGAGAGCGTCTCTGCCATGGCGCGGCCGGTCTGGTCGACCATGGCGCGCAGCACGCCCTCCGCCTTCTGCAGCAACACGTGCGGGTGGTCGTACTCCACCATGCGGCCCGCGTCCATTACCAACACCTGTTCCAAACGACAATTTTGTGGTAAACATGGATCTGGTAACTTAGCATATTTATGGAGTGTATTAAAAGAAGTCACCATTATGACGATAAATATGAATAATAATCTCACGAACCCTGGGTAGTATTGCTGTTAAATGCTAATCTATGTGACTATCTCCACTGCGTAGACGTCTTAAAGTGTGCAGGTTCAGTTACTTTATTGCGTTCATTTTTGAGGGAACCGAGAATCAGCATCCACTTTTCACAATTATAGTAAGCACATAAAAAAAAATGCAAGTTCACCTTATCGGAATCCATGACAGTGTGCAGACGATGAGCGATCGTCAGCACGGTACATTCCGCAAATTTGCTCCTTATCGTCGTTTGGATAAGCGCATCAGTTCTAAAATTTAAATAAAAAGTTAGTAACTATAGATAATCACTTATGAAAATAAAATGTATACTTATTGCGTATACAAAGTCGATATTACCCAGTTCGAATGTGAAAAGTTTAGGGGACAAGTCGAATTCGACTGAGTATTGAGCAAAACTTTTGTACAAACAGCACCATACTTGTTCACCAGACCAATACATGAAGGTTAATATTTAATTTTTGTATGTTTTTAAAATAATTACTAAATATTATAGTTGTGTCGAAAAAAACAACAAACAACTACAAAATACAGTGTTACAAATTGAGATACATAATAATTAGTACAATATTGTTGTAGCCCACAACGCTGTTCACAGATAAAGCTGTGGAATATGGTAAATTATAATATTCTTGTGTAATGTTCTTGTTTTATTTACTATTGTTAGAATGATAAAAATGGGATGGATTTAAAGAAAATAGCAATGTGAGGTAGATTGATTGAATGACATTACTACAGTAATGGAAGATGAAGTTGTAGGTCAGAAAACACTCATAGTTATGTGGGTGTAGTAGGGTATGTAGGTAGTATGTAGGTGTAGTAGTAGAGTACTGACTGGGGGTCGACGTTGGCGGTGGCCTCGTCGAGCACGAGCAGGCGGTTGCGGCGCACGATGGCGCGCGCCAGGCACACGAGCTGGCGCTGCCCCACCGAGAAGTTCCCGCCGCCCTCCGACATGCGCGACGACAGCCCCGCCGGCAGCTCGCGCACCGCCTCCTTCAGCTCCACCTGCCGGACGTTATTATACCATACCATCACCATCACGCCTGTATTCCCCGAAGGGTTACGCAGACACGTACGAATGTACATCCACAGTTCGCCAGTATGTTTAGGGCCCATGTAATAGGGGGCGAGCCTATTGCCACTAAGCACTCCCGAGCTGCTACTGGGAATTTCATAGAAAAAACCCAATAACACTGCTCGACCTGGGAATCGAACTCAAGACCTCTAGCGTACTTTGTATGGCGTACTATTATGACTCATTAATATCAACTAGCGACCCGCCCGCTACCCCATTCCTAAGAGTTGTAGCATCATGTTAAGTATCTTAAAACCTTCCTCTTGAATCAATCTACCTATTAAAAAAACCGCATCAAACTCCGTTGCGTAGTTTTAAAGATCTAAGCATACAGACAGCGGGATTCGACTTTGTTTTATACTATGTACCTATAGTAATGGCAAGGATGCCGATGACGACAATTCCGTCAATGACAAAGTGCAGTGAAAAAACGTGTGTAAGAGTAAGAGATAATCTTCGATATATATCAGTGCATTGCTGATATTGCTAAAGATTCTAAAGTTTAACGTTGTTGTAGATATGTGAACTTCCACCAATGTCACATTCCATAACCAAGTAACTAGACAGAGCAAAGGTATTGTTCAGCTCTACGTACGAATCAGCGCACTTTAGCAGTATCGCAAAAGAATATCGAAAAGTACTCGAAATTTCACAATGTCCATTTTTTACATTTTCATCAGTCATCATTTTAAACGGTAACAAATTTATTGTTAGTTGAGATTACCTCTTCGAGCGCTCTCCAGAGCACTTGGTCGGGGTACTCGTCGAAGGGGTCGAGGTTGTGCCTCATTGTGCCCGAGAACAGCACAGGCTCCTGCGGGATGATAGACAGCTGGCTGCGGAGCTCATGCAGACCCAATTTCGAGGTCTCACGCCCGTCTATTATGATCTCGCCTTCAATAGTTGCTAGCCTAATGGAATAATTAGACCACTTCAGTAAATTTTCAACTTAAACCACTATTCTTGCAGGCCACCTTGCAAGAATAGTGGTTTAAATAATATCGGCCGAAATCATTGCGCGTCTGAAACTATCCACAAGTGGTTTTGAAATAAATTAAATAAATAAAAATGAATTGCCAAAATGTATAATATACGCGCATAACTTCCGAACGACTGTACCAAATTGGATATTTTTGCACGACAACAGAGCGCACAATTATTTTTTACGTACTGTAAGAAACTGACTCGACTATGCTTAAGCAATGTGTACCGACCATATTTCAGCTAGTTCCATAATATTTTGTCCTTACCTAAAAAGCGCATTGATAAGCGATGATTTTCCAGCCCCCGTTCGTCCGACGATGCCGACCTTTTCCTTGGGCTCCACGATAAAGCTGAGGTCGTTGAGTACAGCGGGCTCGGACGGTGCGTAGAACAGAAACACGTGGCGGAATTCGATGCGGCCCGCGTCCGGCCATGTTGGCGGCGGTTTTTTATCCGGTTCCGACTGTAATGGCGGCTCCGACTCTATATTTGAGTATTCTTGTATTCTGATAACAGAAAAGGTTTACTTGGTAAAAATATATATTAAAACTTACAATGTTTTTAAAAATAAAATGATGTCTCAAATGATTCGTTCATGTCTAATGACTGAAGAATACCTTTCAACACTGGTCATTTGATTTTCTAACTCTGTGGACTGTCTCATACCCCACTGGAACATTCCCGTTAAGCCCATGGCTTGTGTGATAGCTAAACCCACGTTACCGCCATACTCATCTGCAATATTATTAACATAACGAATTTCATTATTCAGTTCAAAGACAAAGGTTGAGACAATATTTAAGACATATTTTACCAAATGAATAACTTACTTTGTCCGAAGACGAGGAAACTCATTGTGACCATGGCTATATAAACCACGCATACTAGGTCCAACCAAAATCCGAATGCTCTCGAGCTGGCGATGAAAAGGTACCTGAAATAATAAAGTTTATAATACGGACGAAACGGAGTTACCAAGTTTCAACTAGTAAAACTGTCTTAGGTCGATAACGTAAACAGTACGATAAAATTACGACTTGTGATATTTTCGTCTTTTTTTACGAAACCATATACCACATCCAAAATTGCGAATAAGCTTTTTTAAACATCTTGTTTTACTCATACTTCCACACTCTGAACTGTGAGCACTAGATTCTGTAGGTGATGAGAGGCAGAGGCCTGATACTTACCAAGCAGAGCTGTGCAGATCCTGATGGTTGTCGAACTCTCGTATGAGCGCCTCCTGCGCTCCGAACGCGCGAATAGTGGTGATGCCCTGTAGCGATGCGTTCAGGTGAGAGAACACCGGACTGCGAGCTGTGGAGATAGTACAAGCATTGTATTGTAGTAAAACACTTCATGGCTGTAACTGTATTTATAGTAAAACGACCTGAAAACGTACCGGCGAAATGAGGATAAAATAATAAAGGTATTATTTTAGAGATACTAGGGGTTATGTTAGTATGTACCTTATAGTGGTTGAGTTAGCGTTATTAGAATGTGCTCTTAAGTCTCATTCACACAGTCTGATCGCGACTGCTACGCTAGAGGTCCGAGCAGTGTTATTGGGTTTTTCTATGAAATTCCCAGTAGCAGCTCGGAGTTAAGAATTTGTGTCCGGTTAATGGTAATAGGCTCGCCCCCTATTACATGGGACCTAAACATACCGGCGAACTGTGGGTGTACATTAGTACGCCTCTGCCTAACCGTTCGGGGAATACAGGCGTGATGGTATGTTATGTCATAAGTCGTAGGAAAAAGCATGTTTATAAATAAAATGAACCATTCCGTGGAGTACAGTAATGTTAATTGTTATAATTAGTCTATTGACAGCTTACATTCAGCCGAATTACTAAAAGAGGCGTCGAGGACCGACTTACAATTTTTATTGAGGTTGCGCAGTAAGAATATATGAGCCGGACGGAATCACGAAATTCTTAAGAAAATATCTCTCAGAAATAAAAAAAAATATAATATTTCTGAAAATAAATCCATTTAAGACACATTACATTCTTTTTTTCTTAAAGAAGTTCGTAAACAAACTCGGACAAAGCTGGTTTTGTAAGTGCAAATGTCGGAGGTATCAATTATATTGGGAGCGTCACGTAATGGTCTTTAAAGAAAACAGCTTTGAGTAGATATATTCAAATAGACGAAGTGCCCATCACCCGATGTTAATCCTGGGTTAGTCTAAAGAAATGGTCGCGCTATGCGTCAGAGATGACTCACTCACACCCTCGAGGCGCTTAATGCTGCGCGAGGAGGACAGGTAGAAGATGCGCAGCCCGTAGAACACGAACCCAATGGCCAGGGTCGGCACCAACAGCCAGTAGTTGACCACGGCCACCACCACCACAATACCGATTAGAGAGAGGCCGATCTGGAATACGTTGAAATGGTTGGAATAAAACATACCCATAATATCAGTTTACATCCGCCGAAATAATTGCAAGTTCTTGGATATCAGTGTGCCAAGTGCAAATCAAGACATAGTGACTCGGGTTTTTTTTTACAAAATGTCATGTGTCAAAACAGACTTTATATTTTAATGAATATTTCTTTACCAAAATGGCGTATTTGATGACGTCTTTAGTAGTTCTTGCAACAACAAAATTGAAAGCGCCGCTAGTCATCCAACGGTTAAAAAATCCGTAAAGAAGTCCATTATTCTTTATAAATCGGAGAGCATTTTCTTTGAAGTATCATACTTCATAATATATGAATAACACAGTTTACTGACCGACAAGATAAAGCCATATTTCAAACACCTGAAAAGTACACAAATTATCTAACCTGTAAAACGTCGAGCAGCGCAGATGGTAGCACTTCATCTACAGCTCCCATATCCTTGGAGAATCTATTCAGGATCCTACCCGAGGGGTTGACGTGGAAGAACCGCATGGGCGCGCGCGTGATGGCCGAGAACATGTTGTTGTGCAGCCGCGTGGAGGCACGCATCGCCATCGAGAAGAAAATGAACGAACGGAGCAAAGATACCACCACCAGTGCGATCACCATGCCTGCAAATGAACATTATTACTTCATAATAATATTCTAACGACTTGCTTTAAAACAAACGGTTCAAACCGATTTGTGTTAGATTAATAAGGACTTGAAAAAATATCGATATGATATCGACATGACGAGTCGAGAAATCGTGTAAAATCGTCTTGCAGAATGTCTTGTCAAGTGAAGAATCATAATTATGGCGATTTTATTACTGAATTCTCTCCTCAAAACGCTTTTCGCATAAATGAGCCTTAGGTGTACCACTGCTTACCAGTATAAATGTATATGCAGTCATATCGGCTGATATTCGCGGCCTCGAAGTACGTGTTGTCTATGAGCCCAGACGTGTAGTTGGTCACTGACTGCAGCTGTTCCGTCTTATTGCCGTCGTTTACTGACGATAACCTCTCCACGGGGTGGGCCTCTTCTAGAATTACCCTGTAAGAATAGTATATTATATATGTAATTCTAGCTCATATTCAAAACGCTTTTTTAGACAAACGGCCCTTTATCGAGGCCCTATCCATCTCTACAACAAAATTCATCATAATAACCAATTATGATGAGTTTTGGTGTAGAGATGGATAAGCGGTTTAGGTAAGGAAATTTAAAGAAACAGCGACACAGTCAATCTTTAAATTATAAATTATAAATAATATGATCATGGATGTGTTTCGGTAGAGAAATAATCGGCACCTATATTATAAATTTAACCTATACTAGAAATTACCTACATTAGAAACACCTATATTAGAAATTAGGTCCCCGACAGTTCGCTTGAAGTATTGCATCAATCTTTATGTACACACTTTGTTAATTTGCAAGCTTGCTTCATAAAATTACATTCCTGGATTTCTTGGTGACGTCAAAATGACCAGGAGTTACGCAATATATTATGTGGTCTTATTTAGTTGTGGTGGTTATGGTCTATTATTTTAATAGCAAGACCGTTAGTGTAGAATAAAAAAAAAATTTGATCACTATATAATAAATGTAGTTGATTTTTATATAATAGTATATCTAGAATAAAATCCGAAGGGATTGTAATCATCATTTTTGTGTGCAAAAGTCCCTGGCACTATATACACTATGTAATGTATGTAATATGTATTTGCTATTTGAAATTTGTGTATTATTTAGTTTCCTTTGTGTACGCCAGACTACCTATTTTTCGTCTTTCTTTTCTCTTGAGTCCATCCAAAGGTTGTCTGTAAAAGATCGCTTTTAGCGATAGGACCACCCATTGTACCATATTCTATGATTGATAACTTATACTCGACATTAGTTTTTGGTGTAAAATGAAGGATATTCTATTGTATACTGACCAGTAGCTGGTCCACCAGTCGGAAGCGGATCCGAGCAGCTGCGCCAGCGTGGCCACGATCAGCATGAGCATGACGAGGCAGGCGTTGCCGGCGGCGCCCAGGTAGGCGCCGTACACCTTGGTGCCCACGGCGCCCGCGCTGCGCGACTCCGCCTCGCCCGCGGGCGGAGCCGTCGCCGTCAGGTTGTCCACGGAACTCACCTAGCAAATCATAATACAATATACTAATTTGAAAAATGAGGAGGTTCCTATAGTTGCCATACAAAGTGGAGAATTATTAATGTTTGTAACGAATTGGCTCAAAAACTACTGGGCCGATTTCAAAAATTCTTTCACCATTTGAATGCTACGTTATTCCAGATTAACACAGGCTATAGAATATTTTGAAAAAAGTTAGGGATTTCTCCACCCGTGCGAAGCCGGGGCGGGCTGCTATGACTTAATAAATAAGTGAGCCACGAGCAAGAAATAAGTTTTTTTACAAACTTAAACAACTAAATATTTCAAAGAAAGCATCAAGTAAAGGACAATAATTATTAAGTTATTTTAGTGAAGGCAAAAATCGACTTGCGGGCAGGATTTGAAACCGTGTCATCTGTTTAGATACACCAGACGCTATAACCACTAAGCCACCGCGAGTCCCACCCACCATTTCGAAATTTGCCTCTTTAATTAAATTATCGCAATCTACCCGTAATCATGGATGCTGTAAGTGTAAAGGATCCGAAACGTCGAGAATTAAATTATATCAATGCAACGCGATAAAATCCGTAATAAGTAGTTTTATTTCAATATTCATTCAGTATTTTTTTTATGTTTATTCTGCCAATAATGTTAGGTTTAGTCACACTTGCTATGGTCAGTCATTACTGGCTAAGAAGCCTTTAGGTATATTGGTATAGTTTTCAATATTGTTCTATATCGACACTGAACAATGTTAGGAATATTGGGCTGTGAACAAAATTAAGAATGTTGAAAAAAAAAATAAAGAAATCATTCTTACGAAACCGGAAAGGCTTTGAAATGTGAATGTGAATTTATACAAATATACTTACCGAATGTATGCTCAACTGCCTCTTCCGGAAACTGCCTTGTAGTATGGACTCAGTGTCAGCGTCAATCGCGTTGGGGTCTACGGCCGGCTTCTCTTCCTCGGGGTCTCGAGCTAGCAGTGTTGCGAAGTCCAAACCTGATGCGCTCAGAGTGTCGAAGTTACCCGCAGCGGCTATAGAGCCGTTCTTTAGGATTATTATCTGTAGTAATAGAAATTAGTTAAAATTGTCAATATCCATGAATATTATCAGCAGTCTTTAACTATTGTAACATTTTAGTGGCATCTCTTTTGAAGTCAAAATTGAAGACACGGACGGCTAAAATATGTTATTAACGAGAGGTGTGGCATTTCCTGGCCGGGCCCTCGACCATTGTACCACCAAAGCACCTAACGGGAATCGGTTTGCACCAAGAATTTCAAGAACAAGAATCACCAAGGTCGTTAATTAGTCACTAAATTACAGAATTAGTTGGCCTCTGGTAAAAAGTTATAAGGATAGTAGGTAGTAGGATTACCCTATTTACTTTTGAACCATGGACCGACCAATTCCCATATTTTACGACTAATTTCGAGTAATTAGCGTTTTATTATCTGTGCAATTAGAAAGCAAATCGGTGATGGTGGCCCAGCCAGGAAAAGCCACACTAACGAGAGGTCCGCTCAACGCTATAGTGGATAATATGGTACGATAATATGTGTCCATTGTCCATTAATCGTAGCCTCCAGATCTTTACCGAGTTACAAACCTTAAAAAAATACATAACCCCCTTATTCATAAAAAATAAAACGTCTAATAAACTTATCATAAACTTCTTTGCAATGTCTGGATTTTTTAAAGAAAGTACTCGTAAGTACCTAATATTGTCGATAATTGAATGAGTCGTACCTGATCAACATCTCTAAGGAACTGCAGCTGATGCGTGACGAGTATCCGGGTGGTGTTGCGCAGGTAGCCGATGAGGCAGGACTCGAACAGGTGGCGGCCCACGTGCGCGTCCACGGCCGACAGCGGGTCGTCCAGCAGGTAGATGTCGGCGCGCTTGTACACGGCGCGCGCCAGCGAGATGCGCGCCCGCTGACCTGCACGGATACATTAACTATAACCATCTATATCATGTTGTATAAATACGCTATTTTATATTACCAGTACTGGTTTTACAAAACAAAACAACTGTACAACGTCCATTGTGATAGCTTTAACAAAACCGCTACTCACCTTTAGTAAAACGCGTTTAGTGTAAATGCATTTAGGGCCACTTGCACCAACTTTTTAAGAGCCTCTTCTTGCACCAACTTTTTAAGAGCCTCTTCTTGCACCAACTTCTTAAATATGTTTAAAATGTATTAAAACACGATTTTCAAAAAAAAAAACATATTTAAAACGTCGGTGCAAGTGGCTCTAAATGTGTTTAAATAGTATTTAAATTTTAAATGAAATTTTCTATTATTTTTGTGTTTAAATTCAATTTAAACACATGTAATAAGTTCGTACAAGTGGCCCTTAATTATATTTAGTTAATTTATTTTAGATGGGGGCAATTCTGGATGAAACAGTTGAGAGAAGTTAGAACAGTTAGTTGCGACATATATGTTTTTCCGAAGGGTTAAGGATGTACTAATTACATTCGCAGTTCGCCGACGTAAGGCGCTTGCCATTAACCGGGCACAAATCTAAACAGCAAGCTGCTACTAAGAATTTTATAGAAAACCCAATAACATTGTTTTCACGCGGAAATCTAACCCAGCATGTCCACTAGACTAATAAGGAAGACAGAAAACTATTATTACAGTATTATACAACTACTGAATCCGAAAAGTTGCTGATCTATATTGGTATCTACTCACAGTATAATGTATCTCTATACTATATGTAAGGAGAGGAATCCATAACATTTTTGTAAGTATGAATGCATATAATATTTGAAATGTCATGTCATCATAATATTTCAACAAAATTATCGCTAGTCTATCAATTTCGGTCAAAGAGTTGAACTCAAATAGCGCAGTCTCCACTAACTTAATTAGACGATGTATAGATTTTAGAACATCAAGTTCTGTTACCCTAATATAATGTTTTACTTACCTCCACTGAGACTGACGCCTCTCTCGCCAACGATGGTCTTATCCCCGTGTGGGAACAGAGTGAAGTCTCTATCAAGCGCACATCGACGGACCACTGTGTTGTACCGCGGGCGGTCCATCGCTTGCCCGAACAGAATGTTCTGACGGACGCTGCCTGTAAAAGGAAATTCTTAGTAACTTTTTCCTCTATTACCACGTTATCAACAATCTAAAGGAGACTTTGAATTACTTAAGCATTATCTTTGCCTTGGTGTACACTCATATACAACTGTAAAGTTCAAAAATAGAATGTGTAGGTACATTATTTACGGTCGACAACCAAGGCGGTTTATTAATTTTCAACTGTAAACCCTAGAACATAAGGTTGTCAGCGCCAAATGTTAATGATAATTACGCAGGACGGCTTTGATGATACTTTCAAGCTACATTGATTTTCAATACATTGATTCAAAGGTTAAAATAAATCTAATGAATTGAAAGACATTTCGTAGAATATATTTTTTTACCTGCAAAAAGCCATGGTTCTTGGCTGGCATAGGAGACATTACCGCCGACGTGCAGCGAGCCAGATATTAAGGGCAGTTCACGAAGAAGCACGTGCAGCAGTGAAGACTTGCCAGCGCCCACGGGACCAATGACCGCTATTATCCTACAGAGACAAAACACATCTTTTTAAAATTTACTATTATACTAGTCGATCATAATAGCTGCCTCATTAGCCAAGTGGTCCTGGGCGCGACTGCTACGCTAAGGTCCTGCATTCGATTCCCAGGTTAAGCAAAGTGTTATTGGGTTTTTCTATGAAATTCCCAGTAGGAATTTGTGCCCGGTTAATGGCACTGTGGGTGTACATTAGTACTCCTCTGCCTAACCCTTCAGGGAATACAGGCGGGATAGTATATTATGTTATGTCATAATAGCGAAGCAACCACCTCTCATTAATCTATTGGCTCTAAGGACAGGATATCAGAGAGAACAGAGACTCGTTGTGGTTTAGTGGTCATAGCGTCTGGTGTGTTTAACCAGAAGATGCAGGTTCGAGTGCTGCCCGCAGTCGAATTTTTCCTTCACTAAAATAAACTCAATCCTATCAACTAGGACTTACTTGCCAGGCTTGATGGTGAGCGACAGGTCGGTGAGGGTGTTCTCTGGATGCGACA
This sequence comes from Acronicta leporina, assembly GCA_947256265.1. Classification (NCBI taxonomy): domain Eukaryota; kingdom Metazoa; phylum Arthropoda; class Insecta; order Lepidoptera; family Noctuidae; genus Acronicta; species Acronicta leporina. The sequence continues at coordinate 10,119,671 of OX366514.1, forward strand.
GTATCCACTTGGCAGTGGCATGTTTAAGGCGCACCCCCCGCGCGTCCTCTTCAACGCGAGCCGCTAGTTCATGGTCGTCTTCTTCACCAGATTCCAGGGGCGCTAGTGTCGTGTTACCTGTTAGAAACCGTTAATAATTAGATGAATGCAGACACTTAAAATCGGTTCTAAAATAAGTAAGTAATTTCTCAAAATACTAATGACGTATGTTTAATAATTATATTTTTCACTATATAAAGGTAACATAACATAATCATAATCAACCCATTCTTCTGCCCCACTGCTGAGCACGTGTCTGCTCGGGTATATAAACGTATTTTTCATAATTTCATAAATCCTAATCAAGTACTCCACTATTTTATACTGAATACAAGGTTGTAATTCCTTGGATTCACTATCCTATCCTATACTCTATCCCAGTTAACTTGTCATTTTTGGTAAACAAATATGGCGTCCTAATAACGAGAGACAATTGATAGTGTTGGGAAATCATGAATGAATGACTGAACTAAATACTCTTAGCCAAGACTGAATGATTCTTACCTTGACGAGTAGGTACTGAATCAATCTTTTAATTTTAAATATGAAGTGAATGTGTGAATATGAATAAATAAAACGACAAACTGCGAAATATTAATTTATTACTCGTATTCCTCTAAAATACACGAGTCAGAATCTGATGGCTCTGAAGAATCATCAGATTCTGACACATGTATTATGAACCTCTGGGTTGGTGCATCTGATGAGCTGCAACATTTTATCCACTTCCTTGATTAACATCATTTATGCAATTGGTCCATGACACCGTGCCTATTTTTGTTAAGCCTTCTTTAAAAAATTCCTTGACTTGAGCCATTTTAAAAGATTTATTATTTTTGCCAACATGGCCTTTAATTGTGCCTGTATTAAATGGGATTTAATTCGCAATGATAAGGCGGAAGGCGTAATACAATAACATTTTTACTGCCTGCCATTTCATTTGAACTTGAAATTACAGTTGTTCATTCACATAAATCAAAGTCATTCATTATTTTGTCACATCCCTAAAATTGGTAGACAATCTAGTTTTGAAATGTCAAATTGTCATGATTATTTTAATCTGTGAAAATGAAATTACATAAAATTTCGTTTTCATTAAAAATAATAGACTTTTATAGTGATTTCGAAGCAGATTTTGGTGTAATTTAGAGTGTATGTGTATAATGTAAGTGTTAATAAAATCGTTTCCTACATCAAGTGCGTGATTAAAGAAAAACTTGTGATTTTCGCATCGGACAGGGTTTGTTTACCAAAAAAGACAAGTCAATAAAAACGGACTATACTAATGTTATAAATTCGAAAGTTTGTGACGATGGATGAATTGATGTTTGTTACTCTTTTAAGTCGCGGGCATTTATAATAAAGCTTAAAACTGTTATTAAGAATCATTTATTATCTTACCATTGCCTTTAGCCTCGTCTTCTTTCGTGGGTTCGGTTGACGTAGCCTCAAATTTCTCTTCCTGCACTTCCACTAAAGGTTTCTCTGCATCTGACTTCCGTGGCTCCTTCGGTTTGGTGGACGTCTGTATCTCGGCCAACCCCGGCACTGGCTTGCTTGTGTCTTCGTACAACATGAAGCTTTGTAAACGCTTTATTGATATCGTTGCTTCAGCTACTTGAGCAATACCTGAAAATAATAAGTGGACTATAGTGCTCAATTACTCAAATGTGACTGGGAGGCATACTACACACCATCACGCCTATATTCTCCGAAGTAAGACAAAGGTTATCTTTTTTCCGGAAATGTTAAACACGTGTACTATTAATATATACCCACAGATCGACGGTTATCATAAAAGAGGCGAGCCTATTGCCACTAACCTGAGACAAAAAGCAAGCTCCGAGCTACTGAAAATTTTATCGAAAATCCCGAATAACTCCTTGGACCTAGGTATCGAGATAAGCACCAGTTGAGTTCGGCGCCATATTTTGGCATCAGACGCTTATAAATGTTGTACATATGCTTCTTGATTTTTTCTTTGTGTTTAATCTTGTAAAGGGTACATAAAAGATTTAACTTATTTTTCTTCTTTCAATTGGGCTTACAACCACTACACTAATGAGTTTATGTGTAGTGATTTACACTGTTCCCGTTTACAGAGTTATGTGAGAAATATAATAAACAACTCACCTTGCGGAAAGAACACAGTCATGGTTTGTCGGAGTATATTGTAGAAGCTGGTAACGACGAACACCTGCTTCGCGCTGATGACGTTGTACGCGAGCACGTACGCGAGTATCGAGCAGAACAGGCAGATGCGCGTCGTGAACATTATGAATGACGTCAGCACACCGCGGATGTACGAAGTCGCTCGGATCTGTTTAATTTCTCGCCTGTAAGCGACAAAATTTTATTACTTACCTAGAACTTTGTGCCGTACCGTCGATATAACTGTGCATATCTGTGCAATTTTTCATAGTAAATTTGTGTTTAAATACAATTTAAATATATTTAAGAAGTTGGTGCAAGTGGGCCTCAGGCTAATAAAGTGCAGATGCAATTTTTTTAAAATACATTTTTTTAAATATAATAAACATTACACAAATTACCATGCGTTTGACACACTGACACACAACTTTTGTTTATGGTTAACATATATAATGAAGGTTGAAAGTATGGAGTATTCGACCATAAGGTCGAATTTCGAGCACCGGCCGACAGCTAGTAATAACAAACAGGTATCGGCAAAGGAAAAAAGAACTTTTATCTTGTGTGATGTCATAAGCTGAATGTTACTTGTAATATTTTTAAGATTTTAAACGTCAAAAATAAACATCTGAACATTATTATTATTATTACATTTGAATAAATATTTGATTGAATTGATTATAACATTATATGGTATGATAGCTGAGTAATATAGTTAGGTACTTGACTAAGCTATTTAACTTAGAACACACTTACTTCCTAGCTTTGGCGACGAGGTCCGCAAACGGTTTTTCCCACGTGTACATTTTGATGACCTGTATTCCGGATAAGATTTCGTTCATGAGGCGCACTCGTTCGTCCGTCCGTAGCGCCGTTTTTAACCGGAGTACTGATGTGCGCTTGCCCAGATAAGCTGTCAAATAAATCATATGAGATCGTTAAATTATTTGTTTTGTATAAAGCCATAATATTGTATTGATAAACACCATTCATAACAAACCATCGCGCCTGTAGTCCCTAAAGGGTTAGGCAGAGGTGTGCTAATGTACACCCTTAGCAGTCGCGCCTGCGACCAGTAGACTAATGAGGTAGCTATATCTTGAATTTAATACATTATTATTGCCATCCTACTAATAAGATAGAGATAATTATATATATATATATTAGGATGGAGGGCATGTCCAAAGATCACCAGGGAACAAATGGTCCAGAATTGTCACTAATTGGTACCCTATTCACAAGAAAAGACGGAAAGGAAGGCCATTCAAAAGATGGAGTGATGACATAGTTGCCGTGGTGGGAAATACCTGGAGCAGACTGGCAAGAGACAGAGCGAAATGGAAGGAAATGGAGGAGGCTTTCACCGCCAGAGCGGTCCTTACAACAAAACGCGCTAATGCAGTTTAATAACATTAACTAACAAACTAGAATAAGTATAATACTAACACTACATGTAATGTTTAGAATTAAGGAAAACTCTGTGTAAGGAATTAATAAAGCTTATAATAAATAATAATAATATATTAGGATGGCAATAATAATGCAGTAATAGGCTTGCGCCTATTTAAACTATATCTGTATTTATGAAAACCTGGACATAAATTATGCCATTGCAGTTAACACACTCAAAAAGATAATAAACATACAGTCATAGAACTATAACTATCCGCAATGGTTGAATGAGTTGCTATTTTTAGTGCTAAAAATAAATACTGTACAAAGGTTTGAATTACATTTGTTTTGGTCACGAGCGTATCTTAGGATATAATATTTCCATTTATGTTTCAAGTTACGGCTGCAATGAAATTTGTATAATTTTTCCAATAACTTTAATCACAATCAGCGTCGAATGTCCTTTGGGACGCAATACAGAATAGAGTAAAACCGGAGTATTTGATATGCAAGTTTGGCTCGAAGCATTTATTGGTTTAAAATCTTGCATTTTATAACCTACTAGCTTCTGCCCGCGGCTTCGCTCACGTGAGGCTATATCAGGAGTAAAAATGGAAAACCAACATTGATGACCTCTTTTTTGTATGGGCCTCTATACATTAGGGAGGTCAAGCTGTATATCAGGATTCATTTAATTAATTGAGATAAGAAGTTCACCAGTTTTTAAGTTGGAGCATATGTTTTCTAGGAGTGATAATACAATTAAAATCTATTCAGTAGTTTTTGCTCCAACCCGTAACAAACAGACAAGAAATTTAAAAATCATATTTTCGAATTCGGAGACGTTTATATAACATACCCCATGTGTTTTTTTTTTAATATCTTCAATGTACAGACACAGCTTTTTTACAATTTTATATTTATTACCTACTTTTATTCTTGATCTCCAAATTGTCCCGTTTTGCAAACAAAACTAATGGAGACACTATCTACTTATACACGGAATCTAGGTTTAACTCAGGCGTAAATTTAAACGAAATTTTTGGGATTTTTCTGTAAAATTTAGTCATATTATATTATTTGTGAACTTATTTAGAAAATAAATACTACATTTTCTTTACTTATTATTGAAAGAATTATAAATCTGGTGGAATGAAGTTCTACCAGATAAAATACGAGCCACAGTTTTACTGTTGAGAAATTGGCTATACAAGAATGCTATACAATGGAAGCAGTAGAATCATTCTCAAGGAATTACTCAGGTAATAAGAGGACATCATTCTTAAAGATTTTTTTGCTTTTTGTAGCGTACCTTTGGTTTTCGGCATCTGCTCACGGTAATTAAAAAAAAAGTAAGTATATGAGTATACGCAGTAACAGCAACCTTTAACAGTGATGGAAAAAATCGTGGAAGTACCTGCGTATGTCAAAAGACTCAATAGAGTTTTTATGTTTATAGATTGTGTGAATTCTACCAATCCACAGTGGACTATAGCCTCGGGGTCTCTCCACACTCATTGACGTGAAATCGGCTTAGACCAGTCGGAAAAAGCTTTATTGATATGTGCTCGAGTCTGCAATACATTTCTCGTCGGAAATGTCCACGTGGAAAAGTGTCCCCCCACACTTAATGTCTGTCAAAGAGAGCCCATAATGTCCCCACTCCTCTCACTCTTACTGTCTCCATTCACAGGTCTTATAGGCTGACTGATTATATTTACTTTGTCGTAGTAATAGATACCTTGTAGGGGTATGAACGCAAGCATGAAGCCAACGCCGACGACGGCCGCCCAGCTGATCTCGACCCACATGAAGTACGTGATGATGACTGTAGCTAGCGGCCCGATCCATAGATAATGCAGGAAGATGATCGCCACGTCAAATCTGTTCACGTCGTTTGAAAGGAGGTTCACTACTTGACCCACCGTTGTTTCTCCTAACGCAGTTTTTGATAACCGAAGTGACTGTAAAGGAAAAATATATTATAATTCTCCAACTCATTGTCAAATAATATAATAATACTTTATTTTACACACACTCTCCTTCCTCATCTAACCTAGCCTAATCAAATTATATAAAGCTTCGCGACTTATTTTCTAGTGAAAATTAAGTCAGATTTTCAGAAAAAGTTTTATTACATTGGATCTGGCAGTCTGGAGTCTAGCAGTCGTAGAAATTTTCTGAGATTAAACAACAGGTCTTGAGAGAAAGATGTAAATTAAAAATCTTGTAAATTTAAATTTAGAAGTAATTCTACACTTTTCATGAATGCATTGGCAAGTGTCAGCTACGAATAAATTTAAAACATCTACTGATAGCTGTTTTTTTAAATTGAACTTGAATGCCAAGTTCTGTTATGACTTTAAAATTCATTGATTTTCGTCTATACATTAGGTTTAAAATTGTAGCATTAAGGCTTCTCTATCACGTCTTGGCAGGAATACTTCAAGTAACCACTTTAACAGTACCTAACCCTATATTTTATTATCTCGCGATTAGAAAAACAGTCAGAATCACACTATTAGCTTTTGTAGTATACCTAATTATCAAGAGAACAAAGAATAAATATTGTTTAATATTAAAATATTTATTCTTTGTAAATATAATTAGGCCTTATAATACAGCTAAAATAAACAAATAAACCACTAACAAAATAAACGACGTTAAGTGAAATGCCTTCAAAATAAATAATGATTTTGAATCATCTGAGAAAAGCAAAACAATGGGAGATACGCTATTTATGTCAGACAAACATGCTTTATGTTTGTAAATAGTAAATAAAGATTGGAATACACCAAAGATAAGGCAGCAACATATTAGAATTGCTTTTAATCTGTGATGTAGACACATACAAACTGAAACTCTTTAGAGTTAGTAAATGTAGTATTTGAAACGCTGCCTGGAAACTATTGTCTGAATAAATGTATTGTACTTAAAGCGGATTATTTTTAACACAATTTTAAGAGAGCCAAAGGCTTACAGGCTTACTCATCACAATCTACCTGAAGACGACAACATGTGGTATTATTGTTTACTAGCCGAATACGAGCGAATATTTGCTCTCATTTGGACTTATAACTTGCAGAGCTTGTCTTTAAGGCCGACTATATTGAGTTTAAGGTTTGAAAATAATCATTATACCATCAAGCCTGTATTGCCCGAAAGGATAGGTTAGTGGGCTTAGTAGTGGGCGAGTCTATTGGACAAAATGCACCTGGGAGTTTACAGCTGCTACTATGAACATCTTAATGGTAGAACCCAGTATCATTTTGCCATACCTGGGGATCCAACCCATGGCTTCACGCTCGAATGCGGCAGTTTTAAATGCGTTACGTTTACTTAGTATATAATACAATATCCTCTATTGCTGCAAAAAATAATAATAAATAAATGATACCTGAAATTGGCTCATAGTCCTCTACAATGGAGCAGGTAGCTTTTACCATCAAAGCTTAGCAAGCAAGAGGATTATTTCAGTATTCTGTTTATTACTACAATGATAAGATTCTATTGTTCATATTTCTTTACTGGGATTTTAAACACACCTTTCTGTATATAAGTGAACAGCAGGCGACCCGAAACTTCATGCCCATGTGCAGAATGGCCATCATGTAGGGATGCACTATGAACACGTTCAGCGCGGAGCACAGCACCACAGCGCCCGCATACATGTACGCCTCCTGCGGCTTCATCGAGTGCCCCGGACTGTAGAACTCCACCAGCTTGCCCAGAAACACTGGCTGTGCTATCCTGGTATTGTAATCACACTTTATATTGTATATCATATTAAACACATAGCTGGAGATACAATACAATAATAAACATCATCATAATCGATGAGATCGATGTTAGTGATAAGGCCACCTATTGTACCACTTTATAATTTTTCTTAAATTCAACTTTCTTTAGTTTTTTTTGGTTACAATAAACAATATCTTAACTATTCATCTGACATCGTCAACAATTGTTTTATTATTCGATCTTAGCACTGCAAAATTCGTAGCAATGCGCAATAGACGGTTTTCAAAAACGTATGATGAAAGAGACATGATTTTAATAATGGTGTTACGCTTTCGTCAGTCGAAGAGTATGCTTACGATAATATGGATGTCCAATTGTCCACATTGTCGAACTGACGGTCAGCGACACGCGAATCGATACGCGCGCTGATAAGACCGTAACACCTTTCCTAGGTATTTAGTATTATCAGGTATTATGTTTATACTATTGCTAAAACACAACATGAGGACTTTCCATGTCATCCAAAAATAAAATATATAATATAACATTTAAAGGACTCAATAAGCGTTAAAAATGTGATTATGCGCGGGTCTACGATAAATGATATAGATATTAGTCATCCTATTTCATAATTTTGTGCAATCATAATAATGAAACAAATATAAAAGATTATTTAATATAAGTACCTACTGTAAGATGATAAACTAGATAATTATTGTAGATTCATCAAATACTTAATATTCTTTAATTTAAATAATGGACTTAGATAAATAGTTATTTGTTATGCAAGGCTGCAAAGTTGTTTTTTGGCGCGAGTACTTGTATTGAAACCTGAGCAAGCGAAGGATTCTAGGTTCAAATATAGAATACTGAGCGTTGCGAGAGTTTCAAAGGTACGATACGCAGAATAACTTTGCTACCGAGCGAAACACACAACTTTTCACCTCAGTACAGCGAGGAAAATCAGTATAAATCAGTAAAAGGACAGTCTATAAATTAAACTACATATTAATGAAGGCAGTTAATATGTAGGGCACACTGGGCTCAGTCGCAAAATGTCCCTTTCGTAAAATGACACTTTTTCCAATTCTTCGGTATCAATAAAATTTTGTAATCCTTTGCTAGATAGGTACCTCTAATACACAGAAACTACAATAAATGATACATACTACTAAAATTATAAATGCTATAGTTTGTGAAGATGGATGGATGGATGGATCGATAGATAGATATATTGATGGATGTTTGTTACTCTTTCACGCCAGAACGGCTGAATAGATCTGGATAAAATTTGGCACAGAGATAGATTATAATCTGGAACAACACATGGTTTACTTTTTATCTAGGTCGAACCCAATTGTGAAGTCCACGCAAACGAAGTCAACAAAAAATACAAATTAGAAAAAATATATTAAACAAGTATAATTTATATTATTTACATTTAGTGATAATTCCATAGTTATTTTCCACAGTGAATCATATTATTATGATTCACCAAAAGTGTCCTTTTAGGCTATCTGCCGCCTCTACATTTTGCACAAATTATCTACAATTCATACAAAACAACAGAACTGATGCATATTACGTTAGCTACTAACGCTACAATCAATTCTACAGTAGGAAATCTACGAGAGCTCAACTAAAGGCTCACTTTTTAGTGGAGGTATTGAAACCATTTTCCAACTGGTTTTGCAGAGCTAGAAGACGTATGTGCATCTCTTCGTGGGTCGACTGCCCGAAGTACCCGATGAATGAGCCTAACATACGTGGCTGTTGGATTCTGGGGAAGAAAATGGGAGTTAGGAAAGGTAAGGTATACTACGACTAAGGTACTTAGTTAGGACGGACAGGGAGGTTTGTAGTTTCTCAGAGGATACCTCTTACAGATGGAGCTGTAACACTTGCCCTGCTTTGTGGAAGGCCCCAGCAGATTTACAGATAACAGTACATGCTAGACAGACTACCACAGCGACTAGACAACCCAGTGCCTCAAAAAAAACAGCTATATTGTTACTAACCTCCTTGGCCGGTTAGTAACAGCGCATGTGTTATTCAATTCCATTAGAAATACTGTTATTAATGCGGAAGGTGACATTAAGACTTCAAAAAATTAGAATAAACTATAGTCACTATAAAAGTTAATGTGCACATAATTTTAAAATTGTAAGATTCGCTGTTTTGGCTTACTGGTTACGCTTATTGGTTAAAAAATCAAGTTCTTAAGTAATCTTTGAGTTGATATGATAAGTACGTCGTTACTTCAATTGATGGTCTGTGATTTCTATCGGTCGATAACAGTAGATTGATAAAATGTAATACAAGTGTTACTATCTTATCAAATAAGACTGAAGTAGTAGCATAATAATAGCTCATTGAATTACAATTATTGTTGATAGCTGCGATAATGTCACTCAACTATTCTTCATTAGCAGATAACGTATTACTTATAAGGTGATTCCTTAAAAATCTTAAAAATCCTCCCCCGGTAAAAACTTTTTTGTGGTTTTTCGCTAACGAATAGCAGCAAATACAAGTAAACATTCTAATTAAAGTACAAGTTAACTAACACAGATAATAGCATGTATAATTTTTATAAATATGATTCACGCTTTGATTAATTATTTTATGATTGCTTGAAGCCTTCTTTTTTGTAAATTGATAGAAACTAATAATTGTCAATTTTTGCTACTATGTAGCTAAATTGACGATTTTAAGTTATATGAATTTCCATGCCATGTCTAACGATGCACCTCAAATAAATGTTTATTTTGAATAGCTAACCCCTTCAATATAAATTCGCTTAAATATGCTTGCGCCGGCGCGCCGGTGCAGTGGTGGTTTGATCGGGTTTGTTTCGCATTCTTTTAAATCTGTTTAAATAATATTTGCATTTTGTTCGCTCTACATAAACAAAAATAAACATACCTATGTATGTTGTTTTGTTTTGTATAAATAAACTGGCAAGATAATTATGTAGGTAATCATTAAATAGATCACGTTTAAGTACTGAAGTTTTTCGTAGAAATTAATTTGCCGTATTAGCATTAGATTTGTTACTTTATTATAGCCGATTTGCACACAAAAACAAGGTCAATGTGTGTCATCATAACGCTTAGCTATGATCTAATATGACTAAATCGTTGAATCTGTAATATGTCTGGAGATCTATCCGTAACTTGTCTCAATTTAATAAATATTCTTTAAAGAGGAAAGTAAGAGGAAAACCGCAGTAAGTACTCGCAGATAGCTGGGACGTTTCGAGTTACATAGCGGGCATTAGTCACAAACATTTAATACATGACAATACGCTGGCTGGTACGAAGTACACAGGAAGGAGCGTGATTATGTACGGTGTAGAATGGCATGCCGCTTCTCATTGCGTTCATTGTAATATTAGCATTTATATTGAAGCAAAGATTTAAAGGCTTGCGGTAAGATGAATGATCTTCATATAGGTATCCCTGATACATAAACCGACCTCAATATTTTTGTTTCAATATACGTTACTACAGGTTCTACCAATCTCCAGAACGTTAATGGTGAAGCTATTGCTGTTCTGTATTGACATAACAAATTACAACGATTATGAAACCGACCAGTATAGCTAATTTTATGAACGCCATAAAAGTGCCCTAACGATACGATACGTCCGCGTCACCCTTTATAACTTCTTAATCTTCACAGACATAAAAAAATGAGTTCCAACAATTAAATCAATTATTATTTTTGCTTCTATTGCTCAGACCCCTCATACCATTTTTTTATGTCTCATTATTGGGTACAAACGTCCGTCAGTCACATATCTTCTATTTATATATATAAAAGAAAGTCGTGTTAGTTACACCATTTATAACTCAAAAACAGCTGAACCGATTTGGCTGAAAATTGGTGGAGAGGTAGCTTAGAATCAGGAGACGGACATAGGATACTTTTTATCCCGTTCCCGTGGGATGTGATGACAGACCGAATTCCACAGAGGCGAAGCCGCGGGCAGAAGCTAGTTTATTATATTTGTATAATACGTTGCCATAGAGATTGTTGTTCCCCCAAAGTTACTAGCACACATTGTGTTGATATCGCAGACATTGAAGGAAATGTAAATATGGATGGACTACTTGGCAACAGTTGATTTAACAAATCAATAAACACGTTGCGGACAATTGTTGTTTCTTTTTGTCTACAGAGTGACTTCAATCTGCTTTATTTTGGTCAAAATTGACATTCAATGAGTTGTGTATTGATGATTTTCAACAGCTTTGTCTAATAAAACTGTCTGTCATTGTGTGATTTAGTGTCATCGCAGTCATTATCTATTAGGAGCAAAACAAAAACTTTGAAGAAATTAAAAATATATATTATGTAGTTTCCAGCGAATAGTTCAGATGCATGTGGATTATTCCCCTTTTTTATAATCTCATATCACCTAGGTGAAGGTGGAATACAGGCGGCTTTGTGGTGTCCCCATTTCACCTCGGAATCATTTCCCCTAGGTGAACAAAGACAACTTATCAAGACCAACTTAATATTTAAGTCAATCTAATGTAAATTAGATGTACATAGTGCATAAATATATAGACCAAAAATAATTATGTGTGTTAATTAAACATTTACCTACTATAATTTGTTTTAAAATTCTATTGTTTATAGTTGCGATGCGATGATTTGAATCCAAATGTAACTAGGTATAATATATTTTACAGATAAACTAAAAATATAACAACAGGTAGCTCCTATTTAATGACGTACCTATATATATATAAATAGTAACAAAAATAGCGTTTTATTATAGGCATAATAACGCCCAAATGAAATAGTATGAGTACGAATTTCACGAAAAGGTATGAGTATGGAATTTACGAAATGATATGACAATTCAAAAAGAAGTATAAAATTTTTAGTTTGTGTGCCTACGGACTAAGTCTATATTTCATGTTAGATTAGTAGTTGTTAGTTAAGTAAGTATATTTTTCAGTATTTACTTCAGACGCGAACATATTGTTTACTGATACGTCTAATATGAGAAGGAAGTATTAACGTATCGATCAATGGGAATTGGCAAGTGTCGTGGGTTGTATGCTACCGTTACGACGGCGACCGTGCGTAATAGTGGAAATCTTTTGTTATTCATAGCTCGATTTATTTTTAAAACGTGTGATAATGGTTACCCTACTTAAAGTTGCGTAAGTACCTAATTTAGTTTAGTTAAATTATTTTAGAAAACTCAGATATTTGATTACTGAAGATATCTAAGTTTTCTTACATAAAAAAGTACCAAATCAAGTAGTACCACTTGGTAATACGATTTTTTTTTTGTAAGTAGCCTCTTTTGTGTCCCACTCGATAATTACTTATATAAAAACTCTTTGAAGGAGCTGCTCATGTGGCAAAATTTTATAGATAATTTGAAAGCTTCCAATGGATTGCAATATATAATAATGTCCAAAACAGTACCTACACGAGTTTATCTTAATGACATGTGAAAACGACCACTAACGGTCGAAGGATTAATGACCCGTTTGGCTGGCGTCTTTCATCGGTTTGCAACACGCGGCGACGGACGGTTAGATAATACAGCCGGCATTACACGGCCGAGGTCACGAACAAACACTGGTGACGTATTAAGGCTATTTGTTTGCTAATAGCCTGTATTTTGTGCACGCATCCAACGCAAAATCTAGCCTCATTATCTTTCCGTTATGTGTTGAGGCTAAGCTAGTGGACAGTTGGTTTTATATTAAATTAGGCTAGTAATTAACGTCAGAGGACTTCCCGACAGATATAATGCACGGATAACAACATAATCTCTGAGTACCTATTTCTAAACCGTCTATACGAAAAACATCATCTGAATAAATAACTATCGCCTTCAAACTTGGCGGTGCATGACCGTGCACCCAGTCTCAGGACTGCCAAAAATATAAACGCGTAACAAGTTGTAAAGAGGGAGTACCTAACTGATGAACATAACGAATAACAGGAGACTTGTATACAACAACAATACTGCTGTGTATAATTTAATTGGTCCAATCTATTTGGTTAACGATGTCGGTCAAGCGATGGAATCGCAAGTCGCAAGAACTTGTGCAGTGTACTTACATCTGTAGCTACTATATATTTAAAAGTTTGCAGCTTTTACAAGCCGATTAGCCGAACCGTAAACATACTTACTGTAAAATCTGAAATTTGAATATATGCTGACGGTGGAAATGATCTAAAAATGTGAGGTCAATTATGAAAGTATTACGTTATTCTTTCTTTCAGTCCTTATCTTTCTTTCAAATAGCACTATTCATGATTTAAAGTACCTATATAAATGAGTGTGAACGTGAGTTTATTTTAATTTATATTCTTAGTGTACAATAAAGTGTAAAATAAATAAATAAAGGGTTACAATATTAGTGTTATATACATAGATATAAGATATAAGACGCCTTAAAAATGGCCGTATGTAAAATATTCCAAAACCTTTGCGAAAAATAGCGATTTTGTACATGTTAATAGGGTTGTCATATATACAATAGTTATTCAATGCCAAAGCATGCAAAACAGAAATACAAATCGCCTAACCGTTAAGGCACAGCTGGATGTTTTTTATCTAATTTATCACTCGTATGTTTACGTGGTCGCCGCCATTACCCGTAAAGTAATAGTTACTAATTTGTTTAATGGCTGTTCTCGTAGCAGACCCGTCCATCATTTTCACATAAGCATGTAACATAATCTTCTACAAAGTAGGAAACAAATTAAGTTGAATTCAAAGTTAGTTCTTTACAACAGCCACAATTAAATACTGTTTGGAGATTAGTATAGATAGACCTTATAACATAGACATACTATCTTTATTGATAGATTGATATGAATTTTCCGATTCCTACGCTAGACTAGAACCGTACTAGAACTAGAGGAGTGACTTCCCCTTACAATAAGTAAATTTTTGTTAAATTTGTTTTGAAAAACAAAAATAAATTAACCACGGAAAAAATAACTAAAAACAAACTTAGTATTCTCAATAAGGACGTTATATTCAAAATTCAAATTTTCAAAAAATCAATGCAGGCAGGTAGTTTTAGCAAAATGATTATTTATGACTAAAGAGTAAAGAAATAGTTTGCAAGCATTTCCGATCTCCAAGTTGTTGGAATTTCTCAATAGTCACACGCATGACGATTGTTGAACTTTTGCGTAACCATGGTGTCGGGCAAGGCCAGATTTACATCATGATTATGTAAGTAAGTAGCGCCACAAGCCAGGCATTTCCTGATAAGACAATGATAATCATTTCTCAAATATTCGGAAGTTTACAACAATGCCAGCTAATTATTAAAAATATTTCAGTTAAATTTAATAGTAACTACTTACAGTATTTTTAACTGAGTAGGCTTTGTTAATAAATAGGCGACCTTGAGGTATCTTATGGGAAAAACCGCTTCAAAGATGTAACAGTAATTTCCCGAACCCGACGAGCTTTGAATAGGTGTTAATTTTGTAGTAACAATAGACAAGGTAAGTCTTCACTAGTTGGATGACACTGCGAGACTACTACTGAGAAATATAATATGACGTATTATTCGGTGTTTTTGCTGATGAAGACTGATAAGTGGACACTTAACACGTGTTATTCCCAAGAGCAAGCATCATCATTGCGTAGAATATTCTTCTAAGCAGAACCAACAACTTTACATGTGCCTAGCAAAAGTTGTAGCAAGTATTTCGAGTATACTCAATAGTGAGTGATCTTCGGGCATACTAATCCACGCTATCAGTGCCTGAACAAGAGCCATTTCGGTTCTCAGAAAATGAACACAAATATGTTACACAAACATAGGTACATATTACTTCAGCAGGTACTCGAAAGATCATTAGGTCTCTGATAAAACATTACAACACTTGGTGTTAATACTCTCTCAACATTTTCACCTTATTTATCTATAAAGATTACTAATATTATTGCACCAAAACAATTGATTCATGTGTTAACCACCTTTCGAATATAAACATACGAGTATCGCTAATGTTATTACACTACTAATTACGTATAATTTTACACTTATTTTGTAAAAAGTGCATACCTACACTCAATCTATAGTATCGTAAAAACACCCAGAACCCAAATTGTCAATATTAAAACATAAAATAAAATGAGCTCATTTAAATTTGCACAGAACTGGAGCCCTGTAACAGTTAACTAGATACGCGACAGACCACGGAGAAGATGGCGGGATGACCTGGATGTCTTGGAAATAGCACAGCAACGAGAGAAAACAGGAATAAATTAGGGGAGATTGGCTAATGAAAAAAAATTAGTTGGTATCGCAGTTCGTTTTTTAACTAAAAAATGAGAGTACATGAATAAACAGTATAATTAGTGTTATTACATTCTAATCGTATAGGGCTGTCGTACATATTACCAAATTTTAAATTTTATAAACGCGAAAGTAATTCTGTCCGTAACATTAGCCAAATATTAATTAATTTTGTGAAACCGAAGACAAACCATTGATAGAATAGCTCATTCATACGTGGTACGTTTATTGAACGTGGGGAGGCGGATTTTATCTTATCAAGTGTTTTTATATCTATATAGTGTCAAGGAAAATCAATATAACCCCCGCAGTGTTATTTTGACTAAATTACACGATAATAGGTTGTAGTGAAATTTTGGCCATTGATTCAATTAAAAACTATATTTTCGCACAATTTACGTAACTTACTTATACATATCATTATTACGTTGCTATTTTGTACATTTTGCTAAATTATGGTCTTACTTTTTGAATTTCCAGCAACAATGATGTAACTATGTACCTACTCAGAATTTAGATTCGCATCTTTTACTAGTTATCAACCGCTATTATGAACGAGACATCTAGCAAATAAATATAAGTTAATATTAGGGAAGGTAGTCCTAATCTGCGACCAAATGTATTATTGGTGGATTTTAAACCGTGTTCGTTGTAATAAAAACCACAATTTCTAAACAAAAATCATATTACTTTTTTTTAACTAATCTCTTTACGTAAGTACAGAAGAAATGTGTCATCAACAGCTGCTATTTAATCCATCCTCTAAAGGAAGGCCATACCGGTGACCTTAGTTGTCTATCACTGATTCACCGTAAGCCTATGTAACAATTACTTAGCATAAAAATGGATACCGACCTTATTCCGCACTCCATAACCAGTAGCACGAATCCATACAGCATACACCTCGCCGCGTATGCTCTTAATATGACCCGTAATAAGCTTGGTTTTCGTTTGCCTCCCGCCCGTTGAACCTCTTCTTCCCATAGACGCGCGAATTTGTCACCTAGAGGCCCTGAGAACAGAAATTCCAAGTTAGTAATATTACTGCAGTGCAAAAAAATATTTGGGCAATGGAAGATCATCTCAGTCCAGCTTCTTTAATAACCATTCCTGAAACCAAGAGCTTGCATGTGGTTATAGGGGTTATACAACTAAGTATGTCGTTTTAGTCGTCGTAATTATGTCATATAGAAAAACACGTAAGAGCCTAACATTCAGTTCTGCCCTGCGTCCCCCCGGGCGGTGCGTATCTATATGAATTTGCATAGTAAATGTTTTAAATTCTCCGCTGAGGATTTGAAATGAGCATAACTAATATTTAATCGTTTAATCGATACACTGGAAACTGTACACTGTACAAAATATTTCCAACCTCTTTGGACTAATCAAGCCTTAAATTAAAGGGAAGAGGGTAAATATGCCAAAATTATTACTTGAAGATCATCACGTCAGGTTTACAATACGTATTACTCTAATGTTATGAAATTCTAAACGGACGATTCTGGGACTCTTCAATCGTCGGGAACAAAGTCTTCTTGTTCTATTAAACGCGCCATTTAATAAGTAGCTTCATTTTATTGAGACATAATGACCTACCAAGTACTTTACGAAGATTGAGTAGTGCACTACTCTTAGTAGTATAGTATACAAATCAAATCCATATTTACTGTAAACTGCTCTTTGACCAGTTTGACCATTGACCTGAGTCGCTGGAGGAAAACCGCAGGCAACTTGAGTCTGATATCGAAAGTACTCTAAGCTCTCAATTAACTCCACCAAGAAATTTGCGCGTTCCGCAAAGAAATCCCTATTTACTGTGGATCTTCAATTCCAGAACACATCCCTTCCTTTAACATCTGTGATAGTATTGAGATCCTGGGCGTTGACATTTCTAGTAGCGCTAATTCCACAGTCATCTGGAGTGTAAGGTCAAGCTGGCATCTAAAAAACTTGGGGTTCTTAATAAGGCAAGACGG
Source organism: Acronicta leporina (assembly GCA_947256265.1). Classification (NCBI taxonomy): domain Eukaryota; kingdom Metazoa; phylum Arthropoda; class Insecta; order Lepidoptera; family Noctuidae; genus Acronicta; species Acronicta leporina. The sequence goes on from OX366514.1 coordinate 10,137,273, forward strand.
TACTTCACCGCGGGTCAAAGACTGCTACTTTATAAGTCGCAAGTCCGGCCTCATATGGAGTACTGCTTTCACCTATGGGCGGGAGCGCCAGCATACCACGGGCTAGAAGTCTCAAGTCTGTGGAGAGACTTTGTCTCTCTGTGTGTGTTCTACAATAGGCAGTGTCCTTAGGAATTGTTCGAAATGATGGCAACGGCTACGTTCTCACACCGCACGTCTCACCGTAGGCGTGGAGTTCAACCACCCTGGTCTCATACTGAGCGATTCCCGAGGGATTTCCTCCCAAGCACACTCAGGTTGTGGAATCAGCTCCCCGCCCAGGTTTTCCCAAAGGACTACAGCATAGAGTTCTTTAAAAAGGGTGTGATAAGATTTTTACAGGGTCAGCAACGCGCGAGTAATACCCCTGGTGTTACAAACGTCCATAGGCTATGGTAACCGCTTACCATCAGGCGGGCCGTATGCTTGTTTGCCACCTTAGAGGTATAAAAAAATATATATATAATCTCATCAATACTTTAGTCATAAATCATTATAACAAGGGCGGGACGCAAATCGTGACTATTTTCATATTCGATTGCCAGAACGTAGCACTCTCTACTGAACGCTTTTTGAGGTTCGCATACTAACCCCATGTGTAATACGCCTCCGATTCAGGAGCAGTCATAAACTATAAGGTCTTTAACTTACACACTAAACATGCAAATACCATAAATGAGGTAAAATCAGTGTTAAAAATAAATACTCTTTAAATTACCGTCTCATATCAGTTTATTGCTCTTAAGTCAAGGACAAAAACGCATTAACAATAATACATTAATTTGTATTTCTAGATCGTGTTGTCCAAAAGTTTTGTGTATGATCTAAAAATTTAATAAACAAATTGGTGTGATGGTATCATGAAAGTGTGAAAATAGTTTCGAAAATAATTCCTGCATCTGACTGAACATGGTATTAGTGTCTTATAGGTACCTAGTTGATGCCTACTATGCTTTTTCCGCAATTTAAAAATAGTAATTAAATATTCACCTAGAAATTATTGTTATTAAATAACCTTTAAATTCGCAGTATTATTCATACAATTGATATAGTAGTTATTATATTGCATCATATTTTTTGAAGGTTCAGGCCCAAAAACCTAGCGTTTTGATCGTTTAAAATCTAAAATCAACGAATTAGTGAGTTATTGTATGAAGAAAGGATTTAACACCGTTTGTATTACCACTCATTTAATACCCATTACCTACCAAATGAGCGTGAAAAACAAAGAGGAAGGTCAATAAATTAGGGCATCATTTCTTAAATTGGATATCAGCACCTTTTTATTAGTAATGTTTTTATAACAATATCAATCAATGCTTTTACTGCGTCCCACCGTGGAGCCCTTATCACACAAATTTTATCATTCTGGGGCCACATTTTTTTATTTAGATCTAAACAATTGTTATAGTAAGTAAATAAGGGTAGATCCTAATGTCAAATGCGAAGAGTCACAAGTTTTTCATTACAATTAATATATGTCTGGTTTTTTTTATTTTACGTAGCGCGCTCTCGTCTTTGGATCTTATATGTACGTACCTATGTATTTTTAGAAGCCACACGCACTCGTACATCGCAAGTTAACAACTTATCTGTAAAAACAGTGTCAAATAGGTGTACCGAGGTAGAAAAATAGGAAGAGTAACACCAAGGATCATCTGGATCAGCTTCATCACAAAGATGTAAATAGAACCTGAAGGCTGCAACGTCTACTGAGCTTCAGACCATTTAGGGAGTTAGTGTACAGGTAACTCTGTCGGCAATTAATTACTTCACCGACTTGAGTAGTGCTTTTGAATGACGAACAAATCATTTTCCACGAAGTACCTAGACACAAACAATAGCTTGGAACTGCGAAAGAGTAAAAAATACGGCGTCGAAAGTATAAATAGAGAGAGAGAGCTCTTTTAAATAATTGAATAGTAAGTACTATTTTTTTTAGAACTGCCAATTTTTAACCCACAAACCACAGCTGTGTCAACAATTCTCTATTTATTAGATATTATATAGATACTTACGTAATAAGAGGGTACTCTGTGCCGATGTAACACAGAAGGAAACTTCAGATGATTCAGAATATATGAATGCATTAATAACTTCATTACACAATAATTATTTAATGTAAGTACTGAGTTAATAATTATTAACTTATAGTTTCTATATATATTTATTTCGCTTTTAACCATAACTACCTACGTACTAAAATTTTTTTTAGGATGGATTTGATAAAAACATCCACAACTACTCCAAGATCCAATCTATGTGTAGACTATAATTAATTAAAATTGCTTCAGCGGTTTTGGCATAAAAACGTATCAAACAGTCAGACATGAGCTACTTATGCTTTTATAATTGAGTGTAGATTAATAGTAGGTACTGAATTACTGTATACATTATCTTTGCACTGAGTTTCTGTCTGATACAATATTCGTACTTATGAAGGCGAAAAGTTCTTACTAAGTAAGAAGAAGCCCCGAGCCCCGAAAATATATTACTTACAGGTCAAAATTCGTGTTTACGAAAAGTACCGTGCGGACCGAGGTACAATAATGACGAATAACTACAGCCTCGTTCTTGACGCGTGAACACTGGAAGCTCAATGACAGTTCAATTGCGGGGCAGTTAAAGTAAGTAATGTAAGATACTTTTAGTTGCAGTGCAACACGCATTCGGAAAACGAACCTAGCAGCATGGAGAAACCATACAACAGTCAAACGCAAATTTATAACGCTAGAAGTGGGGCTAGCACATAAAACGGCGCACTGTAGAGGGCAATTTGTATTGCTGCTTATCAACCGGGTGATATACCAGCTTTAGCCTTTCCTATGGTGGATCGAATTGTAATGCAATTGAGGATTCTAGGATTGTCATGAGGATCGGGCATCCATGCGTGAGGTTCTTAGTTCTGTTCCCAGGCCAAACAAAATTTTATTGGGATTTTCTATTCAATATTTTTGTATGGGTTTGGATTGGTTTGTTTGTACCCGGTAATAGTAATAGGCACGCTCCGTATTTCATTAGACCTAAAAACTCATAGGTATCATCGAACTATGTACTCGTTTGTGTGTCGCGTACGTACATGACATCTCTGTCTTATCCTTCAGGGAATCCAGGAAAAATGAGAAATGTTTTGTTCATTGAAAGATTTTCCCATAATACCGTCATTTGTCATCGAAAAAGCAAAACTATTGAACTCAATCAGATAAGCGTCGCTGGGAATTCCTATGCAAAACTCAGTTTTTTTTAAGGCCGTGAAGAAGTCAGTGACATCGGCCATTGGCGTTCTTGTCTAGTGAGGATAACTGGTCTAGATTTGTTTTTATAAACGTAATGAAGGCGGCGCTCAAAATACTTGAATCCAAGACCTTTTTGACCGTCCTCTATGATGTTTTCTTTTAATAATCGTATGTGTTGTCGAGTTTAAGTTATTAACATGTAACACAAACATGCAGAGAGAGACCCATTAGTAATTTATGAGGGAGCGGTTGAACATTCTGTTCATAAGTATATATCCATTATATCACATGATTACAAAGACAGGGTAAAACTCGCATGACATTTTATGATGAAATTGATGTTGTCAGTTACAACATCTGCTAGACAGAAATCGGTACAAACCAACTTGTAAGTTATACTTGTACTACGTTAATTATTACTACAGATCAAAATATAATTAAATTCCATAACATGGTGGCTCCATGTTTAGTTAGTACTTTGTTGTAGTATTTACACCATAGTTATCCAGCTACCTACCACATTTTTATATTAATTTTAATGGCAGTTCAATAATAAATTATATTTGATAGACAAATTCATACTGTCAATACTTTATTGTCAACTTCCATTCAAATCTACATAATGATAAAGGTAAAATGTACCTTTTTATATTTTAAGCAACTCCTAGGTAAAATAAATTTTAAAATAATTAGTTGTAAGTGAGGGCAGGCAGGTCATACATTGCTAAATGATTATATACTTGAAGTTGATACATACCAGAAGAGTGTTCTGCTAATGGTTCATACAAGTCCTGCTCTTCCATTTCTGTCTTAATCCCACTCCAGAACATAGGCAAGGTCCACCTACACCAATAAAATTATAAGGAGGTAGTTCATAAAAAAATGCTGCTAAGAAATAACAGTTATTTTGAATATTATTATTTTAGATCTAACATTACCATGTGTGTTGCTTGTATTTCAAGCAACAGGCATTAGACAGGTGGGATTATTGAATGTTCCAAAAAATTCTTAGCATTTCCTCATCAAACAAAGGTTTTCTACTCTTATTCTCTATATAATCTCTTAGCCAGTATTCAGAAATAGGTGAATTCACAGCTGAACATGGACTTCCCAAAAGCTACTAAAACAATTAATGATCATGATTATGATCATTGGGCATATTCCCATAATTGCAAGTCATAGCAGATGGAGGTACTCTAGACAGGTATTGTAGCAAATTTTTACAAAGACAATAGTTAAAAAGAGAACGGCCTATTTAATTTTTGAATGAAAGTTGGCTATGTTGATTTAGTTTAGTTTAAATGTTAACTTACGCGAAAGTTAGGGCAGACAGTGGATTTGCCTTAGCCCTGGGATGTGAGGGCCGGCTGTTCTTTTGTGCTGATTCCATGATTAAAGATACCTGCGAAACATACATAATGTTACAAACTCAAGGATTTAACGTTCGATATCCCATTTTAAACATTTCTGACTAACAATGTATAAAAAAGGAGGTAAGCAATTACTAAGATTTGATCAGAATTAAAAAGTAGGAAATTGCTATTTTTATCTATAATTTTTTATTTCATTATGTATTTCATGGAGAAGTGATAAATAATTACCGTAGCAGTCTTCGACGGACGGTATGGGTTCTGTAACCTTATGAGACTGGCAAAGACATGACCTGTGCACCCGCACACAGTTCCGCTCCGACACGGTTACACCGCTAATTTGTAAAAATGTGCACTACCTACTTATTACTATTTTATACAGGTAATATTTTTTTCTATATTACCCGTAGATGTAAATTCTAATCGTAAGTCACTGGTAACTGAGTACTTAGGCAAAGTTGCGAGAAAATAAATGAAATCAAGAACTATGAGTAACAATTGGTAACCAATCCACTTTTGAACACGGCACGTAGAATTTGATTATTGTGTCAAAATAAAAACTACTCCGTTCACGACCACCGCTAATTTTTTACTGATAAAATTGTAAGTGTAGTGAATGAATTCGCTAATTGTTATTTTAGTGACAAGTGACAGAACAGAAAGAACAGATGATAGTGAGTTGACCATTGACAAAACGTAGTGACAAGTCATCTGTCAACTGCACAGACTAGGTCATTGAAGTAATATTGTTACCATTGAAGTAAGACAAGTATTCTTATATTCAGTTTAGTTCCGCCTTTGCCGCTGCACTTAACACAACATTGACGTAGGTCGGGGTTTTGTTAAAATATTGACGGTAGTGGTATATCACACACGAGATTTTAAGATTCTTATCACTAGTTTATATAGCTTTATCACACAGTTTTATAATTATTTTTTTTTATTTTATTGTTCAAGAGACACTTTGTTATTAATTTAAGCACTTTTCTTAGCGAGATTCAAATATGTTTCCGACATAAACTTTTTATATCCAGGAGCAAAATTTATACGTGTGCAACTTGACAGCGTCGCGTCGCGACGGAGTACTTAGTGATACGGAGTGATACGGAGTACTATTTGGAGTACTTAGGTGAGGCAAAGAGTTTATTATAATATTATTTAAAGGCGAGGTAAACACATACTACACTATGACAGCGTTCACAATATAGTGGGTAAAAGAAAGGAGAACCGACTCTGTGTATAAAAAGTTTTCGTCAAAATCTTTGAGTATATATAGTCAAAATACGTTAAGGCTGATCGTTTCGCTCAGCCCGCCAAATTCAAATTTCTATTGGTTTTTCGTAATTTGTAGGTCTATAGCACATTCTAGATTCCTAGCTGTAGTAAATAAACGTTAAAGAAGCTAAAAGTAGTGTCAATCGTCAATTTTGGCCAAAATTGCCGATTGACCCTACTTTTAGCTTCTTTAACGTTTATTAAGCAAAGTTTTTCAGTTTTAAATATTGTATAGCTGATGTCGCAATTACCTACTACAGATGGAATCTAGAATGGACTATAGACCTACAAATTGCGAAAAACCAATTGAAATTTGAATTTGGCGGGCTGAGCGAAACGATCAGCCTTAAATACACCCTTATTTAACGTATACCTTTGTTACAGAAGCTACGAGGTAAATCAATTTGGATAACGTTTTTACCACGCAAATATTTTCCCATTACTTTTCAATTATTTTAAAAAGTATTATAACAATCAATAATCACTAAACATATTATAGATACAAACATACACTCACCATATTCTCCCACAGGGGTAGGCAGAAACTAAACTATAGACCGCCAGTTGTTACAATTCTTGCATAGATAAGAATAAGTACTAAAGTACTTCTTTTGCTTCTGCTATATTCATACATCTTCTCATAAATAGATACTAAACGTATTATTTAGAGATAAATTATTTTAGCTCCATTTTGGAGGGTTTGTGAATATAATATAAAGCTGGGTCGACGTGAACGGCTTCCGAATATGTAACAAATTTATCGTACTTTTTAAAATAATGTTGATACGATTTTAGTTATATTATTGAGCCCACAGTCAAATTGTTTGTACAGAATATGTAGGAGCTCCGGATTACTGAAGGTACAACTACACTTCGTAGCTTTTATCCGCACTCAAAAAAGGTCAGATCAATATGTAGCAATATTTAAAGCTCCGGCCCAACCATCGCGGTGGCGATGGCGGCCTGGATGCCAGCTAGCCTTCCTGCAAAAGGCATTAAAATCAACACGGGCACGGTGGCGAACGCTATGACAATCACCCTTCCCTGACTTTCAAACCATGGCGTCCAATCCTAGGCCATGGCGGCGAACGCTATGTTGAAAAAAAAATTGTAGATTGATGATATTTTGAGTTTGTTTGTGTCCTTTAATTTTCAACAGATCTTTTACGGATTATTAATAACAAAATTAAGAAGTAGAAAAGTTTTTTATAATAATGTTTTTATCTGCCCGCCTGCACCACCGCGCCGACCGCGCCCACTAGAGGTGTAACTAATATATTCGTAATAGGTATAGATATTATGATACGAGCTGTATATTCATATTAGTATATATTAGTTTAGCGTAGACTATTACCAGATATTAGTCAAATAATAGGCACACCGAGAGATCAGTGTTTTGATATTCGCGGTGACATTGATACATAATATTGATATCGTACCTATTCTCTCCGTATTTGTTACTCTAACATAATATTGATATCGTACCTATTCTGAAAATAGTTACGATATCAATATTATGTTAGAGTTAACGAATACGGAGAATATGAATCTCAAAATGGCTGACTAATATTTGACTATTACCCAGTAATAGGTATGGTATGCTAATATGGCTAAGTGAATATATTCAATATTAGTATTACTTAAATATCACCCTAATATAACACCTCTAGCGCCCACCCTAAAGCTGTCCGCGAGGCGTGATCTCAGGATGCTCAGGCGTGATCATTGAGTTTTTTTATTATTATGGCGCCACACTTGTTGTGTATTTGCCAGTGTCAAGCATTAGAATAATCAAGTAGTATTTCCCATCGTGGGATTGTATTATGGCACCACACTTTTTGTGTTCGCCAGTGTCAAGTATAAGATAATCAGTTGTTTAAAATCGACAACGTGCACTTGGAGTTTAGTCGGGAAAATCTAAAGTGCACGTTGTCGATTTTATATTTTTTTCAAAACTTGAATTCCTCCGAAGTTTGATGTGTAATTATGGTGGATAATTAACCATTAAGTGTTCGTGAACGTGTGAGAGTGTAGGCAAATGATATAAAATTGAAAATCGTGACTTTTTGGGTTCACTCCTAAACTCCATTAAAGCCTCAATAAAGTTTCTAGAAAGTTTCTTTCTACCGTTTTATTGGGGCAACTATAATATACAACTTATACTTGACACTGGCGAACACAAAAAGTGTGGTACCATAATACAATCCCGAGATGGGAAATACTACTTGATTACTCTAATACTTGACACTGGCAAATATACAGAAAGTGTGGCGCCATAATAATAATAAAAAAACGTACACTTTTTTTTTTTTTTTTTACATTTTCCCGCCTAAATCGTGATCATTGTTGTGATGTCGATGTCGTCATAGTTGACATGACATTGACAGTGTCAGTCAAGTCAATAGTTTCAGCCTCTGAGGTTTCAGCATTTTATTCCGATTACAGTTTTCAATATTATAAATTTTAAAATTGTTCTGTCTACTTCTGTTCTTGATGTATATAGGTGTACATGTATTCGCCTTGTTCATAGTAATCTGGTAAATTAAAAGTATTACCATTGTAAGTTTATACACAACGAATGTTCGTGGCTAAATAATATTAAATTATGAGTCCTCGCGATACGGAGCTGTGCTTGAATAAACAAATGTGTATACAAATGTAGTAAAGGCACCAAGAATTATCTTGAAGCTTTTCAGATATTTTACTCTTTTCACCGTGTGAATGAATACAATATAATAATAATGAAATTTACTGTACTTCGATAAAGACCAAAAATGTACGCGTCTTTTCTACGTAGATACAAAAGTATGATACTGGCCAGTATATTCTTTTTTTACGTTGGATGTGGTATTACTCTAAGCTTTTTACGTCTTGAATGTGCTGATGCCAAAGATTTGACAAAGAGTTCTTTAGATAGGGTTGAATATGCTGTGCTAGTACTAAGTGGTCCAGACAATGAAGCTAGGAGGGATGCCATAAGAGCTACATGGATGAAATTCGCCAATAATATTTTCGTAGAAAATGGAGAGAAATTGTACAAGTGGAATCATTCTTGGACTGAACAGGCTGTTACACAGGAATTCATTAAATTTTATTTTGTAATTGGCACTCAAGGTCTGAGTGAAACAATGCTAACAAGGCTAAACACTGAAAATAATAGGAGCAATGACCTCTTATTATTAGACAGCTTTGAAGATAGTTATAAAAGCTTAGCAATTAAAATGCTGCATTCATTAAATTGGTTATCCAGCAACTTGAGGAAATTAAAATATCTAATAAAATGTGATGATGATTCCTTTGTGAGAGTTGATTTGATAATAAAAAATCTGGAAACATATGCACCTGAAATGAATGCTCATGAAATAAGTGACTATGTTACATATAAGGTAAAGTAAGATAAAAATACTATACATTTCTATAAATAAATAATAAATACTCATTAATGTTCATTTAATGTACCATCATGCTTGTATTCCTTGACTGATAATTTCATAGAACAACCCAATAACACTGCTCAACATGGGAATGGAAACTCTAGCATATTAGTATTGCTCAGGACCATTATGTCAATAAGGCAGTATTGTTTATTTCTGTGAACTTTTTCATGCATGTATGAATAAGTAAATTAAAAATTTCAAATAATTTATATTGCAGAAACACTGAGTCATTCATGCATGCTGTAAAATAATACTAACAGTCTAAACATTTCAGAAAGATCTTCCTTCATATAAAGGACTATACTGGGGTTATTTTGATGGCAGAGCACATGTGTATTTGAATGGGAAGTGGCAGGAAAAGGACTGGTTCCTTTGTGACAACTATTTACCTTATGCATTAGGTGGTGGCTATGTCATATCTCGTAGCATTGTTGACTATGTTGGAAGAAATGCTGATATTTTAGGGTAAGTTAATTTACACAGTTTTGTTCACTAGTATAATTTTAAAGAATGTCTTATAGTTAGTAATAAAAAGTAGCCTTATTTTCATCACCCACAATTCCTACCTTTTTTAATCAAGCAGACTGGCAATACTATTAAAGGCTATAAATTTGAGAAAAATCATTTATCAACATTAAAACATTAAATTTAATGTTTAATGTAAATTGTGTTTATATTTCAGACATTACAATTCTGAGGATGTTTCAATGGGTGTGTGGACAGCCTCTTTAGACGGCATGAACCGAGTACATGATGTTAGATTTGACACTGAGTGGAAGTCTAGAGGTTGCTCTACTCAGATGTTGGTGCGCCACAAACAATCTCCAAGTGACATGTTTGTATTGTATAAAACATTAGTACACACACATGGAGAAAAACTTTGTAAGACTGAAACAATTTTAAGGAAATCATATCTCTATAAATGGGATGTATTACCTAGTATGTGTTGTAAATAATAATTACCTAGTATTTTCCTAGAATTTTAGGATATGCTAGAGAATTTTCTAGAACACTTAGCTATTAAGTGAATGTAGAAGTTCCATTTTATCAATGTTAATTCCATGATGTATTCTTATATACTGATCAATGCTTGTAGCAGAACATGAGTTTCCTTGGGTAATGGGAAAATTGTGTCAAGAGCATGCAGTAATGTTTAATTTAAATGGAACTGTCACAAGCAGTATTTTAAGAACTATCTTTACGCCTAAATATTCAATAGACTATATATAAATATAAATAAAATAAAATAGACAATATAATATAAACTTCTAGTCAATTGTGTTTGTATACCAATAAACAGAAAAATAATGTTGAACATTGCAAGGAATGTGCATTTTTATTTTAATTTAAACAAATGAATATAAATAAGGTATACAATACATTTTGTCATTTATGAGTGACCATGTAATTGTGTATAAATAACAAAAAGAATAGTCACAAATAAAACAATATTAAACAAACAAAAAATTCTTATTGTTATTTATACATACTCATAACCACCCAAATATCACATATAAACAGATTCTAAATAAAATTAATGATGACTTTTCATATCCATATAGGTCTGATTATTATAAAATGTTGTCCTCGACAATTCTTCCTTGAAGTAGTCAATAGTTCTTTGAAGACCATCTTGTAATGACACCTGTAATCACAGAATTAATTTTATCTATATTATATTATTATAAAGAGGAATGATTTGTATGTATGTAACTAATAAACTCCAAAACTACTGGGCCGATTTCAAAAAATATTTCACCATTTGAATGCTACATACTCCAGATTAACATAGGCTAAAGAATATTTTGAAAAAAGGGATTTCACTAGCCTGTCATACTTTCCCTTAGCATCCTAGATTTGAAGCAGATTTTTACTGTCAGTTATCAAGAATGTGAATGAGAAAACATATCCCGTTTATTTCGTAACCGATTTAGATAATCACTCATAAGCCATAAATGATCACATGATCACTACTATTATAATTAAAGTTCACTCAATGCAATCACATTAATGAATACAGAGGCACCTCAGTATTGGTGCTGGTGCCTCTCCATCGAAGTGCAGAATCAGCGGTTCAATGTATGTTTTGAGTGGATGTACTTTTTGTCCATTAATTGTTTATGTATATTTGTTAAGTCTTCCGCAACACACGAGATTGTTCTCAAGGGCGGTTCTCAAGGAGTTGACTTAAACAAAAGTATATGAATATTAATGAGTTATTATAATATATCTCACTTTAGGTTCCCAATGCAAATTTTCTTTAGCTACTGTGATGTCAGGGCGCCGGCGCTGCGGGTCGTCCTCCACCGCGGCGCCCTTCGCCACCATGCTCCGGCATCCCGGGACTAGATTCTTGATTATCATGGCGAATTCTGTAATTGGAAATATAATGTCATTGGGTGAGGTATGTGAAGTCTCCCTACCTGTGTCTGTCATAATCATGATTTCGCTATTAAATGACAAATATGCAGGTCAAAACAGTAGATGCAGGTTCCTGCTACCAATATCTACTGAAATCTTTGTCCTAATATATCTACCGAATGTGAGTTAATAATACATCTCTTTTAATAAACCTGAATGTGAAAATAACCAGTTTATTTATAAATATCAGTTTATTACTATAGTAAAAAGCGTAAATATGGATGTAAGTACTTAAATCCGAATGCTAATAATGTAATAGCTACTAATTACATGAATCACAACTTGCAGTTAAAAATAAGTATTATTATCTTGCAATAGGTGTTATCGATTCCACCGTTAAGTAGATAAAGGAGTTCAAGGAATTGTCGACATGTTTACACAAACCTGCAATTTTGTGTGCGCTTTTATCGCTTATTTACTAATAATTCACAAAGACTGTTATATGAAGATGTCTACTGTAAAACAAGCGGTCTCAATGAATCGTTCACTGACCTATACTTACGACCTAGATAAACCTGAATTTTGTGCCACCCAAGGCATATGATCTATTCTCTCGTAAGGCCGGCGTTAAACAACACTTACGTTGTGTTTGGCCGAGTGAGTGAGGATAAAAGCCGGGCAACGCGTGGTGTTGCGGGTGTCCATGGGCGGCGGTAATCGCTTACCATCAGGTGATCCGTCTAATTGTTTGCCCCCTATCCCATAAAAAAAACTACAGGTTCTTTTGATTTGAGTTACCATTATGTTGTGTCCCTGTTAAACTTCATTAAAAGTTTGTTTGCTTACCTTGTATAGTATTTTCTACAGGGTTCCCAATGTTGACAGGTAAGGTGTAGCTGGATGCCATTAATCCCAGCAGCCCGTCAACGAGATCCGATACGTAACAGAATGAGCGGGTCTGTTTCCCGTTACCATACACCTGGAAAAAACCAAGGTTACATAAATATTGTCGTAAGCGCGATTGTTACGCTATGCTATATATATACTATACATTGGTGCACTTTTGCCTAGACTGTCGGGGATATGCTATCCCATCTGCTATCTGCATGATGGTATGTTATGTTTGTGCTTTAATGACAACATAGATGAGAGGTATTTATCATCAATATATTGATGATATCTAAAATAATATTTATCTCAAGTATTGTAACAACGAAACGAAAAATTATCGTACACGGGCCAAAATACTTACTTTTCAAAATAATGACTGTAACTTATAAATAAATCTTATTAATATAAATATTTTTGCATATGCTTTCTAGTTAATTACTCGCAAACGACTGCTCCGAAATTTTTAAATAACCTATATTATTATGGGACAGCCTTGAACTACTCTTCCCCTTATGTTTGATCGATCAGCACCATGAAATTGTCGTACGGTTGTGAACACTGTGGTCCAGTCTCTCCTTGGAGGAGTAAGCTATAGTTGATCAAGGATAAGAGCATTTACTTACAGTTATAGTCAAATTTTGCAATGCTTGCATAATAAAGTTGGAGACAACTCTGCCATCCGACACGTGCATCCTTGGACCATACGTGTTGAATATGCGAGCTACTCTTACGGACACCTTCTCTTGTTTGGCATAAGAGTAAGCCAGTGTCTCAGCAACCCTCTTGCCTTCATCATAACAAGCTCGCGGCCCTGAAATGTGCACGGTCTTATAAAGAACAGAAATATTTACATGTAGAGATACCGTGAGAACGAAGAATAAAGGTCAGATGCATCATACTCGGGGTATGCACGCTTATATGGTAAGATGTATGAACGTCGACGAAGCAAATATGGTCGTCCAAGGTTTGTAGAACGTGGCGTTCCGTAGTTTCTGCCTACTCAGATAAGCTATGTGTGCGAAAAAGCAGAAGTAAAATTTAATATAATCTATTAAAGTACCCCCGAAATAACAGTACGGGTCTGAAGTTATCCGCATATCGTTTTGCCGGGGTACATCTATATATATAAAAGAAAGTCGTGTTAGTTACACCATTTATAACTCAAGAACGGCTGAACCGATTTGGCTGAAAATTGGTGGAATGGTAGCTTAGAACCAGGAGACGGACATAGAATACTTTTTGTCCCGTTCCCGTGGGATGTGATGACAGACCGAATTCCACGGGGGCGAAGCCGCGGTCAGAAGCTAGTTTTAATATAAAAACTTAGTGCGTGTGAGTTGCTTCATCGTAAATGTTTCATATTTGTCGTGATTATTGTCCTTCCTGATTTACCTACATATTTTTGCATAAGGATATTTGGCTTATGGACTTGCGCAGTAGTCACCATCAGTGGCGGCCCGTGAAAATTTTTCTTGGGTGTTCACAAAAAAAATATGGCCTTAAAAAAATATACTTCAACTTGCTAATCTGTGCGCTATAGTGGTAGGTAGTAGTACTAGGTTAGGGTAGGGTATCTTTGGTTCGTTCATTAATAGATTTTTATATTAGATTTTCGACACCCGGAATCTAGTATAGCTCGTCCAAGCTGAAATGACGCGCCCCACTACTTAATTAGTCTATGTAGATGTGTAAGTGCAAATATTAATGACGACACTTCATCTGTGTGGGAGCGTCGATTGTTCAGTGAACTATGATCTGCACGTGTACAAGACGGTGGACTAGTCGGGTGATAGTCGGCGTCCATTTGAAATTTGCTTTGCGAAGGTAGGGCGCGTCATTTCAGCTTAGACAATCTCTCACTACGAATATCTTGTCGCCCCATAGATGCCATCATCAACACCCGTTTTAATCCATGCAGACTCACCTCCACCGCCACCGGAACCAAACACAAGACACGGGAAACAAAACAATTTGTTGGTTTTTTCACAACCACACACCCACGGGGTTTTGATATATTGTTCAGGTTTAAAAACACGAGTGTAGGGTTTAGTTTTTGTAACACATTTTTGTATTCAAACAATTTTCGGCCCACTACCTTTCAGTTCGAGACGGACCTACACAATTTTAAAAAAAAATTGGTACACTGCATTGATCCATTTTATTCTAAATACTTTTTATTTTTACACAAAAATTGCACAACGATGTTATTCATTCATAAAGTGAATTCGTAGTCGTACTGACGTTTATTTGTTGACATAAAACCGACAACAACGCACGATGTCGTCGCATGGCGCCGGCGGGCCGCGCTCTATCGAGGTTTGGCAACGTCGCGCAAGAGCGCCGCTCCAGATTTGCCTAATTTCTCATACAAATCTTCCGTTTCACGCGCCGAGCGGACTTTCTCTTTCGCACCCATTGAAATACAAACCGTTGCACTGAACTTTGTTTTCATATGAGCGCCGACTACCGGCGCACCGCGCGCGCTATCCACTCAGTATTGTACCTACCTACATCTTGACGCCAAATTTTGTACCTATACTGCTTTCTGCTGCGTCGGGTTCAGAGCGTAAATAGTAAATCGATGCGTAATTTCTTACGTAAATTAATAATTCCAACAAAATGTGTTTTTACCAACATGTAAACTTAGATAAAAAAAAATACATTTTGTTGAGTAAATTTTTTGGGAGTGCAGCGCTCCAGCGCTCCTTAGGACGAGCCGCCTCTGGTCACCATGGCTACTTTCTTCTTTCCGATTAGAATGAAATCGCTCTGTCTCTCAATAATTATGTTCTCCAGACAGAGATAAAATGAATCAAATCGGGATCAAAATTTCTGTATGAAAATGTGTTAGTGTTCTCTCTTTGGCTCTTTGCCGTATATCTATTGTGTATGATGTCGCAACGAGTGAATAGGATTATACTACATAATATAACTATGTGATGTGGAGATTTCAATAGTAAGTAGGTACCTATTGTAGGCCATCATCTATTTAAGTAACTATTACCATAAGAATAATAAACAAGGGCACGAGTCAAGACATCGTGAGACCTCGCGTCGTTTCGTCACATTATTTCATGAAATAATTTGTCTTTTGTTTTTTTCGGTCACATGTCCCCCCCCCCCGTGCAGTATTACAATGCATGAAAACAAATTATTCTAAAGATTTCTTCTACTAAATACATTATTTCCTATTTTAACTGCGCTAAGATCGCGCATACGTAGGTAGGCACTGTACCGATCCTAATTATCTATGACCGTTAGGTCTGGTTCCGAATCTCCCTAATTTAGTTTAGAGTTTATAATCATAATATTGTTTTACTTCACATGAGCCTAGTGGTCATGAGCGCGACTGCTACGCTAGAGGTTTTGGGTTCAATTCCCAGGTCGAGCAAAGTGTTATTGGGTTTTTCTAAGAAATTCCCAGTAGCAGCTCGGAGTTCGGAAGTTGTGCCCGGTTAATGGCAATAGGCTCGCCCCCTATTACATGGGACCTAAACATACCGGCGAACTGTGGGTGTACATTAAGTACGCCTCTGCAAAACCCTTCGGGGAATACAGGCGTGATGGTATGTTACGTTGTTTTACTTTGATCTGATTACGTTGATAAATGTAAAATTCAATGAAAAGTGAAACTGTCAGTTTAATAACAACTCATTTGGTATTGTTTACTAAACTCGCAATTTAGTAGGTAGATACGCTACGCTGCATGACGTCGTTTTAATGCACCATAGCAAGTAACTATTCTTTGTTATTAAAATGTACAAAAGATTTAGTTACAACACATTCAAGACACTCACGTCTTTTCCCCTCAAGGATAAACAGACACTAAATGCCACCACTTGCTATGATTCATGATTGTCGCATACTTCCATAACATTACGGTATTCTAGTTGTAGCTCGCGGTTTTACCCGTTTTCTCGGTTCCTAAGGGTCGTTGCATGGTGTAAAATAGCTTATAACCTTCCTCATGAATCACTCCATTGGTGAAAATCGTATGAAAAGTTCGTTTGTTTACATAACACATTCAGATAGGCGGAGATACAGACAGAAGCGGCGGAGCGAGTTTGTTTTTTTAATAGGTTTTTTTTATGAACACAAATGGCAATAAGATGTGTCATTTGTTATATTTTATTTAAAAAAACATAAGTCGATAACCTCCACTCTAAGGTCAATGTCACATGGACACCTGTGAAATGGTAAATGTTTGCACATGCGCATGTAGGTACATAATATTTTATTTTTCATTATTCACCAGACTATAACAATAATCTAAAAATACGTAACATACTGACCTATTGGATTTACATGTCCCCAGTAAGATTCTGGTTGAGGGTGCACCATAGGATCACCATACACCTCTGATGTGCTTGCTATTAATATCTTAGCTCCCACTCGACGAGCTAAACCTAGAATTAAATAATATCAATATAAATAAAGAGATAGGTTGCATAACTTATACAAAAGGATTTAGGATAATTTCCAAGGGACTACAACCAGCCCAGAACATAGCCAATTTTTTTTTAACTTTACTGGCAATGTGTTTCGCACATTACTTTGTGTTACATGTGCATTCACGTTGGTAGTGCAATGGGTGGGTTTCGAACCGGCAACCACATGATCACAACTTCGTAATTCCGATGCCCTAGCCATTATTAGGCTACCGCCACTTAATTAATATAGATAGAATTATATGTAGTGAGACTTCAAAAAGTCTAATAAATTTTATCACAAAGCAACTACTATACGACAAAACCGTTTCTATAAAACAATTCCTAAGGATAATTTAGTCAGGCTATTTGTGCTGCTAGCAAACACCTAACGGTTGTCTTACGCGTCAACTAGGATCAAAAGCTTAATGCGCTCTTTGAGTCACAGAAGATTCTCGATATGTTAAGAATGTTAACTCAAGTAACTAGATTGACTAAGACAAGCGCAAAATTATTAATTATTACATAAAATTAAATTCAATTTATAGACAAAATTTTGCAATGAATTAAACATTTTGACGATTTAACTAACCAACTGTGGACAACACTAAGGGCCACTTGCACCAACTTCTTAAATGTGTTTAAATTGTATTTAAACACAAAAATTGTATGAAAAATTGTGTTTAAATATGATTTAAATACATTTAAGAAGTTGGTGCAAGTGGCCCTAAGAAAGGTATGAAATCCATTGCAATATGTGTGTTTGTCCTTCCTATGATTTTCGTATCACCATTGAATGATCTCGATCTATGTTAGTGTATTATCAATCAATAGGTGTTATTTGTATTGTTTTGCCACTCTGCCTGTGATAACATGACTACTTTTATACCAATGTCTTAGGGTGTAAATTTTTATAAATACTGTATCAAATATGTAGATTACTTTTTTGCTCACCTAACATATTGATTGTTCCTAAAGTATTAGTCTTAATAGTTTTTACTGGATTTTGCATGTAGTGAGGTGGACTTGCAGGACTAGCTAAGTGGTATATTTCGTCTGCCTGGAAAACAACACAATATGTTATTATTAATGCATACACAAGCATTACTTTGTTCAGGACTATTAACATAATAATGAAACATACCTCTACGTAAAGTGGGTTAACAATATCGTGATGGATCATTTCAAAGTTACGGTGACCGAACCAGTGTTCCACATTACGTTTGCGGCCTGTGAAGAAATTGTCTACGACAATTACTTCGTGGCCTTGTGTCATAAGTACATCGACTAAGTGCGAGCCTACGAAGCCCGCACCGCCTGTCACCTGAAATTTATTAAGTAAATCCATAATTGATTCAGCTGCTAATTTGGCCATCTATGCTAATATTATAAAGAGGATAGATTTGAAAGAAGAAAGTAAAAAAAAACATTTCGTACGAAAAAACACAAACTAAAGCAATTTTGAGAAATTGTTAAAAAAGGAACTATCAGTAACTACAGAACTCAAATACTCATGTGTGTGTATATCAGTAATAGTCAATGTCAGGTAATGAGAGAGTATGGGTGAGTGTACGTGTTCATGTATCCTGCCCAATAAGACTAAAATCGTGTAATAAAAATAAAATAAAGTTTAAATATAGTTTTTAATTATTAGCCTAGGTATATAGCCCTCATAGTAATTTATGCGTGTGCGAGCAATCCTGTTTCCTGGCAATCATCAACATCAAAGAATTCACTAATCAAGAAATTAACTATTTAACTAGGACATGTTGGTATTTATAAGCTTTAACTCTTTTTGTTTATCAATATTTGCTGCAATCGTATTCTAAAGGCGCCCACATTATATGTGTATTTATGTAACAAATAAACTCAAAAACGACTAGGCAGATTTTAAAAATTCTTTCACCATTTGAATGCTACATTATTCCAGATTATCTTAGGCTATAGAATATTTTGAAAAAGCGCGCGGAGCCGTAGAGGGCCGCTAGTCTGTTATAAACTTAAAATTACAAAAAAGTTGACAGTTAAAAAGAGGAAGTCGACAGACTAAAACCATGCCATGGTGCTGGGGTTAGGGGAGTGTGTCTACATTCCTCTACCTGCAAACCCACTGCCAGCCTAGTTTAACCCATCATTCTAAAATAATAATCTAGGTCTGGATCATCTGGTGGGTCACCTTATAATTTCACTTTTATTTTTTTGACACAAAGCATTCTCCTTTAGTCTCAGTATATTTACAAGCCGAATTTACGAAGCCATGATGTGCAGCACTGAAGCTGATTGACCAATCAGTGCACCAAATTTATTTTTGTCACCAGTTTTATCTCATTATGGATTGATCCTGATTTTATATCAATTAAGTTTCAAATGCAAAGAAAGGTCAAGCTACTAATTTACAAATACTTGCTTACATACAAAAAAAACAACCAGAATCTTTATAAATAGTATTTTGTTTGTTTGTGTTTGTCAAGGGCACTATGACCTTATTCATTTACCATAGAGTTAAGTGGAGTGTGGCTGTCAATTTACATGATAATATTCATTATAAGTTACTAAAGAAGCATGTAACAAGGGCTACCGTTTTTCTAATATTGACAGTTGATTAAGTAATGTTCTGTTATCTGGAAGAAAGATAACAACACATACGGTATTTTAAAAACAAATATGATAACACAAAGTAGGTTCTTGATGTATGTAGCCCTTTAATGACACTAATATGAATTGCTATATCACTGTGATGATGCATTAAAAAAATTAAGTTAATTATGATATCATACCAATATTCTTTTTCTTTCTTTATATCCTAGAAATTTTACTTCTGGGTACTTCTGTGGCACTCTTCCTTCCAATATTGCTATTTTCTTTTCCAATTGCTCTATCCTTGACTTAGCTTCTAGCAGTTCTCGTTTTGTACTGTCATCTTTAGAGTTTGGTTCTATCTGTCTCTCCATAATTTCTGTATCAATATATTTGTCCTTCTTTGGCAACTGATTGAAACCTCTGTAGTTCAATTTTTGAATGTCTTCATCTAATCTTTGGTGCACCCCATCTCCCTTGTTTTCTTTTGTAAGAATTAAAAATAACAGGAGAACTGAAAGCAAGTGTATGTAAGTACAGTCAATCATGGACAGTAGGTATGTCATATGTATGAAAAAATCCTTAATTAGTTACTTGTTTGAAATCAATTTATTAAAATATTTTCATAACATTTTTTTTATCAACATACCTTGAGGCTTTACAGAAAAATACATTATTAATTATTATTTCGTCACCAAGTTACCTCATGTATCTCCTTTTTATGGTACACTGCTACTGCTGTATTAATCGATAAAACATGAGCTAGTTGTGTGACTAGAGGACAATTGCCATGTACGTATACAAACCAAAACGAAAGGAAAACAACACAGTTATGCGGCAAGCATTTGTGTAAACTTATAAACAGATTGTATGTACTTACATATAAAGAGTATGCCCAACACTGTTAGTGTCTTTCTGAATTTCAGAGATTGTCTTATCATTTCGAGTTAACAATGTTTCTGTTCACATTGCTAATTTTAAATTAGATTGTTGTACGTGGTTCAAAGCAAAAAATTAGAATAGTTATATTTTAGTGTCATACATAATACATGTGACAGCTGATGACTGTCGAGAAAGTCAATGTCAAAGTCAATACTCATTGAATGTGATGTGACATCACTGACATCTATTGACTGACATCAATAGTTGACACTTTGACTTTTTAATACATAGACTAAAAGAACCATTTTTGTAGTTTGATATCGAGTCTTTTGATTTTCCCTGAAAACTGGGAATTAATTAGGTCATCCTACGTATAATATTATAAAGAGAAACTATTTGATTTTCTTTATGTCTGGTGTATCTAACCAGAAGATGCAGGTTCCAATACTGCGGCATTCGAATTTTTTCTTCACTAAAATAGCTTATTAAATTAATCTTAGCCTGGAAATAGTAAAAAAACACAAAAAGATAATTTTATAATGTGAAACCTCCACAGTGAAATAAGTATTAAAATAGGTAATACTTTCCAGATTTAAGGTCTAAGAGGTATAGGGCACTAAGAATATTCCATTCAGCACGTAATGATCGGACCCCGCAGACCAAGAACGTTCTAGTATCTTAAACTTTCTTGCCGCAGACCAATGAATACCTATTTAATGTCATTGCCACAGACAAAAAATAAAGATTTTGGATTGTTCTATTGTCCGACCCGAAGATAATTGATTATCGCTTAGATGTTTAATTTAAAATAAAAGTTTATAGTGGTACACTACTAGTGCTATATTTAATCCATAAAACATTGACTAGCGTTTTTATGTAAGTTCCCTCTATGCTAAAATTATATTTGAATTTAGCGGGCTAAGAGAGCGGATCTTAGAATTGTGTCATAAATTGAAATAAAGAGAAAATGAAAATCGCATTCTGGCAACACTTTTGCTACGACTATGGCTACGACTGCTACGACCTCTCTTCGACGAATCACTTTCTGTAAGTCAAAGACTTACATTAAACTAATATTAAATACTGTAAGTGTTGCTGAATACTTTATCACAAAACGATAATATCGAAAGTTAGACAAGCACAAGACAGTGCTATTTTTAAATTATAAAGCAGAAGAGTTTGTTTGTTTGTTTGGTTGAACGCGCTAATCATAGAAACTACTAATTCGAAATGAAAATTTATTTATATGTTGGACAGTCTAGTTATCGAGGAAAGATAAAGGCTATTTAACATCACGCTATGACCAATAGGAGTGGAGCATCAAAATAATCGGGAAAACGTTATTCCTTTTGGGAGCTTCCATTGCGTGCGCTGCGTAAACGGTTATAGTTACGTAAAAATCATGTACCACGGAATTGTCCCCTTTAAAATTTCTAAAAAAAGTCCGTTTCAGCACATGTCTATCTTAGGTTGACTAATTGTAGCCTTTTTTAAGTACCTAATCAAATTTGTTCTAAAATTATGAACGCATTATTTGCGAAGGTGTTTTTAAAAACATGCTATTAAACCATATCCAAATAAATAGGTACGTTATTCGTCATAAGTATTTCGTTTTGAATAAAATCGCCTTTAACACTATTTGATTTCAATGATGAGATACTTAGCATAGTTTTAAACAAACGCAACAAAATAATGATCAAATGCCACGCGCGCTGGCGATGGAGGGCCGTTTAGAGCGAGGCATTGATAATGGTTATTATTATGAGGCTTCCGGCGACTGGGACCACAATTAACTCGGACCGCGGTCCCAGTCGCCGGATCCATTTAATTTAAATATTTTTCTTCCGGCGACTGGGACCACCAATAAATCCATACTAAAATCTATTGTACATATTAACAACAGTACAGTCAAACGAAAAAATGTTCTAAGTAAAATCCTTTGAATAAAAATATTACTTATACTAGATATGAAGTTATTCCTGCGTTTAAAGAACAGTTGCAGCAATGTCTAAACGATGTGAGATCTAAGATTTTGACTCAGCGGGAAGCTGCACTAAAATATAAAATTCCTCGCAGCACAATAAAGAATAAACTAAAAAATAAACACTGCGGCAAACCTGGCCATCCGACAATATTTACAACAGAAGAAAAAGAAGCATTTGTCACACTTTCCGAATATGAGTTTCCGATAACGGATATTGACCTCAAAATAATTATAAAAATTACTTATCTAGTAAAATTATTTGTTAGTTTAACAAACATAACATAACATACCATCACGCCTGTATTCCCCGAAGGGTTAGGCAGAGGCGTACTAATGTACACCCACAGTTCGCCGGTATGTTTAGGTCCCATGTAATAGGGGGCGAGCCTATTGCCATTAATCGGGCACAAATTCTAAACTCCGAGCTGCTACTGAGAATTTCATAGAAAAACCCAATAACACTTTGCTCGACCTGGGAATCGAACCCAGGAGCTCTAGTGTAGCAGTCGCACTTGGGACCACTAGACTAACGAAGCAGTTTACTTACTTACTACTTTATTACTAAAACAAACATAAATAAAATTATGGTTATGTTTTTTAGATTTCACTTTTTTATTATAATGTTTTCCACTAAAGAGTGTTATTTATTCGTCTCTAAAAATAAAATTTATTTCCATTTTAGAACTATCAAAATGGATAAAGGAAGCCCTTCAACTTCTCACCGTCAGCAAACTATAAATACTTAAATATTTTGTAACGAAGAGTTTTTTTCTATAAATATTACTTACTTTGAACATTTTTCGTTTGACTGTACTGTTGTTAATATGTACAATAGATTTTAGTATGGATTTATTGGTGGTCCCAGTCGCCGGAAGAAAAATATTTAAATTAAATGGATCCGGCGACTGGGACCGCGGTCCGAGTTAATTGCGGTCCCAGTCGCCGGAAGCCTCATTATTATGTACAGATACCTATATTACTTTCATATATTTACCTATACCCTTTTTCTTCAGTAAAATACTTTACAATCTTAGCATGGAACATGCACAAAATTACTAAAAGATAGTTATTTGATTAAAGATTTGGGAAGTGACATGAGTTGTAATAAAGACTGAGTGACAGACCGACCTACACGCGGGCAAACCGCGGGCAGAAGCTATAGTAAATAATAGTGTGTTTGTCACCTAACTCCTCCTAAATGGCTGGGCCGATTTTGATTAAATTTTGTGTGTATATTTATGCGGATCCCTGAATAACCAGAAGGGTTTTGATATACAACTTTTTTTTTTTAAAAAAAAAGCTTACTAGCAATGTGGATCGCACTTTACTAATATTCTTGTTAACCCCTCGTGCTAAGCTAAAATGCTTGTGTTACGAGTGGGTTTACGTCGGTAGTGCAATGGGTGGGTTTCGAACCGGCAACCACATGTTTGCAAGTCGCGCCCTAGCCATTAGGTTACCGCCGCTTTTGAGTCTTTTGGTAGGTATGATACAATTTTATAACGATTAGAGCAGCAATGTCGGACAAATGCAACTATTTGTATAGCATTCGGATTCGACTTGTACCTAATGAAAAATTTTAGCATTTTATTCAATTTTAATATTTTTGATATTATAAAATGTTATAATGTATCTTCTACCTTATTTTTGTAATAAAAACTTATAACTAGGTCTGGACACGATGTAAGTAGGTACCTATATAATCACAAAAAAGGATGGATGTAAGCACACAGCAGTTTTTATGTAGAACAAGTTATACAGTTTTGCGTAAGACGCAAAACTGTATAAGTACCTACACAAATAGATTTTTTATTACATTCCTCCTATTCCTAATATTGAAATTCCATTTAAGGAAATTGAATTTTTATATGAGGTAGTTACTTACTTATTAAAGGAACAACTTTCTTGGATTAGTTTCTGATTATGAGTCACACATTTTATGTCATGTACCTATTCTAGTACATAATTGTACTTTTTTAGCTACTACATCTTATGTAATAACACAGCTAATAGAATACTAGTATGTAATAAGTACGTTACTGCAGTTACTAAGTAGGTTATGCCATTTTTAACTCTTAGATCAATAAATAATTACAAATGTATGTCATTATTTTCTTTTAAAACAAGGGGGCCGAACTCGCACAGGGATATCGGGTTGATCAGAAAAAAGGCCATCAATGCCAGCATCGAAATACGCCTGCAGTTCAGCGCTCAAGTTACCAAGCGCTGACGGTTTGTCGTGTTTGGAGTCACTTCGGTATTCCTCTGGTAAGAAATTATTCTCGGCACGAAACGTGTATGGATGCACTTTCAAGCCTACAGCATGGGCGTCATCAACGAAACTTGTCACTTCGCCGAGATGATTATTTTCATCGCGTGGTATTATGTAGCTTTTGTCCGGACCCACTGCGTAAGCATATTTCGCTACTTCTTGAAGGCCCTCCGGGGTAGCCATACTACCGTACGTAACTCCCGTCCCCAGTTGAATTTGATCGAAAGGTGACATCGACTTGCTGTCAAATAGCTGCAGTAGCCGAAGCCGAGTGATATTATGCAGTTCCTTTAAGTTATTTACTTCAAAAGACTGTATATAAACCGGTGCATGTGATCCTTGATAACCATTGCGATGAAGAATATCCACTACTGCTTGTTCCATCGGCAATCCGAGGGTCCGAAAGTGTGTGCTATGCTTAATTTCCGGGTAGAGTCCTATAACTCTCTTTTGACTAATTTGTAAACCTTTGACCAAATTAATGATTTCTTGAAACGTTGGAATTTGAAAGGCTCCGTTCATTCGGGCATTCCCAGGTCTTATATCTGCAATGCGTTCAACAGCGCGTAACGTTTTCAATTCTGCTAGTGTAAAATCTTCAGTGAACCACCCACTTATTTCATTTCCGTCAACAGTTTGGTTTCGGTGACGAGAGGCGAACTCGGGACGTTGTGCGACATCTGTGGTTAGCCCTAGCTCGTTGTCATGTCGAGCAACTAATTGTTTATCGCTGGTCATGACTAGATCGGGCTCTACGTAGTCGGCTCCCATGAGCGCCGCGAGGGCGTACGACCCGAGGGTGTGTTCAGGGACGTACCCGCTGGCACCACGATGTCCTATTACTAGCGGATGACAGAACTCTGAATCATAATCCTGTTCGGCACCTGTAGCTTCTAAACTTGATTCAGGTGGTATCCCAAAGGTGCATCCAAATAGAGTACATAACACGATCCACGCACCTCGACTCATCTTCATTTGGCTGTAAATCAAAAACCAATCTAGTTAGAGAACACTAACAAAAATCGAGGGTATAGTAGGTACCTACCACGGGTACCTAGTATTAAAATAATTTGATTGTAGGTACTTTAAGAAATAAAGTGTCATGAAGATCTACGTTACAAAAAACTTGATTTTGTTATTGTACTTTATATAAGTGGATATTATGCATGTGATTTCATTATCGTTATGGAAGGAAGGCCTTATACGGTCCATATAATTTTCTAGTATCGTGACAAGTCTTATCTAGTTACGTACCTACATTAACGGTTCCAATAAGAAATCGGTCAGAAGATTTGCTTACTAGCGCGATTGGATTTTGACATTAGGTCCATACAACTAATGTCGGAATCTTATCTCTAGTAGGCAAATCTATCGACGGATTAGTTATTAGGATTGGGGCCGTATGTAGTAGGTACTTACCTGAATTTCATAATTTCTGACCTACACTAACTTGATAGTTATATTAGTATCAACCTACTCAATTACTCATGTAATTGAGTAGGTTGATACGTCAATAAGAAAACCTGTATGTAGTGGGACTATTACTTACGTATAACCTAATGAATATTACAAAAAATACTTACGTTTAACACGATGTTGGTTCAGTAAGTCGAAAACTTGACGATATGTGCAGAGATACGCGGAGTGGGTGACAGGAGATCAAACGAAATGTACAGGCGATTGCATAACCCTGAATGTAGGTATGCCAACACTAAATCCACGACCATGAGGAAAATGTCACCACCGACTGGTTTGAGGTTTAAACTTGATGTGACGAACTTAATTTGCTCATGAACGTTATAACATTGAGATTTCGGAATCATTAAATTACGAAACGTCAAACACGCATAGAATTCCGTAAATAATGCTTTAGGCTATATACATAGGGTAAGTAACACATAAACAAAGATTTATTTTCACTATTTCCTATTTATATTCTACTGATTATGTAGTATAAATGTTATCATACAGGCGTGTAATATTTTGAATTGTATCCTCGCTTATTTAAGTCTGCAATTGGCTTGAACGAATAATACCAGAACTTATTAATTTTACGACTTATGTTTTAGTTAGTTATTTTTCTTTGAATAGGATACACTTTATTTACAGCAGGTGCTTTATACGTCATTTTATAATTTTACCTAAGATATGACAAGATATGAAAATTATTTACTTAGGTAACTACAAAGACACCATTTTACATTTAGGTACTTGTTTCAAACGTTTTATTCTCATGTTAGTCACTTTCAGGGCCTACCTAAATAATACAGTCATATTCCTGTTTTCGAAGAAAAACAGATATATTTGGTAATTAAATTTTCTCGCTCACTGTACGTACATACTTACACTTATGATAAAACTTATATCATATCATTTCAAGAGTTAGTAATAGGGTCACCATGTTAATTTTCGTCTCCGGACAAACATTTAAGGCAAAATATCCATATTATTTGATTCCAATGGGTTAATAGTCTAATATGATTATGCTGATCCTTATGATAATTGTGATTATTACTAATTTACGCTACAACGCTGAGTTTACATTAATTAAAAATGCTGTTGTATTATTATTAGAAACTACTGATATTACATTCTAGCTATTTACAAAACAATATGTGGGTCAGTAGATACTATTAAGTACCTAAATGTTCTGTGAGATGGGTGTACTTACACCTTTTGGTACAATTCTGCATAATTCACGCCGTCTATTCGAGTCCCGCAACAAATATCAGGGTTCTTGGTTCGAGTCTTTGTGTGCATGTGAGATGAATGTCCACAAAAGCACCTGCGATATAAACTTGGGCCTAATACATGAGTAAGTACCTACATAGCTATAATTACCAATTCCAAATTAGAAGATATTAATTTGTGTTAAAAAAAACAGAATCAATATAGGTGCGAATCCTAAAAAAATCCTAGCTACATGGTGTTATTAGTCATAAATATTTATCACAAACGTCAATCAGAAGTTGTGAGCCCGTTTAGTCAGTCGCATGACAATCATGTGTCGATGAAGATGCCACAGAACCGCAGCCATAGTAGGAACCTTGTACAGTTTGTAACACGTGTTTGCTTACGTAGGTTATCGATAAGTATTGTTGGGCAGGTTGCGTGTATTCACTGCTATTCATTATTTTATGCGTATGTGACAGTGACAACAGTTAGTTTTGGCCTACGAAGACGAGGGATCCTGTCGTCCCGAAATTCCTCCAGAACTGAAACATACAATGCTCACACACTAAATACAAAACGCGCGTGCGTTTGTGCCCCTTGTCAGGTTAAATTGTCGATATTATTGAATTACTAACAAAGCACCAATCTAAAAATATGCGTTTAGGTATGTACCTAGTGGTTGTCGTACTTTTGCAGATAAAGGTTCCATCGTCTGGGGAGGCTCTGAAATTAGAGGTGATTGTTTTATCTAATCAGCTCACATCATTCTACTTCTGGGCATAGTCCTCAGCGACTATGTACCTATCTATGAGAAAAATAAATGGGATCCGATATTTTAAAGGATGCTATTCAAGTATTCATAGGGCAAGGTCTTAAAAGCATGAATTCACGTCTCCATCGAACTGGGTTATTACTTATTGGTCTAGAGGTCCCAACCAAGTGCGGCGAGTGTGAGGCTGGCTTCGATTCTCTAAAATTCTTAGTAACAGTTCACTTATGCATTATATTAGTGGTTGTAACAAATAGTTAAAATAATCTATTTGAAAAATTCTAGTAGGTACTATTTGGTTTGTTCATGAACATGATAATATTTGGTCGAATCGATTCATTGGATTAATTAAAGGAGATAGTAATAATTATATGGATTGTCAGGATTGAGATTAATATAGTTTATTACTTAGCTTAGATTATTAATAAAATTACATAATACACTTAAATACTTCGACTAGAATAAATTAATTATGATAACATAGAAAGGTTGGACACTTACTTAGCATTACTAAGAATCGTATTGTAAGAATCTAAATATATAAAATATGTAGGTATATTTATTCAATAATAGTCCGCATATTACCAGTCCTTGCTAGTAGTAAAAATATTGTTGCTATATGTAGCTACCTAACATAGATATACATGCATTATATGCGTTTGCATATACCTACCATGCATTTCGCTATAGTAATATCTTTTGTCTACACAAAAAAGTCACCTGCAACACATTTTAACAAGTTCCACGAACGCGTACGAAGTCGTCGGGTTGGTCAGTGAATAATCCATCGATCCCTGTGGCCAGAAAAGCTCGTAGTTCACCTGCAGCGTCTCCTAGAGCATCACTGGAAGAGACGTCGCTTTGGAATTCAGCAGGCAGAAAAACGTTCTCTGATCGGAAAGTATACGGGTGTACCTTCAGACCTACCGCATGCGCGTCCTGCACAAAACTTGTCACAGCACCCAGGTTGTTCTCAGCGTTACGAGGAATTATATGAGATTTTTCAGGACCAACTGCGTAAGCATACGATGCGATGTCTCGTAACCCTTCTGGAGTTGCCATTTGACCATAGGTGAGATTCGTTCCTAACTGAGCTTGGTCAAACGGTTGGCGAGCACTGCCGGCAATAAGCTGTATCAACCGAATATCAGTTATATTACGTAGCTCTTTTAAGTTGCTCACCTCAAAAGATTGAATATAAATAGGTGCCTGTGGGCCAACGTAGCCGTTCTTGTGAAGCAAATCAACAAGAGGCTGTTCCATCGCCAGTCCCAAACGTTGGAAATGAGTTGGATGTTTAATTTCTGGATAAATTCCAATAGGACGATGTAGACTGATCTCTAGACCTTTCGTCAAATCAATGATTTCCTGCATCGTCAGGACCTCAAGAGACGTGTCCATTCTAGCATTACCAGGTCTGATACTGGGTATGCGTTCGATTGCACGTAGAGTTTTTATTTCAGCGAGAGTGAAGTCTTCAGTGAACCATCCACTTACTTGAAAACCGTCAACGTTTTGAGTGCGATAGCGGGAGGCAAACTCAGGATGTTGAGATACGTCTGTCGTTAAGCCAAGCTCGTTATCGTGTCTGGCGATGATGTGCCCGTCTTTTGTCATCACGACATCTGGTTCGAGGTAATCAGAGCCCATGGTGGCTGCGAGTGCGTATGCTCCGAGGGTATGTTCGGGGACGTAGCCGCTAGCTCCGCGGTGCGCTATTACCAGTGGCTGGCAAAAGTCGGCGTCGTAGTCTATGCTGCCTGGCAACGATGAGTTGCGCGTGAGAACCAGGGCGAGAACTGCACTTAACCCAGTGACCCCGACGAGTGCCACCACCACCCATATGCCCACGCGGCCGTTCATCTTCACGTTACCTGTAATTTATATAGATCATATTAGTGTCGTGCACTGACACCATAGTTAAAATTTAATTTTCGAGTTATGTTATGTTTACGAGATCGATATCAGCAAGTAGATGAAATTCCGGGGCCTAGATAAGGTGCAATCTACCATTCGATTTAAAAAAATCTAATAAGAACAAAAGGCAATAGGCATGGAAATGACATGTGGTCGATTTGTGGAAAACTTAGCCAGGTGTTTCCATACATTTTATTTTTAATTGAACGCCTTTTGTAACGTCAGATTGAAACTTGTGTACACAAATCCAAATAAAAACGTTTTGTAAAAACAACACTTTAGTTAAATAAACAGTAAATACTCACGACAACAAAGTGTCTGCTGCTCCGCACCTGTACGTGTCAGCCAACAAATAATTAGTAAGTAAGTAAACTGCTTGTAATACCCATAAACATCCTAGTGATAGCACAAGTCGAGTTTATACCCCACAGATAAGGTACGATAAAACATTTATTTTGCTTAACATAAGTACTCCTTAGTAATTATACATATATTATCTGTACATATGTTACAATATGTACTCACAAATAATGCCTCCTGTTGCTTATCGTATCCGGAAAAGGGTTCGTTACATTCCATGACGCAGCTCGCATTTTCTAGCTTGCATCTACCTCTAGATAGGTACTGCGTAGCAAACAATATAGCAGTTTAGGAGTGTACCTCAAAAGTATACGAACACTTGTTGATATGATAAAGAAAGATGCAAAATCAAACACAGTTTATAACCTGTGTTTGATTTTGCATCTTTGCAGTATATTTTAAATCTTATTTTTTTATGATGCTTCTATAGAAGCATCATAAAGAAATAAGATTTAAAGTATACTGCGTAGCATATTCAATCTAGTAGTAGCAGTAGTATAGTGCACCCGTGATTTTTATGCCCATCATTATTTAGTAAGTTCGTAGCAGGGTATCGAGTTTGTTGAAATACTGTATTTAAAGTGCTTAGTTAACTTAATTTCAGATTAATACACTGCAGCAAAGGCGCAGAAGTTTAGGTAAGATCTAAGTAAAATAAATTTAATTTCCTATGTGATGGATTCTCTTTTGCAAAACCTATTTTGTAAAACGATCCTCGCAAAGGTCCTTCCTGCCGATCGGTGAGAAGAGTAGGTAGGAGTTTAGGCGGGAAAATGAAAAGTGCACATTGTCGATTTTATATTATTTTTCAAAACTTGAATTTGTCCGAAGTTTAATGTGTAATTATGGTGGATAATTAACCATTAAGTGTTCGTGAACGTGTGAGAGTGTAGGTAAATGATATAAAATTGAAAATCGCGACTTTTTGGGTTCACACCTAAACTCCATCGAAGCCTCAATAAAGTTTCTACCGTTTTATTGGGGCAACTGAACATTATACTTGACACTGGCGAACACAAAAAGTGTGGTGCCATAGTACAATCCCATGATGGGAAATAATTATTACCTACTTGATTATTATAATACTTGACACTGGCAAATACACAAAAAGTGTGACGCCATAATAAAAAAAAAAAAAAAGAGTAGGTAATTGTCCATTTATCAGTCATATAGTTTCTGAAGGGACGGATACTAATAAAATCTTATCAAATAATTTATCCAAGTGAATTCTAACACGTTGTGTTTGTGTGTGTTGTAAACTACACGCATATTCTCCGTGATTACAGACACGGGGAATATGAGTGTTTTTTATAGGCTGTACAAAGATTAGTGTTTTGCTAAGCCAGTGTAGGAGGTTGATCAAAGCATGCCAAATAAATGTACTTTTGTTTTACGATTTGATGATATAAATTAGATTGTAGATAACACTTAAGGATATATTTAATCTTTTGGACTTTTTTAAAGGAGTTAGTACATTTAATTAATGACATTTTAAGTCACTTATGTTCAAGATTCTAACCAGCCTGCTTTTTGTTATTGAATTATTACATTTACTCTTTTTAAGATTTCCAATATCTTCGTCACAGCAAGAAAGAAAGGTAAAATACAAAATTAACTAAATAAATTGTAATGTGAACATACTCTTGGGAAAACTAAGGTACCTTTTTGCTTTAAATCGTAACTACCTTGGGTAATGTTTAATTATGTAAATACAAATTATATTCCAAAGCATTGATTCATTAATTACCTTCAGCATTGAATTTACTATAGTTATCTTCATAATTAATAGCTAAAAATATCTACCTGCTTCTCCATTTAATTTTATTGTTGTACCAGTTAATTTTGAAGATTTTAGTATACACATGTGCTGCTTGGGAAGGAACACGTTACCTACATCACAGTTTAAATGTAAGTTTTGACAACAGGTAGGAAAGTAAGCACAATATTAGTCGGCTAATCGAATCATTAGAGATCGATTATTCTTTATTGTACAGTAATTAATGATAATATTTTGTGTAAACTATGTACATGACTAAGTGTTTGGTTAGTTGGAATAAATAAGTATTTTACAGGACACCTACTGTATAGGATAATATACCTATTTATTCTTCACGAATCGGGTATGTGTTTCCTAGGAAAAGTTGTTGAGTACCTAATTAGGATAGAATCACCCTTTTAACTGGTTCAGGTGACTGAAACCCTGTATATTAAGCTGCAATTCTGCAATGTAAATCTTTAGACTGCATAACGAGTAGTTGTTTGCGCAGGGAGTTGGTAATGTTAGCATTATTGCAAAATAAAAACTTTTAATAAAAACAAACGCGGGGCGCGCCAACCCTCGCGGCTGGTGTGTTGACACTGAGGTTTTATTGATAGGGCTGCAACGGCTTGAATTTTTTATAATATAGCTTATATATACCTTTTTAGAAAATAATTCCTTTTAGGTACATCATTCAAAGATGTTTCTTTATGGACACTGACTTTATGGCTCCTATATGAAATGAAAGAGAATAAAATCACCTTTGAATTTAATAGATTTCGTATTCAATTATACCTAATATAGTTTTGAATTATCTATTCATGTTCTTAATATCTATGGACAGAAGCTTCTTCTTCCTGGCTAAGAAAATAAACTTTAAGTTACCTACTTTATACACCATTCTAAATGTAGCATTTTGATCTTATGACATTGAAATGTCTTATCTATAATAAGTAAAATGTTTTTTATTATTCTACTTATAACATGACATTTGAAGCAGGCTTATAGCATTTCAGCCTTCATTTGACGAAGCATTTATCTGCATCTGGTTTACATGCGTTTTTCGGTAGGTGCTGATTTATCAGTTTGTTTTTTAATTCCAGACGATTGATTTTTCCAAGATTTTGAACTTATGAACTGCCTCATTGCCCATCATATTAGTCGCAAGTATTTCTGTTGGTACTCAGCATGTGGTAGGTAACTACTGTGTCCTTTTCCCAGGTAGAGAAAAGTGTAACTGAGTTTGGATTTTGGCCCAGTTAAATGCAGTTATCTGGTTTTGTTTGTTGATAATTTGTATATGTATATAGGAAAACAAACCCAAAACGATGAATACAACACATACCTACTATGTTTATATTTCGAGGTTCTCCATAGTAATGACAATTAAATAGGCATTATATTGGATTTTATAATAAGCTAGTAACCAAAATCCTCGCGTTATTATTACTTATTATGCAACAGTGAACTAAGGCATTACGCTACGGTAATATTATAACACCTTTGCTTAACTTTCGGTAACTACAGGCCCGTTGATACACTTAATTCTACTTTCTGTTATTGCTAGATTATGTGACAGCCCTGCACAGTGTCATTTATAGGGATCGTCCCGGAGGTATCCCTTCGCAAAATTCGTTTGTTTTTTCCCGTGTACCCTCCGCCGCAGTGTGCAGCCTCTAATCCTAGTAGATCGAATTAATAAAGTTTGTCGTTAATCATTATCGTAAGCTACGAATACGGTATTAGACATTGATTACAGCAGGGTGAATGAATAAGTCGACTTTATTGCGTTAAAAGATTTAGTACCAAACAAAAGAGTTTATTATTTTTTATTTGTCAAGTTTTATGAGGTTGTGGGGGGGAAGAAAAAAAGTTAAAACCTATGTCAAATGTTGAATAAAATATGCTTAAAAATTATTATAGTAGGTATCTGTAGAGATAATATATCGATAGATATTTTTTCTAAGTTAAGAAGGAATACTCAGGCAGGATTTGAACAAGGCAAGGTTTGTTTTGTTTTCTGTTTTTACTAACTAATATTTAATCTGTATCATTATGTTCATAACTAATAAGAAAAAAAAAATACTTAACTATAAATGTTAAGTGCATATGTATAGTTTATATTTATACCGCGCAAGCGTTAATCTTACGAGTAGGTATTTTATCTATTTGGTGCTTCCCACGAAACATCTCCAGAGAAATGTTAAACAAATCCTACATAACGTACGGTAATAAAGTTCAATTTTGCATCAATATCTCCCTGGAGACAACCGCGTGAAGGGACCCTAATAGCATCGGTTAGATTCAATGAACGCGGAATTGTGCCCCTTTCGAGAATACGATAATGTAAAGTTGATTATCTTATCTATCTATCACTATCTTAGAAGATTAAATTTAATCGACACTGAATGTATTACTAATGTTTTTCTCGATTAACACGGTCGAACAGTCAATCAGACCGAATTTTGAATACAAACGCAATACCAAAATAAATTGTAATTCAAACACAATTCAATAATTGTTAAATCATTATTTGGATTCCGATACCATTAATCTAGGTTCCTGTTCTACCATAGGTAGGTACTTCATTTCACTGGAAATAAAGAAGCGAATGCAATTCTTGATAATATTTATATTTTTGCAGCTAGCATCGTTTTTACTTTTGTTATTACCATTTAATGATTTTGGTTTCCAAAATAAATATTTATTATTAGGTATCATTATTGATAACTTTACAAATTTGTAAATATTTTCCGGTCGTTTATATCCAGTGAAGCAGACGAAAGGAACGAAACTAGATTATCGGTATCTCAATCCGAATAATAACACAATTTATTACGTTTTATTTAACCTTAAACGCTAAGAAATTTTGTAGAAGAGAGGGGCTAACTAATAATCGATCAGTTAGGTTAAGTTATGGATGGGCCTACAAGGTCTAGCATTCTTTGGATTGTTGATCATTATTAACACATCGATACAGTTGAAATGGGCATTAATTGTCAGTTGTGGAAATCCAGGGCAATCGTGGATGTGTGTCGTGAATCGTGGAGTGGCCTAGAAACGTGAACACTGAACCTAATCTACTTATACGTTTAAAAAGGAAACAGTTGGATATGAAAAAAAAACAAGTAAATATACTGTCTTATCATGTAAAGCCAATCCGAGAAACCAAAAGAAAATAGGTTTATGTAAGTAGGTACTTGATCATAACAAAAGTTCACAGAAAAAATCCAGAAAAGAGGATATTCTACAAAAAAGATGCTATAAGTTATAATGAAATATTTCGCACAGAAGTGATGTGTTTAAGTGGATAATAATCGGGTTGGTGATCCCGGGCGGGGCAGCCCCGCCCACTAACATGGAATACCTTTTATTTATAACTAGATTTTTATATATCAGTGGACACAAATCAATGTTTACCAATCCAAATAGGGAATAAGATCCCATTCCTAATTTAAATAATTCCTTTATGAATTGGACCCGCAGCAGCTGGTTCTGTAAGTACCTAGACCGTATGTCCTATCAAAGACAATAAAGCTAAGTACCTTTTTAAGAATAGTAATTCTGCTTCCAAATACATGAAATATGTACTTGCGATTTGCATGATTTAATTATGGTCACGCTTTTGCGTTTGAAAAAGTGTTGATTGTCTATCTACGCATATCATGCATGTGGTGTGAATGGCAAAGTGGCGTGCTTGTGGCGTGGCTTCTATTTAGTGTCAAGAGACTGTCCTCACAGATACATTTTGTAGGTTCTACGGCATAAATTGTTATCGGTATATTATATAACTGATTTACATCCGTAACTCATCGCAAGGGTCTAGTTGAAAATCAGGATCAACTGATCAAACACTAATGGCTTGACAAAACTGGGCCTTTAGGGCGCAACCATATTATATTAAGTATGTTCTTGTAACTTATTAAGGTGAGAACTGTGGAAAGTTGTGCCCAAATAAAATTATTTTCTTAGGTACTTTCTTTCTTCTTCTCAAACTAACGAAGAAGAGGTTATATATAAAATTATTGGTCCTTAGCGCGATATAAGAATAGTGTCATGTCGACATTCGTGAAGCCTATTATTTTGTAACCCCGTTAAAGTAAAATGTTAGCTACAATCATCGACCAGTCGTAATTCTATTAACCGACAGTACCTCCAAGTTGTTACAAACATACTATCGACAGGTCAATCACAATATGTTTCGCAAAACTATCGAATGAGTCAGGTCGGGGGTCGTGGCCTTATTAAGTTTCTTAAAAGAGATAGCATCGGTCGTCGGGTCGTCACTCGCGACTGATGTGTAAGTCGGCGCCACAAATATTCGATTGAACAATATCGATGTTGTATCGGACAGTCGCTCGTTCGACCCACCATATCGATGCCATCAACACGAGCCACAACAATAACCCTATTGACGAAATCCTATAAACATAAAAAAGACGACATCAATGTTCGGACGAGAGCGTATCGACCATAGACCAAATTAAAATTACATCTAATAGTATTTATTATAAGCGTGAATTATTAATTTGTGCAGCATTGTCCCGGTGAGTATTGTGAATAGATAACGGAATGATTGTATCATACATAGTGGTAGGTACGTAGAACTAATCAGCATTATTATTCGTTTAAATGCTCACTTTTGTGTAATTGAATGCATTGTTTGTAAGAAAGCAGATACACGTGGGTATTCTATTAATCGA
This sequence comes from Acronicta leporina, assembly GCA_947256265.1. Taxonomy (NCBI): domain Eukaryota; kingdom Metazoa; phylum Arthropoda; class Insecta; order Lepidoptera; family Noctuidae; genus Acronicta; species Acronicta leporina. The sequence continues at coordinate 10,174,205 of OX366514.1, forward strand.
ATAAATAATGTAGGTATATTATCACCAGTAACGATACTCATATCCCTATCACCAAAATTGTTGTAGTATGCAGACATGAATTCGGATAAGTATCACACAAATTCGTGGTTGTTGTGTGCTTGATAAATAAAGCATAAAATTAAATAAATTTGAAGCACTTCATTAACCGTGACAATAAGCTATCCATCATCCAAAAGCTCGCAAAACAATAATCACATTATCATTCTCCCATAATATAACAAATGTTGCTCTGAAATGCATAAAGAACCCGCTTTGTAACTTTTTAAAGATACGTTTTGAGAAATAACGTCGCAGGGCTGCGTCCGACGAAACCGAACAATGTAAACTTATGAGTGAACGTATTATTTATTGAATAAAAGAAGAAGTAAAGCGGTTTGACATATTGTTAAGGGTCCTTATAAAATTATTTGCTATCACGCCATCCGAGGCTTGTTACGAAGAAGCAATGTTTAAAATGAAACAAGAGTACAACTCGGGGTACATTTATGAGAGGCATGTCTGACCAATAAAACAATGACGTACCTAACCGAAACATCGCCGGGATTAATGGTTGGCGTGGATTTTGTCTAAGGATAAGTAATTGCTGTCTTCTCATTTTAATAATCATATGGAGGACCCACTTCAAGAGCGCTATTAATAATGCTTAGAATGAATTTTTCGAATTCCCAAATGTCATCCAGCTTATTAACCGTCTTCGTTTTTTGTTTAAGTTTTATTTGTTTTGTATTGGACAGAACGTTTTGGTTTTGGCGCGGTCATTCCGACCTTTCGTTTTTTGTCTCGCATCATGCAATCTCGGCGGATGAAATATTGTTTAGAGTTAATTAGTTATCCTCTGATAAAGACTTTTTCTATGGAACTGCTCAATTTTGTGCTTTTCCTTAATTTGATGTTTGTACATTTTGATTTATCCGGGAAGCAATTTTTACAGTTTTATTCTTCTAACGTTCTTTATAGGTAGGTACTACCACTAACTGCATGCAAGAATAATTACATAAGTAATTATTCAGCTGCTTTTTTCTTGGATATTTCATTTCTAATTCATTAATAACTCTATTTTATTTTAAGAGCAAGTCATATTGAGATCATAGGCAGGTAAACAATCACCTCCCATCCAAATAATTAAAATTAGACACGCTGATTGAAACTATAATTTAAGCTTAAACACGAACGATTTATCACCGAGTCCGTACGTCAAAAATCATCTGCAAAAAGATGCCACTAAATGAATAAATTTAGATTCCAATGCGCGTGATCGATAGACTCTTAGATCGGATCTATAGATCATATCGACTTTGAAAATGGAATGCGTGAGTAAGACAAAATATAATTAATGATCGTCCTTCTAAATTCGAATCGGTCTGGTGCAGACATGTTGGCGTCGTCGCTATAAACAAAAGGCAAAAAGTTTTGTTTCATTTTTTCACAATATATTTTTTATTTGTGCATATAAAACGTTAGTCGATGTGCACGATTAATCATTCGCCGGCGTATTGTTGCATCTGTCGTGTCGGCTGTAGAACTGGAGTGCGGCCATTGTTGACGATGCGATGGACCTTTGTAGTTACGTTTTGATAATTCCAAAAAACACCTATTGCGCCACCTGTGCCTTGCCATAACGGTTTGATTCTTTTGAATCGAAAATCTCACTAAATTTTAAATAGATTACCTTATTCACTATTTAATAAAGTCAAAGCTATTGTGTTATAATGAAGCCAATAACATTTTCATATGTCATGTTTTATGCATTGAATGCGTACAATGATTGTTATAAGAAATGTAATTATTATACGCAACAATTAATTACAGCAGTAATGATGTATTAGATCCAATCTTTTGGATATGAAGTTTGTATAATATAGTGAAATATTTAGGTATACCTAGGTTATTTAATTAGGGTTAAAGACTGAAGTAACTTTTGGTAATGAAATTGATTCGTGTTCTTATCATTCAAATAGTAACTAGGTATCTTGGTAAACCTGTTTTTTTTAAAAGATTGGATTTAAGTAGAGTTAATTTAAGCATTGACACAACCGTGCACTACTACGTGTTAGGTCTCCAACTTAAAAAATCTAGCTTTTCAAAATGTGCTAATTCAGTATTACATGAAATCCTCTTAATGCCTGGGAGATTTTATCAACGTGTGAAGTCTGCCGACCTGCATTAGCCTAGAGGTGGATCTTAACCCAGCAGCACAGTAAGTCGGTAGATGGAGATCGGAGCGGTGCGGATGTGTTTAGAACACCTATTTACCTATCCGTAGACTGGCCGCGGCAAGCACAACTAAATCTTGTAGATCGATTGATCAGCGCATGTCTAGTTTAGCCGCGGCAGCAACGGAAATAGCTTGCAATTTTAGCTTGCAAGAAATTATAAAAATGCACATCTACAGGGTGTGCGTACCAAAGCAGTTACCTGCAACCAGAATCAATCGCGGCACGGTTATGACGGATAACGTGTTCTGTCGTGGAGTAATCCGTCACGGTCGGCGGACGGCGGCGGCGCGGGCGCAGACCGGGCGCCCAGCTTTGTTGGACGTGGGAAAACTGTAATATTAAACGAGTGTATATTAAAATTGTTGTGCTTTTGCTGTGTATGCAAACTGGATGTATTTGTGCGTAATTAATCTTAGGTCCTATGTTTTTTCGTTCGAGCAATACTATTTTATGCAAGTAGGTACAGCTTCCACTGTGCCCTATTGTTAAGCTCGGTAAAAGCGTCGGTAGCCTAATGGCTAGGGCGTCGGACTTGCGATCATGTGGTTGCCGGTTCGAACCCCACCCATTGCACTACCGACGTGAACCCACTCGTAACACAAGCAATCTAGCTTAGCACGAGGGGTTAACAAGAATACTAGTAATGTGCGACCCGCATTGCTAGTAAGCTTTTTTTTAAAAAAAAAAGCTTCGTAGAGCATTGTAAAATGTAACCTAAATTTGACAAAATTTACTAGCTCTGGTAATTCTTTTTCAGCCTTAGAAATTTAGAATTAAGGATTTATACATGGTACCGATGTCGTCACCTGCACTAAAGGTTTTTGAGAGTCTCTGTTTGTTTAGTGATATGCCACCTGGGTAGGCGGCAGGGTATATCAGACTTGTACCAACTAAAAAACCCCCCCTGTCTTATATTGCCATGAGAATAATTATAGACATGAAAGTACAGTTCGTTAAATAATCATTAAATATGTAGTGTTATTATTTGATTTGAGTATTCTTCATGTAATTTAGTTTTATATATACCACCTAGTTATCATATAGGTATATATTTATAGAGTACCTATTTGTATAATCATAATATCAATAGGTACTTTATTTGCTTTATCCCTTCGACAACAAAGCTATAGATAAACATATTCATCATAATTAGTGCAAGACATTTAGCTATCCTTTGTTGAATTATGACACCGTTCTTAGAACACACCTCATTTTTCTATTCCGTACCACCAAACAGTTTTGAGGGTTTACATGTGAAAAAAAGAAACAAACGAATGTGCGACCGGTTTTTTTCACCTGACATCACCCAACATTAGTTTTTACGTACACCATTTTGAAAATTAAATTATAGGTTATAACTTTAATATGATAGGTGTGTAATATATTTCTTGAAGGAATGTTTAGTTGAGATTTTTATCTTATAATAGTATTTATTTTATTTGGATTTGAACCATTTTGTATTATTATATTATACAGCCCTTTTTATTAATAGCATAAATAACGTTAAGCAGTTAATGAGTAACTTATTCAGTTTTTTAGGCATCTTGGATAATTAATATGATTGGATGGTACCAGCTGCATATTTTTTTTGGTTTTAATAATGTCGTAGGTAAGCCTTGTGAATATTAAATGTTGGTATTTTTAGTCGTACATTGCAAAGTTGTCAAGCTGAAATTATAAGTACTTGGTCAAAAGCAGCCTTTGAATTTCCAGTTCAGCGTACAAGCACCTCAACCGTGAAACTAAACTTTGCAGAACGGTTTACAATGATCGATGACTGAAACGAAGTTTTTCTACGTAGCGGTACAAAACAAAAGCTTATCACATCAGGTATCAGCTTATAGACAAGCTATAAAGATGGGATCTACAAAGAAATCAGCGCAGATTACAGTAAAACGACCGTCGCAATTGGACGATACATTTTTAACGACTGTGTTTTTTGGCGCGAACAAAAAAACGCGGCAGCGACAAAAGACGGTCGTCACAGAGATCCTCCTTACAGATAAAGGGCCCATAAATAACACCATAGGTTTATATTGTTTTTATGGGTGTTTCAGAACGATTCTTATAAGTTGCCATCATTTGTCAATATGTGTATTATAATTATTGATTTCCATTTTCGAATTGTACCTAATGACAAATGAAAGCTGCATTTATTTTACCTGTAGCTTTGACTATCAAAGACCGTATTTATTACTTACTAAGATTTAAGTAGATATTTTAGTTGAGGTACCGTAAGATTTTTAGTAATATGTGTGTTGCCCGTGTGATCCCTAGACATAATTAGCTTATTCAACACATTGTAGGAATTATACTGTATACAGCGTGTAACTGTCAATGTCAATTTGAATATCGAGTCATAATTATAATAACGAAGCCCTATAGTCATTTTAAGACACCTAAGCATATTTTTTTCAAGAAATTAGTTATATTACCACCTAAACGCAACTCAACACTCAACAAAACTCGTACCCACAGGGACTACGATACGCATTGGCGCGGATATATGCATTCAATAACAATTTGTGCAAAAAGGTTTCAGTTTTTCATTACCCGAGCCACTGGTGGTTTCAGGTATTGTATTTATTTTTCGGGAATAATTAACACATTACAATAACTACCGAAGATAATTAATTCAGTAAGTAACCGATTCTGTACGAACGACTTCCATGTCTTGCGCTTATTCTGTTAAAGGTTGTTTGCTATTTATTAAAAAAATATATAAGTACTTGTACCTACATAAAATTCATTAACAAAGACGGTGTTCATTTAACAAAACTATTGTAATCCAACTAAAGCTAAAACATCAGTAATGACAGAGAAAAACTGTTGAACAAAATTGTGGTAGTTGGCTCCTTATGAGGGATCGCCCTCCGAAAGTTTATTAAATCTTCTTTGGAATTCATTACAAGCCTGTTTCTAAATTAAGTTTTACACCCCACGCTTCACTTAACGTTTTATGAGATGTTTTCGCTTACTTTGTACACTGATTTAATTTTAAACGTGTAATAAGATTTATAGTTATTAATTCGTAGTGGAGCTGCAATGTGTAGCTCCAGGGTGCTATGTGTGAACATTTTAATAAATTCGTGATATGTGATTACTAACTGACAAAATGCGAGCCTCATTTTTCTATCCTAAATGAGTGTCAGATTCAAGAAAATGTTGGTACCTATTTATGATGGTAGAATAAAATTTTGCTTACGCCCAGGGTTTTTCTTCCCGCAATGGCTCCCAGCAACTTTACGATCAATGTTGCCGTTGATTGACAGCTTAGGTACCAATATGGATTTTTTTTCTATAAAGTATTCTATAAACTTATAAAGAAGCAAGTACCTACATAGTGAAAAAACTCATCTTGCTATGACGTCGACGGGTGCCAATGCCGTGCTTAGCTGTCGCGGGAAAAGAATAACCTGTGTTCTTTTACCATGTTATTTATCTAGTTTTCTTCCTTCTAGCCTTAGTTAGCCTCCTGAGCATCTAACCAGTGAATATATCATCGGACCTCCACAAGCTCCTCAACCATAATTTAAGGACAATACGGTTATCCTAAGGATAAACAAAGTAATTTTCAGGCTTTTAGGATTTTTCTGACAATCATAAATTGTCATAGTTTTTGTATATCGACAGAGACCGACGGTTTTATGTATTTGCAGAGGCATAGAAGCAGATATTTCGAACCTAGGTAGTTCGAAGTATTAGGAATCCATGAATCCATGTACAGAATGAACGCGGCAATCGCAGCTTAACTTTACAGATTGATTAACCATCGTAGTTATAAATTAACTATGAGCCCCACTATATATTTATGTATAGTTGGGGTTAAATATTTAACAATGATGAAAAACATCTAAAAGAAAACTGTTCAAATGTAACCTGTTTTTGAACCTCTTCATTGACCACAGCATCCGTGAAACTTTTAAATAACACACAAAAATGCCACAACTGAAACTGAAAATGCCGCCGCCGTAGAAAACTGAAAGTGTATGCGTGCAAGACGTTTGCCGACGGGCGGGCGGGCGGCAGGGCGGGAGCGTCCCGTTGCCAGGCAACGCGCTGCGGGTGGGCGTGGCAATCGATACCACCCTAACCTCACCCAGTCACCTCCAGAGTCCAGTCCTCACGTCTTCGTCCTTATACTTTCAGGAGACACGCTGGACACGAGTACCTACACCATGTTACTTTAACGGGTATTTAATAAAATAGGGAATTGGGTTGATCTTGAAGCAATAATAAGTATTAATTAGTAGGTAGGTTCTTTCACTTTTTTTGAAAATTACTTAATTGTTTTTTTCTTAATTTATTACTTACTGCATTATTTTATAGGTAGGTTTAACCAGACTGATTGGGAGTAAATAGAAGAACATCTAGTTACTCTCAATCCCACAAATATTCGTATCCATATCGTAGCAAAAAAATATTCCTACAACTTTCATTGAAAATAGAGATGTTTCAAAGTATATTAGAGATGAACTTTCAGAAAGACAATTAATTCCGACACTTTAGTTTTATTTACTGGTTTAACAGATATTAGTTTAATAATTCTGCGTGATTCTATAATATTCGAAGTCTTATTAGACTTGTACAGCTTATTTGTGGAAACAAGAAATAATTTTCATTCAGTCTTTTTTATTATTTCGCTAGCTGCCATGTTGATACTAACATAGTCTCTCGCACTACACCGGGCATAGATTTGGAGCCACGGTGACCAAGTCAAGCCACAAATTTGCTTACTAGAGGCAGGATTTTGACATAAGTTCCATACAAATAATATCAAAATCCTACCGGGTATTCGGCGAATCTATCGACGGGACCGGCTCTAATGTAACAGAAACTAAATATGCAAGCAGCATACCCAATAATCAATCTATAACTAATAATGTTACTCATCAATAATGTGTACACAATCGGAGGAAACATCTTGTACATCCAAATTAGCATCAGGTATAGTCATACGGCAGTACAATGATCTGTTGTTGACAGGTCATAATTCGCGCCCCCACCGCCGCACGTACAACGAGGATGTACGCGACAGCCGACCTTTGTGCACTAATAGTAGGTACAGTGTCGACGGAGCCTGTCCGACGCACTCCCCCCACATCACTGAGAAGGGAAACTCAATTTCTTTTTGACAGCAACATTAAAAGACTTCACATTTGTAAAATCAGGGCTTTACAACGCCAGCGTTCGATGGGATTTTCGAGCCTTAAATAATTAGTTTTTTTTATAATATAATCTACCTACTAACTACTAACGGGAAAAATCATAAATTTAAAATGTAGATGTATAACAGTAGGTAGTTATTTTTGTATGCATATGCATGCAGCTTTCCTTACATAAATTACATATGAGTTCTCGCTCCGGATTAGAATAGAAAATAAGCGATTTGTTAAAAACCTTTTGTTTTTTCTATATTTGGTGGTTAAGGAGCAGGCATCTTTAAAAAACATGTGGACCCTATTGTTATATGAAATAATTAAGACATTTCAAATCAATAAAATTGGAAAACAACGTCTGCGTTATTAATCCGATGAAGCATTAAATTACTTTCAAGTAAACAGAATATAACATTTTCGAGTAATATAAAAATTTTTGAGAGGAAAAAAAAATGTTTTTTAATCATCCACTACCCAAATTACAATATAAATTATTTGGGTCTGTGAATGCCACTACCGTTTTATCTAGTGTCGTGGGGTCGACTAATATTGGCATGATCTACAGCTGCTTATTAGTTAGATTAGTTCTTAGTTTTTTGGTGTACGACTGTACGAGTACAATAAAGGATATTCTATTCTATTCTTATTTGTTTTGAGTCTGTTGAGAGAGAGTTGAGAAATAGTGGTTTACTTTTATATCTGTTAATGATTGAATTGCGAAACTGAAAATTTGTGTTCAAAGTTACTGATAAAATTGGTTTTTTGGCAGTTAAGTTTTGTTAAAATTTAGCCGTGTCGTGGTCGTCGTCTATCGTCCCACTGGAGGGCCCCCTTTTCACTCTGGTACTCTTGGTTCAGCCCCTTATGTGGTCAATCCAAAAGTTAAGAAATTGTTCTAAATTTAATATCTACAAAAATAAATAACAATCACAATATTTGTTTTTTAGAGCCTTTGTTAATATATTCTATCTGTGTTGTCGTGGCAACTAATTAATACGGATCGTACAGGTCGCTCCACGAGACGGATCCTGACGGTCGTCCCTCTCAAATATATGGTCCATAAAACCACGATTACGTTTTATAAACACTGCATTTATAACTACTTCATGATTGTATTATTTATTTTACGTAATATATTATGCTGTGGTGGAGATTTTGATTTTTTTCTAAACTGTGCTTTCAAATATTTAAAATTCTCTGGCACAGTACACTCCATTAATTTATAGTATTCGACCATGTGGGCTAGTGTGGAGCAGACTTTTATTATGTCGTGTGAGTTTTAGATGTATTTTATCTGTAATATGTAATCAAGGTTGCTTTCTAAAAACGAATAAAAGCGAAATAATTGAATAAAACATCACGCTGAAAGATATTTGAGAAGGAAAGCCTATTAAAAATTATTTGTAAGTAAATTTTTGTAAGTTGATAGTATGGTTTTATAAGTTGATGGTACCTTTAAAGTTACTAATTATATTTAGAGCTTGTTTTTAACACTCCAAAATATGCACTGGAAAATTTGTCACCTAATATGTGGTAAGTTAAGTATAGGATATTTTTATATTTTACATCAATTGTGTGAAGCCGATGCATATCTCACATACATATAAGATCCTCTTCCACAGTATGCGGGCAGTGTGATCCGAAGAGCGCTCAGCTTGGCTGGCGCTCGCCGAGCTGAGGCCGGCCGGGACGCGCCCGCACTAAATTTAAATATTTTAATCCTTAATTTAAATTTTTGACATTTTTATTTTATGTTGGTATTCGTGTAGTTTCATTTTTAATGTTATTTGTCATATTCAGAAGACGGCGCAACTCGTGACTGGCGCCTCGAAACACCATTTGTTGGTAAAATATCGTCAATGAGACAGACTGACACAGGACAATTTGTTCGAGCATTACCTGCTTTCGATAGCAAAACATTATTTGGAATGATGATTGTATTTATCAAATAGAATGGGATATCTACCAGAGGAAGCTTACTATGATAATGTACCGACTATTTACTTAAATATTATCTTGACGCTAACAAACTAAAAATAACAAATGGTTGATTTTGTAGGAAAGTATTATAGGACCTCTATATTTTAAGACTGTTTTATTATATTGTTAAATATACTGGGCACAAATAAAAAACCGAGCTATTACTGAGAATTTTATAGACGGACCCAATAACACTTTGCTCGGCCTAGGAACTGAAGCTCTATATTTATTTTTGCTACACTTTGAGATAAATGGTCTAATAAGTTATGTAGTAATAAGAAAAGTATCTCTAGAAACTTTCTGCCTCGCACAACTGTGGAATGAACATGTGCCTGCAGTATTTTCGAACCAATACGACCTTCAAAATTTCAAGGAAAGAGCGTAGATACTCCCTTTTAAAAGGCCGGCAGCGCACTTGCGATTCCTCTGGTGTTGCGGGTGTCCATGAACGGTGGTGATCGCTAACCATCAGGCGATCCATCTACATACTCGTTTGCCCGCTATCCCATTAAAAAACATAGGCTGCAATTTTCGGAGGCAGGCAGATTGGCACTGAGAGAAGGAATATAGTGGCAGACCAATCGTATAAGTAGTAAATTACTGATTATTGCCATAACCAAATGCAGCTAGCATTTGGTTAGGTTAGAATGCAAGCCGAACCTTACTATTGGAAAAAGATGGCGCCAAATGGATAATAAGTCTGACTGTTATATCTGCGTTTTTTCCGGGCTATGAGAGCCAATAATATAGAGAATGCTTTACCTGCCTTGTAACCAGAAGTCATCGTGACATTACTTTGTGGGCGTTTGTGGGTATTTCTGGTTAACACATTAGAAGTCCTTCCTCCGATTAAATGATACAAATTATAAAATTTGAATAATTTAATCGGGCTCCTAGGCATATATTACGGTACAGCCGTCCCCCAAAAAGCCGTACTTCGTGCCTTCACTAGAGCTATCACTATATCACTGGATATCACAGCAAAGGACAGCTTGACATTCTAGGTATGTGCACAAGTCGAGCCCCAGAGCCTTATGTGTCCACTACAAGTGTACTAGACTCTTTACGCCTATGATAAATCCATTGCTAACTTTGTTGCATTGTATTAACATGCGTTGTGGGGATCATATAAATAAAAAAAAAAACTTTTCAGGTATTTCATGCACTGACTGTGTCTCTCAGCTCCTCTGGCAGTCTTTAAGTATCAACAAATTATGTAGACGAAAGAAAGGATTAAGACAACAGGCAGGCACTCGAACAACTTACAAAATTGGTGGGTATTTTTTTTTAATCTTTTAAAATTCTTACTCGCAATGTGAGTCGCACATTACTAGTATTCTTGTTAACCCCTAGCTATAAATGTTTGTGCTACAAGTGGGTTCACGACGGTAGTGACCTAATAGGTTATAAACCAGCAACCACATGATCGCAAGTTCGATGCCCTAGCAATTAGGTTACCGCCGCTTCTTATTATTATTTTTGTCTAAACATAATTTAATTAAATGTGATGAGATCTCTAGTACCTATGTTAATTATAAAAAAAAACGTCTTTTTCTCAAATTTGTAACCGCAAACACGCATTTTAAATAGCCTGTCTTGCATTGGTAGGTTCATTTCGTCTGCTCTCATAGTGAGGAGAAATAAATGGGCCTTGTAGGTCATTATATATACATTGTAGATCATTAGTCATCGGGCATGGGCTAGAGTCGAGCTATTACATTGCCTTTTAACATTTCATCTAATGTCCAACGTATTGTGAATATTCTAACAGAAACTTTGTAACATACACTTCGATTTGTTTAAAGATTATGTATAATTTTACGGTTATCATTTGAATAAGAGACCTTTCAATCTAAATTAATTTTGTTGGACCTACCGCAAACTTTACTTTGTCTTGACAAAGATTGGATTTTGTAACGTTTAAAAGTATTCTACTGTCTGTCAAGTTCATACATCTATTTTTGGGTGACTATTATTTATGTTTATGTACATGCAGCGAATGATATCTAAGGTTTATACTAACCTATTGCAAGATAGTAGGCGTACAATAATACACAATCGCCAATGTATTTGTCTCGTCATAATTTTTTGACCCCAGACGCAAAAAGAGAGGTGTTTAAGTTTAACGTGTGTGTACGATGTCTGTCTGTCTAGCTTTGTAGCTCCCAAACAAATAGACCGATATTGATCGAGACTTTTTAAAGCAAAGATTAAAGAAAATTAGGCGATAAGTTTGAAGATTATCAGGTCTTTCCTTGTTGATGAAGATATGTGAGCAACTTCCACGGATCGATTTGAAATTCTTATAGCTTTTGCCCACGACTTCGTCCGCGTAGATATTTGAATTATAGCGTACCTATGTGTAATTCTATGCATGGGCTATATTATTGTAAAGTTTCATTAAAAGTTACAGTAAACATCCATAAGTACATCCTCACTAACTTTCATGTTTATAATACCTACCTACATATTAGTCTGAGTAGGATATTTTATTTCTGTTATTAATTACAGACTAACAGACAAAAAATTAAGTCTGATATTCAGATTCAATTGTGAAAATTTAATAACAAAGATACTTATCTATTTATTATAGGTAGGGACACTCATTTTATAAGTATCTAGGCATACTATTTTTTTTATTATTAGTTGTTTTCTTCGTGTTTCCTCTACCAAAGGAAAATAAATAGTTGACGATTCAGTTTCCCAATATTATTAAAACTATTGACTGATGATTTAGGTAGATTTTGAATAATTACTATATTTCACTAGATGGCGCCACTTTTTAAGGAAAATAATGGTAAATAATTAGGTTTACAAAAGATAAAATAGCTTTGAAAGATATTCTTTTTTGGCCATAATAATATATAATATATTAGAAAGTAGGTACCTAATACTTAGATTATAATATCGGAAGAATGTAGGTACCTATGTACCTGTAGATAGGTACTGAGCTGTCTACTTATATTGTCTTCCAAGCCTATATTAATGTTAAGAACATTAAGTTTCAATAGATCCAGATATATTTCACTGTTTTATACGACATAATTGTCATGAGACCATAATACAATTTCTGGGCAATCTTCCTAGGATCAACAAATTGTCGAGTTTCGGGCATTTAGCTATAATTGTTATAGGTACTCGTAGGTGTTCGTGTGATAACCGTGACCGACGGCTAACTCTCCAAGCATGCTGCTTTCCAAGAAATTTAAAACTTATTTTGAGAATGGTCACCCATCCATGAAATGACCGTGGCAAGCGCAGCTTAACTTTGTGTTTGATCAGCGTAGGCACGAGCACCTCTGCCAATCATAAACATTATGACAAATAATAAATTATTATTATCATAAATTAGTAACGGCCTAAGTGTTACATAAAATTTACATTCTTATACATAGGTACTACATAATACTATATTATACTACACCAATAATACTATATTAGTACTTACTACATACAATTGTAAAATAGAATCACTTTTGAGTATACAATATAATTTCAATGCCACATAAGGTTAGCGCCGGTAAACAACACTCGGGGTCAACGTTCGATAAAAACGGATGACGTCACAATTCATAGCGAACTCTTTTCACTCATCAAATTGCTATAGTAACGTGGTAGGTGCCTCTCTAACGTGTGTTGCGTAATTTCAAGTCCCTCAGACATGACGAGGTGGCCGAGTGGTTAAGGCGTTGGACTGCTAATCCAATGTGCTCTGCACGCGTGGGTTCGAATCCCATCCTCGTCGGTTCTTTTTGTTAATGTTATTAAGCTTGTACAGGTGACACGTATAAAATGTTGTGTTTTACTATATTGATTTTATGAAATTCGAACTAGTTGGAGGTTTTTTACACATTTATATAATTTTCGATTCGAGTCTGAGCCGAATTATGCTAGTGAGATTGAGATTGTTTATTAATATTAATATGGGTACATACTTATTATACAAATATACATTGTATATACCTAGCCTAAACACTCATTCAAGACCGGTGTCCAGAATTGGATAGGACACAGAAAATAGATTGATGTTTTTAACTTTTAGTTTAAAATCGTGATAAAAATTTTATATAATTCATCATTCAATTTATTATTTTATTGATCGTTGCTTTATAAAAATATAAAAGTACATGTTTTATCAATAAATGGCAAAATAATAAATATTTTATAGTTTACTTAATTAAATTTGAACTTTCTATTACTTATATATATTTTTTATATTCTGAACATTTATTAAATTAAAAACGTATAGAAGCTTTTAAAACACCCCTAACCTATCGCCGTCAACTAACGTAGCAAGTCGTTAAATCATTTTCCATCAAATAAGTTTTCATTTACACTAGACTTAACTAATGTTTGCGTATGGTTCAACCGCCGCCGCCGGCTATGGGTTATTTCACTTGCTCTCGCAAGGGGACTAGATACGAACACAGATTATATTTGAAAGGGCATGAATAAGTAAACACTCCTTGTTTATGATAGGTATGAATCGATATAATGGATATTTGGTATGAATACGGATTTTTCTTAGTCTAATAGAATTTGTAGGTAGCGAATTATTTGTTGAAGATTAGATTGGTAAAAAGATAGTTTTGGTCGTTTCAAGTTTATGATAACAAAAGAAAACCTATGAAAAATAGTGTTACTTATACATATTTATTCAGTTTGCATAGACAGTTCTTTCTTTTGATTCTTTTCTAGGTTATAAATAAATAATGTTTTGGCTGTGCTTTCGAATATTCCAGAAATGTTTCATACTTTATACGCTAGTGGCTGGTGCCATGTCTTCGTTCCCGCTGTTCCTGACAGACTTGGCTGCGACGGCGAAAATATCTGAGCATATAGCCACTTCCTTAGATTATTTTGAATTAACATTATAAATGTAATTTTCATGTTGTTTTATATCGTTTTTAAAGAGCAAGGAAGTAGTCTTATGGAAGGTCTCATCTCTTCTCTACTATTATAAAATTGTAAAATAGCTGTGTCTGTACATTGAAGATAATAAAAAAAACAAGTGGGCGGGTGTTACATAAACATCTCCGAATCCAAAAATATGTTTTTTTAAATTCTTGTCTGTTTGAGCAAAAACTACTGACTCGACTTTAATTTTGTTATCACTGTTAGAAAGTATATGTTCCAACTTAAAAACTGATGAACTTCTTATCTCAATCAATTAAATGGATACTGTGATACAGCTTGACCTCTCTGATGTATAGAGGCCCATACAAAGAAGAGATTATCACTGTTGGTTTTTGATTCAAATATTTTTGGAATCCATTTCTAATCCTATTACAGCTCTCATCTAGCTCTGTGGTTATTTTATCACGGTAAACTTTTTATAATATCGTCTGTTTTCCCTGTATCCCACAGAAAATAGTTGGTGAGTATTAATGCCGTTTTCCTATTATGAATCCAAACTTCGACTTCTTTGTATTTTAGAAAGAAAAACTGGCCCAAACGCTAAGCGACTATTCTCATGTCTACAAAAAGGTGTAAGTATCAATAACAATAATTGTCTGAAATATTCTAACCGATGTCCATCAGTCCATATCCCTCTGCCACACCAAAATCAGCCCACTGCTGTCTCTCTGAGATTGATAGGGATTAGGCTATACTACACTACGATAGCCTAATTCGGCTTGGTAGACTTCTACACAGATAACTTCAGATAACTGTTCTTCTTAGACATAATTATAACTTTCAATAGTCAGAGGTGCGTGCCTCGGATTTGAACCTTTAACTTGGTAGTTCAATAGTTATATCACTAGGCTATCACTGCACTATCCCTCTGCATTCCTATTGTTTATGTTAGTAGCGTCTGCCCAGTCATAATAATAGGCCTTTGCGGTTATTATGCAGCACGTGAATATTTTTTATATTAATTAAATCCTCTATGACAAGATTCTGGCATTTTGTGGAACGATACCATCCATTGTAATTAACCATGGAACGCCATTCATTAAAAAAATGGTGGCCTTGAAGGCATTCTAAATCTGAACTACCTGAAAACCTGAAAACCTGTCATGGTGTTAAATAGTAACTTACCTTAGTTTGTAGGTTCAGTAGACCAAAAGATATCCTATAATATGATATTGTATGCATGTTTTCTTTAAATATGCAGGATTATGTATCGTCATGGTAAATATTTGAAAAGTAGGTTGTCAATCAATAACATTACCACATTTTAAATATTAGATATATTCTGGAGACATGTAGTTGAAGCTGGTACTTTCAACTCTTCCCCAACCCAGTTATTAAAACCATCCACTACACTTTGATGAACATTTATGTGGGTATGTGCAAATAATTAGATGTGGCGTTAGGTCGGCGTCGCACGCGCCGCGGCACGTGCTCCCGCGCACTATTGTTACTTACGTTATTTATGAATATTGTTTGGCGCGGCCGTCGAGTGGATCGCCTCATCGCCGACACGCGACTCCTGTCCTATGATTGATGCACACATGAGCTTATGAGCGCCTGGTAATCTGCATGGGTTTGGATGTCAATGAGGAGTGTAATCCCGACTTTACTAAGTCCGGTTCCCTAAAACAAAGCTGTCGGTACATTTTCTTGCTAGAGGTTGGATTTTGACATTAGTTGTATGGCCCTTATGTCAAAATCCTATCTCTACTAAGCAAATCTACTGACTGATTTGTTATTAGGACCGGCCGTAAGCAAGTAACATCGTGTATTTGTGTCGTAGTGTATGAAAAACTTAATGTATGTAATAACGAAAACCATACTGACTTAATTCTATTCCATTAGACTGCGATCATTTTCTACTTTAACAATAATAATTCTTATTAAATCTTTTTTTTATTTGATTACTCTCTCTCAGTCTCTCTTGAAAAGCAACAGAAAGTTAAGCAGACCAATTTGTCTTTACTGATAGGAAACTGCCTCATTAGGCAAGTGGTCCTGAGCGCGACTGCTACGCTAGAGGGCCTGGGTTCGATTCCCAGGTCGAGCAAAGTGATATTGGGTTTTTCTATGAAATTCCCAGTAGCAGCTCGAAGTTAGGAATTTGTGTCCGGTTAATGGCAATAGGCTCGCCCCCTATTACATGGGACCTAAACATACCGGCGAACTGTGGGTGTATATTAGTAGGACCTACGCCTCTGCCTCACCCTTCGGGGAATGCAGGCGTGATGGTATGATAGGAAACTTTTTATCTAACATGCAAAAGGCAGCCAACAATTTGGTATCTCCTTGTGTGTAAAAACGGTTGTAACATTGTTCCATCCACTCACCCAAGGATCACAAACTTGCAAAATTGACAATAAATTATGAAATACGCATAGTGTTAGCTAAAGCCCGCCGATTGGTATCGGAAGCGAGGCGGGATGACGCAGGGCGGAGGGGTGACTTCCGGGTTCCGGCCTACTGCTCGCACCGCCAGTAACTCATCATCAGCACTCCGGAGGGCGCCGGCCCCTCTCCCCACACAAAGAAATATAAAGATTTGTGTGAATTATTCCCTTTGCCAGCAAAAGGGGAAACGCATAAAAAATGTTACGACGAATAACACATTTTTAAAAGGAACTGTAAGGAAAGCTTTTGTTTGTATGGTGCATACAGTTGGCATTTTCATTCGTTGTCGTTGCAAATATTTTTGTTATACCAACATAAAGGTATTGTCTTTGTTAGGCCGGGAATATCGGAAACCTCTTAAGGCTTTTCAAAAAAGTTTGCAAATTCATTATAATGGTAGGTCTAATGATATGTTCAATATTAATTAGGTAATTAATAATAACCCGACTCAAATGTTTTTACTAGTTATCTTTTTCTATAGAGCCGGTTTTTATTCAAGTCCAATTAGAATAAAAATCTAATTTGATTATTAATATATTGTACTTTGTCAAATCTATTAGATTCCATGGAAGGTTTTTTCTTATTGTAGATAATGTGAGGGTCAGGGAACAATTGTAGAATATAGCAGAAATCTGGTATTCTCCCTTATATGCGTAAATTGTATCTATGTTTCGACATGGCAGGTAGGACTCGCGGTGGCTTAGTGGTCATAGCGTCTGGTGTATCAAACCAGAAGACGCAGGTTCGAATCCTGCCTGCGAGTCGATTTTTTCCTTCACTAAAATAAGTTTATAATCTTAGCATGAAAAATGCGAAAAAATCACAAAAAGATAGTATGTATCTATGTATTCAGTACTAAGAGAATTAGATAAAGTCCATGATTAAAATGAAAAAATCAATGATTGCTTATTTTTTCATATCCAGCCAGCAGTCACGCAATGCATACTCATTGTGGTGGCCTTTGCAGCTTACCCACCTGTGTTACTAAGTTCGGAAACCTGTAAAAAAATAAAGGCCTTTGGATATTTCTCACAAGCCTATTTTAAATGACCAATAGTATTGTCTATAGCGTAATAATAGAACATTTCATATGATTTAAATCTACATTTGAACAACTCTAAATAACAAACATGTAAGTACCTAAAGTTAATAAAAAAAAGAATAGAATCTAAATAAAATTATATTGCAACTTTGTTCTTTAACTGCGTCTTTACGCTGGACGTTAGACAAGCAAAGGTATTAGTTGAATGTATTGTTGAACAGCGTAGACTCTGCGTAGCCACTGCGTAGGAAACTCGTAGTCATCACGTAGCCTGTGCGTAGGCGCGGTGTGGTCGCCAAGTAGGTGTTGCGTAGTCCCCTGTTAGATGAAGCGAAGACTCAAAGCACATGCCAAAGCTGCCATTGAACCAACACCCAATGCGAAAGGTCTTCTTGAGAGATGCATCCCTACAATTTCTAGTACCTAGTTTATGCTGTAGTAGTGATTATTATCATTTATTATTTACTTGGTTTAAATAATTTATTTTCAAAAAGACAAACAATGTCACTCACATGAAAATATAATTAACATTTTAGTAAAGTTATTGTGATGATCACCGAGCACTCAATCAGTGTCCTCATAGTCTCAATCGGGAGGTGAAAAGTGTTCAACTATATATTGAGAGAGTTGAGACTTGAAGCCACTGGACGAGCTTACATTTTTTATATTGGAAGGTAGTCTGTTGTATAGCTGTGCTCCTTCAAAGGTAATATTTTTTTTTGCGTAGTTTGTTCGAACTTTGGGAAGTACGAGTAAGCTAGGCCGGCGAAGACTGCGTTTACTGATTTGAGCTTTTTTGACAAAAGACAAATCAGTGTGGATAGGTCTATCTATAATTTTTCTGATTAAAAGGCAGGTATTATGAATATATAGTTGTTTAATATTAAGCAGTTTAGTTTGTTTAAAGATCTTATTAGTTGGTGTTAGGTAAGGATAGTGAAAGAGTATCTTTATGATTTTATTTTGTATTCTTTGTAGTTCTTGTAACTTTGTTTGAGCAGCACTGCCCCAAATTTCTATTAGATAGAGTAAGTGTGACTTTACTAAGGCGTTATAGATAGTATATCGTATTTTTGGAGGTATACAATGGGAAACATTACGGAGCGATCCAGCAAGTGCTGAAAGTTTATCTTTTATGTACTCTATTTGTTTGTTCCATGTTAAATAGTTGTCCATTCTCAGGCCAAGGTATTTTTCACAGGTTTTTTGTTCCAAGGCGATGTTATTGATTGTTAAAGGGTCATGTATTTGTATATTTTTGTTTTCGCTTTGAAAATAATGTAACAGGTTTTAGAAGTATTCACCGTAAGCAGATTATATTGGAACCACTCAAATAATAGATTAAGATCTTCCTGGGCTTGCAAGATAACACTATGAATATCTTTCCCAAAGTAAAATAGGCAGGTGTCGTCTGCGTACAAAGTTATATGACCGTGCAGGCCTAACGTAGTGATACTATTTACATAAATTAGGAATAGGAGTGGCCCCAATATTGATCCTTGTGGTACACCATGCGTAACAGGTAAAGCACTACTTTGGTCATTAACCAACTTCACTACTTGCGATCTGTTAGATAGATATGATTTAAAAGTTTTAAGAGCATTGCCCTTGATACCAATGCCTTCAAGTTTTTCCAAAAGCAATTTGTGACTTACGGTATCAAAGGCTTTTTTTAAGTCTATAAAAACACCCAAAACCACCTGCCGTTTATCTATACTGTTTTTAATTTTAGTGGTTAAATCAATTGTTGCGGTAGTAGTGTTACTTTTGGCTCGAAATCCATATTGTCGTTCGGATATATAGTCAAAAGAGTTTAAGTAATTTAATAAGCGGTCATGTATTATTTTCTCTAAAAGTTTTGATAAGACTGGCAGTACAGATATCGGACGATAGTTCCCTGGGTCGGTCTTAGGTCCTGACTTGTAAATCGGTGTTACTTTTGCGATCTTCAAGGTATCTGGAAACTCTCCGTTGATCATAAGTTTATTAAAACATTGGGCCAAAGAAGGTGCTATTAAATATTGAATACATTTGATCACTTTAGTGCTAATTGTATCAATTCCACTACTACAGTTTGAATCGAGGCTTTTTATAAATTTGATAATTTCATTAGCAGTACAGGGGGTTAGCGTAGAAAGTTCGTAGTTATTTGTTGGTTCGATATTGGAGAAAGGATTTGTGGAGCTATCGTGATATTTCCAAGGTATTTTGTCGGCTAATTGGGATCCTATTGTCGAAAAATACTTGTTAAAAACATTGCAAACCTCGGCTGTGTTACTGATTAATTTTGAATCAACAATAAGTTTTGGAGGAGCACAACTATGTTTTAATTTATTGTTTGCTAGATTATTGATAAGATGCCACATTTTCTTTGGATTAGTACAATTTTGAAATAGTTTATAATAGTAACAATTCTTCGTATTTTCAATTAGCCTAGCAACTGAATTTCTTTTTAATTTAAATTCTTTTTCTAATACGTCATTGTCTTGATTATTTTTGTATTGCCTCCATAGATCATTTCTTTGACTAATACTTGTAATTATGTTATTATTTATCCAGTCCTCTTGGGGCGGGTTTAGTATTTTGGTTTTTATTACCTTATTGTCATGAACATACTGTTTTAATTCATGTTCAAATTTACTGTAATCTAGGTCATTTCCAATTCCTTGTGATTCTATCGAGTTGTACAGTTTATTGTAGTTAATTGCTTCATAATTTGTACGCACTTTTTTTGGCGGCTTAAATTTGTTAAATTGCACGTAAATTTGTCTATGGTCTGACATAGATGAGTTGATTATAGCAATATTGAAATTGTCTCCTTTTAAGTTGGTGCTAACGTGGTCTAATATTGATTTCTTTGTGGTTGACTCTCTTGTACAATATGTTTGGTTGATTTTGTTGAGCAATCTATGTCCTGATTCATTAACTGTTTGTTTGTATTGTTTTAATTTTTTGTTTTTTGTCAATAAATCTATGTTAAAATCTCCAAAAACTATTGCTCTCTTGTGTTGTTGTAATTGTTTTTCGTATACATCTAAAAAGTTTTTAAAATGTGTGTCTCCAGGGTTATATACCACGCCAACAGCCAGTGCAAATTTCTCAATTTCAATCCATAAGTAGTTATTTCCGTCAAGGTAAATTGATTGAACGAGGCTATGTTTTAAGCTATTATGTATATAAGCTGATACTCCGCCTCCTCTTATATCGGTCCTATAGTTATAGTAATGTGTGTAATTAATAATTTGTAATTGTAATGCTTGGTTTTCGGTCTGTATCCAAGTTTCTGTGAGCAAAATAATATGTACAGTTGTTGAAATTGATTTCAAGATGCATCTGAGTTCATCTAATTTTCCCTTCTTCCTAATGCTACGAGCGTTTAAGTAAAGAAATGATAAGCGTGATTTTTCAGTCTGGATGAGTTGATAATCGCTAACTATTTGATAATTAATCGAGTCAGGTGTCGTATGGTTTATTGTTGATGATTGGAGTTTTTTGACACTGATTTGATAATATTTGGTACGCCGTTGATATATTTTATTGTTAAATCACTTTCTCCATTCTCTATGCGTCGTGACATTTCATCTTTTATATGTAAGAAATACTTTTGTTGGGCTGGCGTTTGGTCCGAGAAGATTTTTATGTTATCCGGCAGTTTATCTTTGTTGCGGAGGAGTACCTTGGCTATTTCTGGCTTTTCGAAGCAGACTTTAATCCTGCGTGTTTTTCCCGGATTGTACTTGCCAATACGAAAAACCTTATTTGGGTTCGGGGTGTCCCTATCGATATTTAAAATAATTTTTGAAACCTCTAACTCGTCTTTGAGAATTCGCTCTTGGGTGCTAATGGAATTTTGCTCTGGTATACCAACTATAATTATATTACATTCCCTTTTCTTGCGCTCTTGGACTTCCCATATAATTTGCTCATTAACTGCCAATTGAGTAGTTTGAGTTGGTGTTGTGTTTAAACAAATATTTTTTAAGTCATTTTCAAGTAACTTTATCTTATCCTCACCGTGTGATATTTTTAACTCTAGCTGTGATAGTTGGGTTTTTATATGACCATGTTCTAAGGCAATTTTTGTTGTAGCGGACTTAATGTCTTGGATTTGTGTACTAATTTCTGCTACATTAGAGCTAATTGAATTTCGCGTTTGTTCATGAGAGACCCGTAATTCAGCAATTTCGCTCTTAACATCAACGATACTCTGGTTCATTTTACCCATTATTTGTGTATTAGAACTAATGTAGTTTTCTAATAGGGAAGTCATACGCGATAATTCATTTCGCACCAACTTAATATATATATAATTATACTTCCACTTACATTCATGTGTAATATTAGGATACTATTATATTATCTCTTCGCAGATAATTATGTAAATCTAAATATCATTGGCATTCATTTTGTTGTACAATTGTAAGTTCTGTTTGTTTGTGGTATCTATCAGTATGGTAGTTGACGCCACGAGCACTTGTTTTATGCTGATAGTAGAACAATGTGGTTCCCACCGGCTGCATGCATCGCTTCCGCACCTTCGCATTTGAATTCAGAACACGATTGAGATGTTTCAAATTTAAATTCCGAAAGGAAGTGTAACTGTCGTGTACGCAATAAAGATAAAATGTTGCATTACTTTAAAATGTACAACTGTGTGGTTTTACGCCACTATGTTTTTGTAATATTATTATTTAGTATAACGTCTATACTGTATACATATTTATTGAGTATATCTTAGTCAGATATAAGTATTAGCGAATACTTGGCCAGTATTTATTACGTAATGTGAACTCTAATATAAACTCTACAGAAACAAAAGAATGTGAATCATAGCTTAATTTCGTTGCTCAATTATAATCTATCGGTCCACTCAGCATTTTTTGCCACATGTCAATAACAATGCGGCGATGCACATAAAACACTGGACTTTTATAATTTACCGATTCTAATAAATAAAGATTTCAGTCCTTACAGAACGGGGCCACACGAAAAACGACCGCCCGGGTTGCATGTATTAGAATGGGAATTTCAACTCTATTGTATTTTACCATACATTCTTTTTTGCACCTTGGCAGAATACATTTGCAATTTTCATTCAACTGTATTACCATGAGACTTTTTGTTATCCACTGATTGTCTCTTCTATGATGTATATCTACTGGCGAACAGCTTGTCTGATTGTGGTCAGCATTGTCATGGTAATATTATGTAGAGCCTGGCTTATACAACCAACATGCAAGGCTACTAATTACGTTTTAACATTCGTACAGATTTGAAACTTATCACAAATTAAGCGGCGGTAGCCTAATGACTAGGGCGCCGGACTTGCAATCATGTGGTTGCCGGTTCGAAACCCACCCATTGCACTACCGACGTAAACCCACTCGTAACACAAGCAATTTAGCTTAGCACGAGGGGGTAACAAGAATTGAAAGAACCACATTGCTAGTAAGCTTTTTTAAAAAAAATAAAAAAAATATTGTATTTTAATTATACCTACTTTGTCACTCGATATCACCTGTTTGATAGATATGTACTTTAATTCAGGCAAACAATACTATAATCGACTTACCTACTTGTCTTTCTTTGTGACGTGTCTGTTGTTTTTGTTGGCGATAATTATTACAAATTCTTTTCTTTAGTTCGAATAAATAAATAAATCGAGATTACACTACCTAGAATTAAACATCAGTAAGGAGGATACAATTTTAAATAATACTTCACAGAAACTTTACTGTTCTGGACGATAATGAATGGGTCAGTAATTATCTTATATTACATGATTACATGCTCTCCCTCGGAGTATAAACAAAAAAAGGGGATTGCCGTGTGTTTGGGGCTGGTGGGGGCGGGGCCAGGTGTCAGTGGCAGGCTGCAGATCTTATCTTAGCTGGGGATGCACGCGGGTCCACGTCGCGCCGCTCCTACCGGTCCTACCCGGCCCCAATAACAATATCTCACCCCTGCCATTATACTTGCGCACCGACGCAACGTACACTCAGGGCCGTATTTGCAAGTTCTACTATTTATTTTATTATAGTGCCTTCCAGTAGCTATTTCGATGCTTCTGAACATATTAATGCTTGGAAGTATAAAAGTTGGAAATCATTTTTGTATTTGCATCGTCGTCGCTAGACATCTCACCTGATATTATTATGCTCAGCTAATTACCGGCCTGCATTACTTTCTAGGATTGAAAAAACTTGGAGTGTTTCGCTATATTTGCTTACTATGACCATCTTTTATTTTATATCTACTTAGGTATTTCAAGTCAAACGAAAATGATTTATTCAGAAATGCTTTACTATCCCAATTGAATGTCAAATAAAAAACGGTTTACAATGCGTATTAATGTCATAATCAATTATTTGTTCGAAACAGTACGAGCAATGCGCATGCAGCGAGCACACAGCGTCCGTGCGCCGGCGCATTAACTTAGCCAGCCAATTACCCGCAGTGTTCTTGGTGCAGTCGGGCACTCGGGCCAGTTCATTCCTCCACCACCGCAATATGTTAACATATTTTTTAATTTCTCCATCGGACAGCTAAAGAGGCAATCGCGAGTTCATGCGCAGGAGTGAGATTTATAATAAGAAAACGCTCCTACCGCGCATGCACCATAAGGATCTATAAATCTTTTAAGTACTGGATCGGCCAATCCCTGTTGAGAAACGATAAATCATCCCCTCGGACAGTAAAGTAGAATCGAATAGTATCGCGCTCTCGCTCACACCTGGCGGTTGTTATGCCCTGTAGATCATTTATCATTTCTTTCTCTCGTTTCTTCTCAATGATAAATTCAATTCTCTTTTGGAATATGATTGTTCCTCGTTTTGTTATTGTGTGGTGTTTTATTGTGGGTATCGTCACGGACTTAGGTTTTTTGATCAGAATCCGATCGAAATGATCGCGAGAATTGGATTTCCATTTTAGATTTCGTGACTCAAGTGATCAATCTTTTGACTTCGTATTTGGAATACAGACTCTTGTTTACGACAAAGCTCATGAGAAAAAACTTAACAAATTACAGTGCCATTTGAAATTCAAGATTAATATAATAATTATTTATAACTTTAACGATATTTTGTGAAAAAATAAGGAATTATCTTATTAAATACTGTTATATTCATCAGAGTTGAAGAATGTTTATAGTTTTTCACCATTTTAATTTAACGTCATTAGTAAGGTGCCCATGTGATTGCATGGGTTGGAAGTAAATATGCTTTAATATAATGTCTATAAAAATGGGTTCGATTGATTGTGTATCATAAATTATAATAATACATAGAAGTAATGAACTGAACAGAAATATTCTTGGGATAATCAGGTCGTTAAGTTAAAGCAAGCTTTATGAAATTGAAATATTTGTTTATTTTATTTTTTGCTATTTACACGGCTGTAGAAAAGACAACAATTTCTTCTTAAAATAACTTAAAATACGTAATGTTTTCTCAGTCAAATAGGTAGGTAATAATTATAGGTACACTTTAACTTTCATTCACTAGCTAAAACGTCGGTTCGTGAAAAAATAGCACTATGTTCAATATAAAATATACATAATATAGTTCAAGAGTCCATAGCACGATGAAGTAGCAACACTTGTGTGAAATGTACAAAGAAATCAAACCCTTATTTCTACTATCACTGGGCATTTCCTTAAATATATATTTTACAGAGTACTATCTACCTTAAAAATATGAATTTACATTAATTTTACAACCTATAAAATCGTAGTTTTTATTAGACTTCGGTGCTTTGGCCATGCTGATCATTATAATTTTATGTTACAAGTCTTGTTGAATATTTTCTGTAATAGGTACCTCTTTAAGTCGCTGACAATGTTACCCGCCTTTGTATAATAATTACTGTGTATACCTTTTATTGGTTGATGATTTTAAATATTTCTTTATATCCAGTTCACAAATTAAATAATCTATGTGTGTGTAAAGCTAAAATGTATGAATTTTTAATTATCCTCGTTTCGTAAACCCAATATATTTAACAATACATTTGTTTGTACGTTTCTCTGTACAAAGGCTGTGATAAATCACTGTCAACAATTGCAGTAAGTTGAAATAAATGTTTGTCGTTGTATATCCGTGTCCGTGGACATCACAAATGCTACAGCGCACAATATCATCTTTTCAATAAAGAAATCGCATCCCAAAAAAATCAAGACGCTTTTCATCATAGTATTGCGTTAACAGGAAAAAATATGACATGCTGTAAAGTATTCAACTAGCGGTCATTGTTTACAACTCTGTTATTTTACAGTAAACAACAGATCCAACTGCTATAAAGTTGTATTGTTCACAGTTTACATTGTCACCGCTCTCACAAAATAACTCTTTCCTTAACAGTAAGACCCAAATATTAAATATCTCTCGGACGGCTGACGTTTGGCGATGTTTTTAGAAATGGTCGGATTGATTATGGACTAATTAGATTTTTAATAAGCGTAACACATTGAAAACAATACTGTTCGTGAGCGCATTAGCGAACTTTTCATTCTACGTTAGTTTCGGATACGCTAGAGAACCATTCCGCGCAGAATCAAAATTGATTTAGTTACTTAACAGTCTACACAAGCAGAAGTCATGTAAGCTGTTGTTGGTGCTCATATCAGTTGAAATTCGTTGAATGAAGAGTTCGCTAAGCGCGATGCGGTCAATAGGCGGCAGCGGCACCCGAGTGGTGCATCAAGTGGTGATGGTGATAGGACTCCTGCGTCGGGCACCACCAGTCGGGCACACCGTGAGGCATTGCCGGCGCTGGCTGCTGAAACTGCGTCCAGTGACCACCGAAGCCCAGTTTGTTATCCATGACGCCGTTCCCACCGATGTTGGTCAGGTGCGGGGGCTGATTGTGGTGGGGCGGCGCCGGCGGTCGCTCGTAAGGCTTTTGGTCGTGCGGGTTGAGGTATTTCTCGTTGAGGCTTTCGAGTTTGTCCGTGATGGAGGGGTGGTGGTGTGGGTGGTGCGGTGGCGCAGGCGCAGGTGGCGGGGGCAGAGGCGCGGCGGGGCTGGCGGCGCCGGCGGTGACGCTGACACTGCCCGCCGATGAGGAGTCGTCGCCGTCGCTGTCGTACCGCGGCGACGCATCGCCCGCCGCACCGTGCACCTTCATGTGCTTGCGCAGCGATGACGGGTGCGTGTACGACTTGTCACAGCCGTGAACGCGACAGTTGTAAGGTTTGTCTGATGTGTGCACGTGGGAGTGCTTTTTCCTATCTGAAGAGTTCGCAAACCGTCGGTCGCAGCCTGCATACTCGCACTTGAACGGTTTCTCGCCTGGTAAAAAAAAAACTTTATTTAATACTCATCAACGTGTGTGTTTTGTTTAATGATTGAGGACAGTAAATTACAACATTCCAGAGGTGAAAAATTCAATAAAACTTTGCTTGACCTGGGAATCGAACCCAGGTCCTTTAGCGTATCAGTCGTGCTTCGGATAACTAAACGAATGATGAGTTAGAGATTTTTTTCCATTATTTTAGAATAAAATGTATTCACAAACAAACATTCCTTATTATTAACATATCAGGAATTAGTAAAATCCTTTTAGTAACTCCACGGTTAAGAAAAAGCACCCAACATCCCAGTACGCGAATGTCCAATCACGTCATAAATAACCAGATTTGCTCGTTGTTTATAGTTTACGAGCATAAATAAATATTCACAACAATTGCACGGGATACTTAACACGGTTATAAATCATCTTTATAAGACGACTTTGTCACATTCCCGTAACAAAGCCTGGAGTGGTACCGGGGCATGGCAGTTTAGATCTTATTGTCCCCACAAATGACATATTTTCCATTTGACGTTTTAATAAACCCTGTGTCCCCGTGACAAAAGCAGCTCAGCATCCGTTTAACTCCTGATAACTTGATGATGAACGTGAACAATAGAGATAATAATGATGAGAATGGTGTTATCAGTCTGTTGTTATCTAATACTGGATGCCGGTTTTTGTTGTGCTTACTAAACCTACAAAGTTTAACATGTTTATTTTAAAATTCCTATATTAAATTGGGTAAATTATTATGAGGGTAATTTTAGTGAAGAAAAAAATCTACTCTGGGCAGGATTCGAACCTGTGTCTTAGACCCTATGACCACGAAGCCACTGCGACTCCCAACCGCCATCCAGGTCGAAATTTGCCGTTAAGTACCTACATTCTTTCGTCTTTGAGGTGACTTATCGTCATGTAAATTCAGAAAATGCATGCATTCCAAATCGTGCTGGGCTAGTAAGCCCAGCACGATTTGGAATGCATGCATTTTCTTTCATTCATTTGGAATTAATGCTTTTATCAGTACACACAGTAGTGTGTACTGATATTAATATGTGTTGGGACTTAGTTGATATAACTTATTAAACAATACCAAATAGTACTTTAAAGATTGTTTATGTGTAAAGTACCTACCTGATACATAATGTACAAAATTAGGATTGGACTTGAAAGCTTTTATCCTTATCGAGTGACTAATGACAGAATTTGTTGTAGTGAGATGAGAAACGTAACTAGACGTAACACAAGAGATTAAAATAATAATAGTTTGTTTGGTTATATTTGCTCCATAATTGCGGGTAAATCTATTGAGCCTGCATAGGTACTACAGAATATCCACATCTCAACATCACAATACAAAACACGCATTTTCCACTATGTGATTTCTGGGTGACCCTAATTTTTTTGCTTAAACTTTTTTCTATCAACGAAGTATTGATCCTCACAAGTTCACCGAATCGTGTGAGATGATATTCAATAAAATACATTACAAGTAGGCAGAAGGTTTAACTGGTGACCGCGGATACAATGTAGCTATACTATTATATTCGTGTTTACAAATAAACCTCTTCGGTTGTAATCCTGCGCATTGTGTTCGAAATATTAAGATTTTGAGGAGCCACAGATGCTAATCTCAAGTGTCTGTTAACGCTACAATAATAGATCTTTTTAGGCGTTCCCTTACCACAAAGTTTGTATACCACCGTACGAACGGATCGCACGTTTTCAATGGAGTGATACTTCCTTTCTTATTCAGTGTTCCATTACAAATATTTACGCATTCTTCCCTATAATTTTTGAGTGCGTATAATGGCAATTCAAACCAGAAATGGTGACTATGAATGAATATTTGCACCTAATGATGAATAAAAGTAACTCAAAGTATTTATTTGATAACTATATTAAGTTACTATTCACTTCCTGTATATTTTCCTTATTTTAGGACAAAGAACATATCATTGAAATAACTAAGCTAGTTAAGGCACATTCTTGGCATTGGGCATTGGCGCTGTATGCATAAATACAGGTCTGTACACAGTTCTGCAGCAGATGCCTTAGAAAAAAAAATCATTTTATTATTTATTAAAGTGTAATAATCCAAAATATATCCTAAATTTGTGATGAATTTACATTCATAGAACCAGAATGAAGATAATCTGCTATTGAACAAACATAAAAATAAATAGTACAGTAAAAATCATGGTTTTACAATGATGGGGAACAATAAAAAGATTCGATTCAACACTAATGAGGCCCATACAAGATAAAGGAGTCCAAAACATGTGTCACCCGTCTAATTACTAATCGGGCGTCTCATCTCCGTCGATGTTCCACAAAAAAGGATCATCGACAAATTCTATTACAATTTGATGCGTCTTCTGGGCACGCGTCTACCACCAATAACAGCAGTTCTTTCTATTTCAAATTTGGAACAGCTGTGAAAGAAAATGGATATAAAATCTCAAATTATGTACTATCAAAAGTAGGTGTATGCTTTGTTTTGCGCTAGTTTAAATTAAGATAATATAAGATATTTTTATCAATACTTATATTTTATTCAAAATAAATTTTAAATAACTGTGTAAGTATACAAAAATACTGTATAAAATTGTTTCTTTAAACATTTAGTGTCAAAACAAAAACAAAGAGAACACCAGTCGGGAATGCACTTCGTGAATTCGTCGCGTTCCTCGTCGGGACGCCCGGCTAGGGTCAGATGTTTATCTTAAACGGCTGTATCACCCACAGGAGACACTTTTTTGTTACCATAACATCGATCTGAAACTTTATCTCATGTTTTTTCACCAAAAGTGGAGATTTGACAGATTAAATCCAAATGATGTAAATAATCTAGGTACATTAGTAGAATTCAAAACAAGTTACTTATACCAAATGTGATGTATAGTTTAAAGTCAATTTAATAGCATTAAACGGTCCACAAGTAAAACACGAACAGCCGCAGTTGGCACATCGCCTAGCCCGAATTACTCTGCAGGTATTGAGTTACAAATCGCTACTTAAGTGCGCTCCGCTGTGAAAACAAGCTTTTTAGAAATAGCACGAGTGACGTGTAACTTGACCCGCTCGGCCTTTGCACCTAAATTGTGGTAAATGGCTTTAGGTGAGTTTGGAGAAAAAACAATCGCACACCGGATATCAGGTTGCGGAACAAAAATATTGTCATACAACGCGCTATTTATTACGATTTAAAGTATAATCAAATGAATCTTTGTTATTTGACTGGCTCGCCGACTACTGGCCGCGGGCTTGTCATCGCCTTGAATAATAATTGGACGACATATGATATCCGTGCACCTGTTGCTCGGGACATTTTCATTAGACATTAATGCGGAATTATCTTAAATCACCGTGACGCTAATCATTAAGATAACACTATTATATTTAGTGTAAATATTAGATCTCATCATTTCCATCTTCAATTTGTGAACAGTGTTTCTTTGGTATTTTATCCTTATTATGCGTGGCAATGGATGTATAAGACATTCTAATACAGATTAAGGACGAACTAACACTTTTCGAGAACAAGCTTCAAACACAGACGTAGATTAAAAACGTGAAGACACATTAATCACCAATTTGGGCGCGAGTATGCCGCGCTTTGTTTCAATCTTTATTAAATGTTACATATCTAAGCTAATTCAATCTCCGATGGAGAGGCGGCTAATAGGCGGCGGATGACTGGGCGATTGCCGACACCGACTGGCCCAACCAGCGCAGACATGACCACGCGCCATGTTCTGTCTGACCCACAATACTAATCGCTGCATTCAATAGACCACATCTAGAACACCGACTATATTCAATTAAAACATTATCGAACACAGCCAAATTGAAAACTAGCCTAGCAACATCTCAAGAGCGTCACAATAACGACTGATTGACGACATCGACGGCTCTTCCCCGAAAATCGTTCTCTTTCGCATATTTAAAGACAGTTTCGTACAGCGTGCATAATGATTTATGATGTACCTTTTATCCGAAACGTATTTCAAATTAGAAAGATATATTAATATCTTCATTTTTTCCAATTCTCAGAGAATACGGGCCCTCGTCCGGGGAGCACAAAAAGAATACTCGGGGCCGGGCGAGTGCATTCGGCGCCCAACGACCGTGTGACAAGGTGCTTTATGCGGACGATTATGAGCAGACCGAATAATGTTCCGATACCCGATAAATATCTGCCAACTCATACAAAAGCATCCCAATAAAAATATAATAGTAAATGTAGCAACAACACGGGCCACAAACTGCACAGTCATATCTTGCTGATAAATATAAATTAAAATGAAAACGTATAGCTCGGGAGGTACAGGGACGGTGAACGTTCCGTGAACGAAAACAAATTAAAACTGATATAACATCCAAATGCGCACACGCAAGTTAGTCGAAGGCTTGTGGAAAATGGAACATGTAACGAAGACTGGCCATTCGTCGCATGAGGCCTTTTTTGTCGCTTTGGACTACCCCTGTGATTCACGACGACGGCCGTCAGACCGACCGCATTCATTACCTATTATAATAATTCACTCATTAAACTCATTTAATACTGTTTGTTATTTTACGCCAATTAAAACTACGAACGGAATAAAATAACCATTAAAATTGATCCCTGTATTGCCATAAGTGTTGGACAAGTCATTTACTGTCATCATAACTCGTACAAGAACTATTTGCGAATTCATTGCACGTCAGGGTAATGCCAGAAATAGTAGCGAGTGAAACACATAATTACTGCTATAGATAGTATCTAAAATATTTATTTTCTTGCTCAGTCCAGTGTCAATTTATTATATCTTGACATTTTTATTCCGTTGGCAGGGTTAGATGATAATAATAGTACATTTTCCCGTCTGGTTGTGTACCAGTGAATTGAAGTGCGTTCCCATTGTTCCGTCTACGCTGAGAACACACCATCCGTCTTGCTCTGATAGATATCTGCTGAGAGTGGGCAACAAGGACTAGAAAAGTATTATTTTCAGTTGTGTTCCTTTCATTCCTCCTGAGTGAGAAAATCGACAAATACTTTTGCGTTGTCCTCTTTATCGCTAACGCATTTTAGAAACATAATTCTAAACGAATTTGTTTTAAAGCATAACTCAGAAAATAATAAAAATTTCATTGTTTCATTCTTCTTCTATTTCTATCAAATAATTAAGATAGTATCGAATTTATATCTAATCAGTAATATCAACGCATGTACAAAAACAGTTTAATAAGTTCAACTCGTTTTCTCATCGAAGCTTTGATCATCTTGTTCCCAGACGATTTTGTAGATAAACAATATTGTACAAGGCTGAACATAAAAAAGTACAAAACACCTAAGCAGCCAGGGCACGCTCGTCAATCCTTACGTCAAGCGTTTTGACAGCCCTAACCGGCATCATCGCTCCTCACGGATAAAAAAATACATGGAATAATAACAAAAATCTGACTTCTTAAAAAATTAGGCGGATGTAAAATATTCAGATTTTCGGTCATACGTTTTAATAAAAACTTAATCAAAATAAAGGGCGCAAACATTAACATTTACGATTTCCAGTTTAAATTTAACTTGTTATTACATCAAAATGTGAACTCAAAAGGCAGGTAATTGATATTATCTAACAACAAAGTACAGATATTTAACAAGTTACATGAAAAGATAAGCAAGAATATTCAAAAAGTTATTTAAAAAACGGTTATTATGACTAAGTAAAATTAATGAAAAATTACGACGTTTCACCCCATAAAGCGCTTGAAGATTACGTTAAAAGCTAAAATAAATGTTTATACAATAACCTGCAGGATTTAAGGTAGGCGCCGTCAACGTGCTGTGTCGTGTCATAAGATGCGCGATAAGTTATCAATGCGTTAAAATCTACAAAGAGATGGACGGGCACGCGAGCGTTTTAATAAAATGAGTTCAATTTTAATATCAAAATCCTTGTGAGAAAAATTGAGGTTTGGAATTGTAACAATATTGCCTCTGATCATGTAATTTAAAGATGTGTTAGAACAGTAAGAAGTAACTAATGACAATATTAAGAATAAAAAATTAAAGGTATATAATATACGCAATTTCTGTTTTTAATTAATTATTTAGAATAGTAGGTAGATATAGGTAGGTATTTTTTGCTATCGGTTGCCTTTGTGAAACATTTAGATAATGAAAAGCTAGTAAGTATAGGTAGGTACTTTATGTATTTTTATTGTAAGTAAATCGCCTATCCAAAACGATTGTTTTTTATTAAATTTTAAAAGGTATAATAAAAATGTACAGAAAATGAAGATACGTCACGTGTACGGCAGGGAATCGTTTTATTAATTGAGCTTGTTGGTATCGCGTTTCTCGGTATTCGGGCTTCACCTACAGAGGAGACCTTACCGTACGATACTGATACTCAATAGCAAAAGTATGGACCTGATTTTTATTAAATTTATTAATGGTAATATTATTAATGAATGTTGGAATTAAATGTTCTATTCAAAATAATTTATGAGTTCTAACGAGGCCAGATTAAACATAAAATATTTTATAACCAAAAACAGAATTATAATGTAAATAGAAATGTAGTGAATTCTTTAATATAACTTTGGCTAAGTTTGCAATCATTGTCCGCGTCGTTACTTGCTCCATGAATATTAATATGTTCACAAATCATAAATATTATAATTTTGCAGCGTGTCGTACGCAAGTCGGCCAATAAATCGGTTAGGTTATGTATTTGTTCGGGCCGTGTCCACTCAACACCCACGCGGGATCGTGTTTCAGCCCCCGGGCACATTTTTGGGACAAACCAATATTTCTAACGAATATTAATAGTCTGTTTTGTTTTTATTTGTAACGTGTTTAATTTTTGTTTCGAGCGCGCCCACATACTATGCGTGCCTAACATTCTTTTGGGAACGATTTTTTATTCGCAATCTACTCCAATTGTTTGTTGATACCTAGACTACTTTGAATAGTTCTCATCATATGAATATACATATATTTATGCAAGTAAACATATACACAACTAAACATCACTCTAAAAATTCAGGTGTTCCAAAAAGCATTGGAATACAACTTTTTGTCGTCGTGTTAACATTTCGATTGTTGTCTGATCCTGTCGATGCGTTCTATCGAGACTTTTTCGCGAGCGGTGTTAAATGCGCGGAATTCTAAAGACTGTCGACACAAACATAGCTTATTGAATCACTTTTTACAAACCATCGAGCACAGGTAATGTTAAAAATCTATGACTTGGCACCGCACTAGCTATATACGTAACTATTAGTACCATAGTAAAAACTTAGCCAAAATTCTGAATCAATAAAATACAATGCCTGGTTTTAAGTGATGTAAAGTGATGTTTCCTTAAAAAAAGGACATGATTTTATCGAGTATAGTTTCAAGCGAGGTGTGAAAATAAATGTCGAAGATAGTTCAGTGGTTGCCTCACCCGTATTGTCGGCAATATCACACACTTTCATACATATTGATACGAGCGAGGTGTCGGTGAAAAAACACATGAATGATGCAGTGAGACCCTCCGCGGTCGCCCTACCAGTCGAAAGAATTTCGCACACTAAGGAACCTCAAAGCGCACAATGTTTTTCTCGACGCATTGAAAACGGCTGATAGCTCATTTAATTTAATGAGCCACCTATTTGAGGCAGATGAAAAAGCACAGCACTACGACCCGAAGTATTTAGTCACCAGTGCCGAATAACTAAACCTACTCATTCTGCTTCTAATAGAATTATTTAAGTCAATGTTACCTAATAGAATCGACAAGGCAAATACTGTGAGTAGGTAAGCAGTTAATATTATAATAAGTGTGAGCCCGCTGCGCATAAATTAATAGGTGACGTAAGTAACTACGTCGATGTGTTCTACTAGGCTATACTTAGTTAATTTTAGGGAAAATGGACATCGATTTTTGCAATTATTTTTAAATGTAGAGATATCTCGTATATAAAACCAACCAAGATAGCATTATAATATAGTTCCAAATTAAAAAAAAAATCCATTACCCTCAAGTTGGAGTCAGAAAGAAATCTTTTACGATAAAATGCGCGCATAGATACTAAAGTGTCAGAAGAAACGATTGTAATAAGATAGTAAGGACGAGGAGCAGGCGTAGGCAGAGCCAACACTAGTGCATCCCGCGGCTCCCAAGCTATTGTTATGTTGCAACTGTGCACAATTTATGTTATCCTGGTACCTCGACTTGTTACAAACATATGGCAAAACAACTTGGCTATAAAATAGAGAGATGCTACGGAAGGTACCTTTTTATGTATTTGTAACATTTGGACCCCCTTCGAATCAACAGTTTTCGAAATATTGTATGTCACCTACTTAGTTATAAATCGGATCGGATTCGGTGTCTCAGTTAAGTCATCAGATTTATCTAAGATAAGGATTTGTTTTTGTTCCAATAAAATTAAGATTGTTTGTTTGATTTCCTAAGAATGTTAATGAAATCATTTCCAATAATAATGACGTCAGTAAAAGGCTTCGATGTTCCATGACTAAATGATTCGTGTTGGGCGTGTCGGACGGATATTACTAATAGTTCGGATGTGTTCCCGATTAGCTGTTGAACGAGACCAGGTGAAACTGCAGCCCGATCTATTTGATTGATTGCCCGCTCACGATACTTATCTCGTTTGAACAAAACAGACTCTTGATCAAATTTAAGATATAATTTCATTACCCAATAAGTTATAAATGAAAACGGAAAACACAAGACCAAAGTCGTACATCTGATTAATTTTGTGAAATGTTTAAAGAGGAAAAAACAATATTGGACAATAGGTATAATATGGTAGGTAATGCTAACGATTTGTGGCACTATAGCCATTCCAATTAATGTTTTTGTTAATGGACTACTAACTTCACAAATTAGTGATGTCTGATGTTTATCGATGTGAAGGTATTCGATCCTGTCTAATAGAATTCCGTAAGAAATCGTTGCTTGCTTCACGTATCGTGCAAGTGTTTTTGTTCGCACTCCGATACCCTGTTCGCACTAACTCTTTGACGTTTAGCGAAATTCTCGAGCAGATAAAAACAATTTTCACGTTTGCAAGAATGCTCGGGTCTGCAAGATGTGTCTTTACACGGACGCGCAATTTTTTAATATTGAAATAAAGTCGAGGCATGTTGTGCGTTCATTGACGCTGTTGATAGGCGGCATTTATTTTGGAAAAACATGAATTTCCACTACCAATGTTTTGTGTAAGGTACTTAGGGGCTTTATTATTCAATGTGCCGACTGTATCACTTCAACGTCATGTCAATGTAAAGAGGGGATGTAGTAAGTTGACAAAGAGATAAAAAAATAAAGCGCTTAACGCTCTCATTGTCTACGTGTGCACAATATCAGTAGCGCGGTGTGGGGTACAAGTGTGTGTACATATTGTGTATAATGATTTGTGCACGTGTGAGTGCCGAGGGTTGTAATGTTGCTATCGACAAGGGCTAGCCACGCCCAATACATTATCACGTTCAAAAAACAATTGATACCATGAAATGAGTAAAGATTTCATTGTACAGGTTTCTGCAAAAAATCCAGGTGAGCTACTATTCTAAAATCGTAAAAAAGCTTCGTCTGTACATTGAAGATATAAAAAACAAGTGTGTTGGTTATGTAAATATCTCCACACCTAAAATGAGATTTTTATAATTCTGTTTGTTACGGGTTGGCGTAAAAACTATTGAAAAGTTTTTTTTTTATCACTGTTAGAAAGTAGGTAAATACTGCAAATTAAAAACAGGTGAATTTCTTATCTCAATTAATTATAGATACCTCTCTGAGGTATTCAGACCCATACAAAGAAGATATGATCACTGTTGGTGTTTGAATAAATTATTTTTGGTGTCCATTTTTAATCCTAATATAGGATATAGACAAAGGAGCTAGTTTATAAATAAATACGTAAAAAAAATAAACATACTAGGTACAATAAAAAACATAATGAGTAAATGGCCATTGCTTAATAATAATGACGAAAACGAATTACATAAATTCTGAATTCTATTAAAAATCATTAATTTTTAATGGTAATTTTTGGAATTTAACGGTGACCGATGACAGTAACGCAAAGTTTTAGAACTGCTGGTTATTAAATCCCCTCTGGTACTGTCTCGTAACGCACACAAACGCAACGACTATTGTGTTGGGAACATTTTTTATACAATTTATCAATCCGAGGCAGATGGTCCCTGGATCATATAAACACCTTTGAATAGCACCCAGCTATTATAGGGTTACAACATTATCATATGGATATAAAATGGCCGATTCTACGTAATATTATGTACGGTTAAGTTTTATGATTTATTACATATTTTATTATGTTTGTGAGTAGGTAATTGAATATATTAGAATATTTAGTTTTAGTAAGAATACTTAATTATTGTATTGACTTAGGTCGAATTCGAGTTTTTTCTCTCGAATCGAATCTCGAAGGCAGGATATATCTACGTATTATTTTTCCTATGATTATTATAAGGTAAATTGAGTAAAGTAAGGTAATTTTATTTTTCATTCATAAACATGCGCAGGTGTGAATCATCTAGTAGTTCGCCTAAAGAGATCTAAGAACCTGTTTTTTAACATCCTTAGGCGGTTAGGCCATTCCTAACACGGAGTTTTAATATTCAGCAATTCAGCCTAGAAGATGTTCTGTTAAATTGGTAAGTAGATTATTTTAAATGTTTTTTTTATTATGGTATTTTAAGAAGGTACCACATTAGATAACTACTTACCTTCGAACTTTGTTATTAAAAAGAGAGAGGTTGTGGTCAAGCAATAACTAGTACACTTATCAACTAGTCTGCAAGGTTAAGCTACGCTTGCTGAAGTCAGTCTGTAGATGGGTGACCATAACAAATCTAGACGGAGACTCCTCCATGCCTCGGAAACCACGTAACTCCCTCCATTCCGGTTGTCACAGAAACACCTAAGTATGCCAATCGTCAGAGTTAGTCAGAAGCTTTAAAAGTCTGACAAACAGACTAAGTATCCTTCGATTATTGGTATTGCCCAGAAATTAGGTTGCTAACAATGATACCTATATTTTTAACTAAGTACTTAAGTGTTTAATTTAATTTGCAAAGGTCTGACCTGTTGACCGACAATTATTTGTACTTACAAGAAATAAAGCATATTGGGGTTGGGACGCTAAAATAATAAGTCTTAAAAAAAATATTAAGTTTAAAATAAAAAAAACTATCAGTCTCAATTTTGACATTGAAATTTTTATTCTGAATCAAAGTTTGTAGATTTTACTTTTATTAGATAGATTTTATGGCTCCTGATCCAGATATGGCAAACAACGTATTTTGAATACTTTCTAATAGAAAAATAAAAAGTAATTTAGAGCAAAATAAAGTATACTTACTACTGATTTGACAGTAGACCTATGGTTGGTAATCCAGAATCCTACTGGAAGCCAACCCCAATATACCTGGGAAAGGCTAAGAGCATGATGATGAAGATGATTAAATGTTTGTTATTGGGCATATTGTAAACGGAACTATCACATTTAAAATTGTTAGAAAAGTGTTGCTAGCTGCGAACAATACATGTAAATAGTTTTCTAATTATTTTATGACCAGTACGATGTGTTATTTTTGTTATTACATTAAAAAAGTCTGAGGAAAGAAGTCCTGTTTCGTAAGGGATATAACAAACATAAATATTACGGACACAAAGAACCAGAACTCTTAACGAATATCTGTGTATCATAAAGTTATTTTGGTGAAGGAAAAATTCGACTCGCAGGCAGGATTCGAACTGCATCTTCTGGTTAGATACACCAGACGCTAGGACCACTAAGCCACCGCGAGTCCGAAATTTGCCTTCACATTCTGAACTTACCTACGTCTTAAAGGTGACGTCAGTAACAGAATATTTCCTTCACTAAAATAAATTTATAATCTTAGCATGAAAAATGCAAAAAACTTACAAAAAGATGTCTGTGTATCATATTGCAAATATTTGTCTCTGGTGGGAATCGGATTATCGAACCTATGATACTTATATGATAATAACTGCGCAACGGTATTGCAAGGTTAAGTCAAATTAATACTAAGTACTTATAAATGTAACTTAACTAACATGAACGTATGAGCACACTGAATTGTTTGTTGACGAGTGTATTACATGT
This sequence comes from Acronicta leporina, assembly GCA_947256265.1. NCBI lineage: Eukaryota > Metazoa > Arthropoda > Insecta > Lepidoptera > Noctuidae > Acronicta > Acronicta leporina. The sequence continues at coordinate 10,213,387 of OX366514.1, forward strand.
TTGTTTGCCCGGCAATAACCCGCAAGTGCTGCACTCGACAGCTCCGAGCACAATAGCCCTGCACAGGGGCACCACCGAAGGGTTCCGTATTGTTTGCAAAATATTTTGAAAGCGTCATTTTATACGGCATATTAGCTGAGCACTGCGTTTGATAGTCAGGGGACGTCTTCACCGGTTCGAATCGTATCATCATTAAAGTATTGTGCTCACCCCCTGATGTACCGCAACGCGTAGTGGGTGTTGAAGTGGTGATGGAGATACTATTGAATTTTAATATAGTGCAATGAATATAGATTTATTAGTAGACCTTGCGCAAAAAAATATACGTCATAAGTAATTTGACTTTAAGTTCTACACAGATTTGTATCAAAATACTAATCATATAATTTATATATTTTTTCAAAAATGTAGTACCTAATAGCAGTCGTGTGTACCTAGGCGTCAAATTTCATGTAAATTGTTTCAGCCGTTTTAGCGGGATTGAATAACAAACAACCAAATATTCTTATTTTTATCCGCCGACGAATAAAAGTGTGTTATAAGTTTGTAGTGTGTATGTCTGTCAGTCGCATCCTAGCGCCTGATCAGGTGATTCGATTTTGATATTTTTTTTTGTTTAAAGGCCTGTTAATCAAGGGTGTTCTTTATTAGCTATATGTTTCAAAAAATCTGTTCAGCCGTTTGAAGATCATCATTTCTTGTCTTGTTGATAAAGCGAAAACGAATCGAAATAAAAATGTATACCTAATAAATGTAAAGGATAGTGCTTAATAAATATTTTATAACAAGTAATTGTGCCAGAAAAAGGTATAGGAGTTAATAAGCGCGCAGCACTACGTTGTATAGTTTTTGCATACATACATCTATGATGAAAAACTTCGTGATTTTATTGTGATCAGGTATCAAATGAAATATCAAAGAATAATTTTGTGAAGTTGTTCCGCGTGCTCTAAATTGTTTTATCAAGTGATTGGGTGTTTGTGGGCGGATTGGCCGGCGGCGGTGTGACGCGACGCGTGCTAAAGCCTCCCTCAGGCTATTTCGGCACTTGTGTTTCTTCGGCACATGAATCAAAAGCAATATTTAAATCACCAAATTTATAGATGATTATGATTAATAAAGGATGGGACGAGCATGAATGGCCAGCCGATCGGCTTTTGTGCGATAAGCCGTGGGTATGATTTCTGTATAGAAAAAATATGATCTGTGTACTGGTGAAGGTGCGATCTGGACAGCATAAGGCCGTGGGTATTTGGGTACCTATTGGGCATATTGACGTTCCTTTTTTTAGAAAACGTTGCCCTACTCTAGAATTTTCCCCTGTGTCGTGGGTGCGTTTACAAACACAAACGCCCAGACCCGGAACTACCTGTGGCTCATACAAATATTTCCTAGGTGATTGGATCGAATCCACAATACGTGGTGGATATGCCGATCGCTCAGCCTCTACGCCAAACATGTCATCACATGAGAACATACCTACTTACTAGTATTTCTGCCAATTAAAAGTTTAACAAAAGTAATCGTCATAACCCTAAAGCGTCCTACTGTCAGGCACGGGTTCCCTCTCAGATTGAGAGGGATTAAATCTATACTCTATACTTACTAATAGATAAAGCTGAAGAGTTTGTTTGTTTGCTTGAACGCGCTGATCTCAGGAACTACTGGTCCGATTTGGAAAAATTCTTTAAGTGTTATATAGCCCATTTATTGAGGAAGGCTATAGGGTATATATCATCATGCTAAGCGTACGAAGTCGCGGGCAGAAGCTAGTTAAAGTATATAAGTCCATCAAATTGGGAATAATTATGCTTCAATGTTAGCAACATTGCCTGGATTTACTAACTTTTTTATTTAAGAATCTTGGTGACCTGTATTTGGATAGGCCTATGTATTCTGTCAAAGGCTGATCACGAAGGTATAAGATTACCTACAGTGAAATTCGGTTGGAAGCGTCACTAGGTGTTGAAAAAAAAAAAATCTAATATAAAGGTACTTATTACTTAATTGAATACCTACAATATCTTAATCTGTTATTTTGTTGGTATAACAAACTATTTTTTTAAAAGAGTTTTCCTGATCCTGAGAACCTTAGCAGATAACTATGATTGTATAATTTTTTAAAATACCAATTTAGTACCTAATTAACCTTTTAAAAACAGGAGGACATTCTTGTAGATACCTAAATTTAGAAATATAACATCACGCCCTTTTTCTATAGGGGTAGGCAGAAACTACATAACGCCATTTGTTAAGATTCTTACATACCTTCTTTGCTACATCCACTTTCATACATACATCTTAATTATCTATTAAGCGGCGGTAGCCTAATGGCTAGGGCGCCGCTGACTTGCAATCATGTGGTTGCCGGTTCGAAACCCACCCATTGCACTACCGACGTAAACCCACTCGTAATACAAGCATTTTAGGTTAGCACGAGGGGTTAACAAGAATACTAGTAATGTGCGATCCACATTGCTAGTAAGCTATTAAAAAAAAAAACTTGCCCTACACGCCCTCCGTTCATATATTGTATAAGTAGGTTATATAATATATAATTTATATACTTTATTACTTAAAGTAAAAATAAAGTAATAAAAGTATATAAGTAGGTATAATTTACGGCATTATACACCATGTTTAAAAACCGTGTCCGATCCTAAAGGGGCATATAGGTATCCCAATCACATCACAAAATAAAATAACAAACATTAAATATTCATGTAATGAATTTCTTAATGAAGTTTAAACTTCAAGGTTGTCGTGCCCACGTTGCCACAATTACCCCAAAATACAGCATTTTTTTTAAATGCGATACAAGCATAGGTACCCATGGACGGTGTCGCTGCAACCGTTTATATATATTTTTTTTTTATTTAGGTTGGTTTCGGTTTTGTTTTCTTTTGATCCACCGTTTATATTACAATTTCAGTTTCCTCTAAGAATGTTTGAAATTTTTTACTTGAATAGTGAAAACGATTACTTATATCAATTATAAATCACGTGGGAGAGCCATGCTTCGGCACGAATGGGCCGGCTCGACCGAAGTGATACTACGGCCTCACAGAAAACCGGCGTGAAACAGCGCTTGCGTTGTGTTTCGCTGGGTGAGTGAGGTTACCGGAGGCCCAAACCACAGATAATAGAATACTCCCAAACCGTTTTAAAAGGCGGGCAACGCACTTGTGACTCCTCTGGTGTTGCGGGTGTCCATGGGCGGCGGATATCGCTTACCATCAGGTGATCCGTATGCTCGTTTGCCCCGCTATCCTATAAAAAAAAATAGGCACATTTGCGGGTCGGACAGGGTTTTCTTATCACATTGTATATAATTTTGTGTCACATAACCTTTCTATGGACTTATTCTGACGACTCTTTATTGTTACTATAACATATACTTCGTAGATAGTACCTACCAAATAAATATTTATTTTTTAAAGATTTTTAGTTACAAAAATTAGACTTACGACTTGAAGTTGACTAGGAATTAGGATTGAACATTCAATGAGTCACTAGATCTCATAATACATTCTGTAATTAGCTTTTAATACTCTTATGCACAATTAAGATATTAAGAGCCGACCATAGCTTCTAGATCAAGAAAGGATACTTTTACGATACGCAGGTAATAACAATAAGTTTTAAAACTTAAATAATTCTTTTGGTCTGTCAGAGTTGACAGGGTAAGGATAAGGTATAATCGGTGATTTGCATGCATGCATGCATTTTAGCATGCATTAGATATTATAAAATCACCACATTAACCTTTTTATTGGAAATAAATAATTTATAAACAAATGTGGCAAAATAGCCTTCCTTATTATATCTCAAAATTCTAAACTGAATGATTGCTCAACTAACCTTACATTCCAATGTTGATTTCGAGATTAGAGATACTTAAAAGCTGTTAAAAATCCATTAAAATTGGGTGGGCTTTCTGTCATAAATACATTATTAACCTATTTTGAGGTGAAGCAGCCTCTAATACCCTGATATTTGCTCTTGGCTAATTAAATCTATAATGATTGGCAGCCGGCCCCAGCTCACTATGGTTTTACACAGCCTTCGGAGTAATTTATAGCCACCCATAAAACAATTCTTCAAACTTCCCCACAAAAAGGTTCTGTCTATTCAAAAGCCCGTATGAGATAATAGAGGACGGGGGCACAGGACAAAAGTCTGGATGCAACACTAAACAGTGACGTCGAAGAAAAAAATACAAAGCCAGCTGGCCACGTCCCCGACGCCTGCCATACAAATTCCTGAACCGTTCCCTTAAAAATCGATATTTAAAGTTAAGTACCAATACTTTACCAATAACAATGCTCCAGCGTGCGACAGAGACAAGACAGTGTACCCAGCATCCAGCCCAACCCAACCAACTAGACATTTTAATTTACGATCGGTGTTTTTTTTACGTTACATACGCAGTTCAGATGAATCTCCTTTAACTTTTGTAATGAATTGAAATATGGAGTTCCGTGTTAAACGGCTTTTTGTCCTTGCCTACTGAGAATTAGACTTCACAGGTCGACGTGGCCATTTATAGGACACCCGTTAGCTCCGTTGTTTGTGCTCGAGATCGTGTTACAAGGATATTCTTTGATAGTTTGTTGTGTGTCAGTTGTCATTGTGTCGGTTTTGTTATTGTCGAGGCGTGCTCAGATATATCGCAACAGTCAGCCGCAGGCACATCTCGGCTGCGGGGGGCGGTTCATTATGAATTAATGAGAATCGAAATGTTTCACCAGATCAACGGTCCGTCGCTTGAATGGCTTTGACATCTTAATAATATGAATCCCGGACGTGTTACCATTCGTTCGGTATGTAACGTATCAATTTATCATATTATATGATATAGTTTATTTTTTGGCTACTTTCGAGTTTGCCTTCCCATGATGTCAATACCCTGTTATTAAAACTAAATATTTATTATAGCTGGTAATGGATGAAAACTTACCGGTATGCGTTCTTTTGTGGATTTTGAGGTTTTCTGATCTTGCGAACACTTTGCCACAGCCGGGGAAAGGGCAGGGAAACGGTTTCTCCCCGGTATGCACGCGGATGTGATTCACTAATTTGTATTTCGCCTTGAACGGTCGTCCATTTCGCGAGCAGCCCTGCCAGAAGCACGCATGCGTCGTGCACTCGGGACCGCCGACGTGTTCCACTGTCAAATGTGTCACGATCTCATGCATACTCGAGAACAGTTTGTTGCACATCTTCCGCGGTGGCGGCTGTTCAGGGTCGAGCCACTGACATCGCATGTCACGTCGGGGTGGCGCGCGCACGTAGCGCAAGAAAGCGTGTGGGGCGTGCGCATGAGCGTGTGGCACCAACGGCGGTGCACCACCCTGATAGTGTACGGCATCGCCGCGCCAGTCCCAACTCTGTTCGAGTGGCTGCTGCGGGAACAGCTCGCCGCAGCCGCTGTACTCGCGCAAGTAGCCGGGCTGGTAGGAGTGCAGTGGGTAGGGCTGGTAGTGCGGCGGGTGGTGCGGCGGCGGCGGGTGCGGCGCGGCGGCACGGTGCTGTGCGCCCACGCCGCACCCCGGCTGCGGGGACATCTTCAGCCCATACGAGGCGAGGTGCGCATGATTGGTCTCGAGGAAGGCATTCATGGCGGGGGTGGCCGACGCCGGCGCATAGCCCCATTCGCCCGCCACCATCCACGCGGCGGGGTACTCCCCGCTGATGACGGTTCTGGAAACTGCGTCGTTGCCGACGCTCAACGAGGCTACTGGTTTTGGACGGTATTCACTTCAGCCGATGCACTTGCTTTGTTACCATTCCTTGGTTTAACTGCCTCACCAGTTGATGAACCTGTAGCAGATATAGAGTATAATTAAAAATCAGCTAAAGGGCTCCATCTTCGGAGCATAATGTGAAAAAAATAACATTAAAGTATCGTAACCTCCGAGACAAATTCAAAACCATTTCTCAAAATAATAACATACATTCGTGCAGCCATAACCGGCGACGAACATTTATTTATAATAAAAAAAAATGTGAAGCAGGTACTTTTGGACATTAAATTAAACTGTGGGTAAATTTATAGGACACTTTTATACGCCTGAGACAAAAATTTCGATTGTATTCGTGTATATTTAATTTTAGTTTATTTGTTAGGCTGGCTCCAATCTCTTTTATGGCCGAGGTTTAGCATCGATAATTTATTAAAATAGTTTTATGAATGATAAAACCTGTTCCATCGTAGACAGCGTGCAATGCCGGCCATTTTATCGCCAACCATATCCCTTTATAATTAATTCGAATGTTTATTACAATACCTGGCAAAACATAACCAACCTAGCCCTTGAATTTCAGAAGCTGATGCAGTATGAGGGGCTTGTGACTAAATAAAAATCTAATATGCAAGGTCGCTTGTTGCGGTGGTCTATGAAAAGATATTCGTTTATTGCCAAAAGCGTCAGTTCCTTATCCTAATACGTTATTTTAAATATTTTAACCTAGAGGTCAAAGGATTATTTCGGTGGTTCCACACTATATAGGTCTGTCTGTCACTGGTCTGTCATCACATCTTTCGCTTGAGTATTTTATCAAACAAATATGTAGATCAGACTAACTTACCAGTGACGTCCGATCCTCAATTATAAGAAAGGGCTGAATCTTTGGACAAAAGGCTTTAGGGATGCATTGGTTGTTTCTTTTACATTGCAAATATTAAAAATTACTTAAGCGTTTAAAGTAAGGTATTGGATGAAAAAGCTATACTCCTAATCCCCGCATCACCCCCAACATTACAATTTACAGTCAAGTTGAACTGTCAATCAACACAACTGTACATTTTTTGTGAGCGTCTGCATAATCGTATTACTTGAAAATAATGTTGTTTATGTATTGTTTAACACACTCGAGTGGGACAGACCGCTCCTCTACCTGAGATTGTTAAACAATGTCGTTCCTCAGATCTCCATCTAATCTGAACATTATCTGCGCGACTCCCCGCCGCGTGGTCGCATCACCACAAAGCAACGGGTTGACACATCCCAACAGACGCTCATGGAGTAATAGGATTACAAAAATAACCCCTTTTATATCAATATCAACTGTCAAAGCACTTTGCGTCTTAATCCGTCAGCATTTAAACGTTCACAACGGTTTTGGAACGGTAAATGTATGTTGGTAACAATTTGCAGCTGTCTCACGAGCATTTTCCACAGTTTTAAGGAATTAGTCATAATCACATTAGTGTACTATTGAGATGCTTCACGGATGTGTCTTCACGGTAATGCGAGCAACGCATGCGCATCGAAAATGACTTTAATTAAATAGGTACTTTTTGCTGTTTCCTATTGAATACAACGACCGTATGATAGCATAACAAAGAGTTATAATTATTACGACACTCCATATTTACATAATTTTGACTTTATTGTATAGTGCCGGTATAAATAAATTGAAACCGTTTTATAATTGCATGTAAAAGCCAGCCACTAATTAGTGTAAGTGTTTGTAGGTGGTCTCTGGAACTGCTGATCCTACTCTGCCAATTGTTTGAATAATGGAAAGGTACACTATCCTTGGAGGACTACATTAGAAGACGGTGAAGGACGGGTGGTTTGGGGGCTGTCTATACGGTAAAATTGACGTTCAAAAGATACCTGATAGGCTATTTTGAATAAATGACTTAGACTTTGATTTAAGTGACATATAGGCTATGTATAATGTGACCCAAGAATGTTATACTTATTATCTTATTTGTGACCACATCTATACAAACAAAACTACGGGCGGGAGAAAGTTGGAATTTAAAACCTAGCCCAAAAACTAGTCTCTTTTTACATGTGCTACATTCACCAATTTCCTGGTCCACTATAAAAAAAAACCTTAAATAAGAGACCAGCGATTTTCACATCACAAAAAGGCCGTATATTCTCCGAAGTAAATCCTACTTTGTTGATTTTGGCTGAGAATTATTACAGCAGCAAATTGAGTAAGCACCACCTGTGATTAAGCTACATTTATGTATTATATTTGACTTCATAAAGTATCACCTAATATAAATAATTTAATAACATAAGGTTAATTGATTTCATACTGATTAAATCTTTATTGTAGGTACAATGCGGGACAGCTGGCCTGCTCCCAATATAGGACCGTTTCTCTCGGTAACTGTCTATCACATAATAATATAATTTTATATATATGACAAACAGTTATATAATGTGAGTCCTCGTTTAATAATATCGACTTCGTTCAAACTTGGACATCCCTCAACGTCCGCACATCTTGCTATCGCAATATTGTACCAGTGAAGATTGTAGGTAACATAATTTATTTTAAAAGAGTGTCCATGGAGTTTCTTGCCGGATTCTTCTCCATAGGATCAACCTTTTGGAACCGTGCAACGTTTCATAAACGCTTGTAAAAGCTTATTTGAAATAAAAACATTTGAACTTAAACTTGAACTATTTTTTAAGTTCAATATGACAGAGTACATTATGTGTTATGTTATGTATTATAAAACAATGGAATAACAGGTTATCCTTGAGCAATAATTATAGGATTATCGTACTGGCATGATATCCTTACCTAACCATCGCATAGGACATTACCACATAGGATGCAAAGAAAATAAAGTCTTCAAAAACCAGGCTTCAAGTTTGAAAAAAAACATAAGGCCTTCGCAAATTCAATAGCTAAAAAAGGCTGGGTTGGCTACGACTTATATATGGGTATATATTTATATACATTATATTAACAAATATATATATCTATAATAAATATCCCTTTTTGAATATAAGTAAGTAGGATATAGTTATTTTCACAAACATCAAAATGGCATTAAAAGCCTTTTAATTTTCAAATCTATAAAAGTTTATGGGCTGGTAAAATATTTCATTACAACGCGATAAAATCTGAAAAATTAGAAATTATTGATTTCAATATCTAATATTCGCGTAAGTATCAGAAATCGGTAAGATATATGTCAAATTAATTATTATTTCAGCATAGTTAGAGCAACACACTCCATATGCTATCAGTAGTGTGCAGTCCTTACAAGGAAATATTTTATCAGTGAATTTGTTTGTGCAACTTTAATTAAATCAAATTTAAATATTATAATTAAAAGCGCCATAATTGGTACGACAGTCTAATTGTGTGTCACTAATAGTTATTATAACTGACATAAATAGTACTTATATGTATTTTATAGTTGTTACATAGTAATTATATAAATGTTTTTTTTTTATTATAACAATGATATTTCTTATTCCTATTTTATTTGTAACTTTTCTGCATCAATCTATAACATACAAGATTTTATAGTTCGCACAGGATTCTATGTTTAACGATGAACATATAACTTATTATGATCAAATATTTATATGTATGGTATTGTGGATAATTATATATCTAGCACCTGCAACATTTATAGCCAAATATGTAAGTTAATAAGTCGATTCTTTTAAACAGATGGCAATTTATTTAAAACGTATTTTAACATTAGCCTTGAACGTACCGGGCTTAATCCATGACTGAACTCTCAAATGTAACTTGTATAGCCTGGTTGTAGGCCCAAGCTTAAAATTGCATGATTTTATTGGAAATAAATTAGGTAATCAATTATGTTAAATTTGCACGCCGAAATTAAAGGCAGTATAAGATATTATACCAATTATTTTAATAAGAACTTTCTGTATCTTATTTATGTATAAATGATTGTATTTACCTATTTATATTTAAAAGCTCTTGATCAAAGCTCTCCAAGGGCTCTTCGCCGTAGGTCTACCTAGTGCTACTACTTATACCTACTTATGCATTACACTTTTCTGCTCTCATAATGAACCAATTTACAGAAGGACAGCTACCTATGATCTCATAAATCTTTTTATTATCTCATAAATCTCACTATATAAGAGCTCTAAGCATTTCTAATTTGCTGTCTTCTTGTGTTAACCTAAACAGAAACGAATTTCAATTTCGAAGTTATGGACAATCGTCTAAATATAATAATCATCATTAACTGATAGATACTAGCATTTTTTTAGCATAGCTTTATTGAAAAAAAACTTTTCATTAACTACCACAATATCTTCAGTTCCTAAAGGAAAGTAGAAAGGGAAATGTAAGATTATCTGTAAAAGCTCCAACTATGGTTGCTGGACCCATTCTTAGGTAGGCACCTAAAGAAGAAATCAAGAGGGACAATGATTAAGAAATAGATCCGCCTTTGATTATAAATACATTATAAATCTATCTATTAAGTTATCAGGCTTGAAAATAATACATTTGATTGATTACCCAAATGTGTTCATTTTTCATTTATCCTATCTGCAGTATTGTAAAGACAATGTAGTTAATTGTAGTTGTTTTATTAAATAAAATATGAAAATCATTACCTATAGTAAGACTATGAAAGCTTTTTAAGGCAATAATATTCAGTTTTATCATGAATTCCTTAGTTTTTTCAGACCGTACATTTTTCCGAACGGAACTTAATTTTTCCGGAAGCTTACAAACCAATAAAAAAGTAAATATTATTGCTTCATAGCTTAGCATGACTTGAAATGGGAAGTTAGTACTTACCTATCTCTTTGTATTAAAACTTTAGTATTAGATACATTATGATATTTGAATCTCTTATGTATAATGTCTTTATTAGCTCAAAAAAGGTAGGTAAGATGAGCTTTAAAAGCGTAGTAAAATCAAATGAAGATGAAAGATGACTGTAAGCACATTTTTAGGGGAAGACGAATTTAAGACTAGCTCTTTTTTTGTAAATACAGCAAAAGCTTACTTGTGATCTCAGTAGAAATCCAGTCTTCAATTTGTCGATGTACTCATGGAAATAATCACTTCTTAGTTTTATCTATTAGCACAAGTAAATATCAAATCACTTCACTGAACATGTACTTAGTATCTAAAATAAATTTCAGTATCCTCATGTAACTAGAGCAATTACTATCACAGGTATTGGCGCATCGTTATAACAATCTCGTTTCGATTTCACAGTCGCATTCTGCGATAACAGGCCATGTCGTTGGTAACATAAGTTTTTTGGACAAATTGTCACGCAACGATTTTTTCTCGTAACGATGAAAGGCTTCGCGACGTGTGTCCACTGACTCCGCTGAGGCTCTCAGCATGACTGCGGGCTCCCGCGTCGCCGCCCCTCGACACAGCCGACATACTGCTTCTTAGAAAATATTTGGTCCGGACCGGGCCCCAAAGCGCGAACGCAGCCCTGCACGCGGAGAGAAGGGCGGGACACCGTAAACTTTTTTATCCAATGGTGCCGGCCTCGACGTGAAAATCGTCGACGTTCAGCTGTCCCGCTCTGATGCGTTCTATAGAGTGATGTTCGAAAGGGAGATTCGATACTCGACAAGCTCATAACGATGGTATAACGAAGAAAATTTCTTTGTGTTTGTGTCGTAATGTGTTCGCTTTATCAGATTTACGTTGAAAGCTCGCTGTTAGCTTTCGAGGGCGCCACATCTCGGCTCCCTGTCAGTCGTAGCGCGCGGCGTGGAGGTGTGATAGGGACGAACGTCACCCGGGAAATGTTTCGGCTAATGTATTTTCCTGTGGGAAGGAAAACACATGTCGTCGCTTTTAATTTAATACGCATCACGCTGAGTCGTCGTGTCGTGCCGACCAAGTACCTCGTTTTGTTTTGCGAAGAATTTTATTTCGGTTATAAATGTTGAATTAGTTAACTGTAAATATAAAATTTCTAGTATCAAGCAAAATCAAACTGTTCCTTAATACATGCTTTCTTTATAATTTTTTATTTTTTTAATACTGACATAATAAACATATTTTAAAGCTCCGTTTCGATGTTAGTATCATTCTACATTTTCCGCACTACGTCTTATATAGAGTCGAAAAATTTAGGCAGGTTAGGCATTCTCGATGCAGCATCTAAAATTGAAGTAAGTAGCTACTTAGTTAAAAATTAGTGGAACAATTTCAGTAATTATAACATAGCTCTATTTTGATTTAATAATTTTAATAAAAATAATTTTGACATTATTTTACAATTACATTATTGCAGATTTTTTACAATAATAGTTGCATCACGTAAAATGCTCTAAATATTAAAATAATTAATGAATATTAAAATCAACTATTTTAGTTTCATCAACACAATGATCACCAATTAAATTAAAACTGTACTGGCGGGTGCGCCAAAATATAATTAAAGTAATTAATTTGATATACTTGGCTGGTAATTGTTTTATTAAAAACTCTTGCATGCGCGGCGGGGGCGGTACTAGCGCCGCCATTGGCCAGTGAGCAGGCTGTCACGCGCGCGCGCCGCCCCGCACTCCTGCGCACACTTTTATTTTTACTAACATGTATTTTCATCCGTAGCACGAACGCTCGTGATTAATTTAATATATTTTTATCGACTAACTTTTCTCACGCAATGTATTTTTTGCGATGTTTACCTGTATCCATTCGTTACAATATTGTACAAAACGTTTTTACATGCATATCTAATCTTGGGCTGTATATTGTTCAATTCTATAGAATTAAAATACCTACATAAACGATTCGTTGACTCAAAAACATTATTCTTATGAGTGTCACGCAAATACTTATTAGAAAACCATTGAACTACATCCGCTTGGCGACACGGCATAGGATTAAGTCAACTGATTTTTTTTGTCCCATTGTTACTAGGTCTAACTAGGTAGGTACTTAAATTATTTTTAGTAATCACTTATTTGATGAGGGAAATTAAAACTAAACTTTACCGAAAATTTTCTTTATTAGTAATTCATTATTACCCTTAAAGGAACTACTAGAGTTCTTGTGTACAGGTAATTATTCCTTACATGATTTGAAATTACAGCAATAACACAATGATGGCACAGTAGGACTCCAGGTATGCACACAATGGCGCCCTCCGTGCCCTACGTGTAGAGGGCCGGTAGATATTTCATTAAAATAAATAACGTTATTATTTATTTGGGTGTTTTTCGGCAGCGATGCAAGCTACAAATTATGCGGACAATGCCTCCGCGGGACACCGCCATTATTAAATGTAGCCCAACAGATGGCGTGGAGCACCCCTGCTCTAGTCTTACAAACAATATTAAAAATTCGTTCTTATAATCCCTAAATTAGCACAACATCAACGTGTAATTAAAGATTACTAAAAATTAATTTTCTATGAGGCATGGTTTTAATGAACATATTTTTAGAAACTTTCTTACATCATAACAACTCCTCGACCTAAGCAAGTGTTCGAATAGACAAAGGAATAAAAACAAAATGTATGGAGATGACATTTGTGCACGCTCGATTTGTCGAAAGCATATTATGTCATTTGCATATATTGAGAATTGTATTTTAATCTGTCAGCATTTTTTTTTATGGTTAAGGGGGGCAAACGAGCAGAGGATCACCTGATGGTAAGCGATTACCGCCGCCCATGGACACCCGCAACACCAGAGGAGTCACAAGTGCGTCGCCCGCACCGCCTATCGCCGTATCCTCACTCACTCGGCGAAATACAACGCAAGAGTGGTTTCACGCTGGTTTTCTGTGAGGTTGTGGTATCACTCCGGTCGAGCCGGCCCATTCGTGCCGAAGCATGGCTCTCCCACGTAAAAATGTCACGTCTTTTATGCCACTTGTCTAGAGGGTCTGTACAATTTCAACGTCAAGGAAAGCAACGGCAATCATACCATCAACATAATTAAATATTTATTTTAAAGTTATATATATATATATACATGGATTATTTGGCGCCTTAGCTTTGATAAAAGCGCACAAAATTAGGTTAGCCAAAAATTATAAAAAAATAATCAATATTGCTACTGTAACCAACGTTGAATGTCATGTTAACCGCAAAAGTGCTTCGAAGCGTAGCGTGTTACGTATTACGTAGAGCTTGGTGATACTTAAGTACATATTTTAAAATGTATTATCGAATATTTTATCGATGTATTATTGCTCTATATTTAATTAAATAAATTAATAAACCAATACCCATATTAATTATTGATATTTGCTTACATTTTAATAATTCAAAACAAACCCACTTCCTACTAATATTATAATCGTGAAAGTTTGTGAAGATGATTGGATGTTTGTTACTCTTTCACGCCCGAACAGCTGAACGGATTTAAATACAATTTGGTTATTTAAATCCGTTCAAACTTTCGGGCATACAACTAGCACAGACTTTGATTATAGTCTGGAATAACACCTTGGCTACTTTTTATCCAGATCGTACCCAATTCTAAGTTCTAAAGTCGACGCAGACGAGTTAACGGCCAGAAGCTAGTGTATTATAAATTCAGAATAAAACACAAGCACCAAAATTAATGACAAACCTTCACGACGAAAAACGACCATAAGTTTAGATGAATATACAAAAAATCCACCTGTTCACCTCTTGCCCCTAACTGTACCAATAATTAATTCGATTTCGAGTCAAACGTCAGCGGGGCTCGATGACTATTGATATCGTTTTGTATGAAGAGCCGACACAAGCCAATGTGATCGACTTTTTTTGCCGCAAGCATTCAAACGAAATTAGATTCGGATTCGTAACGTCTTTCCATTTGTTGGTACATACTTCTAAGGTATATATCGTATATATTTGGAACAAGCATTCTTTGCTAGATATCTTTGTCACGGTCAGGGTTGCAAGATGGTCAGACGTAGTATATAAACAACATCGTAATGTTTTCTTAAAGCATGGTTTTTATAATGAAATCGGCATAAAGGTTAAACATTCCAGTGATAATAATATCTACACAAGGCAGGCTACAATCACGTTCAATGTAGATTTCAACTTTTGACTTTGACTTTGATTTCACTTTAGTTCGTAGTAGTTACATGCAAATAATAAAATAACGTGACTAAGGTACCACAAACAACAAAAGCTTCTTATTACTTGGGAAAAAGTATTTCCTCTACATTTCTTGTTCTACGTGTAAGTATTCATACTTTAGATTTAATTAGGTAGCTTTGTCATTATTATTCTCTTAATTAGAGAATAATTAAGACAAGGCTAATTAAAAAGTAACAGTTTCTAAATAAGTAATATTTTATCTATTTTAGGTTCTAATTAATGCACTGCCATTTACACATCAACAAACTTTTAACAAAAAAAAAAACCTTCACTGCAATGAACATACTGTATATATCTTAAACTAGCTTTTCCCGAGGCTTCGTCTGCGCGATCGCAGTTTTGTTTATAGAGTTTCAAACTATTTTTCTAACGATCTTGCGAATCAACGACTTTGCGGTAAAGAAAACGCTTAGTAAATACATACGACAAAGTATCTACCCTCTATTTCTAGAATTCAATAATTACACAGTTATAGTTAAAGATAACGTATATAAAGAGACTAGCTTCCGCCCGCAACTTCGTCCGCGTGGAATAGTTACTTAGTCTTAGCGTGATGATTATATAGCCTTCGTCAATAAATGGGCTATCTAACAAAGAAATAATTTTTCAAAAAGGACCGTAGTAGTTCCTGAGATTAGCGTGTTCAAGCAAACAAACAAACTCTTCAGCTTTATATATTAGTGTAGATGATCTCTGAGAATAAACGCCGAATCAAACTTCAATTTTTTGGAAGTTCTGATAATTATCATAGTTGCATATATCTAAGTAATTGATACAATGTAGGCCAATGGCTGAATAACCTTTTGATATCTGACAAGCAATGCTTTTTGCAAATATTAATTGTATAGTTCACACATGTTGATCAAGCACTCAATATTTGTGCCTCTGATATAAAATAAGGTAGGTATCACATTTTTTTTCTTTTCTCATGTATCCATTTGCAATCAGTCGTCAGACCATAAGCGAATATGTTCTATGGTAAATATATAACGTTGCGGCGGAGCGGCCAATGCCGCGCCTTCCACTTATAAAAGGTGGTTCCTTTTAAGCCTCTTCACCACCGCTGTCGGGTTTAACAACTCAGCTACAAGAGGATTCGGGTGCAAAGCCAGGCAAATATCACATATGACAGAAAAAAAAGTATCCTAGGATACTCCTATATGCAAAGATGATTCAAGAGCAATCATATTAAAGGGTAACATTTTCAAAGAGTGATGAAAGAAACTGACAGACAAGATTACCTCAAATTACCCGTCAAACATAGACCACATATTTTTATGTGCTTACAAAAAAACTGGAAAAAGAACACAATTAGCACAGTAGTTAATTAATGAATTCCCATGCATTTATTAATTAAAAAAGTGGTTCAGATACGCAAAAATGTAAATGAAGAAATTATTAATTAGTTGAAATGTCAGCTGATATTTCAAGTGTAAACAGTCAGTCAAGTCAATTAGTCAAGTGGTATCGATGAACGAATAGAAACTGAACACGCGAATATAATTAATAATTGCAGTTATTTTACTTCGATACTTAGATAGACATAATCTGGGTGCCATTAAATCACGAGTGAATCGGTTTCGTCTAGGCAAGAGCGCTCCATCGTAGATTGCAGTGTCACTTAACATCAGGCGATCTTGCGGTCAAGCGTAAGCCTATCAGGAATAAAAAAAACAGCATGGAAAATTGAAAATTGAACATAGCTTAAGATGTGGCATGATATCCTTCTAGATTTTCCCTAGAATCGAATCCGAGTAAATACATATCTAGGTATTATCCTATCGTACAAATATTATAAATGCGAAATTTTGTGAGGATGGATGGATGGACGGATGGATGGATGTTTGTAACTCTTTCACGCCAGAATGGCTGAACGGATCTGGATAAAATTTGGCACAGAGATAGATTATAGTCTGGAATAACACATGGGCTACTTTTTATCTGAAGTCCATGCGGACGAAGTCGCGAGCAGAAGCTAGTTATATATATATTAGGTGATTGCTACGGGATTGGGAGTACATACACTGATCCACGGTTGTAACACACGGTTTTATTCAAGGCTACTCACTAAATCTAGCTCATTAAAAGTCCTAATTAAAACCCTTAAGATTTCTGTAGCTATGTGCCGCTATGAGCTTGACTTCTTCTGGAAGGATTGGCCCAAAATAGCGTTGAGCCGTGACGAATGGAAAGAGGGACGGGAGGCCTTTGCCCTGCAGTGGGACTCAACGGCTGAATAATAATAATAATAATGTACCGCTAGCCATTTTACCTGTTTATGAAAAGTTCTTCTCTGATTAATGCCTGTAATTTTTACTTGACACGAGTTCTTATCACTTCCATCCATGTTCTACCTTCT
The DNA here is from genome assembly GCA_947256265.1 of Acronicta leporina. NCBI lineage: Eukaryota > Metazoa > Arthropoda > Insecta > Lepidoptera > Noctuidae > Acronicta > Acronicta leporina. The sequence continues at coordinate 10,230,588 of OX366514.1, forward strand.
ATTTATCAACTTCTTTTTCTATTTGTTCAGCAGACGGCGTTACTGATTATCAAAGTTTTTTTATAATGGGATAGGGGGCAAATGAGCAGACGGATCATCTGATGGTAAGCGATTACCGCCGCTCATGTACACCCGTAATACCAGAGGAGTTGCAAGTGCGTTGCCCGCCTTTTAAAAGGGTTTGGGCCTCCGGTATCCTCACTTACTCGGCGAAGTACAACGTAAGTGTTTTTCACGCCGGTTTTCTGTGTGTGAGGGCGTGGTATCGCTGTGGTCGAGCCGGCCCATTTGTGCCGAAACATGGCTCTTCCACGATAAAATCATATTGATCATATGTTATCTACATATCATCGAATTGTTGTACCTATTTCATAATACATAAAAAAGTCAAATTAAATGCACCTACTCCAGTCATCAGTGTAACTTAAAAGTAATATTAGTTCATATGTACTCGATGCTCATACACTCGGCTAGCAGGCCCCCGCGGTGGCTCGGGCGTACGGAGGTAGCCGAACAACCCACATACATGATAAGCGATAATAATTTAATATGCCTTTTGCTCCAGACCAAATTGAGCAATTTATACACGTCCGGCGCAGGCGCATGCGCGGTCCACGACTCTACGCCCAGTTGCGTGCGCGCAACGTAATGAATTCTTATTATTCCAGTACCAGGTAGTGCTCAAGTAATTAACATTAACTCGTCCTGTTATTGATTTCCTTACTCGAAGAACAGTTTATTACGTATCACGATTTAAATAAACGAAATCGACTAGTGTAGTGCTCAGCTGCTGTTATAGGTAGGTAGGTTTCAATTATGATGCGAGCAAGAAATTGGAAATTGAAGAGGTCCAGTCAGTCAACTCCAGGCTACTATGGCTCTTTACCAGGTTACACTCACATATCTGGACTTCAAAAGAGACCATGATCCTCTGAGTTTGTTTCGGCGTTTCTTCTCAGAGGTCGTCAGCAAGGAAATGCCGGCGCCATCTAGTTAAAAAAAAGTAAAACATTGACATGTAAAAGTGTCTTTTCAAGATCTATTTACAGAAATAAATATAATTTATCACAGTCGTGGACTCGTGGCAAATGATAAGGATCCCATAACGGAATCTCAGGCTGGTGGAGGCAAGTGAGGTTCGACATAGCCTACCGCCCGCCTCAGTTATCGTAAGAAATGGTACATTTATCTAATTATAGTTACGATATGTAACCAGTAAAAATACAATGGAAAACGCCTAAAATCTACGCAGATAAAAATGTACATCTTCCCTACAAAACCATTAAGAAACAATCAAGTAAGCTATCGACAATACCATTCTACATAATAATCATCAGTTTGGAATAATACATAGCTTCGTACGTATAAATTGATGCTGACTCAGTACCGTGTTTTTACACGATATCAGTCATTATGTCCGTCTATTATTTAGATATTTTAATCAAGACGATCGATTGTTACGCGTAGACATAAAGGAAGGTAATTAATAATAAGAGTTGGAGAGAGCGCGGCCTCTCTTGCCACATGCCGTAGCAAAAACCTAATGAAAACGGACCGATTAGAAACGGACTCGATATAATACTATGACGTTTGTTCCTCTCAGCCCTTTTTGCTTTGTGCTCAGCGTATTTTTGATGATTTGCGGGATCAAATGCCGAAAACAGACAAAAGAGAATCGAATAAATAAGTCCTCAATTTATAGAAATAAAATTCATCGATTAACCAAAAAGGTTTTTAGTGATCGAATTTATCAGAGAGAGGTTCGCGGAAGTTGGTTTTAACTACGTGGAGTATATTATTGTAAGCTCATTTTATATTGTCACAATCATTAATATCATATTGATACATTAAATTGTATTTCTGGATTGATTAAGAAAAAATCTGCATACTATTATGACTATCATCACAAGAATATCATGTTGTGACGAAACATTTATAATTTTATACTAATTTAAAATATATGAATATTAAAAAATAACGTATGACTTTGCAATAAATTGGGTGCTAGTGTTGTTTTTTTGTGTATTTACTTATTGTACCTATATACGATGCAATAGGAACAGTTCACATCTATTAAGTATATTATCCTTTATTTATAAAGGAACAGCCAACATCTGTGAAAACATTTGTAAGTTGTGTAACTTCAATCTGAAATGAGATGTATCAATCTGTTAATAATTTGTTGCAGATAGGATAAACTACCATAACTGAATTTTTTACTGTAGGTAGTACCTACCTATCTTGTACTCTGAAGTTTGGGTGGTAATTAGCTCTAATTTGTCTATATAATAACGCATAAGTAACTGTTCCATTTTGGGCACGAGTCTCCTCCTCAGAATGAGAGAGATTAGTATATATGTAGATATAGTTGGCCTTCACACGCCGTCGAGAAAACTTTCAGGCATGCACGTTTTCACCGTTTAAGCGTGATTATTAAATGGTTTTAAAATAAAATTAAATATAAAAATAAACTATACTGTTCTAAATAAGGTACAGAGACTCCATAACTAGGTCTATGACCATCTAAGAGGCATCTAATAGCTTAAACGTTGTGATTCAAGTACCGAGCGCTACGCAACCGCAGCCAATCGCGCCCGCCGCGGCCGCCCACAAAAACCGATCAAAGTCACCGCGCCACCACGAATGAAACGCGACAAATTGCTTCCATTTTTAAAATAGACCAATAGTTTGAAAAAAACGAAGATCAGGAGTGCGGCTTCACGAGAAACCCAACCACGACTAATTCAACATTTTAGTGAGGAAAACATGACGTGCAGTAGATATTACTTCCAACACGTGTAGGTATGGTGATATCGCATCTCTCTATCTGTGCCATGAAGTGACAATTTTCCCCAATAGATTCCATCTATGGAATTTTAATGTCTTGATGTAAGTGAGCGATAATGTTTTTAAATCGATTATTTTTGACAAAATACACCATTAGTTACCTATCTATTCCTTTTACCTTCGTTGGATAGGATGTCACTTCTATTTGGTAGCCTAGTGAAGGAGGTTTTTAGCCCCCGATAAAAAAGAGGAGTGTTATTTCAGTAAGTATCTGGAAGCGTAGTATTTACTTGAAGTACTTAAAATTACTCTTGAAGTATACTTAGGGCCACTTGCACCAACTTCTTAGATATGTTTAAATTGCATTTAAACACAAATTTACTAGGAAAAGTTTAGTTTAAATACAGTTTAAACATATTTAAGTAGTTGGTGCGGTAACCTATTGAAATCTCGAATGTTTGTTACCCGAATCTTAAAACCCCGAAAACGGTTGGTAGAACTTTTCAAAGACAGATGTAATGAATGACAACTTTTTAAAATTCCTTTTTAAATTTTCCAGATGAATGAATTTCCAGGTGCACTAAAACCAAATTTCTAAAAAGATTTTTTTAGTTTCCCATATTCTCATAATCCAGATATAGTTAATACCAGATTTTCAGAATACTTTTTTTTGTTTCCCATCGTACCATTTTCCAAATAAACTTACAAAATTTTCATAATCTTTTTATTTGGAACTCAGTAGGTTAGGTTAGGTTAGAACTGCGACCCCCTTGTTAGGCCAGAACCGACTTGCTATTGTTTTACTTGCCCATTACAGATAGGTTAAGGTTAAGTACCTTGTAATTCTTCCAGGATATCAATTAACTGTATTACAAAAAAATGTGTTTTAAAAATCTGGCTTTCGTGCATATGGATTTCGTGTCTGGAACTCATTCGTCTGGATTCTAAAACGTCGTACAAATGAATAAATGGGCAAATGAAATTCGGAGTTGCGATTATATGGCAAACAAAACTTCGGAATTTTAAAAAACAGGATTATGAAAGAATGTCCAAACGTTTTCGGGATTATGATATTCGGAATATTAAAATTCGGGATTAAGATAGGTAACCAGTTGGTGCAAGTGGGCCTTACACTATCTGATACATTATGAAATTATATCAAAATTAATTACCTAAATGTAAAAAAATTGTTGAGTTTTCCCCTTATGGCAAGCCTGTATAATCGTGATAATGACCAGCATTATAAAAATAACTGTGAGGAAACGAACTGTGTTACGGAGTCATTAAAAGTATATAAAATATGTACCTAACTACCTAATAAAGCAGTAGTAGATAATATTATTTAGTAGGTACCTATGTGGTAATAAAACCATACACATTCAAAGCTGTCTGTACATTGAAGATATTTAAATAAAAAACAATAGGGTTAGGGTATATAAACGTCTACGAATCCAAAGATGTGATTTTTAAAATTAATGTCTGATTTTCTGTTTGTTACGGGTTGGAGCAAAAACTATTGGATAGATTTTAATTTTGTTATCACAGTTAGAAAGTATATACTTACTTCTCATTAAAAACTGGTGAACGTCTATCTCCATTAATTAAACGGATCTTGAGATACAGCTTCACCTCTCTAATGTAAAGAGGCCCATACAAAGAAGAGATCATCACTGTTGGTTTTCGATAAAATTATAATAGCTTCAGGTGAGTGAAACCACGGGCAAAAGGTAGTATTTTATATTTTGGTTGAAATTACCTAACATTTCAACCAGAATTATATATATAGTACTGTAAGATTTTTTTAAAATAAGGTACGAGTATGTGAATCTTGAATGTGAGTACCTATACATTAGTACCTACACCTCTGTCTAACCCTTCCTTGGCATACAGGCGTGATGGAATCTGTGGAAAAACATTAACTTAAAGTTAAAGGTAATCAAATAAAATATCGCGATAAAATATTTCTAATTAAAAGTAGTTCGCCGAGTTATTTCAATTAGGTAAAGTTGTGTTTATTTTTTAGTTAATTCGTATGATTGTTAAAGTTAAATGTTCTCTTTATATTAGGTACTTTTTTGAAATTATCAGTCAAGCTTCAAGCTTTCACAAAACACGGTTGAGTGGTTTTTCTTTTCTATCACTTACCATTAGACATTTCTCAGAATTGTTGGCGGTTGGTACCTATTACCAATTCAATTACCTAACATAATTTGATCAATTTTGCAACTTGCTTAATCAGCGTACAGTTCAGATTTCTTTGAATATCCATCATTTTTTGTGGTAAAATGAAATAATCAATTTTTGTAGAGGATTATTATAAAAATACAGATAATTGGAAGAAATTGATGGCATTATTGATATTTATTTAGCAAACAAGGAGGGTGATCATACACAAAGGTTAATCATAGGAGTTTGCAAATGTGTGCGCAGGGGCCGTTATCAAGATTTTGCCAATCAGTGCCATTGAGTTACTACATAGACTTAAATAATGCGTAATAATGATATTGATCGCTTCGTCGATAAAATTTATATTGATGTATTGTGGAAATGTATGTTAGAAATGTTGGAATATAACCTTAAGTTTTTTAAAGTAATATTATAGAATACCTATGACATTTACGAGAATTTATATTGTAGGTATTTGATATGAAAGTTCCCATTGTTTCCAAAATATAAATATGAAAATGGGAGCCAAGTTCAATACTAAGAATTAAGGTTTTAGACTTCACCGAAAAAATATTTGAGATCTAAATGGATGCCATGTTCTGTAGATAATCCTGCTAAAGATTTGGCTTGGTAGCAATTTCATGTATGTAGATTAAATAGTTTTGAAGTCGTGAAGGATTCAATAATTGCTCGAAATGGTTCGTGTAATATTACAAAGGTAAGGCTACTGAGTCACCAGTTCCTTTTTCTTTGAACTTGGCTGGACATGCTGCCGCGTGTCTAGATAGCGATAAAATTCAGATATAAAGAAAAGCCAGTAAATAAATTAAAACCTGGCTATCAAAGCGACTACTACGTTCATGGCCTGGTTTTAGTCATGTGGATTTTACGTACAACTGGGATACTCATGTGGGAAATATTACAAGTGTGATGGTATGTATTTCTATCACTTCGTAGCTATCAAAATATCCATTTCAATTCCTGACGTCTAACATTCCGAAATCTAACCTTCACAGTATAACCGGTCATTAATTCAATATCTTAAATCAACAGACGTCTCGTGAGATAAATTGCCAATAGATATTTAATTACTGCTTGTTAGCTTTATGAAGAAATATGCGTTATTGATAAGCGTGGAAGTGTTAATAGGTCCACACCACGCCTTCTCACGCCCCCAACGCCCAACAACCTACATGGTCATTATTTTTTTAAATATCATCCAACTCCACTCATCATAAGGTAGGGTATATGATGAATAAGGTATTAATGTCACTTTTTAGCACGAATTTAAAACGTCTTGTGGGACGAAATTATTTTGATAGAACAAAGTTCAAATTTAATGTGATTTTTACCACCACGTTGTGACCACGCAGCTCTTTATTGTTTTTAAGGGAAGTGGTTTCTTATGTTTTTAGTATTGGAAAATAATAAGAATACCTACTCGACAAGAGTGAGTATTTAGTAGTAAGATTTTCAGCGTTCAAGAAACTGCCCCTAGTTATATACATATATACCCAGAAGTGACAATAACTTTTAACGTAAAAAAACCGCCTTTAAAAACGGAAAAATAATGTTATGTGCGTAACAGTTTCGGAAGTTGGTGCCTTCGATTTGGTCGGATCTTTTGTTTTCGCCACCGACTTCACACCGACTTGAAGGCGGTTTTAAAAGTTAGTTTTATTTTTAAATGTTTAGAGGTTTTTTTGTGAAGTGAAAGTTTTTAAAAAGTTTTATAAAAGGCAGGCCGTATAGATTAGGAAAAAAAAATAATTTAAAGTATAACGCGTTTAATTTCACATCAAAAAGTATTTCCAGTTAAAGAGAAGTTTTATTTATAAGCTTTTGTTAATCCAATTTATTAGATTCTCACTGATTTACCGTGTTCGTAAATATGTCAGGAAAGCAGTCGCCATGTCGATTTCAATTACGTTTTTTACCCAGCGATCAAGGACAGTGAACAAGCAATATTTTTTCTTTTTATGGTGATGTCAAAGACTGATGTTTATAGAATTCGAATTGAATAATATTAAATTGTTATATTGATTTCTTAGGAAATAGTAAAAATATATGTCAGTGTAAACTAACTACAATTTAAATATGGACGTACTTACGTACGTATAATATTTTGAAAATGAGTGTAATATTATGTTAGTCATCAATTTACCGTGAACACGTCCTGAAACCCTTATACCCGAGGTAATATAGCCTCGCTAGTGTTGTAGAAAGGCACTTATGGGCCCGGCGCGTTTTTCCCGGCGTTATGGCATCACCCGCGGGGCGCTGCGGGGCGCTCCGCCCCCACTTAACGCAATTTATTGCGCGACCCTTTAATAAATAAATAAATAACCGAAGAAAATTCAATGATAAACAACCGCTCGTGCTGCGTGCTCGTTCCTCTCTGGAACAACTAGTGAAAAATTGCCGCAATTTTGGAAAATGGTTTTTTGTAGTTTTCATGGCAAATTGATAAAGCAAACTATGTCAAGAGATACTTACATATTGTAAGTAGATAACAATATGAAATTTAAATAAAGGTGAGATTACAAATCAGTAAAAGTACGATCTCAAAAAACGACAAATCTACTAAGTATTATAATATTCTAGATATTTTCTTTTTTAATTAGTTACCTACTTAATAGTATAGGTAGTGACTGTAACTCAGACTAAATTAATTACAAAATTCTAACGAAATCAAAAACGGTCAAAGCAAACCATTATCTATTATAAAAGAAAAAAATCTGCAATTTTTTCCTCAAAATTCAACACGCTGAAATTATCACGATCCGGACAATGATCTAAAATCTTTGTCGTGAATCTGTAAATTGAGCATTAAACCTATTTTACTTTGTTAAATGCGCTCACGTTTCACCGTACCTAGCTGTAACTGAAACCACTGAAGTGAAACTGTGCTTAAATATTGTATTTGCAGAAATTTTCTAAAGTTCAGCGTAGAATGACCAATCTTTTACGTTATGACGTGAGGTTAGTTTTACTAAGACTAAAGTGAACGATCTATAGTGTTCGTAGAATAACAAACTACGAACTAGGGCTACGTTAATAAAAAAATGCAATCTCGTGTCTGGAAAATTCAAGTTAAAAAAAAAAGAATCTTTTTATGTCATAGGGGGGCAAACGACCAGACGTCAGATCGTCTGATGGTAAGTGATGCCGCCGCCCATGGACACTTGCAACACCAGAGGAGTCGCAAGTGCATTGCCAGCCATTTAAAAGAGTTTGGGCCTCCGGCATCCACACTCACTCAACGTAACACACTAACTCACAAACACAACGTACGCGTTGAATCACGCCGGTTATATTTTCGTAGTCGGGTCGGGTAAAAAGGGCAGAAACAGGTAGACCAAAGATCTCCTGGCTGGTGATAATCCCGACTGGTTTAAAATCTCATGGACCCATCCATGTATCCATCCAGTTAGATATTTTTTTTAACTAGTTTCCAAAAAGGTTGCGAAACTGTAACTTTGACTTTAGATAGGTAACCTCACGAAATCTATAGTCGGTGGACCTGTAGAATCTATTATAATATCCATACTGTGGTATAAGCTAGAACCTTGGGAAACAATTACGGTAGATAAATTATGGACAGCTGTTCAAGTTTATTAGTAAAATAAAAGGAGCTGTTATATACATCACCCCTTTTTCAACTTCACGAGTGGTGAGCTCTCATATTTTATGCTCGCTATATTCGCCTGTAGGTACCCTACGACATATTACTTTTTTATAAGCATATATTATTAATTCTTGGTATCTCATACATAACTGACACTTGTTTTTCTTATTATTTAAATTGATTTTAATTAAACATCATCTTCGTGGCACCCACAGCGAAAATGTTTATTCATCGCATAGGAATGTTCTATTTGATAACCCATATTAAAATGTATGTCTATTCAGATACTGGCTCATATGGTAGTAATATATACATTTTGATATGGTTTGTAGAGAAAAAATTAATGAAATAAAGTTTAATACATTATAAAATAGCCTTTATTAATTTAAAGTTACAAGTTTGAAATATTATTTTAAATAGGTAATAGTTCTAAAAATATTCTTTGAACAGCCTAATTTTTATAATTCTTTTAACTGCCTCATTAGCAAAGTGGTCCTGAGCGCGACTGCTACGCTAGAGGTCCTGGGTTCGATTCCCAGGTCGAGCAAAGTCTTATTGGGTTTTTCTATGAAATTCCCAGTAGCAGCTCGGAGTTAGGAATTTGTGCCCGGTTAATGGCAATAGGCTCGCCCCCTATTACATGGGATCTAAACATACCGGCGAAGTGTGGGTGTACATTAGTACGCCTCTGCCTAACCCTTCGGGGAATACAGGCGTGATGATGGTATGTTCTTTGAACAGAATATTAATCAAGGTAATAAACGACGAATTGAAAGTTTATTTCTTTAACTGCCTCATTAGCCTGGTGGTCCTAAGTGCGACTGCTATGTCCTGGGTTCGATTACCAAGTCGACCAAAGTGTTATTGGGTTTTTCTATGAAATTCCAAATTGGTCGATACAACTACTAGAAGGCAAGTTAACCAATGATACAGAAAACTCGGTAAAAAAACGCAGTAAATTAGATATAATGCTTGATATAATGGTACAAACTTGATTTGCAATTTGTAACAAGACCACTAATGAATTAAAAAATCTTTTAACGGATTTTATTGCTTTGTATTGACATGATTCAAATTCCAACGTTCGGATTTCGAAGATTCGGATCGTCTGCAGCATCCATCGTCACGTGTACGTTGAGGTGTTGGTATCGTAATTGACAGAAACCAGTAAACTAATTAATGAATTCATACGGCTGTATTGATAACTGTTTTTTTTTCTTAGTCATCAGGACGTCTATAAACATAGTATGTATAACATAAACATCGCAGACAACCGCGTCCCGATACCGACGGAGACGGTACAAAAAGTACAAACTCATTAGTAGGGACCGCGCCGTCCGGGAGCACAAGAATTAATGAAGGTGAACAATAATTTAGGGTTTAATTAAAAGTGCAGCCCCCGCGGCGCCGCCCCCGCTCACCCCCCACGCCCCGCCACACAATTATTATTTCTACATAATTTGTGAAAGGTGTAATTTAATAAAACTCACTGCCAACCTTGTCTAGAGGATGCTGTTAATTAGGAGTTATGAAACAACACAAGACACCCTGGGTTCGAATCTCAGGTTGAGCAGTGGTATTGGGGTTTTCTATAAAATTCTCACTAGCAGCTCGGAGTTTGGATTTTTGCCCGGCAATAGGCTCGCCCCCATTGGACATAAACATACGGCGTACTGTGGGTGTAAATGCGGCGGTAACCTAATGGCTAGGGCGTCGGACTTGCGATCATGTGGTTGCCGGTTCGAACCCCACCCATTGCACTACCGACGTGAACCCACTCGTAACACAAGCATTTAGCTTAGCACGAGGGGTTAACAAGAATACTAGTAATGTGTGACCCACATTACTAGTAAGCGTTACAAAAAAAAAAAAAAATTAGTACAATCACTGCCTCATCCCTCGGGGAATACATGCGTGATGGTAAGTTATGTTCTTATGAAATCTTACTTAGAGTCTTAAATCTATGTCCAGTCAAATGTTTTTTAATTAACAAACTCAAAAACGAGCTGCACATTTCCAAAAAGTGGATCCTAAGGAAAAACTTTGTAGACAAAAGAAACTTTGTAGACACTCCTTAAAAAAACACGATCCGAATATTATTATTAGGCAACAATGATTTATGATCACAATCATAATGATTTATTTATGTTTAGGATTTTGTTTTGCTCATATTTGGGACAAAGCTGTATTCTTTTAATAAAGTTCTTGGATTTTTGGCGACCGTTCCATAATAACTACGTAAATAATGTTTTATGAGCCCCTATCGCCCTGGCTACCTGTACTTCGGTAATTTACAATCTATTATGGAGCAGCAAGTGATTTACAATTACCAAAAATACTTGAACAAACAAATATTTTAAGTGTCAACGTATTTTCTCACCGGTATCGAGTTGAACAATGCGCTTTGAGCTCGACCCCGGGCTAAAAGAATGACGATTATTTTCCAAATCACTGTTATTAAAGCACCACAATAGAGCTGATGAACCAGGGGGACAAATAATAGCCGCTCACCGTCTATTGCTGATCGAGATGAATCTACTTCATTTCTTATCCTACCAACATTATAAATGTGAAAGTTTGTATGTTTAGATATTTTTACTCAATCACGCAAAAACGGCTGAAATGATTTGGATGACATTTGGCACACAGTTTATTATACCTAGGTAGGTACCTAATCATTTTAATCCAGGTTGGACCTAATTTCAGAGTCCACGGACACGAAGTCGCGGGCAGAAACTAGTATAGTTAAAATATAGAAATAAAGTAGATCTATATCTTTATTATAGATTCATTCGCGTCCCAAAAGAATTTACTAATATAACTCAAATTTTACGCGTGTGATGGATGAAACATGTAGCAGATTTTAAGTTAGACCTCCAACAATACCTACGTCTGTGGAATCCGTCCGTGCAATCGTTTTTGCATTTTGTATACGTAGTCATACCAATAAATAAGCTATACCTAACCCCTCTCAATTTGGAGAGGAGAGGAGACCTCTGCCCAGCAGTATGACAGTAAATGTGTTGATTATACAACGTATGATATGTTCCCTCTAGATAAATTCACATACAACGTTGTTGAATGAGTAAGTTAATGAAATACAAGATTTTTCTTGTCGACTTCGTTCTAAGAGACCTAAAGAAATATTCCTGTATAATAGACACAGCGTGTCGTACGCACAATGAGCAATTACGAGTTCTTTATCGATATTCATTGAATGAGTTAACGATGTTTCAGATACCAGCCCATTAAGGAACACGTGTTCGCTGAAGTTTTTCATACATTGTAATGTCTGTAATATTTCCCGGACACTTGTACCGTATGTACAAAAAGTGAAATGTCATGACATTCAACAATGAAACCGTGACATTGTTGGCGCTGAGCGCACCGGCGCGCGCGCACCACCCTTGACGCGCAAAACAATGGCACTGCGACGAAACCCGAAACCGAACGGAAGTACGCGGACCCCCGGGATGAGGCGATTTTCTTGCGCTCGCGCTCTTAAAACTTCAACGCAACGGCAAAGAGGGCTAATGGGCAATAGCATTTTTGTTATCGGCGGAGCATTGAAGTCAACTCGCGAGACTCATTGTTCAAGCGTATAATTATCCGCACATTCTTTTATTGTTGCGCATACAATCAAAGAATATGTTATATTCATTTTCCCCTGACTTTTGACTCGTAGCGTATTGAGCAAACTCAATGGAAGACGGTTAAATGTTCTCACGATTTAATGCGCTTAAAGCACTTTTAAGACGAAATTTATAAGTAAATCACAACTTCTAAATAAGTTAGGATCAGATAAAACGTTTTTGTACTGAATTTTTACATTTGCAGGCTTGACGTTAAGCCTTTTATTGAACTTCACCGTTCGTATTAACATTATATTATCTGTCTTGGTTTACAAATGCTAAGTAACATAATTATCTAGAGACATAACACTATACTTACAATCTTTGTTGATTAATTAGTGAGTAAGTAGTGTGTAATTATAATGATAGCCAAAAGTAGCTAAGTTAATATAATAATCTTACCCGTTCCATAACAATTAAAGTTAACATTATCATTTCCATTAATATTTATGTAGGTAATCTGCAATAGCACGCGATAATAATAGCCCCAATTCCAATTGAAGGCGCAGTCGACTAAGTAGTGGTCCTCCAAGTCAAGTGGCTCAGCTACATATGTCGTTGGAAGTTTCGTCGCCAAGTGGCAAGTCCTTACTCCCCTACAAAAGCACCACGTGCGCGTGCGTCAAGAGCTTAGATAATGCCTCCTTGTGTGATCATTTGATCACAACTTTAATCGCCCTTTGGAAGTCTGAAACTCCTATTATCGGACTATTGTATGAATTAATTGACAAAGCTTGGATACATATATATGTACTGTCGTTGTAGGTGACAGTATCGTGGCTAATTATTGGTCAATTAGAGCCGCGCTAACCGCGGTTATTCTTTGGATGGATGATCATAGTTAGCACGTCAAGACTGTAGATACTGCTTTCCTCGTAGAGTAAGTTAAGCTTTCGGCCTCAGTTATAATAAGGCTTATGCGACACGTTCGGCGTAGCGGCTGAGCTGTCGGCTTCTACGACACGTGTTGTGGGTTCGATCCCCACACGGACCAAATATTTGAATGATCTACAGGTAGTTGTTCCGGGTCTGGGTGTATGTGACAATTTGTGTTTGTAAACGCACCCACGATACAGGAGAGAAATCCTAGTGTGGGGTTTTAACGTTTTTTAAAAGAAAAAAGACAAAACATCGTTAGTGGTTTTCAGCATCCCAAAAAACTTAATATCTAGTTTATCTTCAGGATATGGGTGCTTGTTGTCCAGAAATTAGGTAGCCTGCACGGGTTGCCAAAATTTAATACTTTTTATAACTTTTGTATGTCCCTTTATGTTTCTCAGAAAAACCACATATTATACCAACTCCATTGCGACGATTATCATGTTACTAAGAGAAATAGCATACATAATTAATCTAAGTCTATCCAGTCTTCTACCTACTAAATATGTAAGTTTCAAGTAGTTAGTTGTTTAGCCCGTTCTAGTCTGCGTCGGCGCCACTAACAAGGCATTACCAATGCAATCAAATGTAAGCATCCTGTTTATCTAGTCGGCTTGATATGCTCATAATATCTGTATAGTCAATTAGATACATAGGAAGATTTTCGTTAAGGAAATAACTTACATTTTAAATTTTTACTAATATTCTCATAATCAGAGGGGCTCGTGACTAAGTAATTACCAAGCTGATCTATTGAACTGCAAGGTTAAGCTGCCCGCACTGAAGTCAGTTTGTGATTGGGTCACCATTTTGAACACATCGATGCCCCCCCCATTCCTCGGAGAGCACGTAAAGCCGTCGGTCCCGGTTGTCATACGAATATCTATGACAATTGTTAGTGGTACTCAGAAGACCAAAAAAGCCTGATACCCAATCTATCCTCTAAACAGAGGAGTTAAACTGATTATCAGCCGCATCTGGTTGACTGAAAGCCGACCCCCGCATAGTTGGGCGAGGAGGGAGGAGGAAGAGTATCATAATCTTCATCTCTAGATTACCACAACCTTGGCCTGCCTGCCAGGCCTAGCTCTAGCAGGCAGACAGTTTCTTTCAGAATACAGGCGTGATGTTATATTATGTTATTTTTACTGATGGTCTAGAAGAATTGAAGCGTGCAACACTTCTTATCTATCTATCAAATACTAATTGCTACTACAGAGTATCGAAAAACAATTAAATAACGAAACAAAACTAGCATTAATTCATAACATCACACCTGTGTTCCTCGAAGGGTTAGTCAGAGGCGTGCACCCTCAGTTCGCCGGTGTATTGAGGTCCCATGTAAGTACTAGCAATGCAATTAACCGATCTCAAATCCCAAACTTCGAGCTGCTACTAAGAATTTCATAGAAAAGCCCAATAATATTTTGCTCGACCTGGTAATCGAACCCAGGACCTCTAGCGTAGCTGTCGTGCGGTGTTCTTAAACCACCAAGCAAATGAAGCAGTTTAGCACGAATTCTTGACCAGTTTGTGAATCAAAATAATTCACATAGCGATTAAAAAAACAGTTGATTTGCATCTGCCAATTCGCAACACATTGAGTTCAAAATTCCGATTTGTATATAAAGATATTAAATAAACCGTAACCATGGGCGGTTTAACCAGGGCCAAAGAGTACGACTTTTTTCAACAAATATAATTTGTTTGATTTGTATAGAGTGAATGGTTGGCAGTAGGTCTGTATTACGTGTGCTGGGTCGCGGCTCAGTCCTCATTGTTTGATGCTCGCGGGTGTCCGCGGAACCCCGCCATTTTCCCCACAGGGTTCTGCTAAAGACCCAAAGTCATGTCAATTCTGAAGTCACCAAATGCCCCGTTGAATTTGTCAGCAAAGAATGGACTCTTGCCCTTTGAACGTTTTTATTCATGGCGCGATAATGTACCGTAAAATTTTGAATGATTTACAAAATCATATTGAAACGTCGCATATTTTGACGACTTTTTTATACACAGTTCTTAGCTCTGCTCGTGTTACCCTTTTAGTCTAGTGGTCCTATGTGCGAATGCTGATTTTGGGGTCTTAAAATTCGATCATCTAGTGGAGCAAAATGTTATTAGGAATTTATATGAAACTAGCTTCTGCCCGCGACTTCGTCCGCGTAGCGTGATGATATATAGCCTATAGCCTTCCTCAATAAATGGGCTATCTAACACTGAAAGAATTTTTCAAATCGGACCAGTAGTTCCTGAGATTAGCGCGTTCAAGCAAACAAACAAACAAACTCTTCAGCTTTATATATTAAGTATAGATTTGCAACAATAGTAGCTCGAAGTCTGGTTACTATGTGCCCAATTTTTGCCCACCCGGCGGCAATAGGCTCGCCCGTTAGACTACAGAAGAATCAGTTTCCGTATCATTAGAACGGAAACCGAATAGATTTGATGTCTATTAAAAAAATACTTTGATCTTTAATCGAGAATTAAATCGAAATGATCGGGTGTTATGGTCGAGGGTGTGACGGATCGCGCGGACGTGTCCCCACGGAGAGCGGTGCTCAGTGGTCACAGCACGACTCTCTTGTCACTCCCACCAAAACAAGTTATCATTTTGTGTAAATGTTACTTATTTATTTATTTTTGTAATCGAGATTATCAAAAGCAGTTGGCTGGAAGAAAAACATATAACATTGGGATTTTGAAATTAGGACGAAATAATATAGCAAAGGTGGTTGTTTATTTGTTTATTGATATTAATGTTGATTGCTCTGTCTTGCGCTAAACGTTCAATCTGGCCTCAGGGGCACAGATGAGGTCGACGGCATTGGTCCAGTTATCAAATCTATGTAAGTAACGTAAATTAGTGCATTATCATTTATTTCACAATTGAGTATCTAAAGGGAATCTACCCTGTATTTAGCATGCTTAGATAAGGATAAAGGATTCTTTGATTAAAGAGATCAATGAATGTTTGTCATGATTTATAATTCTAATAATTTTTTTATGGGATAGGGGGGCAAACTAAGAGACGGAACACGGCGATCACGACGATCAGCGATTACCGCCACCAATGTACACCCGCAACACCAGAGAAGTCGAAAATAGTTGCCCACCTTTTAAAAGGGTTTGGGCCTCCGGTATCCTTACTGACTGGATGAACACACAACGTAAGTATTGTTTCACGCCGGTTTTCTGTGAGGCTGTGATATCACTCCGGTCGAGCCAGCCCATTCGTGCCGAAGCATGACTCTTCACGGTAAAAAAGTTGGTGTTTAAAAATAATAGATGCCTACTTATGTAAATAATAAATGTAAGCAATGTCTTTCTTTCTATATATAAGGAAGCGGTAATTTTGAGGTGTAGATATCGAATATTCACATTAACTACACCTGTCTATTAGACCGGAATGCAGAAATAGATTAGAATACTTATTTAATCGATAAAATACGATTGTCCTTAACTGTATCACGTTATTGCTACAAGTACATACACAGTCAGTTACACACAGTAACAGTTATTTAGTTTTTTGGTATAGAAGTGGATGGGGCAAGTGCGCGGGCGCCGCCGCCGCGCCACCAGCGGGGAGCCGCCGGCACCGGGCCCTTGCATAATACAACAAATAACTAAGAATTTATTTGAATACGTATGTGTTGTTTACTTAAAATTTATTCATCCCTTCGGATGAAATCTCTGGCGCTTCCAATAACTGATACCTGAACGCTGATAACAGATAAAACACTAAAACTTATGATTCATTCAAGTTATATCCGTGTTTTGATAATAATTATGATGGTGCGCGTTCACCTCCTTTTTTACCCACGATGGAACGAAGTCTGTATTTCTTTAATTTAAAATACCACACCATCACGTCTGTATTCCCCGAAGGGTTAGACAGAGGCATACTAATGTACACCCACAGTTCGCCGGTATGTTTAGGTCCTATGTAATAGGGGGCGAGCCTATTGCCATTAACCGGGCACAAATGCCTTACCTTCAGGTGGTCCGTCTGCTAGTTTGCACCCCTATCCCATAAAAATAAAACCTATTGCTCTTCAAAATTTTGTGCTTAGAAAATTTAATCTTTTAAATATGTATTACAGCTAAAACAAGTACTTTTCTCTCTTGCCTCTTCTGTTGGCTTTTCTTTTACTATCAAGGATGTTCTTGATGGTAAAAAGTTGTTGTATAACGTTGTGACGATTATTGGCTACGCTAAAGCAGCTGTTACTAGTATGTGTAATGAACTAATGATGGAACACATTTTGCCAGTTGGTAACAGCTTGTTCAAAAATCAGAATATCGAATTAGATGTACCGCGTCCTACAAAATAGCTCACGGTACTAAGTATATGGACCTAAATACGTAAATGGGGGCGTTTAATTGAAATTATATATAAAGTTCAACTTTAAGCCTAATATAGACGGAGTATGTCAAAGACTCAAACTAGACAGTTCTACATCCCGTCATATCAAAAAATGTTTGTTTAATATACTTAATTGTTTTTTTGGCTTCTGTTGCTCTATTATAGTACCTCCATATAAATATTTTTCTTCAATATCTGCAATGTACAGACATCGCTCTGTTACAATTTTAATATATGTAAGTAATAGATATACCGGCCAACTATATGTATAGGTAATAATGCAACCTCCTTGCGCCGGTCTCTACAGGACCTAATTAAAACTCAATTTTAATAAATAATGTTTGCGACTCATCATAATTGTAAACCTTGTTTAATGTGAAATTGTGATTTTTTCGAAGCACGCAGTATAAACACTTATTACACTGTAAATAATTTATGATCAAAGTTAATGCTCAGTTTCCGCACTTGGCCGTCGCCACTGAGACAAATTGTTCAATTAATCATTGTTTATTGTCGCTCCCATCGTCTTATCGAAGCATGAAACACGTTCGCTTCATGTAATGTCTTTGTAATCGTTTATGAATGTCGACTTTAATCGCTAGACACATATTTTTAGGCACCAATCACCTGATAAAAGTTATGATGTAGTGAAATTTGTTAAATTTCGCAATATTTTTTACAAAATCATCACTCTTATCATAACCAAAAATACTTGGTTCCGAAGAGCTTAATTTCATGTCTTATAGATTCCTTATTGTCTTACCGTATAAAAAAGATATTTCAAAGCCCTTCTTTTTAAAAAAACGGGTAAATTTTTGTCGAAACCTGAAACTAGCAGCTTCGTAGAGGTTGCTTAAAATGCTGAAGATAACTAAGATCAATCTTATATATTTATACTTAAATAATATTGTAAATGTGAAAGTAACTCTGTCTCTAATTTATTTACACCTAGAAAATCACTCAATGAATCAGTATACACAACAAAATCGTATCAAAAAAAACTTAATGACCATATTGTACATAGCACACGCTGTTTATTTGCTTCTTTTATTATGTACGCGAAGGTATAAAGGCCAGTAATTGCAATCATAAATATCGCTCCTGAGCCATTTATAACCGACGCGGGTCCATCTATTAGAAGACCTGTCGGTACCCTATTTTCCCTTCGACGTTATTTATTTACCTTTGCCATAAAGTGGGAGTGAGCAATTGTTTCGCGGCAAATCTGTGGGGAAATTAAACATCTGTTATGTAAGGATACGATAAAGATGATGACGTATATAGACGATATATAGATTAGTTTATTTATTTATTTGTATTCAAGTTATCAAGATCAGACTTAAAGATTTTGATAAAATTTATAACGTGATGGTTTAAAGGGGATCCATCCAGCATATACCTACCTGTCTCATTTCTTGATAAAGTTTTCTCTGTATTTACACGAACTAAAAACGAACCATAGAGTCCTTACCTACTCTTACCAATACGGGTGATAGGTCCTGTTCTTATCACCCGGTAGATACATGATTATGAAAAGATGAGCTATTATTGAGAGTGGTCGTTTCGTTGATGTTGCCTCATAGGCCCTATAGGTAATGTAATTATCAAAATTTCTGAACAAAAATTACTTACTATCTCTTTATTACTTAACCTACTTAATATGTCTTGACTTCGATAGAGAGCCTGTACTTACCTAACCATTTAACTCAATGGACTTGTTGTGTGAGAAAATAATTATAATCTGCAGATTGCAACGGACCAACTCCGGTTTAATCATCCAAAATGGCACCTATTCTTACTCTTGCATTAAAATTAGCTCCCACACACAGAAAATTATCTCCAATAAATGTTTTTTTCGGACGGATCACATATCAGACATTTCAGGCCATTTCAGACATTGCCCTGCATTGTCCCACTCACATTATTTGCATTAAGTACTTTATGTCTGGACTTTAAAAGAGACCATGATTCTCCGAGTTTGTTTCGGCGTTTCTTCTCAGAGGTCGTCAGTTAGGAAATGCCGAAGCCATCTAGCTATAAAAAAAAAAACATTGACTTGTAAAAGTGTCTCTAATGATCTACTTACAGAAATAAATATCATTTCATCATTTCAATTCATTTCATTTCATATCATAATGGTAAGCGATTACCGCCGCTCATGGACACCCGCAACACCAAAAGAGTCGCAAGTGAGTTGACCGCCTTTTAAAAGGGCTTGGGGCTCCGGTATTCTCACTCACTAAGCGGAATACAAAGTAAGTGTTGTTTCACGCCAGTTTTCTGTGAGGCCGTGATATCACTCCGGTCGAGCCGGCCCATTCATACCGAAGCATGGCTCTCCCACGGTCAATGGGTGCGAAAATTTAAGGTATTTCGAAATTAAGAACAGTGATAGGACGATGAGAAATTGTGCCGTTTCCTTGAAGATTTTACTTCGTTTTTCTTTTTATTTTAATGTGCTAAATTGTATCTACTTATATAACACAAAATAACTAAACATGTTATTGTAAATCATTGGAAGTAATTCAGTATGGAAAACCTCATTCGTTATACAAAACATTTCAATGAAACTCGGTCACATACAGCGTAGCTACAGTACAATCGCATTACACTTATTGCCTTTTCATTAAACTTAACAACTTATTTATACCAATATTGCAGTATATAGAAAGTTTATATATAAGCAATAGGTATACATATTTTGATAAAGTGGGAGGGCGATAGGGCGTGACCATTCGGAGCCCCTCCTAAGAAACACACCCACTACGAAACAGGTTCGCAATTACACATCGTTGTGGGTTTAATAGGCTTTATACATACTAAAATAATGCATAAATATACCAGAAAAGGGGAGCATTATGGTTACTGAAAGATATGCCAGTTATTCCGTGTTCTCTTCTCCTATAAAGGTAAATTCTATGAATGACAGCTTAGACACAAGTCAATTTAGGGGTGTGAGCAATTAACCGCCTTTTTAAAACAATAATTATTTTTGATTCATAATTGTTGTCACGTTTTAAAAGTACTTACATCATTTCTAGATCATGTTCTCCCAGATCTCAGTTCTTCTTCTTACCCCGATGCCGATGAGGATAGGGTTGGAATGCAGATTTCGTTAGGTACAATGTTTTCCTTTAACATTTTAAACGAGTTATTATTAATAACGCACATGAAAATATTTAAAAAAATATATATTATATAAGCGAATGCGAAACTAATAATCTGAATATTATAATATTATGCCGAGCTATTGAAACTGTATTTAATGAAATGCAATCAACTAGAAAAAAAAAGGCTCGTTTCATCAAGAATTGAGTCATACTTATTCAATAGTAAACCAAGACAGCTGTTCCATTCAACATTTATTTGCCAAAGACCATAGAACTTTTAGTTCCATTTACATCCTTTTTCGGATCAAAGAAATCATTTAGCAAAGAATTTGCACGTCTAGTTGCCACAAATGCTCATTCGTTGAGTGTTGCGCGTGCGACGACGGGAGATCTCGATATGTGGTCGCGACCACCGCGGTGCAAGTCACCGCGCGCTGTCAATGATCCTTCACAACTATGCGTACTCGCAGCTGTCGTGGTGGACGGTATAACGAATGTTATAACCGCTAATAATAATAAATCCTTTGAGCCTTGTAAAATTTTATTGGTGTAAATTTGTATAAAACCTTCATTTACAGAGACAGTTCACCTGGAATGTGATACTGTGGAGTTTGTTGCGTGATCTTCCCACTAGGTGGCGGTTAAGGGTGGGCGTTTTGGGCAGTGTTTAAAATGTTTAAATACCGTTCAAAAAGTACAACTAGTGAGTGTGTCTGTCTTGAATAAGTAAACGAATTTGACATTTGAACAAAATATTGAAGTCTAAGAAATGTTTTGTAACTGAAGTTGAGGCTACATAAAGATTGGAAACTGAACTATCTACAGACTAACCTGCTCATATAAAATAGTTCTGATTTTGTATTCAATTTTAATGGATTAGGGCCACTTGCACCAACTTCATTAATATGTTTAAATTTTATTTAAACACATTTTTTCATAGAAATTTCGTGTTTAATTTAAACACATTCAAGAAGTTGGTGCAAGTGGGCCTAAATGTAGCTTAATAATTTATTAGCATTTTAATTATTTTAAATGAAAAACAAAAGATATTTCCTTTACACCGTAAACTATTCAAAGGGAAGAATAAATATAAAAAAGTATGTATTGACAAACAAACAAAATAAACACGTCACTCAAAACATTAGTTACGCTTAACTTAAACAAAATAATCAGAAACTGACACAGTGAAGTGGAACAATATGTGCCCAAGAACTTGTTTAGAAATAGAGTTTTATGCGAAATAATAGTGCAGTGAAATTTGTGGCCCACCGTGACAGACTCGCATAATAGAGATGCCCTTGCCTTGCCTTGATGCCCATAAATCATTCTCGTAATGAATACTGGCTTGGGTCATTTATTTATCTACTTTTGTGCAGAATTAATATAGGCTGAAATTTAAGGTATCCATTTCTCTACTGCTGAACAGAGTCTACGCCCAGATTTCTTATGGAGCCTTCGCATCTTACGAGCGACTACAACTAAATCAAGGATGCCCAAGTAAAAAGATATGTCCAGTTTATTAAGATAATTTAAAAGAGTAACCATGAAATCTCTTAGAACCATAGAATAGAGCCATAGCGAAGCGTCGCCAAGTGTTACTGAAGGTGAACTTCTAGAATGTTATAATTTAGCAGTCTTGGTGTGACTTATATTCTTCACAAGTGCCATTAAAGTTTTTATTAGATTACTTATAAGTTATAAGTAATCTAATAAAAACTTTTATGGCACTTGTGAAGAAGTTTTGCTGCTAACAATTTATCAATATTCGGTGACCAATCAAAGAACAAGTCAAATAAGAAATATCGATAATCAATAACTTCTGTCAGTATTGAAAAGTATAAAACATGTTTACATAATAAATCCTATCGGCACGGATATCTTCTAGAATAAAAGGGATCACTTGCCACCACGCTGACCTACTGGCAGACTGACTTCATTACTATTGGTATCCAAATTATCGATAAAAACAACGTTTTAAATTACCTAAGCGTCTGCCCGCTAAATTCTAATCAGGATTAGATAATATTATCAGAATATTTGTACTCAATTGTATTATATCGTCTAATCAGAGAAATACGTGAATAGATAAAGTTACCATTTGTAATCACAATCAGTCAAAAATATGAGGAATGCATAATATTATTTAGTCACAGCAGATTTTTCTCACGTACCTTTAGATCAATTCTGAAGCATTTAGAGATGGGACTAACAATTCAAATTTGACATACCGCATCGTAGGTTTATGTTTACCTAGAATCATTTGTGAATATCAATTTAAGCAGAATACCTTATACGAACTGTGGTATTGGCATGGTTGTATGGAATGACGTCTGTCAACCGTCCGTGGTGTCTCCATGAGGATTGGCATTGGATCTGTGCTCTTTTTGGGGTGCCTGAATGAAATACCGACAAAGAAAGTAGAAGTTATAGCGGTGGGTAAAATAATATATTATTATCATATCAGACAATTCAAACTCTTTTTCAGGTAACTCTAGATAACACCGATATCCATTTAAATAACCCACGTTCTCTCCGATTCATGTAAGGGAAGATGATCTTTTGCCCAACGTATTACAAACTTACCTACGTCAAACATAATAAAATTATCCGTCGACGCTACTTGGCGTCTACGCAGCGGATACGTTCGAAGAACGCCTACGCCCAACCAACTGGCAGTGTTTATGGACCCGTAAGTTCCATTGTCTTATTTTAAGGCCTATAAAGCAGTTTTTAAGGATAAAGAGTTTATTATATTATTATAGAATTTGAATTAGACGCCTATTACGTCACCATAAATGTTTAGGCGTTGTTGAATGGTGCGCGTGCGACGACGGGAGATCTCGATATGTGGTCGCGACCACCGCAGTGCAAGTCGTCGCGCGCCGTCAATGATCCTTCACAACTATGCGCGCACGCAGCTGTCATGGAGTACGACTCAATGAATATTATTGGTGGTAATAATAATAAATCTTACGTAAGACGTGCAATTATACAAAGTGTTTAAAGATATTTGTGGCTTTTCAATGGACTGGTTCATTTCATGTTTATGTGCCAGCAGAAGTCGCTTAGTACCTACATTGTTCATATAATACTACCTATAATAATTACAATATGAATATCACAGATATGACGTTAATTGTTAACCAATAAATAAGGTAAAATTGTTAAGACATGCTTATGGCATTGAGTAAGAAACTATAAATGGTATATTTTGATATGCGTTAACTATTTAGCGAGGAGGTGTGAAACGTATTTTAATATCTCGGAGTACCCACACACGGACGCAAAATACTGATTCATACATAACAGTCATTTCTCGTATTTGGGAGTGCTAAGTATTATGGACGTAGAGATCATGCGGAGCCGTGCCCATATAGACTCCATACTGATTAAATGAGCACAATGATTTCGCGAGTGTATTGTCAGTCAGTTTAATGATTTGCGAGGAGTGGCCGCTGCTTAGCGGAACGTGCAGTGTATTTAGTCAACATGTTTCAGCCACGAATCATGCTGACGTTTATGGAAGTGCCGAGGAAAAGCAACATGGAACAGTATTCGAACCCTGAAGAGTACTCCAAGTTGTTACCGACCAGTGTTACAACGCCACAGAAGGTACACTTTGCAATCTCATTTTGTTGGCAGAGTTCTGTAAGGCACAAGTCCAAATATTATGCACCGGCAAGATGGTAATGCATACAATTAATAACGATAAGTAGAACGAGAACCTTAATGTATTAATATTTTGACTTGTGTGACAAATTCAGTCAACGATTTATCAGATAATGTTTTACTTATCAGCTTTTACTCAGAAAAGCTAGTTATGATAAAAATGAAAATTTATTTTTTTGAATAATCTTTCACTCTTATTGTAACTATTTATACTTTTGACGATCTTTTGACAGAAAATCATTAAATCCAATCAATTCTCTAAATCCTCAAAATTGACATCTTCAACTTGGCTTTTACATTTCAAAGAGTTTAGGTCAAGCAAGTCTTTTTTGTAACAGCTTTACTAAGGTTTAAATGGATTTTATTATAAGTCTTCTTACTTGTAACATCTTTTATAACCATGTTACACGATCTTTTTGTGATTTTTTTGCATTTTTCATGCTAAGACTATAAAGTTATACTGACGTCACCTTTAAGACGTAAGTTCAGAATGTGAAGGCAAATTTCGACATGGCAGGTAGGACTCGCGGTGGCTTAGTGGTCATAGCGTCTGGTGTATCAAACCAGAAGACGCAGGTTCGAATCCTGCCTGCGAGTCGTATTTTTCCTTCACTAAAATAACATGTTACACGAAATAAATGTATTTCAATTTGAGTTCAGGAAAGAACACAAATAGTCACGATTTTCAATTCTATGTCATTCGCCAACAATTGCACACGTTTACGAACACATAATTATACACCATAATTACACATTAAACTTCGGAGAAGCAAAAGTTGATAGATTTAATGAAAATGTTACTATGCAAAAATGTTTGAACAATTAAGGATCAAAATGTAAACAATACAAATGATTGATTGAAGACAAATCATATCATGTGCGTGCGGTCTAGTTTTGTTTCTTTCGAATTAAGTATCGAAATACAGTATAAAAACAAGTAATTAAGACCAACTGAAATATGCATCAATGCTTAAAAATACTACTAACTGCAAGATATTTTTACAGGCTTAAAAGCCTAAAAGCCCTACGAAAAAATATGAGAGCTTTTTATAATAAATAAAAACAAACCAACGAATTGTATTCAATAAAGGAATACGATTCTCTCAATAACTGGAATCTAGAAAAAAATGTCACTCAAGCATTAGTTACGCCCAAAATGTAATGTCATGCTTTTGTCAAAATTGTCATGAACTGACAAAAGTTTTGTACAAAGTGCAGTGGAACAATGTGCGCGCCCAACGTCTTGTTTACGAAACAAACTTTATGCGAAATAATAGGACAGTGAAATCTGTTGCCCACCGTGACGGACTCGCATAATAGGGATGCCCATAAATCACTAACATAATGAATATTGTCCTTGGTCAGTTATGTGTTTTCATTGAAAAAGATATCTAGTAGGTATCATACTTAATAGAATGATAATTCTACGAATCTGAATTGCACCATCATCACTCTTTTTACTGTTCAAATGCTGAGAATGGGTTCCTCTTAGATTGAGAGGGATATTTAGTAATAGGCTTATAAGTAGTTGAGAAAATCGTATATGAGTAGCGTAGGTAAATGATTTTCTCAACTTGTATGTATTGCTGCGATTATTCAGTTTTAATTTGAATGCCTCACTTCCAGACTATTAACTTCAGAGTTTATTAGGACAATCATAATTAATAGTAGACTTTTAAGGTGAATACATATCGCTAGTGCAACATGGGTGGATAACAATAACAACATAAATCACTGCACCGGAGAACCGTTTTTTTTAATATATATAATACTAGCTTCTGCCCGCGACTTCGTCCGCGTAGCGTGATGATATATAGCCTATAGCCTTCCTCAATAAATGGGCTATCTAACACTGAAAGAATTTTTCAAATCGGACCAGTAGTTCCTGAGATTAGCGCGTTCAAGCAAACAAACAAACAAACAAACTCTTCAGCTTTATATATTAGTATAGATAATAGCTCCGCGTGAAAGCTTAAATGATAGAAAGTACTAAATATAAAATTCACACCTTTTAACATAATGTAGCATTTTTAAAAGACCTAATCTATATTACTATCTTATCAAGAATTTACATCTACCTCGATTCACGACGACTTTTCCGCGATACTGATTTCAGCATGGAAAGCCAGACGGACAGAAAAGAGATCTCATACCGACTTTCAGAGCTATTTGTAGCTTTCACGTTTCAGGAAACATGGTTTTCATTGACGCACATAATGTGTTAGGAACGTAACGTTTTTACTATAATCGGATTTCGGATTTGCACTATGTTTCCAACATGTCGGAAATACCTTATCAATTTATCGAACTGATAAATTGATAAGGTATATCCGATATGTTAGTCGCGATCGGGACCTGCGCGGAATATACGTATGCCACGAATAAACACTGGCTATAGTTTGTTACAATGTATATTTAACACGCAAAATCGAGAGTCGTAGTTTAGTTTGTAGTTTTTTTATTGTAAATTGTACTAAGTCAATAATTTATAATGAAGGACTCCGAGAATAATGGGTGGACCTTAAAACCAGGAGAAAAGGAGGACCGCAACAAATTGCCAGACCCGTCCAACGGAGTGTTCCCGAAAAGTATAGAATCAGACACGTAAGTTTACTTTGGTATTAAATAAACAAAAAATAAAGTAGACACTTGCATAAGTAAAAATAATATATGATAAAACTAACATTTGTAGAAACGGAACCCTAAATTCAATGACATTGAACACGTATTGTTTCAATTGATCAGCAACTGTTATGATAAGGACAAAGTAGTTTTATTAATTATACTACACATTTACTGTCGTAAGTTGTAACTATATACTAATCTTCTTAATTCTTCGGGAATGATTAAATTAATGATCTCATCAGGCAACGGTGACGGCGATGGCGCGGCGCTCGTTTTCCCATTATTTTATCCCATGAGATATAAATAGACGCACTATATTGAACAGATGCCCGGAACGTGTTGTTACCTATCAGTACTAAAGCCCTGGTACTTTTTGCCACCATTTTCAATAATATACGAGGCAGGCCTATTTATATAATGAGAGTTTCAGGAATGCAATTTTTACCAATTAGAATTTTGTATGAAACTGCCTCAATAGCCAAGTGGTCCTGACCGCGACTGCTACGCTAGAGGTCCTGGGTTCGATTCCCAGGTCGAGCAAAGTGTTATTGGGTTTTTCTATGAAATTTCAAGTAGCAGCTCGGAGTTAGGAATTTGTACCCGGTTAATGGCAATAGGCTCGCCCCCTATTACATGGGACCTAAACATACCGGCGAACTGTGGGTGTACATTAGTACGCCTCTGCCTAACCCTTCGGGGAATACAGGCGTGATGGTATGTTATCATGTTATGTTAGAATTTTGTATCAAAAATTTGTTTAAGTAAAATAAAAAATCTTTTCGAGTACTTAGTAAGTACTCGATCATAGTTTAACAATATACAAAAATCATTTATCTAGTAAAATATTTCTTCAAAATTTAAATTTAGTAGCCCTTGAATCTGCTATAAGTTTCAATATTAAAATTTAATCTGTAGGTATTAAAAAAAATCAAAAGAGGTTGATATAATATCTGATATTCTAAATTTAAATGAGTCGTATAAAATTACAAAGTCAAACTGTGCTTTACAAAGAATAAAGCAGTAAGTATATTAGTTTAATTCCTTGATAATTATTTTATAAAATTGTATTTAAAACAGCAAAAAATGCTAATTGCATATTTAAAAATAAAATTTTTAAATCGGTGTACTGACTACATTTATTTTTCAATTAGGTACAGTAATCGGAAACCTTCATGGTGAGGCTTAGCAGTATGTTTGTATCGCGTTAGACTATTAAAAAACAACTGTTACATAAAAAGCGCGCGCTATCATGCTTTCTAAAAGTTTTCTTCTTGCAAAATGGATTATGGTATGTAGATGAGTAGTTTCAAAATGAATGATAATTCATTTAAGTACTGTAATTGAAGAATAGCATCTAGGTATTTACCTAATTATAATATTTTCTGCTTAGGTTTCTACTTTTTATCGTAAGTATCCACGTGTAAGGCAGCAAATAAAAACCAATATCAAAATTGATTGTCATAACGATAGCGTACCTACTCTGATACCTACAAATAAAAAGGAAGAGATTCTCAATTCGTCTAATTTTATAGACGGGTGTCCCTACCTAACCTTCAACATTTTTTTTTGTTCGATTTGTGTTTTAATTTAGTAAGTAGGTGATGATTGCACCAATAATTATTATATCGCATAAAACTAAATGTCATGGCCTGGGCGTTTGTTTAATGTAGTTATCTGTTGAACTGTTGGGGTTGCAATAAATATTATCACGATTTCCCGATCATAGCGCACGGCCAATTTGATTTTTGATCGGAACGAGCAGAACATATACCGTTGACACATGAGGATTTATATCGAACTGCGAAGATGCACAGTATACGTGAAAACCTGCAACTCGATCTAATACGAACCTTTTTCAATTGATGCGAATAGGTACTTTTAAATTAATTCTTGAAAAATCGAGGTAAAGACCGTCTTGAAAAGTCAATTTATGAAAAAGAAGAATTCATAATTATTTAATACCCTTAAATATGTTTTGAAAACCCAATGTAAACGAGTTTTGTTTAATTTGTTGCAGAAGTTCCGAACCAGAAATCAGAGATGACGAAGTTCCAAGCATATCGTTTATTACATTAGTAAGTACCGATATTATAACCGTATTTATGCTTTATGTATCTACCTAATGATATTATAATCTTGAATCATTTAGGAAGATAAGGTTATAATTTTACACAAATAAGTTTTTACTGTAGATTTTGTGGCACCTATCACTGGGACCATAAATAGTAAGGGTGTTACATGGTACCACATCGTCGTGGATCGACTTCGTTGTTCGGTTGGCGCTTTGTCTGCTCGACGATGGCTCAAGCGTATCGATTTGGTGTAGCAGCAATCATTTTATTGTCAATCGACTTCGATTGCTCCGTCCAATCATCGCTCGACAATCCAACGATTATTATGTTTCGATCATAGGATAACTTGCGATACGTCAACTAGATTATTAGCTTTTCATATTCCTAGAATTAATACAAGATCAGCTTAGTAATATTATAAATGCGAAAGTAACTGTGTATATATTTTTCTGATAAGTTATGTTATCCGCGGGCTAAAAAAAATTAAAGATCAGCTTTTCACAGACTTAATCGGCTTATGAAATTTTTATTATTTAATTTGAACGCGTTTGGCCCTACCGTTGCCTTATGGACAAAAGTATAACTCTATGTTATAACTAACATTCCTACCTACTTCAAAAGAAGAGGAAACCTTCAAAAGAGGGTAGACCTCTTTTGAAGGTTTCCTCTGGGGGAGTGTGTTGCGCCATATTATGCTTGCAAAGTTGCAAGTCACATACATCCACTTAGGTTTTCCATAAATAAAAGGAATGGATTGTACATGTACCCATTACAGTTATCAGCTCAACCGTGTGCTATGCCGCTGGAATAACAAAAAGTAACTTTTAATATAGTTTAGTTGTTACTACTTAGGTAATAATATTATAAATCGGTTGGATTATTAGTGCAGAAAACACCCAATAAATAAAACTCAAGTAATAGGGTCGTAATTTGGAAGTTCAGAAGCAAGATTCACATTCGTCTATGTTACAAGCTATATAAAAATTACTATAATATTAATACACTTACACTTTGGACAGGGTTGTATTCGGGGTGTGATTTTGCATTACTTAATAGGAAATACTAGAACTAAAAGTGAGTTCAACATATATCAGGGAGGCAAAGGCCAATGAACAATTCATATTTCATATTTAAAACACAGTATCTAGATGCTTGGCAACTTTTTATCTAGGTATATGATCATACCATAATTTATCAAAAATGGCCGGTGAGGATCAATAATTCCTCTTTATGGTAAAGGAAAACAATGTGATGGAGTTGTCTAAGAAGACATTCATTAAAGGTATTTTGGGTTTTTAGGTTGGGCATTAAGGTATTTATTAAAGGTATTTTAAAGTTTGCCAATACGTGATAAACCAGCGAAGTGAACGCAAACCTTCTGCAATACAACTGTGTTTGCAAGATACCTAATACTAAATAATCTAATTCTCTACTTTCAGTTCAGATTTGCAACGAGGAAAGACACATTTTTCATATTCTTAGCATTAATTTTCTCCATGGTTGCTGCTTGTTCTACGCCAATAAACACATTGTTGTTAGCCTATCTACTAGAAGCTATGGTGGAGTATGGAATTTCCATCGTAATGAACGCACCGGACAGTGAGAAGTTCTTGGAGTCTATATTCTATTTTGCTATGTACAACAGTATCGTCGGAGCATTACTTATTGTATTGTCCTATGCTGCTACCACTTTGATGAATATCGCGGCTTATAATCAGGTTTGTTTAACAAAATGATAGTTTAATTTAGTTTTGTATCTTTTCGCCCAAAAATGCTGCATTTTCTTTTTAATACTTACCATGGAAAACATTGCAAGGATATCAGTCTGCACTGCACTGAAAGGTCCCAAAGTGGCACGCAGTGAACGGAGTGTTTATATTAATCACCACCGATATTTGGAAATATCCGATTAAAAAATAACAGTAGTGTGTAATAGTATGTGTATAATACGACAATAAATGGTAATCGGCATTTTTTTCCAGCAATAAAACGAAATACATTTGTCTTCTCCTTTCTTTTTTCTCTGCATTTAGAGTGATGACACCCACAATATCAACAACACAAAATAATTACTGTTATTACACTATTACAAATAAATCCTCAGGTTTACGTCATACGGCAGGAATATTTGAAAGCAGCTCTAAATCAAGATTTTGCGTATTTTGATGTCCATAAAAATGGCGACATAGCTTCAAAAATAAATAGGTAAGACTATTATTAATTATTATCAGCCAATGACGAGATAATCTACCACAACAATACAAGAAGATATATTTATAGTCTTAGAATCATGATACTTACCTACAGTGTCTGGGGCAAAATCCTTAACCGTCGTCTTCGTTCTTTGTATATATTTTTATCAAGTCTTTGATTCTTTGTGTTTGAACAAAAAATATCCAATAATAGTGATTTGCTGCGCTTTTGACCGATTGGTTGAAGAATCAGGTGTAGCGCTTGCTTTGACTATCTATTCATAGGTAGTTAACGAGCGCTTGTATCGGCAGGTTCGAGGCCGGGCGGAACAAAAAGTTCTTACCTACAGCTAGAATTTGTTATCTGTGCCTACAGACACTTTTTCCAAGCCTGGCTATTCAGATCTCTAAACAGACAGGCATCATTGATGCGCAATATCGTATCCGGGGGGAGGAGTCTAAAATGCTCCAGGAAAAAATATCTGGAACCACCCCTGAGGAATCTTTTATTAAACTTGATATTATCACTTTCTTAGCATTATGTTCTCCCAGACCAATAGGTACCCTCTGAACCGAATCCACCAATGTGGGTGCGTTTACAAACACGTATTTTACATGCATTTATAAACACCCAAACCCCAAACAACTTAATTTTTTTTTTCAATTGATCTAATACTTTCAGTGACGTGGTGAAACTAGAAGACGGTATAGGAGAGAAGCTAGCGACGTTCGTGTTCTACCAGGCTTCATTCTTCAGCTCAGTCATAATGGCGTTGATCAAGGGCTGGAAGCTAGCACTACTGTGTCTGATATCCTTCCCCGTCACCATGACGCTCGTCGGAGTCGCTGGACTGGTAAGATTTAGTAACGAAATCGCAGCATATTTTAGAAACGAAATTACTTATTTTAAAATAATTTTATCAAATAAAGCATTTAGATTTACATGTATTAGGTTAAGTTACATAGGCACATTAGGTTTAGGGTTTGGTTCTACGTGTAGTCTCATAAAAGTTTAGCATCATCATTTTTAACTAGAGACGAAAAGCACACCCAGCAACAATGTTAGCCAAACAATAAAAAATAATAATCACAAAGAAATAAGTTTTATTATTGTGTAATCTCTTATTATTATCTTAAATGATGTCTGTGTATGGACTAGGTATACCTATGATATCAACAAATACAGTGAGTGTTTGTACAACACCAATACTTAGTGCGCACGAGTTTTATCGATAATTGCTGTATGAGGATTATCCCGAGAGATAATTTTATACTAGACCTGACTAGCTCTCTCCTCTAGCTGTCTCACTCTGTTACTTTTCGTAATCCTATAGGAAATCCTTAATACGTTCTTAGCGCATACTTTTAAACCCTGGAACCTTTCATGCGTATTGAGATGTCCTTCGTCTCTCAGAAAGGAAATAACCATTTAAAAATACACGGCCAATTCCTAGCACACTGAGGTGGTAGCGAGACCTCCGATAATCACAAAGGTCACTTTTCAAAGTCAATCACTTGGAAGTCAGTTAGTGCTGTGTAGGGGACATTGACCTGATCATTTTGTATTATGCGTTGAAGAGTAAAAAAGTCGAACTCGAAGATTTAAATTTGAAACTCAATATTATCATCTATTTCAAGGAAGGGATGTAGAATCTAGCCGACTAAACTCACATGGTTAACATTTGGTTAACAATACATCCGGCCTATAAAATGCTATAAGTAGAGAGAGGTAGCTCAACCTCATTATTTTCTATCAGGTAGCTGCACGGTTGTCAAAGAAGGAAGCCGCAGCAACCGGCAAGGCTGGCGCCATCGCTGAGGAAGTTATTTCAGCCATACGCACCGTGTACGCCTTCAGCGGACAGAAGAAGGAGCTGGAGAGATACGAGAGTCACCTTAAGGATGCCAAGAAAATAAACATCAAGAAAGGTAAGATGAACTTTACCGTGGGAGAGCCATAGCTTCGGCACGAATGAGCTGGTTTGACCAGAGTGGTACCACGGGCTCACAGAAAACCAGCGTGAAACAATGAATGAATGAAATGAATTTAGACAGAATGACTGAGAAGTAATAGTACGCTAATGAAGCAGAGGAAACGAACTTTGGTTGGTTTGTTCGTTACGTCAAAACCCCCATCTTACTATTACAATGAACCTAAACATATTAGCGCACTGTGGGTTTAGGTACATTATTACAGGCGTGATGTTAGATAATGTTTTTCGGTTGGTTTCTATTGTTATGATTCTTTCAGGTTTATTCAACGGACTGGCGATG
Organism: Acronicta leporina; assembly: GCA_947256265.1. NCBI lineage: Eukaryota > Metazoa > Arthropoda > Insecta > Lepidoptera > Noctuidae > Acronicta > Acronicta leporina. Next base: position 10,263,985 of record OX366514.1, read on the forward strand.
GGACTGTTGTTCTTCTGCATTTTCTGCGCTTACGCACTTTCCTTCTGGTTCGGCTACAGGCTGATGGTTGACGAACCGGAAAACTACGATGTCTCTACTATGATCGCTGTAAGTATTGCCTTATTGACAGATACGCTTCATGTTCGGTTGGGAAAAGTGGGTTATAATCAATGTGGTCTGTGGTCAATGGGTTATAGCTGTTACCTGACCCACCTTAAAAATTTACGAATTTGAACCCTCTGCTTGTGATATTACGGGTTATTCAATATGTATGAGGTAATCAGACTAGCGCTCCTCGATGACAAATAAAATAATAATACAGACTACCTACTAAGCAATTTTGATCTTTAAAACAACGACCTAGGTCGTTGTTTTAAAGCGACTTGTTCAAGATAGGCAAATATTATAAACTACAGTTGTGCCAATTTGATCTTTAACACATAACATTAGGGTAGGTAATCTTTGAATATTGTTTTGTCACATGATTGAGCAGTTGTTAATTTCAATAATTCTTGTTTAGGTGATTTGGTCTGGTGGTTGCAACAGTGTATCTATGTTAGCATGGTTATGAGTTCAAAACTAGCCCAGCGCTTCTTTTAGCTTTTTATGTTTACAATATTCAAATATATTGTTTTTTTGAATTCCAAATGTTTTTATATGATATTTAAATATTTATTTTATTTAACTATTTAAATAAAAATAACAACAGAAATGAAAAACATTAATATATTATATATTATAATATATATACTTATATTAAAAAGCACAAACGTAAAAAGAAGTTTTAATACTTATGATAAGCTTGATTTTTTTGATTAAAGTTGTTACTTACTAAATATTTTCTTTGTTTTAAAGTTGCCTATAAAATACCCATTTTTATTTTTAAAGTAGTTAATTAATCTAATACATACCTACTTTTTAAACAGTAGTCAATGTAGTGAATCAACATGTTAAATGTTTTGAAATATAATATAATATTTCTATTTTTATAACAATAACATCACCACATAAACTATCATACCTACTTTAAAACTTATGTGACAATAGCACTATACTTTGACCTACTTTATAGGTTTTTAAATATTTATATAATAATGGTTATGATCGCAAAAGGACATGCTTATTCACTGTAAGAAACACTTCCTTAGAAATTGTGATAACAACAATTGATTTAACACACTAACACATAAGTATTGTTAACTCCAGTGGAGCACCATCTCTTTCTATAATTTGTTGCAAGGGGCTTCGCATGCCGCACATCATGTTTCAGCAAGCATTACTTCCTCTCATCAGTTCCCATGTTGAAGTCACAAGTTGTGCCAAATTTTCTTTTGTCCTGACTTCTAATGAATCCCAATTTAAAATCATTTGACCCCACAAATTTTCTATTGGGTTTAGGTCAGGCAGGGCTTTTAGATGGCCAATTTATTGTCTTGACACCTTCTTAACTGGCCAGCCAATTTTGCACCACAGCAGCTCGGTGTATGGCGCAATTACCTTGCATGAAGAAAATATCCGTGTTGTCACGTAATATTTCCAAATATTAGTGACTATTATATCGGCCACCAACCTGGTGAACTTGTAGAAACAAACATTTCCCGTTTCTTCAAAACGTCTCTACCACAATCTGACGGTATTTCTCTGAAACAAAGAAGGCATATAAAAATAGGTTTGATTAAGCAATAGCTAGGTATAATAATGAAATTTAAAATTATAAAAATACACTTACTGCTATATAAGTCTCCTAGCAATTTCTCTGATGCCAACATTCTCATCGTGTAAATAGTTTATTTTGTATTTTAAATAATCACAGACAATGACATGATAATAAAACTACTGCAAAACATAAATAAAAAAATTGGAAAAATAGGCAAGGTAAAAAGTGTTCGCGCGTAGTCACTGCAATTGTGCGTAGACTGGTATTAGCTTTGTTGTCACGGTTTATTTTTATACCCTCAAACTTAGTAACATTTGAATACCAGTTTTATAATGAACGCGTATTTGTCTTTCATCTACCCACTTATTACAAGTTAAGTGAAAATATAACCAAGTTAGAAACTTTATATTTGGAGAATGTGTCCGTCTATAGTTCTTTACAATAATGTAAGAAATACTTCTTGAATAAATTCTAAATTGAAAACAAAATAATATACGCCATGCAGGATTTGAACTCGCATCTTGCTCGTCTCAGCCTTACACACGAACCACAAGACCAGATCTACTTGTGTGTATTAATTAAAATAAGCTATTAGTAGCAATGACACTAATTATATTATCGAAGATAAACCTTTAGTCTTACAGCATAAAAATCTAAATTGAATAACAAGTAGTTATAAATATCCTAACGCAAACGTTTTGCGTATCTGTATTATTATTGTATTCGTTCATCGAGTAGCGCTAGTCTGATAAACTCATACAAATTGAATAACTCTTAATGTAACAAGCAGAGGGTTCAAATTCGTCCGTTTTTAGGGTGGGTCAGGTAACAGCTATAACCCATTGTACCTACATACTTTATTATTTAGGTGCCATAACTAAATTTCAAGAAAAGCAGTCTTCAGTATTGTTATTTGCCCAGTTGGTACATAGATTTCCAATCCTACTATGGGATCTAAAAACGTTCAAAATTATTGAACTGAGATCGTATTAGTTAGTTGTTAGAAAGGGATAGCGTTATTTATTGTGTAGAGCGGAATCCCTCTCTCTCAATCGTAAATCGGTCGCAATAATGGCACTGCCTCTAGGGGTGTATAACACTGGAAACGTTCATATCACTTGAAATGATTCCATTCCCAGGTATTCTTCGGCGTGATGACGGGTTCAGCTAACTTCGGTATCTCGTCGACCCTGATGGAAGTATTTGGAGTGGCAAGAGGCGCAGGCGCCCAAATATTCAACATGATCGACAACGTACCTTCCATCAACCCCCTGCAGAACAGAGGGACCTCTCCCAGCACTTGTGAGGGAAACATCGAGTTGAAGAATGTTGTCTTCCACTACCCGTCCAGACCTGATGTTCCTGTAAGATATGCTTTATCATTAGTACCTAATCGCAAAACAATATGGTATCAATCATTAATCATCGATTAGGTACTACCCAAAGTAATTTTAGATAAATGGTAATAATCGGTATCGTTGATTCGTTGTGACGTCAGAGAGATATGTAGGTACTTCGACGTAGGTATCTTTATGTATTAGGTCATAAATGTAAAAATACTAACCTTTAAATTACGAAATCAACCTTTGCTTATCTGTAAATTATTTCCAGCAAAACAAATAAGCGGTGAAGGGCGGCCCTTTTGGGGCGCTTCAAGCCATTACATCGTTCTCATGATTTAACTAGGATAAAGATCTAGACCTAGACCCTTTGATATCTTACTGTAAAGATGGAAGGACTTTTAGGTACCTATTAAAATATAAAAACAACATAAAAAATGTAGAGGTATACTCCATTTACTATAAATATCATTCGACAAATAATAGCAAAATAGTAGTTATTGTGTTATATTGTCAGTTACTGTAATAAATAGTAAGAAATACATAGGTATTTTACATCCCTTTGTATTTACCTTAGCATAACGGAGCTTATTGGACGCGTACATGGAAATAACAATGTTGTTATAGCGATAGTTGTCTAATGTATGAACTTGTAACAGGTGCTGAAGGGCGTAAATATTACTGTGAAACGTGGGCAGTCTGTGGCACTGGTGGGCCACTCTGGATGCGGCAAATCGACTATCATACAGCTTATCTCCAGATTCTACGACGTCATTGACGGTTCTGTAAGTAGCATTCAATTATCCTTGTAACTTTTTATAGGACGGAAACTCTCCTCATAATCTGCCACCAAGGGAGGCGGCTAGGTATGTTGGAATACATATACCGAATCCTTATAAAGACGACCGACTTTTCTTGACATTTTTTTCCGTAGGAGAGCAATGCTTCGGCACGAATGGGCTGGCTATACCGGAGTGTGGCCTCACAGAAAACCGGCGTGAAACAACGCTTACGTTGTGTTTGAGTGAGTGAGGATAGCGGAAGCCCAAACCATTTTAAAAGGCCGTCAACGCACTTGCGACTCCTCCCGAGTTGCGTTTGTCTATAAGCGGCGGTAATCGCTAACCATCAGCTGATCCGTATGCTCGTTTGCCCCCAAATCCCATAAAAATAAAACATTCACCACGACCATATCCAGGCAATGGTCCGATAAAATCACAGGACCCGTCAAGGAAGGTCTTATTTCGTTTCATACTTAAAGGCACCCTACAGATTAGACATTCCTAAGCAAAACCTGCTAAGTAAGTATGATATAATGAATAAATAAATTAGATGTTTATTGATATAAAATCATGTTACAATTACAAAATATAACATGAAGCAATCCCGGTCCCCAAGTAATTAACTAAGATAATCAGCTCCTTTTCCCGTTTGTTATAGACGAAAATAAATTTCCAAAACAAAATGTTTTTAGGTGGCAATTGACGGTCATGACGTCCGCAATTTGTCAGTTCGCTGGCTCCGTGATCAGATTGGTCTGGTGGGCCAGGAGCCCGTGCTTTTCAATACCACAGTGAGGGAGAACATCCGCTACGGACGGGAGAACGCCTCCAACGAAGAAATCGAGGCTTGCGCCAGGCAAGCTAACGCACATCAATTTATTATGAAACTTCCTAAGGTGAGTCCTTTTTAGGTATCAACTTATAATTTTGGATAGCTATGACTAATTTTAATTACATTCTTTCTTGATGTGTGATGATACTAGTAGTAGTTTTTAGGTGTCATGAAATGGAAGCCTAGAATTATGTGTATGACGTGATCGCCAATAATATAAAAACTAGTACCAAACAATACTAACTAGAAAAAATTAAGTTATTTTCATGAAAAACTCATATTTAACGTGTCAATATTTTAATTAAGGAGCCGAGGGCCAGTATCATGTCTGTCACCAGTTATAGGTATACGAGTTGGCAGAAGCTTTCAAGAATTTCCTTTCAGAATGTTCGAACTTTTAAACTTAGATTTGACACAAATGTATGTCCTACCACTTCCAAAACTGCCTGGTTAGCCTAGTTAGACCTCAGCGCGACTCCTAAGTACATTAGAGGTCCTGGTTTCGATTCCTAGGTCGGGCAGTGTTGTTAGTATTGCTCGGAATTTGGAACTAGTCCTTGGCTCGATCTCTATTATATGGGACCTCAACATACCGACGAACCGTGGGTGTACATTGGTACGCCTCTGCCGAACCTTTCGGGGAATACAGGCATGATATAAATGTTATGTTGAATACAGGGCTATGATACGCTTGTTGGAGAGCGCGGTGCTTCATTATCAGGAGGTCAGAAGCAGCGCATTGCCATTGCGCGCGCACTTGTACGGAACCCGAAGATACTGCTGTTGGACGAGGCCACCAGCGCACTCGATACCTCCTCTGAAGCTAAAGTACAGAAAGCACTTGACAGGGTAAATATTTCTTACTTTATACGGTGCCAATTTAACAATGCCAACACAGTCATGCAATGTCCTATTTATCTACTATCATGATGTTTCTACCACTACCAAAAGTAAACCTAAACGGCAAATACAAAACTCTTCAGATATGTGGTATGTCAATTTCTCTCATTCCCGTATTATTTGACCCAGTAGCTGGTTGTAAGTGGTTTAGTTCTATAAAGTAATTTTCACATTAGGTACCTATTAGAAAAAAAAGTTAACACAACAAAATGAAATGTCTTATGAGGCCCCTACATGATCAAGCATGCTTTACAGGCGCACTTTTCCGTGCTTGCTAAGCACCGTATAGGTACTGCAGTAACGCTTGACGAAATGAAATCCTGGAAGTGTGTCTCCATATGTCCACTGTTACCGAGCAACTTGTTTTTAACAATTCAAAAGTACCTGTAATAGTAATGGTAATAAATCAGCTGTTTTTGTTAACTCTCAGGCTCAAGAAGGTCGCACCACTGTTGTAGTCGCCCACAGACTAACAACGATCCGCAACGTGGACGTCATATACGTATTCAAGAGTGGTACTGTGGTGGAGTGCGGCAACCACGAAGAGCTCATGAAGAAGAAGGGACACTACTACGACATGGTTATGCTACAGAATCTGGGATCCGAAGATAATAATGGTAATGTTCTGAAGTCCCGGTAGCTTAGTTGGACAAAGCGTACGGTGTACTTAACCGGAGGCACGTATATTCGAACCCTGCCATAGACCAATTTTCTTTTCTATTCATTCTGAATCTTTGAAAATGTGCTGATACATTTTTGTTTTAATGCCTTGAGTACAGGCGCAGAAACAGAGGAGGGCAATGTGCGTAATTTCCACCATGGTTTTACATTTAGTTTTTCGTTTGATCATAGACATTGGTGCAGCGACAGATAGTTGACTGATAGAAAATGGCATCCTACTAATAGACATTATAAACGTGAAAGTTGGTAAGGATGTATGGATGTATGGTGTTACGCTTATCATCAGGCCAGTCACCTGATGATAAGCGTCAACCGTAGCTTATAGACGCCAGCAAGACCTGGCAGTTTATCTTTTGACCATATAGTTATTAAGTCTCATTCTCACGGAGATACTACCCCAAATGAATTCCAGTGACGGAACCTTTAAATATAATTATGTAAGATTATATTAATTGCAGAAACTAGACTTACACGTGAAAGTTCAGTAAGAAGTGAACGGGACGACGAGGATGAATTCCTGGAACTAAAAATAGCAGTGAGTAACAAAAACCGAGCCGCCTTATCAAAAAGGTTTAATATTATCTTTCCTTTTATAGTTATCATAAAAAGTAATCTTCCCACTTCCCATCAAATCGTCTGTAAACATATTGAACCTAATTCGATACCTCGTTCACTAATGTCCACTACATAAATACCTCACATTGGTCGTTAATGAGTTATTAAATTTATAATATTGCTTAACTTAGGATCCCGAGGAAGCTGACGAGACAGTCCCGGACATTTCGTTCTGGAGGGTGTTACAGCTGAACAAGCCGGAGTGGAAGAGCGTCACGGTCGCCAGTATCTGCTCCCTCATGAGCGGCTTCGCCATGCCTCTTCTAGCTGTTATATTCGGTGACTTTATTGGCGTGAGTAACGCAAAACTTGTCTAATTAGGTCTTCCCATATAACGTTTCGTGCATAACGTTTCGTGCATATAACAGTAGCAGCATATAGCAATGACAGCCTAGTGATATGACCTTTGGACTGCCAAGGCAAAATTCTCGAGTTCAAATTTAAGGCCTCACCACTGACTTTTAGAAGTTATGTGCGTAATAGTTAATTATCACGCGCTTCAACGGTGAAGGAAAAGATCGTGAGAAAATCTGTACGTCTGAGAGATTTTCTCGAAGGCGTGGTGGACTATAGCCAAATCCCTCACATTGTGAGAGAATACCTGTGCCCAGCAGTGGGACATATAATGGGTTGACTATGATATGATGATCGACGTTTCGTGTTTAGTTATTATGAACACCCAGTAGTTTATATATTTTTTCAGGGATAGAATACAGTTCCTCAATGCCATTCAGATAGGCACTTAGTAAGAGTCGAAAAAATATCAATATAGCTCGGTGGTAGAACGACTTGGGTGGCAATCCCACATATGTCGGAGACAGATATGAAGCACATTGATGTGTTTCGACATATTCACTTGAGCGCCATTTCCTCGGTTGCTTTGGCTCTAGTTGTCCTTAGTCTGTAGGATTCTGAAGACCGGCCACGCATCAGCAACTCCTTGGGTGTTGCAGATATATTGACATCTTTTATACCTATTCATCCAAAGGAGTTGCTGATGCCAAGCAAAATAATGACGTCACATCTTAATTATGTGCTGAAGTCTACCGACAGTCTTCCAGACCATCAGTCACACCAATACCATCATCAATCTCACCATCAGGTGGCTCACAAAACTTGGATAAGCTCTAAGTACAAGATATTGGTCTCATTTCGTCTCTATGTGCACTGTGTAAGCAAGCATCCACACACGTTTTGTTTTTCAGGTTCTCTCAAATCCTAATGAAGAGGAAGTTTTGGAATCAGTACGTCGGTATTCTTTGATATTTGTCGGCATTGGCGTCTTCTCTGGAGTCACCAACTTCATCGTGGTACGTAGCTAAACCAATGTGTATTCGTCTTTATAGGAACGAAAATACGAATAACGCGAATATGAACGAATAACCGAGGACCTCTATCTGTAAGTCATATAAATTGATACCTACCAATTCGTATGACCTACTACAAAAGTACAGATAGTTGTCGTGGGTCTGGGCACGAGCATGTAAGGTGTTTGTTAACGCACCCACCATACAGGAAAAAAATGATAGCGAAGGCCAAAAAGGATTGGATTGGAGGTGAATTTGTATTTTTTTTAATCTTGTTAGGCTTACGCTTGACCGTCAGTTTTCTTTTGTTTCACACGTTTTCTAAAGTGCTATATACCTCTTTTTGTAGGTGTTCCTGTACGGTATTGCGGGGGAGTATTTGACGGAGCGCCTGCGCATTATGATGTTTGACAAGCTGTTGCAGCAGGAGGTGGCTTTCTACGACGACAAGAACAACGCCACCGGAGCTCTCTGTGCGCGCTTGTCCGGTGAAGCCGCCGCTGTGCAAGGGGTCAGAAATACCATTTTTTAATTTCTCTAAACTATTCCATACATTTGATTGAATAAAAAAAACTACAATCATCCTATCTATTCATGAATGAATGAATGAAAACCAGTTTCATTCATTCACTCACTGAGGAAATGTAGCTGAACTCTCTGTGTATATATATGTAGCTCCTTATAGAGATCCCAACAGTAAATAATGCTCAAAATCGAATCTCAAATGTACAGACGAATGGTCCAGGTGAAAGAACACCTAAATGGCTGTGTAAATTTTTGAAAACAAAGATAAGAAACGAATTCAATTGTTTTCTATGCTAGCAACATTAATATTAAATGTAGGTACTTTAATGATATCCCGAACCAGGGACAGTTTTCCCAAAAAAAAAATGTTGCCGTAAGGAAGTCTCCACTTTTTCTCTCTGTTGAATTTTATGTAAATTAGCTCACCTTTTTCCGATCACTGAGAGAAACAAATCTACAATTCTCTATTCTAACAAAATGCTACTTCTTCTATCAATACACCCACAACTGGCCGGTATGGGAGTGAGCCTAATGCCAATTACTGAGCACGAATCGAACTGTAAGCTGCTACTGAGAATTTCATAATAAAACCCAATAACACTTTGTTTAACCTCCTGGGAATAAGACTAATGAGTAATGAGACAGTTCTTTTTATTTTTATGAATGAAATTAACTTAGATATTCCGTCCCCCAGGCGACGGGCCAAAGGATCGGAACAGTTCTCCAGGCAGTGGGTACGTTCGGGTTCGCCTTGGTGCTGTCGTTGATATATGAGTGGCGAGTCGGCTTAGTGGCGCTGACCTTCGTGCCCATCATCGTGGTCGTTCTCTACAAACAAGGAAGAATGACATACGCCGAGTCTTTCGGCACAGCGAAGACTATGGAGACGAGTTCCAAGGTACGTAAAGGAAACATAGAAGGGGAAAGTCGGTAGTCTTTATCAAACTTATTTAATCTTCTAATTTATTTCTCTTATTCGAAAATAAAATTTCATTCTACAATTTGATGACTGTCTCCTATCTAGACATAAATATAGTTCTTTTTTTATACTTACCAAACTTGAAAGTTTCATGCGACGATACTTACACAATATAAAAGGTAGCAAGCAGATTGCAACTGATTAGGCACAAATTCATCCTTCGAGCTGTTGCTGAGGAATCATCCAAGAAACAATTATAATCGACCTGAGGCCCCACCATGACTTCCACATGGGTTTTGAGAAAGGGATAGCGTTATTTATTGCGTAGAACGGCATTTCTCTCCATCTCTCAATAACACGTCATGGTACGGTCTCTGCGAATTGAACACAGAATCACACTTTGTTGTCGCGCTTAGACAGTAACATTATAAAACTTATGATAAATTCTCAGTTAAAGGTACTGATTTTGACATTGAAATGAAACTACATTTTACGGGTTTTATCGCTTCGTATTGAGACAATTGACGCGATAAAATTCTACCCGAGACCATGGATGCTGTAAAGGATGCGAAGCATCGGGAATAAAATAATATAAATACAACGCGATAAAATTCGTAAACAGTAGTTTCATTTCAAATCCTCAGATAGCCGTGGAAGCGGTAGCCAACGTCCGCACAGTAGCGTCCCTTGGCCGCGAGGACACGTTCCGTAAGGAGTACGGCAAGCAGCTGCTCCCCGCCTTGCTCGTCGCCAAGAGATCCTCTCACTGGCGAGGCCTCGTGTTCGGCCTCTCCAGAGGTATCTTCAACTTCGTCATCGCGTCCTCACTGTACTACGGTGGAACTCTTATCGTTAACGAAGGCATCGATTACTCTGTCGTATTCAAGTAAGATTCTTGTACTACATACTTAACGAATTTTTAATATACACATTCGTTAAGTGGTTTATTACCTCATCTGGTTTTCTTATTAGTTAATGGTTGGAGGCAACCAACAGCTTTGTGCTGTTGGTTGCCTCCAACCACTAACAGCAAGCACAAAAGATTCCATTGAGTCGAAGTACACTGAGGCCTTGCTGCCTCGGCCCTACACAAGATGAGATGGTTGGTGGCAAAGGGAAACTAAAATCACTTTTGACATCCGCGACAGAGATCTTTGTTCTAGAGAACAAAGAGCAAGTAAGAGCTTTGTAAGTGTGGGAGGTGTCCTTTGTGAAAAAAAAAACAGTTGAGCTTAAAACATCTGCAGTACTAACAAAATTAATGAAATATCCATGATCGTCCGCTTTATCATATTATTATAGTAATAAAAAGATCAACTAACGAACCACCCAGCACATGCAGCATTGTTAATTAGCCATCTGAAAATCTATGTGTTTTACTATCTCTATAAGCAAATATTCATTAAACCTTCTCCTTTGTTAAGGAGGATTTTTTATTAACTAAAGACTCATTTCTTTATCATTTAGGTCAGCTCAGGCTCTTTTGATGGGCGCGTCGTCAGCTGCCCAGGCGTTTGCTTTCGCTCCGAACTTCCAGAAAGGCATCAAAGCGGCCGGCCGTGTTATAGTACTGCTCAACAGACAGTCCAAAATCACTGATCCTGCGCAACCAGCTGTAAACAACTTTGTAAGTTCGATATTTCGTATTTATGCTCCCTGATTCCCTTCTACAATCTCGTTTTCATGATTTAAAGTCCTGCAATGTGACTCTAGATTTATAAATGCAAAGTTTGAAAAAACAAGTGTCCAACAAGTGTCAAAAAAAGTCTATTTACAAAACGGGGATTTTTGGGAGAAAAAAACTTTCCCCAAATTAGGATTTTCTCCTGTATCGTGAGTGTAGATCATACAAATATTTTCTCCGTGTGAGAATCTTATCTACTTCTAGAATCAAATCATCGTTTAACCTATCAGCTTAAATTTCTATAACTCTTCGCAGAAGGGAACTGGAGAAGCGAGTCTCCAAAATATACGCTTCAGATACCCAACTAGGCCGATGATAGAAGTTTTGAAGAGCTTGAACCTGGAGGTTGAAAGAGGGAAGACGTTGGCTCTGGTGGGTGCCAGTGGCTGCGGAAAGAGCACCGTCATACAGCTGCTGGAGAGATACTACGACCCAGACGATGGTATTGTGGTGAGTTATATGTACTTAAGTTATGCCTCCTCCCTTTCGCAAACGTTCTTCTACGAAGTGTAATGCCTTTGCCGGATTATGGCCTCCATCATCATTGCACGTTAGTGTCACTTTAAGTAAGATAGTCATCAAACGCGTGGTAAAAAATCGTTATTGAAGTTAGGCGTGATACCAAAAAGATATTCGGAAAATATTCAAAGTCTCACTTTTACTAATTATTAGGGATTTAAGTTTTTCCTCTTGCGTCCAACAAAAGGTTGTTTGTAAAATATCACTCTTAGAGATATTTTATTATATTTTAATATTCTTCCTTTCTATGTACACAAAACATATCATACCATGACACCTCTATTCTCCAAAGGATCAGGCAGATGTGTACTAATGTACACCACAGTTTACTTCACCGTTGTGTTTAGTTACCAAGTAATAGGGCTAAAAGGCTACTGAGAATTTAATTTAAAAAAAAACAGTTTGACCATTGGATTGGATTCCCCATCGATCCTTGGACATCCAGCGTACCTAGCAGTTGCGTTTGGGACCACTAATAATAAAAATAAAATAGTTTATGTCTTACCATTAAACGAATTAGGTAGTTTTTCAATTGCTTTTTTAATATTTAAGACTCCGCCGTCCCTCCGTCCGTCGGTCGCGGTCACCAGGCTGTATCTCATGAACCGTGATAGTTAGACAGTTGTAATTTTCACAGATGGTGTATTTCTGTTGCCGCTATAACGTCAAATATAAAAAAAATATTTAAGGGGGCTGCCATACAACAGACATGATTTTTTGCCGTTTTTATTGATAATGGTACGGAATAACGGAACCCTACGTGCGCGAGTCCGACTCGCACTTGGCCAGTTTCTATATCTATGATGTCGAAAATCTTGTCAGGGTCGCAAAAAAATACTTATAGAATATTCTGTATAAAATTCCATAATTATCAGGCTCAAGACAGCGTGCCTCTCCCGAAACTGCGGCTAGTAGATTCACGGAGAGCGATCGGCTTCGTGCAGCAGGAGCCCGTGCTGTTCGACCGCACCATCGGCGAGAACATCGCGTACGGGAACAACGAGCAGGCTCCCTCCGGCGACGACGTCATCAGCGCCGCCAAGCAGGCCAACATACATAACTTCATCACATCGTTGCCTTTGGTGAGTTCATTTGTTACATCATCAACCCATTAAATTATCGCACTGCTCGGCACGAATGTCCTCTCAGAATTACAGTGCGTGTTGGCAGACTTCATACGCCGTCGAGAAAATCTCTTAGGTTTGCACACGATGTTTTCCTTCAGTTTTACTGAGAATTAATCAATAATCAGCATGACTTTGAAAATTCGAGGCGCATGCCTTACATTCGAACCGAGACCTTTAACTTGGCAGTCCAATGGTTAATATGTATATCAGGTTAAGTATCACTACATTAATTAAGATTGAAACACACTATATTTCATACATTTAGTATGCTTAGGTTCGTACCATGGTGGTAGGAGTCCGACATCTATAAAGTATACAATCCACGGGTGGTGGGAGTCCGATGAAGTTCGTCAGCGGTGTTGCCACCGCATTGCCATATATTCTGAGTTCTGACGCTGAGAAATAGAGAGCTTAGCAGAGCCTGCGCATTCCATCATTTACCATCATCAGAAGTGGCCTTTTTAACCCCATGATACCCATTTATTTATTCTTATTCTGATAACAAATCCTAACATCTACACGGCGTCATTTATTTTTCGTTTCTGATTGATCGAACCATATTTCATTGAGCACGTTATTAAATATGTTTAATAATTAAGTACCTTTATGACGCTTCATTCGTAGGGCTACGACACTAACATAGGGTCAAAAGGCACTCAGCTGTCCGGCGGTCAGAAGCAGAGGGTGGCTATTGCTAGGGCTCTCATACGACGTCCCAAGATGCTGCTCCTCGACGAAGCTACCAGCGCTCTGGATACAGAGAGCGAAAAGGTATTTTTTTAATTTATTTATTTAAAAACATAGCCACTAACAACTAGAAATACTAACTTAGCTAAAGTTATAGTAGGTATACAGTATAAGGCATTTATAAGAGATTGGATTTAGGAACAGCTGTCTCCCAAACTAGGTATAAAGCCTGTATCTTGGGAGACAGATATTTTACAGAGATCAATGCACTGCCCAATAGTTTTTTTACTTTTAGCTACTTATTTCAGCAGACATAGTTTTTGGTGCTCATTTAGTAATATATATACCTATATATCTGTTTATGCCATATCATATTGGTATGCCTTTTTATTCTTAACTGTCAAGTGATTGCTTTTTGTGCAAAATATTGTCTCAAAAATTCCTTTTAGGTTGCGTGTTTAACCGTAATCACTATCTAGACATAAATATCTACATCTACACTTCTACACTAATATTATATAGAGGAAAGATTTGATTATATTGAATAGGCTCCGAAAGTGCTGGACTGATTTGAAAAATTCTTTTACCATTAGAAGCCGACATTATCTCTGATGAACATAGGCTATTTTATACCGCGAGAAAATGCTTCATTCCTACAGGAAAACGGGCGAAGCCGTATAATATACATTGCTGTGTCCCCCTTGCATGACAGTTTCTCTGATTCCTTTTACCAAGGTGGTGCAAGAAGCCTTAGATGCTGCAAAGGCAGGTCGTACGTGCGTGATGATCGCGCACCGGCTCAGCACGGTGCGGGACGCGGACATCATCTGCGTCATCCACGACGGACAGGTCGCGGAAACGGGCACGCACTCCGAACTCCTCGACCTCAAGGGACTCTACTACAATCTGAATCGCCGAGGTTATGCATAAGCGAAATACGTCATTCCGAAGATAAAAGGCATTTTTTTATCAATTCGTATTGGTAAGGCTAAAAAGGTCACTTTCCTCGAATCATATTATGATTCACATAAAAAATTGCTAAGTATGTAAGCATCTGCTGCTAATTTCAAATGTGAAATTATTTCAGAATCTTCAGCCCTAGATCCTTAGAATTGTTTAATGTGAATCATAATTATAATGATTCGTCGACTCATCTGTATATAAACTATGGAGGTAATACTTAGTATTGATTTTATTAAACGAGCAAAGTACAGACGCTGTCATGAAAAAAAAACAATAACTTACATGTGAACATTTTATTTCCGAAAGTTAAAAATAAATGCGATTATTGTGTTACAGTTAGGTATAATCTGCTACAGGGTGTACGCCGAATGTAAGGAGGTATTTGATACTTAACTCTTTCCCTTCCCTTAAATTTACACGGTGTTGCCCATTTATTCATATATTGTAGAATACATTAATTATGTACCTATTTGAGGTAAAGACGTGTCTATTTTTATTAAGATTCAGTGGACCTACTAGGTAAGTAGTACACATACTTGCTATAAGTAATATTAAAATTTAAGTATTTATTATATTATTATTACGGAAAGACATTCGTGTACCAGCGCAGAAACTAAAACCATAACTGACAGTGAGTATTAATTGCTGAAAATATTTAGTCAGCCTATAAGAGGTTATATTTACTTAATATTAATGTTGATAATAATAATGTATCTAACCCTGCTCCCGATACCGGTGGGCTACTATTTTTTATATTTTTAAATGTTTTTCAATTTTTTATAAAAATATTTAACTAAGATAATAAATGAGAATAATGTATCTAAGATTATTTAATACTTATTGAATTATACGTTTTGTTATAAGGCTGTTTTTATTTTCTTAGGGTTTTGTACCTACCTAGGTGGGTACGTCGGCTGACGCAGTGTTCTCGGCACACGGGTGTTTCGGGCTCTGTACAATTTTTTTTTACTTACTGTTTTAAATTCAGAGTTTAATCTATATATGTATATAAAAGAAAGTTGTGTTAGTTACACTATTTATAAGTTCCACGGGGACGAAGCCGCGGGCAGAAGCTAGTTAGTTATAAACTCTGACTTTTCTATCTACTGAACTTGAACTATCAAGAAAGCAAAACCATAATTCCTCTTTCCGAAAAACATTAGGAAATGCACAATATCGTGTATCTAAGTGTATTACTGTTTTTCTTTACAGCAGTAAATCATGTAAAACAAACAAGTTCTTGAGTATGCAGACTATTTCAGTGGCCGTTTTAAGACCCACAATAAACTATCAGAACAACTTTTACGCAAAGGGCTCTAATGATTTACAACTCATTGTATTGCCGCACAGAACCCCCTGTAACAATGTGGTTTTTGTTTTACCCCAATACAAAAGTTTGTCCGGTTCGTAAGTACTGCTTTATAAGGAGGGTTCTATCTAACCTACCTAATAAAATAAGGGAATGCTTTTTATAGATAGGTAGGTAGGTACTACGTATACATATAAGTATGGTAGCTTGCAGGAAGAAATTAATCTAACAATAATAGACCCCGCATAAAAACATATTATTTTAGTGTTCCATCATTCCCATCAAATGCCAATTAATAAAAATTACTTGGTACATACAACAATTAACGTCCAGCCGAGCGGCGTGCGCCGGCGATAAACTGATCGAAATCATCTCCACGAGTGTTAATAAATTAATTGTTTTATTATGTCACATACGAGACACGATAAAAAATCAACAAATTGAGACATCCCGCTATCTCTTTAGATAAACGTGAAACTAACGAATAACACCCATCATATGATAAAATAGATTCTATCAAAAAACCAAAATGGTCGAGCCACAATTTTTTTCCACCCCAGCGTGAGCTTTATGCTAATGAAACCCAAAAACAAACATTGTTGTAAGCCAAATGTGTAACATACGATAAAAATAAATTAAATAATAAAGGGAATCGTTAAAATGGAAGAAATGTTCGTAATTTATCCACGAGTCACCTTTTAGGCATTCCGTGGATGCCATCGCGGCGGGGTCCCGCCTGCTCTAGACGCGATCTCCAAATAAAAAGGCGCCACAAAAAGACGTATTCAATAAGCCGTTGGCCATTACCGGACGTAATCGATGAGATAAATTAGTTACAATAAAATCTGTGGAGCCGCGGACGGGTTAGGTACGTAAGCTGAATGTCATAACAACGCTAGCTATGAGCATGGGCAGCCGTGCAAAAACTTATTGAATATTGTCCATATTTGGTCTAGGCACGTTTGTCTCTAGCAAAAAAAAACCTCGAGTAGGTAGGTACAGGTCTAAACGAGAGAATGCTACAGTAAGACAGATCAGGACGATAGCGTAGGTACACATTAAAACTATCTCTGAAAAAGGATACCACTAAATCAAGAGTATAATACTGAATATCGACGCACAAATTATCGATTAATGCTAATACGAAGCTACAAAATAGCGATGCACGTTACTGCGAAAGACCGTCTCTGCGAAACCACTACACTTCGATGCACGTTACCGCGATAGATCTTCACTGCGATACTACTTGACTTCGATGCACGTTACCGCGAAAAAATATTTCTACAGAGCTACTTGACTTCGATAATCTATTGCGAAAAATCGTTATCTACCGAGAAACTATTAGACTTCGACATGCTCAGGCATGTAGAATCTTGAGAGACAGTTTTCAGCTAACTTCAATATAAAGTTATTTTAGTGAAGGAAAAATTTGACTTGCGGGCAGGATTCGAACCTGGCGTCTTCTGCGTGGCTTAGTGGTTCAAACGCGCCAAAAGAAGTATAACTTCATATATAAAATAAAATTCGATAGCTAAGTACTGATATGTTAAGCTTGTCGGAAGACGAGTAGGCATGTCGATTGTGAAGCGAGCGAAGCGAGCGGAACCGCGGCAGCGGCCGGCGAGTGCCAGAACCGAAATAAATGCGTGTGCATATCTTTGTAGTCTGTGAGTGTGACCGAAATGTAGCCATTGTGCATAATTTTATAAAAGAAATTTGGGTTAACTCTCGGTTAACTTGACGAGCTGCCATTGTTATGCCACACTACGCCCCTAGCGCCGTACTCTGGAATTGGAACTCAAATTGGAACTAAAATTTACAATCCAACATTCCATTTCACGGTGAAATGCACTGTTTTACAAGACAGCTAAACATCAATCCGTTAAAGTGATGAACGCAAAACGTTCATTCCATTCCACGTGTTGAAGGTCACCAATTATTCAAAACTGCTGAACGTTTTTTTTCTTTATTTAGTAAACCAACAGCGATACATGTAATGATTACAGATTATTATATAAAACAGTTTTATATAGGTTTCCCTGTTTAACTTAACTTTTATATTATACCTATCATGCGAATACGAACGGACTATAAAACTGTAAATCGAAATAAAATAGTGAATTTAATAAGAATGACATTACTGTGACAGTATATATTGTATGGTAAATCAATACACTAATAATTGATTTTAATTCCTATGCAAAAAGCCAATTAACTGCACAAAACCTAGTTCTATAGCTCAGGTTAAAAAGATCATTGACATAACTTTTCAACATTTACTATAATTTAATTAATTAAATTAAAGTAAATGTTGAAAAGAGCGTAGATGTTTGTTAATGATTGTCTACGCCAGTTTTCCTATTTTTACCAAGAAAAAGAGCAACTAGAATTATACAGGCAACATTCAACCACTCTTGACAACACGCTTATTGACATAGCAACCAATTTTGTTATAATCTAAAATAAATCTATATAATAAAAATACATCCATCTTTCTTATGTTCTGCGTGAACATAAATTTGGCGACCGTGACAGGACCTGCTCCAAATCGGACAAGATTGCAGTTCCTTTGTTAGCGGAGAAAGGACACCAAAAATCAAACAGTCATCGCCACGCACCAACGCCGCAGCGCCTACATTGCTTGAGCAGTAAAGCTGCGGATCTACACTACTCGGCGTGCAGCTAGATCGTCCTTTGCCAATCTGCTACAACACCTACTTCAACGGTCAGGAGCCTCACGCCTACAATAGCAGCCAGCACTAAGCGGACGGAGCTACATATCATTCTCCGTCTCAGCCACGCATGTCTGCCTACCTATCTAATTGTGAGCCCGTTCCTATTATTTCCTATTTGAATTTCCTAGTTGAATCCACTCAATTTGTGCAAATAGTGAGATTTAGTTTCGAAAAGCGTGTGCAACCTAACTTATAGATTAATCTCACTTCTAATGCGCCTATTTCCGATTATATTCCAAACACCCAATTTACCTATGTCCACATTTGACCTTCAGCTTTAAGCTTCAACTTAAAGTCATAGCATCACGCACCCCACTATCCATTGATATTGCTGTTTAATGGCTATTTAGCGTTTGTAATAAAACGTTTCAGTGTACTGGCGCACCGAGGTGTCATCGTGTAATGTCATCCATTATTCACGAAACTAACTGAAATCCCTGTGGTCAGCCTCCGTGTGCGTGATCAGCTGTCATCAAGACAACGAAGCGAGGAGCGAGCGTACCGTATCTTTATTGCTTGGTTTTTGCGCAATTAGTTATTTAATTTACTAAACCTATTGGACTAGATATTTTCATCCAATGGAGCCAAAAGGTGATGATGTTAAACTTCTAAAGGACCTTATAGTTAAACGTAGCAATATTAAAGGTCGTCTAACTCGGTTTAAAAATTATATAAATGAAGTAGAAACGCAAGATAGTTTCTCTGATTTAGATGTACAAAAGGTTGAGATGAAACTATCTAGAATCGAGGTAATATATAAAGATTTTGACGAGTTGCAGGCACGATTAGAGTCGTTAATAGTACCGGGGATAGAAACCGAAATAGCACAATGTGAAGCTATTGAACAGGATTTTGATCACTACATTTCCTTAGCCAAATCTATGTTAGCTAAACATTCGCCTACTAATCTTAATGAGTCTAATTACTCAAATGCAACCGACCACCACTCCTCTGGCTGTGATGATGGTCATGGAACTTTAGGATTTAAACTACCTGTCATTAAGATTTCAAATTTTAACGGTACATACTACAAATGGCTTGATTTCAAGGAAACTTTCAGTTCTTTAATCCATAACAACAATAAAATAAAGAATATATACAAATTTCATTATCTTAATTCTTACTTGGAAGGGGAAGCAGCCCGTGTCATAAGTAATTTGGAATTTACAGACCAAAATTATATTGAAGCCTGGAAACTGTTATGCGAACGATATGACAACAAACGTCAACTAATTAATAACCATTTGAAATCTTTATTTACTTTTGAATCCGTACGAGAGACTGATAAGTCATTACGTTATGTTATTGATCATGTCACCAAAAACTTACGGGCTCTCGGAACGCTAGGATTGCCTACTAACAAATGGGATGTTTTGATAATTTACATGGTCTCAGCAAAATTAGACAACACTACTATATATAAATGGGAAGAAAACAAGAATACTTTATCTGAAATTCCCACACTAGATGATTTTTTTACATTTTTGAAAAATCGTGCCGATGTTTTAGAAACTGTGAATCGTAACAAACAAGATAAAAATAATGATAAACACATGAACCCTAGCTCTTCCTATAAATGTAATACCAAGGCTTTTATGGCTACTTCAAATATTAATAATAAATATTACAATAAGCGTGACTATGAATGCCTTGTGTGTAAAGAAAATCATCGTCTGTTTGAATGTGCTGCATTCAAAGCCAAGTCTCCTGAAGGAAGACAACTTACGGTGACGTCTCTACGTTTATGTGTCAACTGTTTGAGACCCGGTCACGATGTTAATAAATGTAATCTTCCAGGTCACTGTCGTTCTTGCAAAAAACGACATAATACCCTGCTACATGTAAACCCAGAGCTTAACTTGAACACGCATACTGTACCTGTACAGTCATCCACTGTTATGTCCGCTTTATCCAACAGTTCCCATTCCCAAGTTTTACTATGTACTGCTAGTGTAGTAGTATCTAATCCGTCAACTAATGAAACTACGGTGATACGCGCTTTGCTTGATAGTGGAAGCCAATGTTCCTTTATTACAGAGTCACTAAAACAGCGACTCAACCTATCTGAAGAATCATCTAATGTTGATGTATTCACTATTGGAAATAATCAACTTAACCTAAAAACTAAACGATGTATGCTTAACTTGCAATCTAATGATGGCCTATTTAATGTAACAATGTTTTGCTTAATACTACCTAAAATATCAGAAGACGTTCCAAAGTACACCTTTGATTTAAAAGGTTTGAATTTATCAAATTTTGTTCTAGCAGATCCTAATTTCAACAGATCATCCCCTATTGATATGCTGATTGGTGCTGATCTATTCTGGGATATAATAGGTTCCCAGCAGCATTCCCTAAGTAATAAAGGGCCAATACTACGCAGCTCTAAATTTGGATGGCTTGTTGGAGGTTCTATGTCTTTCCAATCAAAATTACCTAAGGAAAATATTCGCGCCTGTCATGCTTACCTAAAGGAAGACGATAATTGTTTACCTAACCTAGAGCATCAGGTAGCCAAATTTTGGCAACTAGAAAGTTTTCCACGTGCTACACCTTATACCGAAGAAGAAAAGCTTTGTCAGAAGCACTTTCTCACCACAGCTACTCGTCTAAATGACGGTCGCTTCTGTGTAGCTCTTCCTCTTCGTGCCGATAGAGATTGCTTAGGTGACTCATACCAGTTAGCCAAGAAGCGGTTTTTGAACCTAGAATCCCGTTTTAAAAAACAACCAAATCTAAAAACAGCCTATAGTGACTTTATTCACGAATATGCCACTCTCGGACATCTATCAGAGTCACCTATCCAAAGGCCTATGAACGCCTATTTCCTACCACATCATCCCGTCATTAGGGAGAAAAGCGAGTCGACTAAGCTTCGTGTCGTGTTTGACGCGTCGGCTCGCACTACTTCGGGTCTATCAGTTAACGATCTCCAAATGGTAGGTCCCACTGTACAAGACTCTTTGTTTAACATTCTTATAAGATTTCGTCTCTATAGATACATAATATCTGGAGACGTAGAAAAGATGTTTCGCCAAATAAATATCAGAGAGGCTGACCGCGATCTACAGCTCATATTGTGGCGCGATCATGAAAACGAGTCTCTCCGAACTCTACGGCTGAACACCGTAACCTATGGATTTTCATCCGCAACTTTTCTCAGCACTAGATGTATCTGGCAGCTGGGCGAAGAATGTAGTGACCCCAAACTAAAATCTATTATTCAAAATGATATATACTGCGACGATCTTCTATCAGGATCTGATACAGAACAAGAGCTACGCTACTTTCAACGCTCAGTTTCTGATGAATTGGCTAAAGGTTGTTTTCACTTAAGAAAATATAGGTCTAATCTACCGAATCTGTTTCCAGCCACTAATGATTCTGAAATGGGCAACTTGATCATTAGCAATGCCTCTAGCACTCTAGGCATTGGTTGGTGTTCCACATCAGACGAGTTACACTTTCCAATTCAACCACCCACGGACTCAATAATTACTAAAAGAACTATTCTTTCGTCTATTTGTAAAATCTTTGATCCCCTAGGGTTATTATCTTTATATACGATTAAACCAAAAATTATTTTACAACGGTTATGGACTTTGAAATTAGGCTGGGACGAATCGACGATGGACGAACCTGATGACATTTCAACGATCTGGCAATCATTTACAAAAATATAAATCAACTTTCACATATAAAAAATCCTAGACTAACTTTAATCAATAATAGCACTCTAATTGAAATGCATTGTTTTTGTGATGCTTCACAGCAAGCTTACGGAACATGCATATATCTGAGGTCTATTGATGCCAGAGGCAACGTTCAAGTAGAATTATTATGCGCTAAAGCACGCGTAGCTCCTCTCAAGGCCACAACTATTCCAAGGCTGGAGTTATGCGCTGCCGTACTGGGTGCCCAATTAAGTTCCGCTGTAACTAAAGCACTTCGTCGCTCTATAGATCGTCATTTCTATTGGACGGATTCACGTGTAGTTCTAGGTTGGATTTACACGCCTAATAAAACAAAAACCTTTGTAGCTAACCGAGTTGCAGCTATTACTGAACTTACAGAGTCTACGTCCTGGCGCTATGTGCCCACAGCCCTAAACCCCGCGGATCTTGCTTCACGGGGAGTAGATTTGACAAATATAACCTCTAATCAAACTTCACTATGGTGGCATGGACCCCCTTTCCTCTTGCAGTCAGAATCCTTATGGCCGTCTACGTCCACTTCTAATGTATTCGAGCTACCTGAACTAAAAACGGTTTCCGTTTTGGCGGCGGAAGTCGTGCTTCCAGCACCGGTATTAAATTTCAAAGATTTTTCAAAATTACATAAATTACAAAGGATTTATGCTACAGTTTTTAGATTTATTTACAACTGTCGTAATTTCAATGATAAAATAACGGGACCTCTACAGGCTAAAGAGCTCAATCATTCACTTAGAGTTCTCGCTAGGATCGCCCAAAGGGAGTCCTTTCCTGACGAATTAAATCACCTACAAAATGAAAAGTGTCTACTAGCTAAGGCAGCTCTAATATCCCTAAACCCATTCATTGATTCAGAGGGATTGCTTCGAGTTGGAGGCCGAATAGATAAATCGAGCTACGCCTTTGATAAAAGACACCCTATCTTATTAAAGTCTAATCACCCCTTAACTAAGCTAATATTTCAGGCAGAGCATGAGCGTCTCCTACATGCTGGGCCCCAGCAGCTTCTCGCGTCCCTTCGAGATTGCTACTGGCCTATTGGGGGCCGTCACTTAGCTAGGAGTACTGTTCGTAATTGCTTCACGTGCCGTCGATTTGAGGGTCAAACGTTAACTAATATCATGGGTGATCTACCTAACGATCGCGTAGAAGCTAATTTTCCTTTTATTACTGTCGCTACTGATTTTGCTGGACCATTTTTTATCACTGACCGCAAGGGCAGAGGATGCAAAATTACAAAATGCTACCTATGTATATTTATATGTTTTCGATACAAATGCGTTCACCTTGAGGCGGTCAGTGAGTTATCAAAAGATGCATTTGTACTAACTTTGAAACGATTTATTTCTCGCCGAGGTATTCCTAAAATAATCTATTGTGATAACGGTCGCAATTTTGTAGCTACCGCGAAGGAAATTTCCGATTTTTTTAAGTCACACCGCGACTCTATTTGTGACTATGCAGCTCGTCGAGGCATAGAGTTTAAATTCTCTCCCGCGTACGCTCCTCACTTCAATGGTCTTGCAGAGGCTGGAGTGAAGTCGGCCAAATTCCACATCAAACGTATACTAGGAAATGCGCACTTTACGTTTGAGGAACTGTCTTCATTGTTTGCACAGGTTGAGGCTATCCTCAACAGCCGACCGCTGTGTCCTCTCAGTCCATCCCCAATCGACCTACAACCTCTCACTCCGGCTCACTTTTTGATCGGTAGGCCAATTACGTCGCTACCGTCCCCGAGTTACGTGGATTCTAACATAAGCCGCCTCAACCGATACCAGCGTCTGGAGCAAGCCAAGCAGCATTTTTGGCAACGCTGGGCGAACGAGTATGTAGCTGAGCTGCAGCAGCGCACTAAGTGGCGCACGAAATGCAAGGAGCTGCAACTAGATGACCTAGTCTTGATAAAGGACGATAGTCTACCACCACTATGCTGGCGACTAGGCCGCATAACCAAATTGTATCCTGGCTCTGACGGAGTACCTCGAGTCACAGACATCTCTACATCGCAAGGGACAGTAAGAAGAGCCATCAACCGCATCTGCCTCTTACCTAACTCAAATGATGATTCGTGTTGAAAGTTCTCTTTAGCTTTCAACGGCCCGGGAGGATGTCTACGCCAGTTTTCCTATTTTTACCAAGAAAAAGAGCAACTAGAATTATACAGGCAACATTCAACCACTCTTGACAACACGCTTATTGACATAGCAACCAATTTTGTTATAATCTAAAATAAATCTATATAATAAAAATACATCCATCTTTCTTATGTTCTGCGTGAACAATGATCTTTTTAACCCGAGCTTTAAAATTAGGTTTTGAGCAGATATAATACATCAACTTGAGAGGAAGTATTGCTTTATGCTCGAGCAATGCGAGTCAGTACACAATTACTAGCAAAGTTAGTTGCATGCCGAGGCACATGCAACATTGGTGTATATGATACGAGTACGTCTCAAGGGCGCGTTAAATATGATCTGTGATAGCAAATCCGGATAATCCAGCCTACCATTAAGTACCTGTCGTAAAGTAAACACAATCCAACACTACAATAAGTCGATCGAGTGTAAGCAGACCGTATGCCTGACAGCTATTTTCGTAAGACAATGGAGGTTTGCGAAGGGTGGTTTATAACGATATTCAGCTATTTTACACAAGTAACACAGCAGCTTTGTAAAGCGGTTAGCGTAGCTATGAAAAGTACGTAATAAGTACGTATAAATATATAATATATAAAAAGTACGTACGTAGTAAGTACTAAAAAAATAGCAATTACATTGATAAATCAGATTTTTTCGTTGAACTTCCCTAATTTTTCCTATTAGGTACAACCAACCTGATTTTACGATTGTAAAATCAAGTAAGTATGTCATCACGTGTATGTCCGTCAATTTTGGACCGATTTCAAGCCCCCAAAGCGCACAATTTTTTATACGAGCAGAATAAGCACTAATTATACGTTCCACTCATATCACTCTAGGAGCTACTTTCCTGCTACGGTAACGTACACGTTATGTTTCGCCGAGTGAGAGGTTACCGGAGGCCCAAACCAAACCGGTTATGGTTTAGTAAAATTAAGCGCTCTCACTCATTTTAAATTTTTAATATGACTGACTTATGGTTAAAACTTATTGGAATAAAATAACAAAAGCAAACAATTATGTTTCTTAATTTTTATTGGTAAATTCACATTCAAATAATAGACCACGTCGAAGACAGATATTACAATATGGGATTTCTACTGACAAAATTTAGTAATTATTTGCTATGATACTGTATCGGTACTTTTCAATTTCTAAATCTACTACTTCATTAGCTACATCGATTTCATAGTACGTAAATGCTTCAAAATTCCAGTGTTTTGAGTTCGTCAGCTATGAGACTGTCGGAAAATAGAAAATCGAAAATACACAATTACATTGTTCACTTACGAATTCACGATACAGATCGGACATCAAAAATATTTCTATATTAATAGACTACATTCACATAATCGTTACTAAAAAAGACAAAACGCGTGCGTGTCACGACGCGCGTGACGCAAACGATACATATGATCAAAATTTTATCTAATCGATTACTTCCATTAATGATCGCGAACTACCATTCTCGCGGATTATATTCACAGACATTTGTTAAGCATGCCCATAGTGATAGTATGAAGTTAAGAAACAAGGCAAGACCGCGCTCGCGGGCTGCGCACCTGAGATTCAGCGCCCGCGGCGGGCCCGCGCCCAAACACATCTTTCTGTCGCACCGCTCTCTTCTATTGTACAAACATTACCGTATTAAATAGTCACAGGTCAATTTCAGTCCAACTATCAGTTTACGAATTAAAATAAAATATATTAATCTAGAACGTTTCACATCGCTTAAGTTACAAATGGGGGGGAGTCGAGTACGGGGTCGCGTGCGGTGCGAGGTCTGCGGGTGGTGCGAGCGGACGCTTACGAGTCCCACCAGTCGGGGCCGCCGCTGCTGCCGCCGCCGCCGCCGCCGCCGTACGACCCGCCGTAGTTGCCGCCGTACGACCCACCGCCGTACCCGAATCCTGACAATTACATTACTTTACGTTTATGGGTGGACAAGAGCTTCCTTCAAGAAAACTATGTTTAATGGATGGCTTTTCATAATAATTAAGCTTGCAGGAAGTGAGATGAATGATCAAATTAGGATAATTACCAGAGCCAATGGTAGAGGGCCCTGCGGAACGCGGAGTCTGACGCGACTGTGTACGGAAGTCCCTCGCGCCGAAGCCGCTGCCACTGCTAGCGAACCGTCCCCCGCCTGAGCGGCTGCCGCCGGTGCGGCGACCGCCGCCGCCCACCCGCCCGTCAGCTGCCGTGCTCGTCAGCCAACTAAAAAACAATCACAATATAGTCATTACGAATTACCTTTGTTTTATGGATTTGCGTATCAATATTTTAACTAATAAGTCCAGTTATAAATCCAAAGTACAATAGGCCGACATAAAACTATTCAAGATAACAAAGACTGTTATACTGTAACTCAGACTCAGTTACAGCAAGTACGACTCATAAGTATGAATCTTACTTAGGCACATCCTGCTTGGCCTCAACGAGGAGCTCCACGAGGTCCCGCGCGAGGCCGCGGTTAGTGTCGTTGAAGAAGGACGTGGCCACGCCCAAGTTGCCCATACGGCCGGTACGACCGATGCGGTGCACGTACTCTTCAACGTCCGACGGCAAATCAAAGTTAATCACGTGACGCACGTGCGGTATATCCAAACCTGAAAACAATACATTAAACTAATTCGTACATGTTTTATGTAAATATGGGTAATGTATTCCCGATAAAAACAGATCGAACCGTACTGGCTAGCCGCATCAGTTGGCGAATTGCGTAATGTAATAACGTACGCAGACGTGACGTGTGTGGTTGTTGATTCGCTGATGTTTTTTGTCTCAGTCGCACGGTCCTACGCCGTTATTAAAATACAGCGAAACATCATTTTTGCATATTTCAATATACAGGAATATTTTTTAAGCAGTGCGCAAAAAAATGTTGGTAGTTCAGTATCAGTAATAGAACACATTCCCATTATTAGTTCAAAACTTTTTTTTTAATTTTTATCCGGCTTGAAATCAGCAAAATATGGACACATAATATCTATTCGCAATAATAACAATATGCACGTGTGCCAGCCGACTCACGCGCCGGTGTACAGCTGATGTAGGTACTAAGGCGCGCGCGCTTTGCCGTGCGCTAGCGAGTAACCATAAAATCAGTTTCAAAGTAAACCTCTTTCGTTAACGATAACTTCGATATTTTGTACTAAGACATATCAAAATAACAAATTGGTGTTTAATAAAAGTCGTTTAAGTATCAATTGTCAAAGTTTGCGCACTGAATAAAAAATATTCCGGTATAGTGTACCCATATCCTTCAAAAGAAAGGATTTATAATTGAGCCACTCCGAGGTGAATAACTGCGCAGTAGCATATAGCGGCCATCTTGTCTGGCGATTAATTTAGCGCAGTCAAGGTCGCTTAACTCACCTCTGGCCGCGACAGCGGTGGCTACGAGGATCGGAGTTTGTCCGGAGCGGAATCGACGCAACGCCTCCTCACGTTCGCGCTGTGTCCGGTCGCCGTGGATTGACGTCACTGGGTACCCAAGATTGTCCAAGTACTCTTCCAATTGGTCGGCACCTGAACAGAATGTTACAATTTTATTACACAATTTTGTGTGACATACCCAGAAAAATATATTTTCATTGTTAATTTATTAATGTTTGTATTTCTATCACATGTTACAATACCTTTCTTGGTTTCAACGAAAACTAGAATAAGTTGGTCCTCTTCAGGGTTTGCACGCTGCAGTAAGTTTGAAGCGTTCAGCAAATCCAACAGGAAAGAACGTTTATCCATTTCTTCCACCCATACCACCTGGAAGTTTATAAATAACGAGTTGTAGAACTAGAGACCATAAGTTTAAGTTATCGAGGAGATCATTATTGTAATTGTTACCTTCTGGGTGATATTCTCGGACGTGGAGCCCACGCGGCCAACAGCAAGGAAAACATAATTATACAAGAAATCCTGCGCTAACACTTGGATTTGTTTGGGGAAAGTCGCAGAGAACATGAGCGTCTGACGCTCGCCAGTCTTTGGCATCGTGTGGCTTTCGACGATCTTGCGAATCTGGGGCTCGAAACCCATGTCCAACATCCGGTCGGCCTCGTCCAGCACCAGGTGCCGGCAGTGGTCCAGCGCCACGCGGCCGCGCGCCAGCATGTCCACGAGGCGGCCGGGCGTGGCCACCAGCAGGTGGCAGCCGCGCTCCAGCTCGCGGAACTGTTCGTGTATCGGGGAACCGCCGTATCTGATCACAAAGTAACATTATTATTATATTACACACACATTTTACATACTAAAAACGGTCATTATTGTGACGTCCAAAATTACACTTACACGACACAAGGCCGTACGCGGGAGCGGTAGGCGAATTTTCTAGCCTCATCAAAAATCTGTGTAGCAAGCTCGCGCGTCGGGGCCAACACCAAACCAAGCGGATACTGCTTGCGCCGGTTGTACGGTCTGCGAATTATAAACATGTTTCCATAAATCAATAATGTGGAGAAAAGAAGTCCAAATTGGCGACTGATACTCACCCCATATGTTTGACGGGCCCAGCTTCATATATCTGATTTAGGATGGGCACAAGGAATGCGGCCGTCTTGCCTGAACCAGTCTGTGCGCACGCCATTACATCTCTTCTGCCCAACACAATCGGAATTGCATACTTCTGAACCGGCGTCGGCTTGTCGTAGCGAGCGGAGGCTATATTCTGGCGCATTATTTCCGTCAGGTTAACATCCTCAAACTGTAAACATTTTTTTTAAATTAAAATAATAATAAAGCTCTTTATATTATGTCAAAAGAAAAACGGTAGTGTTACATACGCTGGTAATAAAATCTGGGACGCGGTCTCCGCTAGCCTCAACGGGTATATCCTCGTATTTGGAGAAGTTGATGCCTGTGTTGCCAGTGCCAAACAACTCCAACTCCTGCCGCTCGTCGCGAGGTAGCGGGATCGTCCAATCATTCTGTAACACTTGTGTCATAAGTAAATCTGCACTGCAACCACATATCTAACCTAGGTCAGATGGGAATAATTTGTAGCATGGTGGGCGAGTTACTTGAAAGCATTTAAAGCAGCAACTTTTTTGAACTGAAATTTTGAAGCTATGATAAATATTGAAGCCAAAATGTTTTACATTGTTGTTGTGTTAAATCTGCTCAACTTCTTATTCTTAAAAAAAATATACGCCCAAATCAAATATTCATTGCGATACATAATCAATGAATATCTGTTTTTTGCGTTGGTTTTTACAGATCTAAGGAACCAATTATATTTAGCGTAACATGAAGCTGTTGCAACTCGCCCTTGAAAAGATAATAAAAATTTGACTGACTGAATTGTTTTCATGTCCAACCTCGTCCCTGCGGTTGCTTGTGCGGCGTACATCATCGGACGGCCAACGTGAGCTGTTGCGATCGTCTGCGCGCGGCTCCGGCTCCTTCCAGCGGTCGTTGCGCGGCGGCGGCGGCTCGTTGAAGTCCTCGTCCCGCCGCACGTCGCGCGACTCGCGGCTGGAGCCGCCGCCGCCGCCGCCGCCCGCTGCCGCAGAGCTGCGCCCGCCACGCTCACCGCCATATCTGTCCGACGACTCCGACCAGCGCTGCGGCTCTGCGTCGCCATTTTGATATCCTGAATCACGACCTACACCCAAACAATATACTAATTTAAACACAGATAGACTTCCAAATCGTGGCATAGTCTGTAATAGCCCTTATATTCCGAAAAGACAGCTATGTTATGTGCTACTTATTCCGACAATAGACGAGCATTTATGTCGGCCGACTCGCATCGGTCACGCTGTTACCCGTCACGCACTTAGGCTATGTAGGCTCCTATCATCAGAGGAATATAATATCAGAGGTAATTGAAAACGTGCAAAACAAACCCGAATTTGAAAATTCTAACAATATGCCTTCACTGTAACCATACCAACCATAGTCAACCGTCACTCACCATCTGTAAACAAAGATTGCTTGAAAATTTAAATACAATTGCAGTTGAAGATAAGGGACTGAATGGTAGTTAGTGTTACTGCCTAATGTCCATTATAAATGATATAAAAAATATGATCTCCAGTACTTGTAATAAATGTGAATATAATGCTTGATAGTTTGCTTTTTAGAATAAATGCTTCAAAACTAACAACTCTAACTAATCTACTGAGGATACCTACCAATCAATGTATTGATATCAGATCGAAGATAAATGGATGATTTTTTTGTCTGTTATATGACTACAGTACTGTGTTATATTTGTGATACATAGGTATGGTAACACATAAGGACATACCGCGGTCCCTGCGCGGGTATCGCGAGTCGTTGCCGCGATCGTATTCACGTTCGCGGTCACGGTCGCGGTCGTCGCGCCGACCACCACGGTCGTAGGTTCTAGAGTTGCCTCCCAATGATGAACGGCCGTCCCGTTGATCGTTTGAACGGACGTCTAAGCTTGGACGCTTAGACTCTTCCCCTGCACAAATGAATCGTTAAGTAATCTATTCAACGCACGCACGAGAACCATGTGCGGCTGTGTGGCCACTACTCGACCTTATCGTTAGTTGATAACACGTTAATTGAAATTGAAAAGCTTGTAGACGACAACGTTAATATTATTTTCCATTGCGTATTTTGAATCAAAAAAATACAACAGTAGTAAAAAGTATAACAGTAGTACCTACTAAACCTCGGAAGCAGATAATCCCTATCAGCATTTGCAAAAATTTAGCAGATTATCAGTTATCATTTCATCATAAGCTCAAGAGACCATACAATTTAAAAATATAATGTCATATAATTTATTTACATATATTTTATGTTGCGAAATCTGGTGAAATAAACACGAGATGCATGGATTACAATACTGACGTGGTTAGGTTAGATGTTTTTTTTATGAACCCGAGTTCTTTAAAATGTATGAGTTGAAATGTAATTCCTGGATACTGAGTGGGTTCACATAATATTAATCCTATTCCTGCTAATATATAAATATGTTTATATATTTGTTATTCACGCAAAAACAGCGAAACGGATTAGGAAAGAGCTTAACTATCAAATAGTTTATAATCAACTAACACAGGACACTTTTATCCAGATTGGTACCGATATTGAAGTCAACACAGAAAGTTATGGGCAAAAAATGGTGTTGCAATAAATCAGTTTACATGGCCATTTATGTAATTTTTTACTATTATACATGTGTGAACTTTATCTCAAGTATAATATAAATCACCAATGCCAATAACGTTAGCATTTCCAGTACCTGGAGCACTTGTAGCATACAATACAGATAATAGATCTGATAAGGCAAATACTAAAATGATAAAAACATTTACAATTGTTTTATCAAAATGTCCTACATTCATAGTATCAAAAATATCAGTCAGAATTTTGCACAAAGCCAACATCACAATCATGTGGGTACATTGTGTTCCTGTTTTATGAAACACAGAAAATAGGGGCACGATATCTAGTTACACTGACCTCTACTCGTCTGGACGAAGCTGAATAATAATGTAGCACACAACTTTAAAGATATTGTTATTGGTATGCTTGAGTAAACAGTGTTCTTGATTCATAAAGGTAAATCTCACTATGAGTCATCCTGACTAGTACAATCATGTTATTATTGTTACTTTCTTGCGATTTAAATGCGTATCTCCCCAAGGCTACGGTTCTGCAGGTAACAGGTCGTAATTATAATGTTCTCATAAGCATAGCCACGACCAAATTAAGTCCTGATTATTGTATATCCTGGGTTTGATTCCCAGGTCGAGCAGTGTAATTGGGTCTATCTATGAATCTCAGTAGCAGTTCAGAGTTTGGAATTTGTGTCTGGTTGGAAATGGCAATAGGCTCGCCCCCTATTACATGGGACCTAAACATACTGGCGAACTGTGTGTGTACCTTAGTAAACCTCTGCCCAACCCTTCAGGGATACAGGTGTGATGGTGTTTTTATGTTTAGTGCCTTACTATGAATATTCAGCATGATCCCAAAATCTGTTTGTGAACTTAGAACTAAGAAGCACTCTAAAATCAATCCATCTGCAATTGCTCCCACCTGAAAATCAGTCCTATGAAAACGTTTGCAAAACGATCTCATTGCCGTATGGGCCCGCCCGTACGACAATTGCTGTACATGAATGGTATATAATAATAAAGAAATGGAAATATTCACTAGTAATGCTGGATACAAAACCATGCATCACTTAATACAATTCGGTAACTAATACATATATTTAATTATTGTGATATCCATTACCTATGTAAAAAGCCTGAAATGACTGTACATAAAATTTAAAAATATTTTACTCCCAACTCAGTAAATTGAAGAATTATAGAAGTCCATGATCCATGATGTGATGTGTTAAGAAAAACCCTCCAATTCAGAAAATCATGGGCAGTAATTACCTGACAGTTTGCTAGCTCTACAAGTTAATACTATCCACACCCAAGTCTTTACCAATCCAATAGTCAACTAAAACAGTAAACAGTAGTACCCTGAACAGGGGCAAATGATACAATGGTAATGTCTCAAATGTCAACTGCTATAATAAAGTGCATTAAGGGAAGCAAATTAAAAACAAAACTTCCTATCAAAGGGATTATTTAAGAAGTAGTAGTGTTTTAAGCTTTGATCGTTTACATGAGGAGGGGTGGTGATGGGAGTGACCTGAATAATGTATATAAAATTTAAAAGTAAACAGTAGTACGTACCCTGAACAGGGGAAAATGATACAATGGTCATGTCTCAAATATCAACTGCTATAATAAAGTGCATTCAGGTAAGCAAATTAAAAACAAAACTTGTTACTGTGAACTATTTGTTATTGTAAAACTGATACTTCCTATCAAAGGAATTAATTTAGAGGTAGTAGTGTTTTAAGCTTTGATGGTCTACATGAGGAGGGGTGGTGATGGGAGTGACCTGATGAGATAGCAGTTATGCAGTATTTTTTGTTGGAACTAATGTTGATATTATGAGTACCAGCCACAATGCCTTCCACAACATAAAATATGTTGAGCACATTCTTGATGTCAATTGTTTACCACTTTGTTCTCTATGACTTCATACAGAACTGTGATCATCTCTTCAATAAAGGTATACTTGAAATACATTGAGGTGAGCATTTGTAATAGTGATATGATATTAATTTGACACTCATAAGAACGGCCAAGCAAAATAACTTAATTCTACCAAGTTAAACTACGTTATTTCACATGCACTAATTTGTCAAATGTATAACTGTATAAATTGTTTTGTGATTTTTTTACTGTGTTTTATTTACTTTAGTTCAACTTTAATGTGAAAATTACAAAAAAACCCCATTGTTTCTCAACCCATAAAGATTA
This sequence comes from Acronicta leporina, assembly GCA_947256265.1. Lineage (NCBI taxonomy): Eukaryota > Metazoa > Arthropoda > Insecta > Lepidoptera > Noctuidae > Acronicta > Acronicta leporina. The sequence goes on from OX366514.1 coordinate 10,297,738, forward strand.
TGAGATTAGCATACCAATTACGATAAAAAGTATGATGCCAAGGAAAAAGCAGATAATGTAACATTATGTTCAAGTTAAATTAGAATATATTTTAACTGTGAGCAGACAGACTGAAGATACTAAATATTCAGTATAAAAATGTTTAAAGATTTTATCATCTTACCTTGCGCAGGGTTGGCCTGCAACTGCCTACGCAGATGCGGAGGGATGTAGCGGCCAGTACTCTTATTAGCCTGAGGCTGCAAGTCCAGACCAGCAAGCTGTAAGAACAAACAAAGTCACAATAGCAGTACTTATAACAGTAATCAATAACATAGAAGTAGCATATTTATAAAACTCCCAGTTCTTCTCAATTATTATAAAATTGTAAAAAAGCTGTGTCTGTACATTTAAGATATTTAAAAAAACCATGTGGGTTATGGTTAAACGTCTCCGAATCGAAATTGTGATTTTTAAAATTCTTGTCTGTTTGTCTGTTTGTTACAGGTTGGAGCAAAAACTACTGAATAGATTTTAATTTTATTATCACTGTTAGAAAGTATAAGCTCCAACTTAAAAACTAGTGAACTTCTTATCTCAATTAAATGAATACTATGATACAGCTTGACCTCCCTGATGTATAGAGGCCCATACAAAGAAGAGGTCATCAATGTTGGTTTTCCATTTTTACTCCTGATATAGCTTCATGTGAGCGAAGCCGCGGGCAGAAGCTAGTTAGATATAAATATTTTAAATTTAGAAGGATTGAAGTGGTAGTGTAAGGGGGAACCCTTACACTATGAACTAAAACAGCATTATTGTTGGTTGTACCGAAGCAGGTTTTAGGTGTAGTACTATCAAGTAGTACATATCAATCAATAAAATATGGTAAGAACACACCAAAGTGATCGGTAATATTGACCTATTTGTCTAACAATGCAAAATCTTTTATTTTGTGGTTCTGAAGTCATTATGGGTGTTACTGAACTGAAAAGGCTAGCTATAACTATTGGTAACAGTAAGTTCCAATAATGAAGCATTAGGATACAAAGGGAATGAGATGCAAATACAAAGAAAATACATAATTATGATTTTAGTTTAACAAAATATTCTAAGCATAATTGCTATAATCCTTTATAAAACTATTGATAATTTAATAAAAATAGCATAGTTGTAATTTGATACAGTGACATCATATCATGTATTTTATTTAACAATATTTTTTTATGTGCTGATTTAGAAAACCACACTATGCAATAAATTATAGCTGTGAACCTGTAAATTTATTGTGAGAGTACTAATCATTAAATAACCTTGTGTGTTGAGTTGTTACACCTGATTGATTGAAGAAAACTTTCCGTGTCGTAAAATATATTAACTCAAGGGAAATTTCAAGATAACTTATTGGTTAGCTAACCAACACCACCCGCTTGCTACATATCGCCTTACTACAGCAAATTAGACATGCTAACTTGACTATAGAAGCATGACAAAATACTGCACGATAAACTCGCTACGAAAAAAATAAAAAAAAATAATTGTTTTAGAGAAATGATCAAATTACAGTTATCCTTTCGGTTATCTGATGTGCGTATTCCGAGGGAGGAACATAATGTTGCGAAACCTTTTATTTCCTCCCGCCATGACACGCAAATATAGCATGACAATGACCTCACTCGTAAGTGCCTTTGGAAAACTACTGGTATGACTTATACATTTCAACAGCATTTATCGTGGAATTCTCACAAAATCAATGAAATAGATACCATAGAAGTGGAAGAACTAAGTCGCCATGTTGGTTATTCGGAGACACGTAAAGCAAAGCATTGCGATTATATAGATCGATGCTTTCATCAAACAATGGGGTCTCTTTATGAATTAGAAGAGTCATGTATCAATGGCACTAATCTCATAAATACCATTGCTCTGTATATTTCTATCGAATTTTCTAAAAATCAATACTAATGTGCATGAGAAGGTACATGAGGTACAGACCTGCTGCTCTAGACCTGTTCCATTTTGGTTGGTAACATTACTCATATTACTACCAAGCGGTACGTTTTTTTGGGAACTTTGCTCCAAAAATATTATACAAACACAGTCTACAATGAATTTTGCACAAACACAAATTCACAAAATCACATGAAAAGGCTTCAATTTTTCTCTCCGAAATCACTTTTCATTCGCAGTTTTTGTTCTTCACTGATCATTTAGCATCTCACTTAACATTTTGGTTCGTTCACTCCCACTCATTCGGTCAATGCTTCTATGTTTAAATCTAAAAAATGGAATTCATTGATATTTCAAGATTTTCAGTCGTGGACATCAAAGTTATTACTTTGAATTTACAGTATGGTAAAAACCAATAATTACCTTGTTTATAAATTAAAATAGGTACTGCTGAAACACAAACATTTCAAAAAATATTATATTTCATACTAATACCCATGAACATGGAAAATAAGATTACTTGGCAACATTTATATCTGCAATTTTAGATAAAACACTGTTTTATCAATAGAGCACTTCCGTTTATGTTTTTTTTAAGTCAATAGATGTCGCTATTCTTGTATACAGATAATAAAAAAAGAAGATCTATAAAGCTAGGGCTACATGAGGGCTACTTAAATAGTTACTATTATTGTAAAAGATTAAAAAACAAGGTTTCGGGTTTGTTATAAAGATGACTAAAATCAATATACTAAAAAAAACTTATAAATAAAACAAACAGTTCATTCATACACAGACTATACTAAGAACTTTGACTATCTATCCCTGGACAAGTGACGCGCTTAATTCTATGAACAAAAAAGTCTGTCACTTTTGGTGCGGGGGGAGGAAACACTACATAGACATTGCTGCACACATACTCAAAATCATTTTGTATCGCTACGAACTCACACATATTAAAATCTTCACCACTAACACAATTTACGCACATATAGAGGTCAAATACATCAACATACAAGAATTGGCGACAATACGAACGTATAATACAATAAAAATAATTAGGAAGCTACTATGTCGATATTTTATATCGATAGATTATTTTAGGAAGAATGGATAAAAACGTAACAACGATTACAAATTATTTTTTTATGTAATTATTTATTTGCAAAATTAAAATCATCCATACACACCTGTTTAATATCTTTCAATGCAATGCTCTCATTGCATGCTAATGAAATACAAAACAAAGAAACTATTTAGGTATAGATAAATAGGTACATACTATGTAATTAGAAAATAAACGCACGGGTGAGAGAAATCGCTAACTTTTCGAAATACATATTCTATAGCCTATGTTAATCTTGAATAATGTAGCATTCAAATGGTGAAAGAATTTTCGAAATCGGCCTAGTAGTTTTTGAGTTTATTTGTTACATACATTGATACATACAAATCTTTCCTCTTTATAATATTAGTATAGATAGAGCGGATATTGGAGACGTTATGTTACAAATACTTTGATACCAATTAGTTTGATTCTATGATTTTGATTTTTTATTTTCTTTGCCAGGCTGATATATTAGGAATATTACTAGACAGAGCGTTTTTTTTACCACGAGATATAAGTAGGAGTAAATACGATTTTGTTCATTATGTCGCGCGTTAATATGAACAGAAGCGCTACGCTAGAGGTCCTGGGTTCGATTCCCCGGTCGAGCAATGTGTTATTGGAGTTTTTCTATAAAATTAAGGGTTGATGCCCGATTAATGGCAATAGGCTCTTCCCCTAAGTACGCATAGAATCTGTCTAACCCTTCCGGGAATAAAGACGTGATGGTATGTCGTGTTCCGTACTCTCGTTATTTCTTTGAGCCGGATATCGAAAAAAGAAAATAATGTGTTTGAAGAAACACCCCGAGAGGCAGCCCATAGTGGAATTGAATAACTCACTTACAATTGGAGCTGCCCAACTGGGGAAATACCTACACTTTGCAGAAAATAGTAGCCAAATAACTTAGCACTGTACTATGTTGTGTTCCTAACGGTGAGCAAGATCGCCAGAGCTCCGCTAGGAAGAGTTATGTTGGCAGTGGGGGGGGTACCGGTGTTGTGGGTTGTCTACCGGGTGTGAAAAGATTTTTACAGGGTCGGCAACGGGCGAGTGATACCCCAGGTGTTGCAAGCGTTCATATAATAGGCTACGGTAACCACTTACCATCAGGCGGGCCATGTGCTAGTTTTCCACCTAAGCGGTAAAAGAAACCCCAGTCCTTCAAACCGTACCGTATCTTAGAAATCATTTTCAATTATTTTTAAAATACGATTTAAATATGTTAATTTATAAATTCTTTTGTCAACAAATTTATCCGCAACGGCTTAAGCTATTATTTATCAATCACACCTACTTCATTTTAAATGAAGGTCTTTTGTAGATCTGAAAATGTAACAAATAAAATATCTAATAGCACTGGATATCAAAAATAATCAATAATCTTAGTTACGTCATTTCCAAAAATGTTATTTTATTAAAATATAGTGATATCATAAATTCACGATATTCATCTTTAGTGATCTTTAGTAATTATTATAATTTCTTACATTGAACACGAAAATAATATCGATATCGATTCGAAATCGTAAACAATCACTATGACATCATTAATTAAAATGACAAAACAAAAGAGGGACATAGTCTCTCTACACTTTTTAAAATCCGAGTTTTAAGCATTATGTCATAATATATATAAGGCCTATAATTGCCAAAAAAAGATGAAAAAGGTAATTCTGCATTAAGACCTATAATTGTAAATCATAAATGGTGACATCCTATTGGATGATATATAATTGAAAATAAAAAAATGACATTTTGATGGATATTTCAAATTTAAATCTTACGTTTATTAGAAGAAGGCTGTTATTGTTAGTAAAAAAAATTTGCTAGTCTCGTGGGGAGTGCGGGTAGTCTCGTGGGGAGTGCATGCTTGAACTAAACGATTATTTTATACTCGATTATTGAATCGGTAACGTCCTCGATCATTATTAATAAATTGTATTATGTGATTTAAATAGAAATAAATGAACTTTAAAACTTACATACGGAAAATAACTCCATCTTTATCTAAATAAGATTTTAGATATTTTTTTGCATACACTAACTGCGCGTATATCGGTATTTACACGGAGCATTTATGATGACCTTACTGAGCGGAAACGATTCTGTTAATGAAAAATCGATATCGGAAACAGTTTTGATAAACGCGTTAGATTTTTTAATCCACTACCTTGACAGAGGGGAATGATCATGAGTGAGAGGCGGGTCCGTAAAGATAGATAGTCAAAGACTAAGAAATACTAGTATCACTGTATCATTCATAGTGATATTATTCTATAACATAAAACACATCATATCATTTTTTAATTCTTTGATTTATTGTAGATGAATATTTATTTACCCTTCGTGTGAACTGTGACAACCTAATCCGTCTTGATGTCAACAAATTGGAATATTTTTCTTAATTCATAGCATTCTTTCTTAGTTTCTTACAAGTACCTAAAGACCTCAGCTTTGTATGTATTCATTTGATATTTATCTAAAAATACAAGGACTTTATTCACCAGGTAAGTACTACAAAATAATAATTTGATTGAAATCATAACGTTTCTATCTCCTGGATAAAGAGAAAACCAATTCAACACCATCGAAGAGAAACCGATATAATATCTAGCCTAAGTTATGGATAATTAATAACTACGCATTGATTGTTCATCTATGAATCGGTCTGCAAGATGCTGCAGCTCCACTTACCGCGGTTAACATATATTGAGACTCCTCTTTAGACCCCTCTGAACCTCGAAGAGCACAACCGCTAGTCCCGTTCATATTTATATCATACGAATTACCTACGTACAACAAAGCATGACTACCAGTCTCCTCTTTATGATAGGTATCAGTATTGTCAAAAAAATATTGGGGTATGATGGCAGTGGCTTTTATTCAGCTACACCTAGTTGAATCTAATTATTTATTATTAGTAGTATGTAGTTATTTAGCTATTTAGTCATAATCTTTTTATTATTACTACTAAGTACTTACCTTTTAACTAAATTGGTAGTTATAATGATAACTCAAAATAACGGAGAACATGTTCTCATATTAAAACTGAAGATTATGTTAAACGATTTTCAGGATGGATGGAGCACCTCATATGCCTCCACAGCCCCGAGAGCGGCAGAATCCACCAGAGCCCCGCTCTCGGCAACCGCCGCCACCGCCACGGCGCGCTGCTGCGCAACCTCCCCCCCAACCACGGGAGCGTCACGCGCCACCACCACCCCGGGAGCGACAACCACCACCACCACCAAAACATTGATTCACAGACTGATTTCTGGCTCAGGTACTACCCAACAGGGTACAAGATATAAATTAAATGGTTTTAATAACTGTGTGCATTTGTAGTTAGCTGTTCCAAATGGCTGCATGGGTAAATAATTTGATTCAATGTTTTGGTTCTAAAATATTGAAATTAGGACAAAAATTAGGAAACATTTAAAACCCAAAGTGCCTCTACACCAAGTTTTTATAATTGCAAAACAACTTTTGTATATCTTCAGATGCACACAGTTATTTCAACTATACTGTAATCAGCAATGACCAATGGTCCATACCAAAGTTTACTGTTGTTTCTGTTAAAATGTGTAAAAAAAAATTGACATGATTTCAAATTCATTAAGCCACTAAAACAAGAATACCTAGTTTCTCTATAAAAATTTGCCTATCCTGGGTTCCAAATATATTTTAACATTTCTTAATTTTGGAAAAAAAATTGTCTGATAATGTTACATAGGTAATATATAGAGTGGAATGAGGTAGTTATCGTTGTCAAAGCATAAACATATAGCTCAAATCACTAGGTAATCTGTTAATATAGTAATGTCAATTATGACTGTCTAATGCAACAAATATTTAGTAAGTTAAAATTATGTATAACTTTTTAATACTTATTTAAAATTATCATATAAGGATGTTACAAAAATGAAAGATAATCCTATTATTTCTGTTCTAATACAAACTACTTACATCATAGGTACCATGGCTACGGTGTTATTTTCATTCAAACAAATAACTTTATCCCATCAACAAATTTTAGTCAACAGAAAATCTATTATTGTTCCCGAAAAAAATACATTTTCTATTGACTAAAATTTGTAGAACCTACCTAAGTATTCTTATTATATTTCTTGACTCTGAGGAGACTGAGCACTCAGTCTGAGTCATTTCATGACTCAGACTGAGTGCATGCTTACTGGTTTTCATTAGACATGGATATTTTGCTAATGTGATATACCTAATACTTATGTAGTCTAGTAATATAGTCCAGAAATAAATGGGCACAAATTGTTTTCTAGTGGATTTGTTCTAATGCTTAATTCTGTACTGATTGTTTATTGATATTATAAAGCTATTAATCTATTTTTATATCCATATTTTATATTATATAATTAAAGTAACTACATTGTGATCTTTCTTAGAGAAAAAAACTAATTTTAATAAATACTTATGAATATTTTTAATGTCAAGGAAAATATTAAATTGTTACCAACATTGTCTTAGAAAGTTAACCTAGTGTTAAAAGTTCTTTTATATTTTGTTACCTCTCTTGTAATCTAATTAAATGGAGTTACTATTATATATTATTATTTATTTAATTTAAAAGCCCCATCTTAAAGTGTCTTTAAACGTGCATGCTATGTATTAGTATTATGTATCTACGCGATTATTAGATTGCTACAAGCGCTAATTTAGTTAGTTTGACTGTTGATATAGTCTTACAAAAGCTGTTGTAGAATACCTCACAAAAAGATTTATGACAAATTTGCGGCCCGTGCGCAACGTGGCCAAACCCATCTCTTTTAAAATTTTACTAGCTTCTGCCCGCGACTTCGTCCGCGTATCGTGATGATATATAGCCTTCCTCAATAAATGGGCTATCTAAAACTAAAATAATTTTTCAAATCGGACCAGACTGAGATTAGCGCGTTCAAGCAAACAAACAAACACTTCAGCTTTAAATATTACTATATTAGTAGGTATAGACTCTATACTATAATACTACTATAGATATTCTATTTCACGAAGGTCGTTAAATTATTGAAATTTGAAGTTTATTTTAATTACATAAGGGTCATCATACAGGACTTCGTGAGATGGAATGACTAATTATAAATCTATAGGTACTCTATCTATACCAGGTATGGGCAACCTTTGACATGTTGAGGGCCAAACTTGTACTGCTAAACGCACAAATCAATCTTCTTGCGAATTTTCTAAGCTGTGGAAAATTGTCTTCTAGGTATTTCTTGTAGAAATCGCACAACTCTACGTCTTCAAATTTGGATTTTAGGAGTGAGTTTTCTTGAATTTCGATCAACTCCATTTGTAAGTGTAGGTATTGGAGCATTTTGTACATTACATTTTGTAGGAGTAGCAAATAAACTGAAACAGTCTTCCATGTTTTTTTTGAAGTCGTTAAATCTGTTCGAAAATTGTTCCGACAGTAACTTGAGTTCTTCAGCATAATAATATTGAGAATAAGCAATATTTTCATACGCAGAGAGCGTGTTGAAATCGTTGAAATGGTAACTGTTACCAGACAGCATCTGTGACTCCCACAAGCGTAGTTTGAACTGAAAGGCTTTCAAATAGCTGTAAAAATCATTTACTAACTGACCTTGTTTTTGAAGTTTCAAATTTAAATCATTCAAATACTTAGCCTGTAAGATCGACCAGAGATGCTTAGTCGCATATCCATTTTGGGTCACTTAATTCAGATAGTGGTTTATCTTTTATTTTCATAAAGTCTGCTATCTCATTTCTAAGCTCGTAAAACCGTTTCAACATTTTTCCTTTGCTCAGCTAACTGACTTCACAATAATATGTTACGTCGTTATATTCAGCTGATATTTCATCCAAAAACGCCTTGAACTGACGATGGTTACGCCCTCGGGATCTAATAAAGTTGATGGTTTTTACTACCACATTCATAAAATTCTGCAGTCGAATGGACTTAGAACACAAGTTCTGTTGGTGGATAATGCAATGAAGGACTATCAAATCATCTTTTTGCACATTTAATTCTGTTGAATTTTCATACAAAATTCCGATAAAACCTTTACGTAAGCCGACCATAGAAGGTGCACCATCAGTGCATACACCAATTAATTTTGTGAATACCTTTTGAATTTCAATAAAAATATCCTCTCCTGTAGTGGTTCCTTTAAGCGGCTGTAAAGCAAGCAATTCCTCAGTAACAGTGAACTCCTTATCAACACGTCGAATAAATATAGCCAGTTGAGCTGTGTCAGACAAATCGGTGCTCTCGTCTAATGCTATGGAAAATGATTCAAAACCAGCCATATGGTCAGTCAATGTTGTTTTTATATCCTTAGCCATCATTTCTATACGTCGAACAACATTTCGTCTTGACAAACTATTTTTTTCAAATTCATTTTTCTTTTCAGGACACTAAATAACTTCTAACATACACTCCTTGATAAATTCTTCTCCTTCGGCAAATGGTTTTTCATCCCATCTATTCGAAAAGGACGACTTGGTTCGCCTTTAAGTGCACCCAAAGGTGGTGTTTTCTAGAAGAAACTTTTAGCGGGCAGTAATGAGACTTTAATCCTCTATAAGTGCGCCGCAATTTACTTTTCCGCGCACTTTTTGAGCGGGCAGTAATGAGCTTCTAATCCTCTACTCAAAAATGCATTTAATGTGGTCATTATTTTGACAACCTTGTTTGAGCAAAGTCGACCTTGCCGTTCTGTTTCAAGGAGCGGCCGGCAAAGTTTTGCTGGCTGCTCTAACAGGCCGGCAATGTTTTACCGGCCGCTATTTTGACGTTTCAACGTTTAAAAAAATCAAATCCAAAAAGATTTTATTCCATATTAGGATGTATAGTTCCAACTACCATTGCTAAAAAAAAACAAAGAAGTAAAAAAAGCGCGGTTCAGAGTAAATTTTGTTTTTATTTAGTGACTTTTTTGCTATAAGCCTTTAAGTGCACCCAAAGGTGTTTTCTAGAAGAAACTTTTAGCGGGCAGTAATGAGATTTTAATCCTCTATAAGTGCACCGCAATTTACTTTGTAGCGCACTTTTTGAGCGGGCAGTAATGAGCTTTTAATCCTATTTGTATGTACAAAACAATTTACTTTTCCGCGCACTTTTTAAATTTGAATGATCTTAGTGTTCAGCGCCAAAGAGATCGAACGCAAATATTGTTTGAATAAAGACTGGCTGGTACGACGACCTTTTTCCGGTAAGCTGTTTTTCTGGTAAGCGGTAAGCTTCTGGATTTTGTCTGTTCTTAATTGTCCTGTCAGTAAGTGTGTTAACTCCTTAATGCCTTCGCCAATTTTGAGCTAACTATAAAACTAGCTTTTTCACAACATTATCAAGTTGTGTTCTTTGTTTATGAAACATTTGATGCTGTTTTTCCGGTAAGCGGTAAGCTTCTGGATTTTATCAGTTCTTAATTGTCCTGTCAGTGAGTGTAGTTAGTGTGACCTGTGAGTGGAGTTTAGGATGCTTAGTTGAGTAATGCCTCTTTATATTGATTCTTTCATTACTGAAATAGATTCATTACACAGCAAACAAATAGGCTTACCATTGTGCAAGATAAAAAAGAATTCTTCAGTCCATTTTTCGTGAAACTGGCGACCCTCTGTATCTACTTTTCGTTTCTTTCCACCAGACATAATTTTTGTTTACTTTTCGTTCAATTAACTTATCACCTCGGTAGCTCAAATAGAACTGAACTAACGTTCGGGCCATCCACCCGCTTATATTGGCAAAATTAAGGAATAATCTGGAATAAACTAGTTTAGAATAATTGAGAAGCAATAAATCTTTTGATGTGTCGCCCGTGGGGCGGCTAACCTCAAAGAATTTGATCGAGCAAGCCTAGTGGCGGCGATTATCAAAGAGTGAGGCGGCCTTTTTCGGCCGAGTTTGCCGCCTCACTGTCACTCCCGTGACAGTGAGGCGGCATAAGTAGGTACCTAATGTAATATTTTTTATATTGGGTTTTTTTAAATGTCTCGCGGGCCGGATCATACCTTACAGCGGGCCGAATCCGTCCCGTGGGCCGGTTGTTGCCCTTAAATGCTCTATACTATATATAGAGTACAGATTAAAAAATAATTTCAAAACTTGCAACTCGTCGTTCGGAAGTTATGCGCAGAGATACCTTCATGTGTTAGGTACCTAACGGTTATTTCATTACCTGTTCAAGTGTGTCTGTACAATCACAATTTTAATAATAACTGATGCATGATAAATTCGACGGCAAAATATTGACAATTATTGAGAATTTACAGTTATTAACAAAGTAGCAATCCAACCAATAGCTGAAAAACCTTAATTATTATTAAAATTCAACGAATATGTAATAGATACGTGATATCACGTGTTTCATCATTTAAAACGGGAGGCTGAGCGTGGGTGAAGGAAGTTCATAATCTGAACGTGATAAACTACCAAATCCTCATTCGACTGTGAGTAGGCAATAGTCGTAACACACTGCCGAAGTGCTCAAACTAATTCATACAAAATGTGTCGAAGTTCGTTTCTAATTTTAACTTTATTTGTGTGTGCTGTGTTCTCGCGTCCAAACATAGGGACGTTGAATGAAAAGGTCCTTCTGCCCCAAGAGGTTGGCCAACATAAAGTGCTGTTCTCCATTGCCAACGAAGACTCGCCGGTGTGGAACAGCGCCTGCCCCGACGGCTTTCAGCGGGACGTCGCCGGAACTTGCCGAGAAGTGTGGTATGACGAAAACGACAACAGACGTTAGAAAGAAGAAAATTACAACTGCACCTGAACTTACAGATAACAAAATATCACGTTGAAGTGAGAAGAACTTGTTCCTCTGACTTATCATTCATTTAAATTACTTACGTACCTAAATCAAGTTCCATCCGCTGTTAGAAAGAAAGTAAATCGACATTAAATGTAATAAAAATACATTATACTCGTTTATTTAATGGATATACCGAAAACTTATGCTTGTCTATAATTTGTCTTATTTTTACGTCTATTTATTTTAATGTCTATAATTTGTCCTAATTTTATGTCTTTACTAGCTTCCGCCCGCGACTTCGTCCGCTTGGAATAGTAAGTCTTAGCGTGATGATAGCCTTCCTGGATAAATGGGCTATCTAACACTGAAATAATTTTTCAAATCGGACCGGTAGTTCCTGAGATTAGCGCGTTCAAGCAAAGAAACAAACAAACAAACTCTTCAGCTTTATATATTAAGTATAGATTTATTTAAATGTCTATAATTTATGTTATTTTTGATACAACGCAGTTGTTATTTACAACAAGGCACGATATTCCAGACGCAAAAATAAATAAGTACTTAGGGACCAAAATATGTAATTGTGATATATCAAACTTCCTTCATCAAATAAAAATCAAGTGGGTTTTTATATTATATGCAAAAGAAATAGTAGGTAAACAAGATTGTCATTCTTGGAAATTCAAGGGCGTGGCAGCAAAACAGAGATGTACTTCCACGTGTCGAGTTGGTTAAGGATGGGGTTGAGTGAGGTCACAACAACCCTTGAAGCGGCCAAGCTAATGGCGCCCTGGAACCGGTTCACGTAACCCACGATCACCTCGTCGATCATGGAGTTGACAATACCGTCGATGTCACCGCCGCCGATGGCGCCGGACAAGTCAGCCTGGAAACAGAAAGGCAGGGAGGTTAAAGGTATTAATGGCAATGTACACAATAATAAGTTTCTATACAATACCTTAAGAAAACCCTGTCCGACCTTAGTCTAGGTATTGCTAGGTACCTATCGAGTAGGTACCGGTTCTATACATTATACTCTTATACCTAAACGTTTTCACTTTACTAGTTAAAAAAAATAGAAATGGCTATGCGGTGGCAGCTACACCGTCACTGGTAATTTTGGATTTATCAAATGAAAAAAAACTGAATTTTAGGGTAATTGCAGCAATTTGGGCACGGGCACGGCAATCGTAAATTTCAAACATTCATGAGTATTTTTCTTATTTTATTTGGTGATGTGATCGGGATCCCTTTCGGTCCAGACAGGGTTTTCTTACAGTGTTTAGGTATCTTCCTACAGTAGATACCTTAAACACGTGATATTACACATGATACGAGTAACAACACACGTTCATTGCATTGCTATATAAAACAAAACAAGAACTGTAATATCGGCACGTGGTTCGACCGAGCTGATAATACGTGTGCGGTGTGCCTACCTTGAAATAAGGAATTTGAAAGCTTGTATTTTCTATTCTGTCAATTAGAACAGCCCTTCCGTCGTCAGATTGTTTCAGGAACAATTTGGCTTGGAATCTGAATCCATCAACTTTGAACCTGAAATAGCAATTAGCAAGTTATTTGTTGATTTGTTTTTTCTAGGTACATAAGTAATAGGTACTGTATAAGCACCTTAAGATAACCTGAGTTGAGAGGCGTTCTCAATAATTGTGACGAGGCTTCGGCGCTATAGCGGGGCATAAGCTAGACCTCTTTTTCAGATATTTTCATACGTTATTAGGTATTACCTACACTAAAAATAACTATTTTTAACACGCTTATATTAGGTTCATCGCTTATATTATGTAACAGCAAAACTTTGCCGGCCGCTCCTTGAAACAGAACGGCAAGGTCGACTTTGCTCAAACAAGGTTGTCAAAATAATGACCAAATTACATGCATTTTTGCATTGATGCCCGATCAAATCTCATTACTGCCCGCTAAAACTTTCTTATAGAAAACACCACCTTTGGGTGCACTTAAAGGCGAACCAATTCGTCCTTTTCGAATAGATGGGATGAAAAATATATTTTTGGCTCGGTCGACGTACTTTGAATCCCTCGCTACGTTCAGGATTCTACCAAATAATTCTACCAAAAAAGCGCCCTCGTCATAAAAATATTACTTTGCTCCCTTATAATACAATCTACTAATAACCATCTTCCAAGGATCGTAGCGTCATGAAAATTGGCAGATGTATGTAGTTCTGATGACAATACAATAATATATGGTACTGTCGACCTGATCTGATGATGGAGTCGGAAGATATGAACTGGAACTTCATAATAGAACATCGTATCATAGCTATGTTTGGACTTGTTAGAAAATTCTTGTAATGAACTTTGACCACGATAAGGTTTCAAGGTCTGATGATGTAGCCGGAAGCACTGGCATTCCATGATGGAATATCGTATCATAGCCGTGTTTGGACTTGTTAGAAAAGTCTTGTAATTAACTTTGACCACTATTAGGTTTTAAGGTCTGATGATGAAGCCGGAAGATAGGCACTGGCATTCCATGATGGAATACCGTATCATAGCCGTGTTTGGACTTGTTAGAAAGGTCTTGTAATGAACTTTGACCGAGATTAAGTTTCAAGGTCTGATGATGAAGCCGGAAGATAGGCACCGGCATTCCGTGATGGAATATCGTATCATAGCCGTGTTTGGACTTGTTAGAAAAGTCTTGTAATGAACTTTGACCACTATTAGGTTTTACGGTCTGATGATGAAGCCGGAAGATAGGCACTGGCATTCCATGATGGAATATCGTATGATAGCCGTGTTTGGACTTGTTAGATAGGTCTTGTAATGAACTTTGACCACGATTCAGTTAAAAGGTTTGATGATAAAGCTGGAAGATAGGCACTGGCATTCCATGATGGAATATCGTATGATAGCCGTGGTTAGATTTGTTAGAAAGGGCTTGTAATGAACTTTGACCTAAATTCAGTTAAAAGGTCTGATGATGAAGCTGGAAGACAGGAAATAAATGTACCTATGTACCTATAAATGTTAAAAATATTTCGTTATCAAATACTAAAAAGTATAAAATAAAAAACACTAGAAAAACACGCTTTTATAAATGCACGTAGAAACCAAAAATAAATTATGGATCGTTCAAGTAGTCTCTATTTCTGGGCTGAAGTGTAACTATGTATGTACTTTTAATTACAATAGGTACTTATTTGATTGTAAAAGCGTGGGGCGCTGGAACAGAAAAGACTTTCGTGTAAACAAATACTAATACGAACAAGAACTCTACATTTTGCCACTGTTGACGCATTACCCCTAAGTACTTAATTGTCGGAAAGAACACGTGTTCAAAATATCATTCTGTGAATGTCATGTCTCCTCGCTGCTGGCGCATATGTTGACTGAGTTCGACAAACTGGTACTTTGAACAGACTGTTTAATGTATGGCCACCAGCTAGTCGTGCTGCAACTCCAGTTAGAGCGCCGATGTCTGTAACCTGCTTCCCGTAAAATCGCTTAACTTGATTTCTCAGCAAGTTATAAGTACAAAATGTCTTTCCTGTTCCAGCGCCCCACGCTTTTACAATCAAATATTATAATTAAAAGTACATAGTTACACTTCAGCCCAGAAATAGAGACAAATTGAACGATCCATAATTTATTTTTGGTTTTTACGTGCATTTAGGTATAAAAGCGTGTTTTTCTAGTGTTGTTTAAACTATTAATTTATTTTATTGATAACACTAACGCGCATCAATTGCTACTGAACAAAAAAAATACATTCACAAATGAGATAAATATTTTGTCTTTGCCTATTTATAAAATAATAATAAAAAATAACCTACACTGCATTTCCGTTTCCGTAAAGCGGGATGGCGGTAAAAAGATCACCGAGGAAGTTGTATTGTTCTGAAACATAAAAAAAATAATGTAAGGTTAGGTTAAATTTACCTACTTGATTATTTGATTGATGATTAGGTAGGTACCTATTAAGTAGGTATTCCTAAAAGTAAAGGTAGGTAGTAATATGTAGGCTAGGGGATCCTAACAATCTTCGACATCTAAGTAGGTACCTACCTAGGAGCCTACATAATTATAATACCACTATCTTTTTGTGATTTTTTGTTGCATCTTTCATGGTAAGATTATTAAGGAAATTTTAGTGAAGGAAAAATTCGACTCGCAGGTAGAATTCGAACCTGCGTCTTCTGGTTAGATTATTAGTTAGGTTAGTATCAACCTAAGTAGGTACCTAAAAACTTATTTTTCTAAAATCCTATTCTATTAATCTATAAAAACAACTAAAATAGCCTAAAAGTTGCATTAAAAGTGTACCTACCTACCTAAAGAATAAGTTAATAGGCTTTATGTCTACGTTACATAATTGAACTAAATTTTAATTTTGCTAAATGTCTTACCAATTTTTCTTTGGCATTTATTTAAAGATCTCAAAATAATAAAGAATTCTTTATATGAGTAGAGGAGAAAGTTAAAGAAACTGCCACTTACCAGCCGACACGTAGATATTAGGGACAGATATGTCCAGGTCAAAGGAAAGATCTGACAGGTTCAGGTGGCTCCTGTGCACCACAAAGCCCCCGATACCAGTCCCTAACACATTTTTCAATTCCAAGTCCAAGCTGAAAATGATTGAGTTGGTAAGTATGAGTAGGTAGTATATGTTATATTATAACAACGTAAGAAGAACCATAATATTGGTATATTATGGTTCTTCTTACGTTGTTATAATACGCCTGTATTCCCTCAAGGGTTAGGTAGAGGCCATCGAGGTCGATGGTAGAGGCATACTAATGTAGATATGTAGGTATGTACACCCACAGTTCGCCGATATGTTTAGGTCCCATATAATAGGTGGTGAGCCTATTCCCATTAACAAGAAAAACCAATAACATTAGAAGAACCATGTAATAGTTAAGTACCCATGTCTTCCTTGTGGTATTTTTGGAGCACATGGCGATTTGATGTAAGTAACTCATGTTGGTAATAGGGGCAATCTGGGCACAAATCCAAAATCTGACCTGAGAATCAAACACGCTCATATCTTACGCATAATAAAAATACTTTGTTTATTTTAGTGTCATGTATAATATTAAAATCTTATAATTATTAATACATACATTACCTACATACTATCACGCCTGTATTCCCCGAAGGGTTAGGCAGAGGCGTACTAATGTACACCCACAGTTCGCCGGTATGTTTATGTCCCATGTAATAGGGGGCGTTGCCATTAACCGGGCACAAATTCCTAACTCCGAGCTGCTACTGGGAATTTCATAGAAAAACCCAATAACACTTTGCTCGACCTGGGAATCGAACCCAAGACCTCTAGCGTAGCAGTCGCGCTCAGGACCACTTGGCTCATGAGACAGTTTATTAATATGTACACAAAAATAGGATATTGATGCCGTCGCACAGTTAAGGATCCTGTAAAAAACATTAACTTGCCGAAGTAGACCCTCGTAGATGGACAGACAGACGGACAAGACTTCCAACTATGGGTGCTACACAGATAACGGAATACCAAAAAGTCAATAAGAAATTAATAAGCAACAGAAATAATAATATAAACATAATTATATATGTACCTAAACTATTTTGGATTAAATTATTATCTACAGTATCCGCAAGTGGTTTTGCCAGGGCCGGATTATCCATTAGGCAGTGTAGGCTACTGCCTAGGGGCCCCGCTTTAGCTATGGGGCCCCGCGCCCCTAGAAAAGCCTTTTTGGACTTTTCATGTCAATGTCTTTAAATAGTCTTTAACTATGGTTGGACCCGGTAGGTGGCGCTGTTGTCGACATCCTTTGGGATGCAAAACCACGGGCAAAAGTATGTCGTAAATAAAATTGCGTTTTGTTAGAAAAAATATATTCAAATAAGTTAGAAAGCAAAGGCATTGAATTGCGGGTTTTGCCGTGATAAATTATTATAAATATAAAAACATGGCGTAAAAACAGTTGGGTTAGGGTCCTAAATGCTTCGCATCCTTGATTATTGTCCTTACTGATTACGATATTTTTGCATTAGAACACTTGTCTTGATCTGCGTGACATCGCTTTGTCTAACTTCAAATGCTCGCTTTAATTAATATCGGGGATTCGGGGGCAGGTACTGTACTAGTTTAAAGGATTAACTTACTTGATAAGTCCAGCGGGAATGGTTAGACGGTAAAAGTCTATCCTAATGGGATCTAGGGGTGGTAATCCAAAGATATTGGAGCCATTGTTAATAATGCGACGGACGTATGCGAAGAGCCGATTGATCAAGCCGTTCACAAGGATGTTGCGACTCTCCGGATTATCAGCCAGCGCCAACGCATCTGAAATTACGTTCATATATTTTACTAGCGACCCGCCCGCGGTTTCACCCACCCTGCCCCGTTCCTTAGAGTGGTAGGGTTATGTTAAATAGCTTACCTTCCTTCTTCTTGAATCACTCTATTTATTAAAAAAAACACATCAAACGTAGTTTTAAAGATCTAAGCATACATAGGGACAGACAGGCAGCGGGAAGCGACTTTGTTTTATGCTATGTATTTATGGTAATTATAGGTTTTGTTGCATGTAAGGTACAGTCGCTAAATTTCGTCCCCAAACCTAACTTCGTCCCCTTCCGTATTTTTTATTCCAATGAACGCGATCTAGTTTTCATATCCCGAATCTAAAGTTAGTTACGTCAGTCGGCCATTGTAAAAAAGTGGTAGTGACACGTCGCTCCTGCAACAAGATATTTGGAAAAGGAAAAAATTGTTCAAGGTGAGTTTTTCTTTGAAATATTAAGTGAACCAATTACATATTGATATGTTTGTCGTATTGAGACAATTTTTTTGTCAAAATCAATTGTTTTTACGTATGATTTAAAACGATAGAAAATATTTTAGGTTTTGTCAGGTGTTTTTTGTTGAATAGATGTTCAATAAAATAGATAGTAAATGCCTAATACCGTCCCCCTACGTAGACCAAATATCGTCCCCGGGGACGATATTTGGTATATGGTCGGGGACGGTAGGTAACTTTGCCTTACTTTTAAGTTTGTTATCTAAAGCTGTTTTCGAAAATTTTTTTTTTCCATTATTTTACAGATGCCAACGAGAAAGTTGTGGGATCTAGAATCAGTGAAAAAAGCTGTTGAAGCGGTCCGAACGAAGGAAATGGTTTATAAAAAAGCTGTAAAGTTATTTAATGTCCCAAGAGCTACTTTAAAAGACTGATTTAATACAATTACTAAGTACATTTTTTATAATATTCTTATTAGTACAATTTAAGTTGACGTACTGATTATTGTGATCTCAATATCGTCCCCGGGACGGAATTAGGTGCCATAAAAATAATTCTAGAATTTTTATTTGTTTTGTTAAAGTTTTTTTTGTAGAGTTTGTGACAAAGTTAACGTGGTTGTGATTATTTTTTATATTAAAGGAGTATTTTGGCTAATGTTGGTCGTTTTATTTATTACTCTACTTATAATTAATAAAAAACTAAACATTTTTTACAAAAAGGGGGCGATATTTGGCGACTGTACCTTAAACATTGAATTTAGTATTTCAATAATTTACTCTTTACTACTAGTATTCTGTTATCTGTGTCTTTACTAAAAACAGTAGGAAATGTTTAGGGCAAAACAAACGTTTTGAATAATTTCGTAGTCGCAACAGATGCACATAAGTACAAAAATTCGAAAGTTAGGTAGGTTAGGTTATTATGTAAGTATGATGTATCTTAGGATTTATTACTTACTGACTTCAAAGGGAGTGAGGTTTTCTACATTAGGAGCGGCAGCCGCCAAAGCACACAACATTAACACCAGTATTAGTTTCATTCTGAAATGGAAAATGTCATACTTTACGTATACGATAGCGTAAATAATGATGATCACTAACATTTCGTCTATGCAATGTAGATCGTATCTCTGCTGAAATTATAAACATGTTATGTGTATGGGTTTCAGATTCTGATTCGTAAGTTGATGGGTGCTTCGTTTTTCGTATTTGCTCGATTAAGATTAAAAACTAAATATAAATTTTAAAAAAGTCCAGCATGAGCAGCTCGTTCCGCCATTTTTTATTTTATCACGCTAAAATGTTTCTGCCTCTAGCAACGGAACTCCTGGGCGGTTACACCGATTTAGTAACGTATTGAAATCGGTTATCGCCCAGGAGGTATTGTAGGTAGGTATAGGATACACAACAAGAACAAAAGGTGTAGGTACTTAATTGGAAAAAAATAATTTCACAGAACTCACCTTACAGTATTCTCGACTCAACACCACCAACTGTTTGCTTTTTACTTGGCACCTCGTATAGGAACCTTAATCATCAAGATCTGCAGTGATTTCTCTCATCAATCAACAATATCTTGGTGATAAACGGTAATCGAAGCCGTATTATAACGATAAATATTGTATACGTACGTAAAGTAGCATTTTTTAATTGTTTTTCACGGCCAAGTTTATTAATTATTTTTATTTTAATATTGATTAACTGTAGATCTGGGATCAGACAGTAGGTACCTAAGGTCTTAAGTCTCAGATATCATTATCAAGGTAATGACTTTGATTTACCTGTTTATCTGTAATCAGATTTATTTAATTTTATTAGCTTCGTGGTCGACAAGAAATGTAAATACTTACTGGAGAATAAGTAGGTAGGTACATACCTACCTAGGTTCATAATCATAATACATATCAAGCTAGACGTATATTACCTAACTTTGTCAACCATGCTTTGTTTTTAATTGGTAGGTAAATAAGAAAGCGTTTCTAATGTAAAGTAATATGTAAAACCTACCTGGGGGATCAAATCGCCACTTTCATGTAAGTAAATAATATGTGGGCGTCCAAGCAAAAAGAGTCCAGTAGTGGGGGACTAGATTCGGTATCCAGAATAGTCAATTGATAATATGGCTTAAAAAACGAAAACTGGCACTTCATTTTCTCAGACATTTGGAGTAGTGATATGACCATTGGACTGCCAAGTCAAAAGTCTCGAGTTCGAATCGAAGGAATACACCCCTGTCTTTTCGTCGTAATTTGCGAATTTATTATTATGTGCTTAGGCGGTGAAGGGAAACATCGTGAGGAAACCTGCATGCCTGAGAGATTTTCTAGACGGCGCGTGAAGAGTGCAGACCCGCATGAAGGCCAGTGTGGTAGTCACGGTCGTAGTGCATATCAGGGATCCCATGACCGTGGGTATAGGGCAAGAGAAGGGAAGAAAGGTTTTTAGTCGGTACGAGTCCGACATACCCCGCCCCCCCCCCAAGTGGCGGACGATCCATGAGGAATTTCCGTACTACAAAAAAAAGTGTGGTAGACTATTTATCCTAATCCCTCTCATTCTGAGAGGAGAAGACATGTGCCCAGCAGTGGGACGATGTAACGGATTGATTATATTTAGAGTTGATACTCTGAAAAAGCTGTAAGTATTTGAGAAAAACCATTTACAAGGTTTGACTGTTACAGTTTTAATAAACTTTCTCTTGAAATTTCTAGTAAGTACTTTTTAAATTTCATATAAAGCAATTTAATATTATGATCTTGTAGATGATTGAGCCTTAGGTATAATCAATTAAAATCGTGAAATGATTTTGTTTCACCCAACTACTTGTTTGTTGCGACTTTAGTCTCCTTTTTTGTTCTTTATGCTGTTTGTAAGGCTTCTAAATCATTATCAGTCATATTGACAAAAAAATATATGTGAACATTATCAGAATAGGTAGGTACTGCTGAATCATATGTATCCAACTCAGACACCCTTCGTAAGGACTATGTCCATTTCACGAAGTCGATACAGCATGTGCAGGGTCCCCCTCCTGCTAACGGCGCCTCCACCAACTTGTAGAGGCCGGGTAAGATATAATGGGGGGTTTTTGCGTTTAATTAAATAATGCACAATAAGAGCGAATACGGCTCGTTTATTACTCAAGCGAAAATTCTTATAGAATGACAATAATCAAATTCTTTCTAGACATTTTTAAACTACTTACTTTTTTGTTCCAATGTACTACGTGCCTGGGCGCGCACAATAAAAACTCTATGATGCACGACAACTCTTACAGTACCATCACCCCTGTAACTCCCGAAGGATTAGGCTGACGTGTGCTATTTACGTACATTCCCAGTCGCCTCCGCATAGATTGCCACCAAGTAGCAATCGGGAATAAAACTCCCAGTTGCCACCAAGTGGCGAAGGATATAGTGATGGAAGATAAATAAATATCGATTAGAACTGTGGCCACACAAGAAAGGACCGAATTTTATTCCCAATTGCCACCTGGTGGCAGTCCACGTGGGGGCGACTGGGAATATACCGCCAATTCTTCTGGTGTCAAACCGCCTTTAGAGCTCTTAGTAGCTTGGGAAATTTCACATATCTTGCCATACATTCGAATATGATATAGTTATATATATACATATAAGATACAGCAAAAAGACAACAAGAACAAAACATCAAAACATTTATTTATTTCCAACAATTTCACACATCATTACAGGTTTTAAACCTAATGCGATGGTGCATCTAAAAATAACATTAATTTATTAATTAACATTTATTTATAATGTCACGCAGATAGGAGTACAGCAATAAGGTTCCAAGTTTCAAACTTTTCCAATGTAGGATTCAGGAATTGTACTACAGTGTCTCTGTAGGCTTCTGCTATATATGTGCTGAAGCGGTTGAGGTAGTCGGCCAGGAGGTCCTCCACCATCGTATTCAAGATGGCGTCTATATTATTGTCGAACTGCGTCTGCGACTGTAAAGAGATGATTGGGGTGCATTAAATAAAGCCTTCACGAATTATCAGCACGACCGGATTATCCATTAGGCAGTGTAGGTAACTGCTTAGGGGCCCCGCGTTAGCTGTGGGGCCCCCCGCCCGTTGAAACACTTTTTTGGACTTAATGTTACCTAAATAATTCTTAACTATAGTTGAACCCGGTAGGTGGCGGTTCTAAGCAAAACCGCGGGCAACAGTTGTAGTAAATAAAATTGCGATAAGGCAGAAAAAATATTTCTTATAAGTTAGAAAGTAAAGGGGCCACGACATAGTTAATCCGGCCCTGGATATCGGCTCTCTGGACAGACATAACTGCTACAATTGTATACTTAAGGAAAGGTTTTAGTTCTCAGTTGTGAATATTGTCGGTAATGTCGCGATTAGGTACTACTGCCATGAATCTTTTTTTACAGGCACGTGAAATCTATAGATCTTCCGTCACCTGGGAATATAATTGTTTCCTTTGCTCTATCCTTCAGTCATCAAATCCTTTTCTATAACTCTTACTACTAAGATCGTAATTAGAGACCTCTGTAATAACAAGAATTTATTCTGCTACCTACATAGGTAACTACTAATATCGAGTGCGTATCGCTATACTCGACGTTTACCAATACATATATGTACGTTTATTTTTTATTCTATTTTGTATTAACGCATGGTAAATAAATATTAATTCTAAAGATATTAATTTTAGTGGGAGAAAATTTCAACGCTTTAGCCAACTGAGCGGCTGAAACCAGTTAGATAACTTAGTTCGCTAAAGCTTCTGGTGTACTAAACCGGGCGGACGCAGGTTCGAACCCCTCAGTAGGGTTCGAACCTCTATTTTAATATTTTATCTTAAGGTTGCTTAATACATGATTTACTTACCACAACTCGTTCAATGGTGAAGTGGGCATCTTCAATTCTTTCTAAGAGTATCGCCTTACCATCTTCTGATTGCTCCAAATATACTTTCCCATGTAAATTTATCTCGAAAACTTCAATTCTGAAAACATTACATTGTATGACGTAGACGACATGTAGACTGCATTACGATTTCGAATACTTATAATATGTTAACGTGGAACCAACAATGTTGATATATTATTATAATAGTAGTAGATAATGTTCATGTTTGTATAATGTGTAATAAGGCAGGTTTGGACGCTATTCAGTTTCTTTGCCCGGATGGGACACTTGGCGTAACAATATAATAGCCTAGTGATATGACCATTGGACTGACAAATCAAAAGGCTTCGAGTTCGAACCTAAGGCCCGCACTTCTGAATTTTCGTAGTTTATTACCTAGCGCTTCAAAATGGTGAAAGAAAACATCGTGAGGGAACCTGCATGTCTCGAGGAATTTTCTCAACGGCGCGCGGCGTGTGAAATCTGACAACCCGCATGAGGCCAGTGTGGTGAACTAATACCTAACCCAATCCCCTCATTCTAACAGACCTGTGCCCTGCAGTGGGACTGTTTATGGGGGAATGTATAAGGGTTGATTATGTTATATTATGTAACAAATAGTATTATTCTGTAAATAGTTACTTTGATCTCAAAGTTACTCAATCGTCTGTAAGAGTTACCTACTCAAAGTCTTTTTTACCAGATAATTGCATGGCTATAATTAATTAACAGCCTCATTAGCCAAGTGGTCCTGAGCGCGACTGCTACGCTAGAGGTCCTGGGCAAAGTGTTATTGGGTTTTTCTATGAAATTCCCAGTACTTAGCAGCTCGGAGTTAGGAATTTGTGCCCGGATAATGGCAATGGACTCGTCCCCTATTACATGGGACCTAAACATATCGGCGAACTGTGAGTGTATAGTACATCAGTACGCCTCTGCCTAACCCTTCGGGGAATACAGGCATGATGGTATGTAATAACATGGTCACACTTGCAAATACTTACTTAATTACGCCCTGTCCCTTTATCGGCACAGCTTCATATATATTTCCATCCAACTCGTAATATTCTGTAAACAAATAGAACACTTAGTATTTACTAGATATTCCTAATTCATCATCATCATCACCATCCGAAACCTGAGTTCGCTGCGGATGGTGTTCACATGCTTCGGCTAATCTCCAATGCTCATTAGGTAGTGCTAGTGGTAGCAGTAATTACCCATAACGGCCTATAGTTGGGATGACGTAGGACTGTTAAATTATTGTTACTAAAAAAATATCAACATCGTTTCACCTGATCAGGTGCTAGGATGCAACAGACAGACTCACACGCCCCTTTATTTCATAACATAACTTAACATTGGTATGTTATGTTATGTAACATAGTGTGTAGACAAGTGGCGTGATGGTTCACGCCTGTATTTCCCGTAGGGTTAGGCAGAGGTGTACTAATGTTTTAAATTTTAACTAATGTTTTTAAATTAATGTTCGGCGACCTCTGTGGTTTAGTGGTTCGAGTACCGGACTGCTGACCATGAGGTCGTGGGTTCGATTCCCACAGAACACAAAAATTTATGTGATGAATATAAGTGTTTGTGTTCGTCTGGGTGTTTCTTATGTATTATAAGTATGTATTTACAAAAAAAAAGTATTTAAGTATTATATCCATTTTCTAGTACCCATAGTACAAGCTCTGCTTAGTTTGGGACTAGATGGTGCTGTGTAACAATGTCCCAGAATATTTATTTATTTATTTATTAATGTATACACCCACAGTTCGCCGGTATGTTTTAGGTCCCATGTAATAGTGGGCGAGCCTATTGCCATTAACCGGTCACAAATTCTTTACTCCGAGCTGCTACTGGGAATTTAATAGAAAAACCCAATAACACTGCTCGACCTGGGAATCGAACCAAGGACCTCTAGCGTAGCAGCCGCGCTGAGGACCACAGGATTACTGAGGCAGTTTTTTTCGTCGGGGGTTAAATATCATACACACCAACCTGAACTGAATTCCAAGAATGGAATATTAATTTTCAATTCAATCGATATTTCGCTGTTAGAAAAGTTGATTTCCCCAAGTCTGAAGTTTCCCAAACCTACCAATTTTCCATCGACAATGTTGATGTTAGCACTAAAACAAACAAAAATATTAGAAAATAATAAAAAATAATAATTGTTCGTCTATCAGAACGAATTTAGATGAAATTAATGTTATTACCCGACTGCGCCAGGAGGATTTATAAAGAAACGGTGACTAGGAAATATTCAGCCGTCTCACGGGATATTGGACAAATATGCTTATACCGTGCACGAATGGGCCGGCTCGGCCGGAGTGATGATACTACACAGCCTCTCAGAAAACCTGCGTGAAACAACGCTTACTTAACGTTGTATTTCGGAGGCCCACTTGAGACTCCTCTGGTGTTGCGGGTCTCCACGGGCGGCGGTAATCGCTTACCATCAGGCGATCCGTCTGCTCGTTTGCCCCGCTATCCCATTAACAATAATAAATTAAAAATTAACAATATACTTAATGACAGGCAATGTACTACTAGGTACTAAAGGTAGTTCCACTACACCAAAAGTTTTATAATTAACTAGCTTCTGCCTGCGACTTCGTCTGCGTGGACTTCAGATAAAAAGTAGCCCATGTGTTATTCCAGACTATAATCTATCTCTGTGCCAAATTTTATCCAGATCTGTTCAGCCGTTCTGGCGTGAAAGAGTAACAAACATCCATCCATCCATCCATCAATCCATCCTCACAAACTTTCACATTTATAATACTAGTAGGATATAGTGAGAGTAAGTAGCTCTCTTTGTCATTCACATTATTAAAATATGTAGTGAGTGACCTTATCATTTCTCCTGTGAAATTGATTTGTTTCCATTGGAACTCGTAGGGATCCATGACTGGTACATCATTTGCAGCATCACCGTTCCTGATCAAGAGTCGAATTAGTTCAGAGAGCTGATGGATCACTGCCTCTGGAGTAAAACGAGCGTCTCTTAGTGGACTGATGACGTCTGAAAATGTTAAATATTTACTAATATAAGTTGGTAATAAATACCTAATAGTGAATTTTTTTTAATCGAGGTTATTATTATATCTTGGTACCAATCTGAAATGGGTGAACTTACCAAACCTTATTCGGCAGATACTTTTCTTTAATTAAAAATAGTTCCCGCGTACTTATACGTACCATCCGGCCTCGGCCAAAAGTGTTTAATGAAACTGAACTGAACTAAAATCTAAACAAAATATTACGTTATGCATAGGTACCTCAATAAATATAAAAGTTAAAAATAAAAGAAATATCTAGGTACCCGATATAGATAGAAGTTCTATAGGTACTAAAATACACGTGTATAAACACGGAACGTCTTCAAGATTTAAGTATTAGTTACACATTCTACACAAGGTTTCTATGTAAGCACCTACCTCTACCATAACAACTGATGTCTTCATGCAAAACAATCAACAGAACGAAGAATGAAATTAAACTTTTCATTTTAAACGAAATCGAAATAAATGTTTGTGTTGGTTACTGGACTGAGTAACGTTTATAAAAATAATGTTATGTATGTACTAACAAGAAATCCATGATTTAGGTAACTTATAGAAAAACTTATCAAATTGCTGCAGTTTCGAAATTTGGAATTAATTATCTGATAATAATCACCTAACTATCTGTTTATTGCTATATTAGAGTGATGAAATATCTTCAAATTATATCTATCCATTTGGTTTTATATGGTATTTAGTATTATTGCTGACTGGTAGTTACTTATTAATATTTTTAATTTACGCGATAGGTAACGCGTGAATCTATAGGTACATCTACTACAAAAGTAAAACTGTACCTAGTTGTACCTAAATGCTCCGTGTGCAACTAGAATCATAAAGTTTCACAAACGCTTATTTGAAATAAAAACTTTGAACTTGAACTTGTGTCATCGTGCGTACTTTCCTACTGT
This sequence comes from Acronicta leporina, assembly GCA_947256265.1. Classification (NCBI taxonomy): domain Eukaryota; kingdom Metazoa; phylum Arthropoda; class Insecta; order Lepidoptera; family Noctuidae; genus Acronicta; species Acronicta leporina. Next base: position 10,325,178 of record OX366514.1, read on the forward strand.
TACGAACGCAGCCGTAACAACATATTTTCATACACATAGAACGCATCTATAAATGGACATAGACAAACTTATTCGTTTTCTTAGTTAATATTTGAATCTAGTAGCTTAACAGTCTTAACGAACTAGCATACATACATTGAACACAAGAACCTTTAATAGCCATCTCCTGTACCTACACCAAAAGGAAATAATTTTTAAATTAATTTTAATTTTTAAAGCGCCTTTTATTAATATTCTACAACATCCAAGAATAAACACCTACATAGTTTTGTTTTAAACTCTGTTAGTAGTAGGTACCTATTTTATATAAGTTATCACTAAAAAGCGAATTTTAAATTTGGTCTTATTTGGGCATCTAAGTGCCATACCATTGTATGGATCTAAATATTAAATAAAGAATAAATCAAATTTATAATTTTTAAATATCGAATTTGCAGTCATACGACGGTTCAATGTGTTTCACCGCCGACATCAAAGGCAATCAACGTATATATGTAGGTAAGTCAAGCAACCTTTGTCGAATCGTACATCAAACGTATGTATACTAATTGAATTAATTTTCCCATGAGGACTAGCTCATGCAAGGTCACAATCCGTATGGTATTATGGTCCTTGACACATTTATAGATAAAACCGTTTTAAATGCTTATCTGTGACTAAATCGGCGCACCCATCTTAGAGACGATTTTATTAGAGTATTGTGGAGTGTGACATTGCATAACGTGTCACCATAAAAGTCGGGCGAGACAGATTGTGTTGGCTGAAAAGGCATTCTAATGTTTATGGCTTGTAACACAATAAATGAATCATAATGTTGGAAACTACGATAGACATAGATCGTTGACCTGAACGGCCTGAAAAATATTTGAGAGCTATAAACTTCGCGTAGGTACCGCACCCGTTCGGTCTGATAGCTCTTTATTTGTTTACATTTTTTCTAGAACTGTAACGCTAGAACTGTTTTTTTTACCGTTTTCAATTCAGGTAGCAATTTACCTAAACTACCCAGTTTGGTGCATCGATAGCCAAAGTAAGAAAGTTTTTTTTTCAATTATGTAGCAAAACGAGCAGATGCAGTGCCGTGCAATCACCTGGTGGTAAGTAGCCATCGCTGCTCTTCATCGCTCTGCAACACCAAAGGAGTTGCTGACGCGTTGCCGAAGGACTGCAGCGGACTGCTAGAGTTAAAATAGAGCTGTTGTTATTTTGAATGGTTTGCTGGTTGTAACAATATTATGACGATACTAAAATTATAGTTACAGCATTGATTTTGAAAAGTAAATAGACGTTATGACCGTCGGCTTTGTTTGTTAAACCCACGCAAATTTCAGGAGTCAATTAGGTCGTAGTTTACTGCCTCCTAACAAGTGATTAATACGAGTTATATTTTGGAACACAACCAATATTGTTATTAGGTACAAGGCCTCTATAAATAAGTAAATTATATAGAGTTTAAAACGATCAGCAACTCGTTAGAAGAATTAACTATGTGGATGGATTGTGGTATAAGTACTAGGTGCATTAAATTACAGACAGTTCTTGCTGATTCGCTGAATTATCATTTCTCCATAATAGGTAAATAACTAAGATGTCCAGCGAACAGTTTTGGACGTCAGTGACGAAAATAAAAGATCCGACCAAAATGAAAGCACTGCCTTCCTATACTGTTTCTCACATAATTTTTATGTTTTTGAAGGCGGTTTTAGTTTTTGTTAAACGTTATTTTATTATGAATCTGTAATTTACAGAGCTCTCGAAATGCTCTATTAGGTAGTTACCTACCTAGTCAATATATGTCAACCCGTAGGATACACATGTCCGTCCACATGAGTAATCGAATGTATCCATACAAACGTCGACTCGATTGCTTCATCGATAGTTACGACCGAGATTGATCGTTCTGTATTATTTGTGTTCCGATTCGGCGCACGCGTCGCCAGATGTCAAAAACATCATGGAATAAACAGCCGTTGACATAACTGATAGTTATAGATTGAGTTGCTACCATTAAAGAGCTCATAAATCAATTAGTGGTCGACGGTTTGACCGTAAAATTATTTTTTTGTACTCAATTTGGAGCTTGTCATCGGTCTGGAGGGGTGTTGTCTAGAAATAGGTCACCCTGGAACCATAGAATATAAGTAGAGCGTAACGAAACGAAACCTGAAATTATATATTACCACTTTTTCAAACGTTAAGTTTACAGTATTAGAATTAGGAAACGTAACCTAATTTTAGGCTCATTAGCCTAGTAGTCGTGAGAGCGACTGCTACGCTAGAGGTCTTGGGTTCGATTCCCAGGTCGAGCAGTGTTATTTGTTTTTTTAATGAAATTCTCAGTAGCAGCTCGGAGTTTTTGGTTCGGTTAATTGCAAAAGGCTCGCCCTACTACGCGCCCCTACATGGGACCTAAACATACGGCCGAAGGGTTTACCTACCTATTTCTATTATGAATAGAAAGGTTCGAATTTTAAAAACTCTTTCCACGCTAGCGAGCAAAATGCACTTTTGCACGCAGATTTCGAATGACAAACAGAATCTTTCCGAGCTTGTGAGGTGAAAAATCCATTTGGCGGGCGGGCGATAGCTTGGTTTTTTGTGTCGTAAACTTTTGCCATAAAGGTACATTTATTTTTCTTCTACCTACTTTGTTGCTATAGATCCGCAGAAAGTGAATCGTTCAGCACCTTCGGTAATCGGTCAGTCAGTAGTGCCAAATTCTTTACACCACCCACTATTAGTTAATTCACCATTACTGCCGTTAAGTACATTAAGTAGGTACCTACGTTAAAATACCTTAGTTTATAATTATGCGTATCCATGTGTGGAAACTATTAATCAGTCTTAACAATTTTTTAGAAGCTTTAGTAGTAGTCGAGTTATAAATACCGAGCAGGTGTTGTGAAAACAATAAATTCTTCTGGTACGTATCTGTTTCCCGTTGATATATCTGTGCCTACTGCCTGTTTGAGTTATTTCTGTCGAGGTCGGCTGTTATCTCACATTGGCATTTCTCATTAAAAAGCTAAATGTGACTACGCCGTAGAGGTCATTAAGGGAAACTGATTTCATACAGCACTTCATAGACGATGAGATACTAAGGATCTGGGTAGTTAGTACCTACATAGCTGTTGATCGCGTATTTCCCTATCCTATGAGAAATTCCCAAAGTCCTTCCTTATATGGTATAGTTTAGGTACCCATAGAGAACCAACATGCAATTTTTTTCCGTTTGTAGGCCTAAAATAACTACAATGTTTAATTGTTTAGTTTCTAAGTGAGTGAGAGGGTGGTATTTCATTTCTATATATATTACCTAAGTATGGGGTAGGATTATACTTACATTTAGATAGATGGTTATTTTTATATCTCTACACGGCCCGTATACCTACCTGCCTCATGTAAGTTGTATTAGGAACTCTTGTACAAAATTATCTACCTACCTGTTATGCTGTAACTTTGTCAGTTTTAAAGATTTCTCAAATCTGAAATGGAAAGTGTTAGTTATAATTAACTAGCGACCCGCCCGCGGTTTCACCCGCGCTGCCCCGTCCCTAAGAGTCGTAGCGTGATGTTAAATAGCTTATAACCTTCCTCTTGAATCAATCTATCTATTAAAAAAAACCGCATCAAAATCCGTTGCGTAGTTTTAAAGATCTAAGCATACATAGGGACAGACAGCGGGAAGCGACTTTGTTTTATAATAAGTATGTAGTAATTTCTAATCGAATGCTTTTAACGTTTAATTGAATGCTTTTGCAAAGATAGTTTATTCGTTCACAACTTCACATTGTACAAGGAGAAACTTTTCTTAGATTTTAAATGTTTTTTTCCCTTTAATTTTAACTGCCTCATTAGCCAGTGGTCTGTCAGAGCTAGTGGTCCTGATTGCGACTGCTACGCTAGAGGTCCTGGGTTCGATTCCCAGGTCGAGCAAAGTGTTATTGGGGTTTTTTCTATGAAATTCCGAGTAACAGATCGGAGTTAGGAATTTGTGCCCGGTTAATGGCAATAGGCTCGCCCCCTATTAGGTACAATTCTATTAGTAGGTCGGTACGTATAGGTAGGTAGTGTTGGGATCTAAGGGAAATGCACGAATTAGGAATTATGATTATCTTGGGTACTTATTCAAGCAGAAAACCAATTTGCTGGCTCTTTACAATAGTCATCACTAGATTTTTCTAAACAGTTCCGCAATTTAAATTTTTTTTTATTTTTTTATTTATATTAGCCAACCCACTACTGTGTACTCAATATCGCCTATTTTCAGTGATCTCTACTGTACAAATTACAATAGATTGGTGCCCACCAATAGAATTCTTGAAATGTGTAGGTAATCATTTCTATTTAGTTTATAATAGCGGTTAGATTTTATAATAGGCGGTACCTAAGTATATGTTTGTTGTACATGTTTCCATTTTCAATTTTCAACAATTGCATGCTTTTGAAATTTTTTAATCTAGGTATGTAGTTGCAATGTACGAGTAGTCATAATAGTCGCATTCATTGTAACAACCTAGGTAATAAAGTTTACCAACGACCCTATTTACCCTCTATATAGACTGCATGCACTCAAAAGTAATTAATCTTGTCTATTGTGTTGCTTTTGGACAATATTTCATCAATGTATAGGTTGCTACTATTTATTCTCAGCTCGCAGACTCCATCTCAGTCAGTATACATTGACCCGTGATCCATGCACCATACGATTTCGACGTCTGTTTCGTAGGCGCGAAATCCATTCGAAATTTAAAGGTTTATAGCAGCTTTGCTATGGTCTGAATACTTAGAGTGAACGAAAATATTGTGGGGGTATCTATTACAAGTGCGTTTCAAAAATGTGGCGAACTGTTTTGGGTCTTTCGGTTTTCTTTTATGTGATAGTTACGCATGTGACTACGGCGCCGACGACGTATTATCAATATAGTAAGTTATTACTTACCTACCTACCTATTTCCAAAATAAAGCTATGAATGTGGTGCCTTTATAGTAAGTATCTAAATTATCAATAATTTTAACAATTATATCTGGCTGACTACCCATGGTGTACCTATCTATTGTTCTAACTTGTAGATGTTGCCTTTGTGCTTATAAGATATAATAAGTAGTAGTTATTAGTAGGTACTTATCTAATATTATTTCTAATAGTGTACCTACTCGTAATATATAAATTACGAGTAGGTACACTATTAGAAATATTTCGTTTCGGATTTCCAAAATAACGAATGAAGCGGCGGTAGCCTCATGGCTAGGGCGTCGGACTTGCGATCATGTGGTTGCCGGTTCGAACCCCACCCATTGCACTACCGACGTGACACAAGCATATTTAGCTTAGCACGAGGGGTTAACAAGAATACTAGTAATGTGTGACCCACATTGCTAGTAAGCTTTTTTATAAAAAAAAAAAATATTTTAGATTTGACTAGGACTACTATATCATATGTAATAGGTCCCTTTCTTGGTCAAAAATATAGTATAATAGGTACTATAATATAATAATTAATTAATTATACTTATATAATATAAATGTGAATAGAGTGATCAAATATCTTTCCTCAAAATGTATCTTTCTCTAAAAGCACAGTCTGCTCTATCCATTTTTAAACATAAACCACTCAAAACAATGATAAATGATGGTTATTTAACAGTCTCTTGTAAAATCATCGTGTTCTTGACTCCTATTTGTACCATTTTCAAGAGCGGAACGAATAGGTGTCTATTGCTCTTATCCACACCGAATTCAGGACCAATTTACAGATGCCTGTTAATTGATTGACCCTCTTTTTTTATCAGCTCATGAGTTTTGGTTCATCCTGATCACTGCGTTTTATTAAAAATAATTGCAATGTAGATTATTTTGAATTTGGTACATATTTATAACGTCGTACATATTCATAACATGAAACTGTGTCTACCTAAGACAGTGTCTGTTGTTGTGTTAGAAATTATTCCTTCAAGTAAGTACCTAGTACTTCAAATCTAGCATTTATTTAGGTACGAGTAGGATACATCTGACTATAATAAAAAGCTAGGCAATTAGGTACGGTTTTTAGTCGGTACCAGTCCGGCATAAATACTTACCCTGGCAGTGCCTGGCACTACCCTGGGTGGCAGCCCATCCATGACGATTTCCCGTACTACAAAAAAAGGTCTAAGTACTGCACGTTTGGTTTCCATGGTTGTGGTTATCTCTCCATACTTTCCGTTACTTCGAAGTATCTATCGCAATTGATTATTTGTATGATACCTTGATAGGGATTTGCTTCGAGTTTGGGTGTAGGTACTACTCATAGTAGGTACCTACCTATAAACTTTTCGCGATTAATTGTAAAGTTAGTTGACCAATAACTGTCGTAGCAATACCTAAACCGCGGATTAGCATCCAACATAACTTTAATTTATAACTACAAAATAAACTTATTGTCGTGTAATCTGTGGTTTACGTCAACTCACCCATAAACTATAACTTAAGACCTCTGGGCCGGGTACATCATTTTAAGATATAATTGGTTGGAATTTATTGTGGTGGCTCTGCGGCAGAGTATGACACCAAATATTATCCTGCCATGCGTGTACCTGCCTACTTTGTGTCCTATTTTTAAGCACCTTAGGGTTCTTTGGCGTTTATGATGGCTAGATGTTTTGGTGAGCTGTTCATTAGTCAAACTCTAAGAGCCACTTGCACCAACTTCGTAAATGTGTGTTTAAATTGTATTTAAACAGAAATTTACTATGAAAAATTGTCTTTAAATACAATTTAAACATCTTTAAGAAGTTGATGCAAATGGCCCTCAGACTATTAAGTAAATAAAATTTTAAAATCTTGTACTACTTATGTCTGCCTCTAGTCTAATATAAATAGAAGACTTTGTCATACAGTGGATTAGTCAAATCCTGTGACTACTTTAGGGAGTTAAGTTGACCCAGTCCTACCTGTGCGGTTAACCAGCTCAAGTCCTAAAGGCGAAGTAGGTAACTGCCGACGGGCCCTCGCTTAAATCGCCCCCCGGTTTACTTTTGTAGGAAGCGTAGATACCTCAAGAGTTAATCCGGCTCTAGTCACAGTCTACTGATATTATTATAATAAGTATACTTATTCTCCACAGCAGCACGAGGACCAAGCTATACGATAACAAAAGCTCCTGAAGCTCATCGCCAGCCTTTCATCGAGGTGCGGAACTCTACGTATCACGGCAGCGGGCCGCGAGAGGAGGCCCGTGCTATGTGCTCAGTTCGGACACAGGAGGTCAACGCTACTGCCAACGCCACAATTACAAGGAGACTGCATGGAGTCGTAACTTCTCGTAAGTGTTACTTTTATTATTACTTTTATTTATCGCAACTCGAAGTATCCTGAAGGAATAGTTCATTCAACGCTCCGAAATTACTATCGTAGTAGGTACCTACCTTATTCTTTCCATAAACTATGTACCTATCTGTGTACACAATAGGAACTCTATATTAACTATATATACTGATTTCTGACACTTACGCGAATATTAGACATTGAAATGAAACTAATTTTTACGGATTTTATCGCGGTATATTGATATTATTTAGTTCCCGACGTTTCGGATCCTTTACAGCATCCATGGTCACAGGCAAACTGAGGTGTTGGACGTCTTGATGTTAAAATTACTAACAGCTACCTTACATTTTTGTTAATTATTAGCGATCCGATTCACGCAGAACGAGCTCACCTTTGGTCTTGCAGTTTTAGGCTCGGATTTAGATTTTATAGATTCTATAATGGGATTCTAAGCAGCTGGTAAGACCCAACCATCTTCTCTATTGAAATTTGGGTGTTTTTTTATTTCAATAGCCTCACGAATCATCCTGGGTAGGTACCTATATATTTGTAACAAAAGCACCGACAGCCTAACACACGACAAGCTGGGCCCCAAGTCTAGGTACTATTTTGTCGTGTCAAAATCGTCACTCAATGGCTTCAGAATTGTTGATTTTTGACAGTTTTGTCTACGAAGTCAGTAAGTTCTTATGTCATTTCGTGCCATTGAACGACCATTTTGATACAACTGAAATAGCAGACTTGGGCCCCTGGTCTGTCGGCCTGTGTACAGTGGACACAGTTCGGATATAGGGATTTTTCAGATTTGTATTTAGATCCTGAAGAAACTTGCTGCACACTTTATAAAGTTCTTGCAGGTGTGTGATGTGCGTCAAGCCGAACTTATCAGCGTAGTAGGTAATACCTAGTTACTCTTCTTTTTCGGGGTAGTGAACGTTAACACTAATATATAATAAATAATAATAATAAAAAAGGTTATTTCTCTCAAAAAGTACACTTTTACAAATTGTGGTATTAGTTTTAGCATAACAAGTAACTTTAAACATATTACATATTAAAAATGGACGTGAAATATGATCCGAACCGCGCAGACTTAATAAGTCTGCTAACGCACGCGTGTTTTTTTGACGCAGACTTATTAAGTCTGCGTAACGTTCAAGGGGTTCTTGTCAATTTTTCCGATGCCGACACACAAGCCCCATCGTATGTTAATAATGATTATTTTTTTTACAGGAGAGCTTCACAGTTCTATTCAGCGGCTGGAGGTGATAATCTTCGGGCAGATGCAGCAGCTGTGGCAGAGCTTGGACGCGTTGCGCGAGCAGCTCGCCGGTAACGTGCGCTCCAGCGTGTTCCCGACTAGGAACACCGTGTCGTTCAGATACCAACCGCACGGACTGTGATATTATGAAAGTATTCAAACATAATTTTTTAAGGTTTAACCCCTCCGTAATAATGTTAATAAATCATTCAATTCAATGGTCCCCCCATATGCGAGGAATAGGGGGGATAGTTATATATTTTATTGCAAATATTTTTTTAATGGAATTAGTAAGTACTGTACTCTAATGCTAGTTCTAAGTACCTACCAATAGGGTATTACACCTTTTTTTGAAAACTGTCTTAAATTAATCCTTAGATCGTAATGAACCAGTAGAATTTTTATTTCAGTTTTATAAAACCGAAAAATGCCTTAAAAACTATTTTTAATTCATGATTTTGAATTTTCGCGCGGAAACGCTAGCCGCCATGCTACTTCGGGTCGTGACGTCAATTCGTTAGTAAACAATACAACTGCGAAAGACCAAGTAACGTCAAGTTACTATCGGAGTGACATCACGTCGGAATCCAATAAGGCGGATGGCGTTTTAAAACAGATTAAAAAAGACTATTTTTGAAATTGAATTATAAAATTTACATTGCATTTTTATAAATAAATACTAACGTTTCTCGTTTACTTTTTTAAAAATCTATCTTAAACATGCATTTTTATATTTTTTCTTACATGGTGTAAAATACCCTATTGATTATGATAAGATAATAGGCAAGTACCTTGTGAAGTACTAGTAGGTATGTACGTAATAAGTAGATACCTAATTCTAAACTAATATAGGTAGATAATCAGAACCAAATTGTTGAACTATGAATCTAGGTTCCTTGAAATCTCATTAGTATGTTGCTAATACAATTAATTAGCTACCTATACCTATAACAATACGTGCAGATCTATATTGTTTTATCATACCAGAGCTTCTTTATCAAATTAAATAGCTACTTCGAGTTTGGGACCCCTTTTAAAAGGGCTCCCGCTACATACCGGAAGCCCTGGACCTGAACCTGTGCCTCTTGTGCCCTTATGGAAAAGATAGAAATGGTTGCCAAATACCTTTCTCGCAGAATCAGTTTTAACTTCATTATTTTTGCACCATGGTAATCGGGCTATATTTAGCTAAGGTCAACTTTTTACGAGGTCATAAATATAATCGGTCGTCTAGCTTATTTTGCTGCTGTTCTACATCGGTCTTGGACACAAATCCTTTGTGATCTTTACATACATACATATATAACATAATCAACCCATTACATTTCCCACTGCTGGGTACGGGTCTCCTTTCACAATGAGAGGGTTTAGGCTATAGTCCACCACGCTAGCCTAATGCGGGTTGGCCGTCGAGAAAATCTCTCAGACGTGCAGGTTTCCTCACGATGTTTTCCTTCACCGTTATAGCGCGTATATTTAACCATTAATAAACCTTTACATAACGTAATCATTTTTTTATGCCGGGTACAAATTTATGACAATGGGTAGCCAATATGGAGGGCATAAAAGCTAATTATAATTATAGTACTTTTTGGTAGGATATGGTTACATGGGCATGAGCGAAGTCATATTAAACATGATTAATTTTATATAAAAAAATAAAGCCATAAGATATGGAATAATATCTAGGGTTAAAAAAAGTAACATGTTATTTATAAATTTCAATTTATTAACAATTAGTAACTGAATAATTCAGCAGCTTACGCGGTCAATTTCACGTCGGTGTGGTTAGTTGAACTTGACCCCGTAATAACAATAAACAAATACCTCGTTAGTTACAATAGTTAAGTTAAATGATGTAAACCTAAATGTCGTTATTAATAAATATTAACAAACAAATTATTATGCATTTATCTCTTAAATTACATTTAGAATGTTGCATTAGAATGTATGTACTTATAGACAATACAGAGATTCTATTAGACTAATAATTTTATTATTATAATAAATACTTTTATTCCGATGATGGCGCCGTTTTAATAGAAAATCGTACAATTGTAAGAATAACTGTTACCCTACACTACCTTAAGACAACCACATGGACGGATTATTACACTTCGTGGAATCAACATAGCAGTTATTTTTAATAATTGACATCTAAATGTATATTAAATAAAATCCTCACTTTGATTTCCGTTATAAAATGCTTTTGTTCGTTTAAATTTAATAGGTACCTATGACGTTCGAATGTATCGTGATGATTATGGGCACGATATAATGAGATTATGATACAAAAATAATGTGTGTGTAATTAATTTTAATTATCTATATCTCAATCTACATTTCGATCGAGTAGACCACCGATGGAGCCAGCACAATTTTACAACCTGTGTTCATTTGTTGATAATTGAAAAGTAATATTTTGGAAATCCATAACCGTAATAATATTATAAATCTCAAAGTAACTTTCTGTCTGTTTGTTAGTGTGTTCACGCCTAAACCGCTGATCCAATTTTGATGAATCTTGGTATATACTTTTGAGATATAGGCTACCTTTTGCCATCTCTCTCTATCAATCACAATAACACGTCATGGCATGGCTTCTAGTGTAGGTAATGTAATACAGGGGTGAGTTGTGTGGTATCAAGCGGCCGAGGCTTGCATGTACCGGCGCAGTTCCTCTTGCGTGTCGAAGATCATGACGGGGAACGGCGAGCCGGGCACGTGCCGCCCCGCCCACCGCACCTCCACGCGGTAGTCGCCGGGCTCGGTGGGAGAAAACTGGCGACAACACACGATTTTGATTACAAATTACGCAGGTATATGCATGACTTTGGATGTACAGTAGTTAAGAATTACTTTCAGAATTGTTCATAAATATAGTGTTATGTTGGTGTATACTGTTATGTTATGTTTTATACGTCCTTATGATTGCTAATTATGATATACGTGGTGTGAATATGAAATGTAGAGTTATCAGGTCTTGATCGGGAACCATGGCACGTACAATTAATTTTTCATAAGTACTGATTACCTAAGGTTAAGAAACGGGCTTAATAAACACAAACAGGTTTTATCTACGGATTTAATCACCTATGTCGTAATCGCATCAACGATAGTAGGTACTCGTCAAATATGCTATCTATGTGTACGTCAATGAGGGATTAACTTGTAGCAAGTTGGTGTAAACAACTCTGGTAGGTTAGCTACGTATAACTCAACTATACCACGGACTTTCCGTGCTTAACTTTTCAGATCCGAAGTCAACGAGGCTGACCGAACGAGGCCCGGCGAAGTGGCCCCATCAAAGATATAAGGGGGTGCACTTCAAGGCGCGCGTATAGAAAAACGCGCGCCGCTTTCTAGGTTCATTGTCTGGTCGAGCGGCGGACCAAGTCACCCGCCCGCAGGCATGGACACTGGAGGTCTGTCTGCACCTTCTGCTACGGATCGGGAGAGGCTTATAATTCTCTCCCTTTTCCGCCACCAGTTTCAGCAAGCATAACTTGCTCGTAAAGAGCTGCGTTC